>OY728147.1:1226396923-1227646923 GCA_963277665.1 Viscum album
CTTTAATATTTTCCATTCATGAGATGTGATAACTTAAAAATGAACAATCATTACTTTGCAAGGCATTAGTTTTTTGTACATGAACTATAATTTCATTACCCAGTAGAAATAATTTTGTAATATTAGGATTAAATTGTAACATAACAAAATATAATTATATTTATGACATTGTTTTTATATAATAATGATATAAAAATAATTTAATGGGGGGATAATTAAAATAAATAAAAGGTGATCATTGAAGAATGTTACCTCATTTTTAGGTAACTCCTATTGGTGTATACCAAAAGGCTTCCTTGTCCAGATTTCATCCCAAGATGATGATTCTAGTTTTAGAAAAGAAATATTGGATAATTATTTTATTAAATTTTGTGTGAGAAAAATCTCTTCATATGTGTGAATATAAGGGAGGGTTGAGTGCATTTTTATAGTGGATGAGGAGTGGCATTTTTTGTTATGATTTGAAAAAGGAATTCCAACTGCGTTGTTCCTATGCTAAGTAGCAACAATAATGATCCAAATTAAAAAAATACGTTTCATAGTGTTTAAATATGTACATAAAATGGATTTTGGAAAACTTTCTATGTTATATTGGGCATTATATGTAAGGTTTAATCCTCTAATAATCTAATTTTATTCTTAATCCTTATCATTAATTTTAGTTACACTCACATTTTTTTTAAAAAACATAGTTCATATTCATTAAAATAATATATTATTGGGATTCAATATATATATATTCAATTTTTTCCAAATTTTATTCTCATGGGGAATAAATTAATTCCAATTTAATACTGTATATGGGATGAAAAATCTAGTTTTTATGTAAAAAAGGTCAAATGTTTGGTATGTTTTTATTTCAAATTTCAATATAAAATTTATTCCAATGATATACATTTTATTAATTGATGAATAACTGATCTAAATTAACATTAAAAAAATTAAAAAAAATAATGTAACATTAAAAAAATTATTCAAAAATATAGTTTTGAATTAAAATTTTGTATTATTCATTGTTCATACCAAAATGAAACTTCATTTAAAAATACAAAAATTCACCATGATCTAGTTTTTATGTTCCTAATTCCAAAATGATGTTTATTTTTTCAAATAAAAATTAAAAAATGTGAAAAAAAATCATATTAAAAATCCATTTTACAAAAATGGCAGTCAAATTACATTTTAGAACAATACATATTTTATTAATAGAATTGGATTTATTTTGATATTATTACTATAAAATATATTGTATGGGTATAAAAAATATTTATTGATAATGGAACATATAAAAATTATTTAAATCATTAACGAAATTTTTTTATTAAGTTACTGAGATAAAAATAATTTTTATATATAAAATTAGTTTTCTTAGAAAATGAATGTCTTTATTTTCAAATAGTTATTGCATTCACTTCTACAATTTGATAACCAATGGATTCATTTTATATAAATTTTTACACCATATTTTGAAATTTTAGTTAATGTTATTTGCAAATTCCATTCCAATATATATGTGGTATCTATAATAATATTTTAATAATAATAGTAATAGTATCTTTTAGTTCGGTAAAACACTAATATGAGTGTTACATAGTCTGTTGAACAAAATCAGTATTGTGTGTAATACAAATAAAACATAGTTTCCTGGGACCAAAATCTAATATTATGGTTTTTTGAAGAAAAATATTGAATATTTAATTCATAAATCGCAATCCACATGTATTTCCTTCATATAAAAATGTTATATTCACTATTTCATGAAATACACAATATAAAAAGTTTAAATTAATTTCAAAAAATAAAATTCACAAAATCTAGAGAAGTTATACTCTAACCCCATTAAAATTAATTTTCCCATGAAATTAATCAATTTTATCAAATGATTAAAACATGAATGTTCAATTCTTAGAAGCCCACATCATAAAAATAAACACTAAAACTTCATTTAAAAAGGGAATTTCAGAAACATAACTGTTACCCAAAGTAACATATAACATGGTTTCATTATAACATGACATATCTGGGAAGTAAAAAAATGGATATAGAAGAGAAATATAACTATCAAGTTTTAATGGATACTGATATAGAACATAGTAAGAAGGAAGTTAATGACTATGAATCCATAAATATGTGATGATCTAAGGGGCCATTCAATTAATCGGAAACGAACGTACTATGATTAAATTTTTTTGTTTCTAGATATATTTTTTGATCGTTTAGGAACTTTAAAAATAATATATTATTACATTATTTCATTATATTCTATATGTACAATATTTCCCTTTGGTTGTGCCTTTATCAATTCCCATATCATTTCTTACTGTAGTGAATGATGGTTAATTTTTCATTTCTGAAGAACTAATAGATCTTGAGATCCATAATGAGAATGATAGGCCATTACATTTTTTATTTTTATCACATAAACTGGTTATCATAGGTTATCCAATATTCAAAAATACACATTTGTTGAGATAATACTTCAATCACAAAAATCTCGATAGATGTTTTATGTAATCTATTCAATAAAAAGATTATCCTTATAACCCTTCTAAAAGATGAACATCCAAAACATTATAAATAAGGTCACTAAATTAGCTTAAAATTGACCCCCTGTATAATAATGAATCTATTGGTATTAACATTCCAATCATCGGAATACCTTCATCGTATATTCTCTTAAATCATCGTAATAACACAAATTACTAGAAATTATTTTGGAAAACATTCACGATTCTTTATTCCAAAGATAATAGGATATATTCTTTAAATTAAATAAGTTTTAAACTAAAACCATGATAATGTAGATCAATTCTTTATCAAATACCTTATTATTGATGAGGTTATAAATCTTTTTCAATTTACTTAATCCATTGCATCATATCTTTATCCATATAAGATGCCATTTTCCGATCGTCAATAACATATTAAGAGTTGCTTCCTAATAATTTTTCCTTTCATTTAATTCAATTTTTTAGGTCATCATTATCATTTTAACACATTATTAAAAATACATACAGTAAAACATGTACAAACAATCCTTATATACATCATGATTCATATAACATTATCTCTGTACTATAAAACAAGTACACTTCAATCATCCATGATTATTATTAGACCATTATTTACACTTCATTGTCTTGTTCATTAATAACCCTTATACTAAATTATAAAATATGAGTCATATATTAAGGTTCATAAACCTCAATATAATCATTATTTTTGCATTTAATGTAAACAATAATATTATAACATCTCATACTCTTCACATGTTGTTAAATGTTACATCATTTTCAGCAGTATAACCAATACACACAATACCTTCTCACTTATCATCATGTGACATCGACTTAGGAAATTTATTTGTATAATGATCATACATTACACATCTAAAACATTCAATGTTAACCAAGTTCCTTCAAGTCCCTGATATTTACTAACACCAGAAATCACGGTCTGACAAACACTTATTGTAGTAGAAAACCACATAATCATCCAAAAATTACTTATTGGATGTCTAAATCATGAAAATTACTTCATTAGTCTATAAAACAATATTTTTATCCTATTTTATCGATATTAATCCTCTATTTAAATCCTTCATGATAGTTTATAAACAGTTTGTGAATTTCTAAATCATATCCCTTGAGTGTGTCAAAAAAAGTGTCCACTAAGGCCAATTATCATGTTTAAGTATCCTATCTCAATACAGTGTTTCCAAGATTATTTCCCCTATGTATATATGTTCCCTAACCACATCCACTTGTTTTATCCAAACAAGTATGTATTTCTAGTAAACTACTTATTATATCCTTTACTAAAATTATAGGATATTTTCTAAAACATTAACTCATCCTTAGAATCATCCTTAGATATATCCCTAGATATACCATTATAAATATCCCTAGGGATATCCCTAAAGAGTTCATATCTCAGTTTTCAAAGTATGACTAAACCTTTTCTTTGATACCAACTATTGTGACTCATTCTTAACATACATGGATATTACATCATTTTTAATGAATATTTATTACATTACAAAAATACATGCCTGAGGAACGTAATAGTTTAGTGTCTTTGGAATCTTGGAATACATTCTTCTAGTTTGGTGAATTATCACCAAAATATCCCTTAAATTTCATAACATTTATTACTCCTGCAAAAAACCTTTCCTCATAACCAAGTTAAATAAAACATAAGAAATGGGTTCTCTTGAATGCTCAATAAGGGTAAATATAGGAAATTTGCAAGCCTAACATGGACAAAATGATACAAGAACATAAGAATAACATTTGAAGTGAATACCTTATATATAAAAGATCATAAACATGATAAATGGAATTAATAGTTGTAGCAGAAAATTCATGAGTCAAAATGTAAGGCCTTGGACCTCTCTGGTCCATTCCATTGTGAAAATGTGGTTTTGGAGGTGTTTCGGGAGGTCAAGGTGACTTGGGGTGCATTGGGGTGGAATTCTAAGGAAATCTAAAGGGTAATAGATTTCGTACGGTTGGCGCATGGTTTTCCTAAACCGTGCGGACAAACCTTGCAAGGCTGGTCTTAGAGGCAGTGGTTAACACATGGTTAGCGCACAGGTTGTCTAACCATGCGGACTAACCATGCGAGGAGTGTTTGGCGAGCCAGAATTTAACGCACGGTTAGCTCATGTTTTGTTAAACTGTGCTGACTAACCATGCAGGCACTTAAAGTTAGATCCTAAAATTGTGTATCTAACTCATTTTTGCCTTTAATAACCTTGTATAATCCCCTAAAAGGCCATAACTTGGGATTACTCTTCCTTGAAGGTTATAAAACATCTCCCAAGCATTTTGGAGGCAATCTGGAGGCTTTACTTGGAGAATCGAAGCCGATTCTTGAGGTATGCGGTCGTTCTTGCTTGATTTCTTAGATCTACTTAGATCTACTCCTCCTCTTCTCTTAGTTTCTTGGATCTATGCATGTTATGGGTAGATCTAAGCGTTTGGATGTCAAATATGATGAGCTTTGGTCTTAGTTGTGTTAGGATAAGAGACCTTAGGATGATTCATGGAGAATCGACCCGGTTTCTTGGGCGTTCATCAACCGTTGTGGTTTTCCTTGAAAACCTTTGAGGTGGTGGATTCGTGGCTTCTATAATTGTTTATGTGCAATCGTAGAGCTAGCATGAATTAACCCTTTGGATCACAATGTAATTGACCTAATTAAGTACTTGAACCAGATTAACAGAATTGGTTTGATTGCATGTTGTTTCTTTGTACTGTGATAATAGTTTGCCTCTTGATTTGCTAGATTGTGTGATATCTATGCCTTGCTTGTTAGCATGGTGTTATTGAAGAAATTTATAAAGAATGTAAAGCCGGAATTAATGGATAATTAATTGGCTAAAGATAAAGAGGAATGTACAAGAATCCATTTATTGTTATTGTGGTTGTTGATCCAAATTGATGTTAATCAAATTGATGCTGATGTATATGTTTAATTCAGTTGGTTGGTAAACCTAAAATCTATTGGTGCTTGTTTTTTGAAGGCCGGATGCCCTGATAAAGGGCCAAGATCCCATCTTGATGTGATTATTGTTGACCTACTTCTTATGCAGTGATGTGACCATGGGAGGTTGTTGTGATATGTGGGGGCATGGAGGCCTTGTGGTTGTGGAAGAAGATGATGCCTAGAGTGGCGAGATGCATCGATTTATGCATGTGGGTGTCAGGGAGGACACCGGGGTTGATGGAATGGGATGGATGTGATTTTTTAATGCTTTTTGATTCTTGGTTGTTTATCTAATTTACTTTTCACCACTGCTCCAGGTAGCTGGTCTTGCTTACCCTCCTTCTGAAGGAGGCGAAGACACATGGGGTATGCCACGTGCATTCTATGTTTATCCTCTCAAGGGAGAATGGGTATACACTCTTGATATATGCGGAAAAGACTCAACGGGTAGTACATCTACTCATCGTGTTGAGTCCCCTTGTGTTTAGTAGGCTAGGATTCTTTTCTAGAATGCCTGGGAATATGGGAATGTAATTCTGTAATGAATGTTTGAATAGATGATGTTAACCCATGGTGTTGGAGTTTGATGAAACATAATGATGAGGTTGAGAACTTTTGAAGGGACAATGGTTTTTGGATGTGATGTTAATGGAACTTAATGTGGAATTGTTCTTGGTTAATTAATGTTTGAAGAATTAATTAACGTACAGTGAAATTGATAAAAAGGGGAATGAAGTAATCTAATAAATCCCTTTAAATGGTTGTGTGCTTATAGGATACCTAGTCTTAGAAGTGGCAACCCGGAGTCCAAGAGACGTTAGTTGTAGTCGTGTCTAAGACTAGGTTATTCCCATAGTGTGGTTGTGAGTTATGATATATTCTATAATTCTTATGTTTTTATACTATACTCCACCCTGTAAGTAAGGGAAACAGACACCCTAGGGTTTTTGAGCCCTCGGGGGTGTTTTCCCCAACATTCTGGTGGGAGGATGAATGGATGACTACCCCCTTTGACCCCACTCTCTTCTCTTGGTTGATACTAGTGCGATGAGGCACAACAGTTAGTTTTCCCCATATATATATGTAGAGGGATGTAATGGCTTGTGGTTATTCACACACATATATTCTGGATATAGTATCCCATGGAATACTATAGGTGTAACTTGTATAGGCTGTGATGGCTTGAAGATCCTTACTCGGTGTATGTGCTGTAATGGCTTGAGGTATAATAACCAATATATGATACACGTTATGCAAGCTGTGGTGGCTCCCAAAAACTACATGGTTACTTTTTGTTTTGAGGATGGTGTGGTTCTTAGGCCAGGTGTCTGCGAGAAAGCCTTTGTGGTGCACGTGGTGCAGATTGTGGAGCTTAGCCCAGGTGTATACGGGCAAGCCTTTGGAGAGAGATGCACAGGATGTATGTCATTGGGGAAAAGCGGAAAACTAGTCGGGAAGTAGTAGCATGGTACCCTTGATATCCTTTATTATATGATATATTCTTGTATGCATTACTTGGTGAGAGTAGCCATGGTGAGGTTGGGAAATTAGTATAACTATTTAGGTGATGAGTTAGTTTCACTTGTTGTTCACTATGATTTAGCATTCTTTCTTTACTTTTGCATGAGAGGTTTCGGGGAGGATCCTACTGAGTATAATATTATACTCACCCTACGTATATATAAACTGTTTTTCAGGTCACTTGGAGCAGGTTAGTGATCAAGCTGGTTACTACTATCTTGTGGTTGGAGGAGCTTTCCGGTATTTTGGTCGTTGTCGTTTTACTTTCTTTTGGGTATTTTTAGTTCTCCTGTTCAGTTGTAGTACTTTTTCATGTCATTTTATATATGTACTTGGGTTTCTTTATATTTCAGTTTTGAGTTGGAGTTGGTTGGTGTCTATCTTATTTCTCTCTACCGCATGTGTTCTCTTATAGGGTAATGCCTCCCATTTGAGTGTTTATTATACCCTCGGTGCAATTCGCCAACCCGAGGCCTACTAGAGGTGGGTCTCGGGGTCATTATCTCCCTTTTCACATTGCCGAACTAGGGAGGGTACACTTTTTGGGGAGGGGGTCATGACAAAGTGGTATCAGAGGTCTGGTTGAGAGATAGGATGGAGTTTGGAGTTAGGCACATGTGAGGTTGCATCGGTTGATAGGGAAAAAGTTTCATTCATGTTTAGCAAGTGAGGTAAACACTGGTGACATGCTGAGACATAGGCCTTTAGGGCCCCCTATGATCTAATGTATGGACCTTTAATTTTACAATGGATACTAAACAGGGTGATACTGGTTGCAGGGTAGTGACCTTGGAAAGGATCATGCATCATTCTTCTTTGTGCCTGTGTTTGAATGGGTAGACCTTGGGATAGGTTAACCTAAAATGAATAAAAGAAAATAATTAATTAATAAATATTGAGTCTTCCATATTCCAGGCTTATGAGATCTAAGTGTTTGTCATTTTGCAGGGATGGATCTAGGTCAACGTCTTCATCATGTTTGCATAGAAGATGTCCAACAGGTTGTTTCAGTAGGACGTCGCAGGGTAGAGGTTGAAGACGACGACACTTGGAGGAAGACACTCCAAGAGTTTCAGCGCCAGAGTCTGTAGAAGTACAATGACTCTGTTTCAGTTGTAGTTACGAAAGATATGTTGGAGGAGGTCGAGATAGGATTCAGTTCGATCCGTTCTCAGAAGGAGCACGGGTGTCCTTAGCTGTGAAGATGTTGTGTGGAGAAGTAAGGCAGTGGTGGTTCTTGTTCCTCAGGGACCGTGAGGAGTAAGCGACCTCATGGGAGGAGTTCCAAGATAAGTTTAGAGTCGAGTTCCTTTGCTTGACTGCAAAGGAGTCCAGTCGCCAGGAGCTTCTTACCCTTCAATAGGGGAGATCCAGTGTTTGGGATTTTGGGATCTGTTTCAGGAACCTTTTATGATATGCTTCGGACCTATTACCAGATGAGGAGGCAAGGGCGAGGCATTATGAGGAGGTTTTGCATCCAGAGATCCAGCGCCAGGTCACCCCATTTATGATAAAGACATATCTCGAGGTGTTTGTGAGGGTGGAGGTTGTCGAGAGGACATTGGCTAGGACCGGATTGTCACGAGAGGGGAATTATCATGATTCTTTACGAAGTAATCCTGTGGTCCGTGTTTCCCAGTTTTCAAGGCAGAAGAGTTTCTGTTCAGCTGGGGGTAGGTCCCATCCCTTCGCATCTTGTTTCTTCAGAGGCAGCAACTCTCAGGCCTTTGCCAAGGGATAAGGCGCTTTTTTTCTTATGGTGGTAATGGTCATCAGTAGCGGGAGTGTCCGACCTTTCAGAGCAGTCATTGTGCACCAGGTGTTACGCTCCAGGTTCATCCGTTGAGGCAGTTTCTGCTGAGGCATCAACAGCCAGTTGCACGAGCTTTAGATCAGCAGAGGGTAGATGGGGTAGGTAGAGGACATCCCCATGACACTCACCATCCTTAGATAGTAGAGTGAGACCATGGTGGTGGTCTCCATCAGGGTCAGAGAGGCCGTGGAGGAGGTCATGGTCAGCTTCATGCTCTACTGTTGCCAACACCTGACGAGCCAGATGTCGTTCGAGGTATCTTTTTCTTGTTTTCTACCTTGGTGTATGCCTTGTTTGATTTAGGAGTGACACACTCCTTCATATCACCTACCCATGTCCATGCTTTGGAACTTGAGGTAGAGAGGCTTCTAGTTCCCTTGGTGTTGACTATTCTAGTTGGAGGTCGAGATGACTTGTTTGAAGTATGTAGATATTGTGAGATAGTTTTGGGGAAACACCACTCTTGGGGAGATTTTCTATATTTACAGATACAACAATATGATGTCATACTCATCATGGATTGGTTATATTTAGAGCAAGATATCGTAGATTGATTCAGAAAGAAGGTCATTTTCTTTGGTATGGATGAAGAGCCAGTGGTGTTTGTTGGTGAGCGAGATCCTCAGATGTGTCACATGCATATTCCATTCTTATCGTCCATAATGGCTGAGATGATGCTGAGTTCTTAAAAAGGTTTTGGCAGTTACCGTTGCCTAGTGTCATAGAGGAGTACCCTGATGTCTTCATAGAGGAGGTTGTAGCATTACCCCCTCGACGAGAGATCGATTTTGGGATCGATCTATAGTTAGGAGCTTATTTTATCTCTTTGTCTCCATATAGGATGACCCCTTATGAGTTACGAGAGCTACGTATATTACTTGATGGTCTGTTACAGTGCGGTTTTGTTCGACCAAGTGTGTCACCATGGGGTGCACCAGTTCTGTTCGTGAAGAAGGCCAACGACAGTTTGCAGTTCTGTGTCGATTATCGTCGCTTGAACAAAGTGATAATAAATAATCTTTATCCTCTTCTGCGGATTTATGAATTATTCGATCAACTGAAGGGTGCAAGTTGGTTATAAAATATCGACTTGCGGTTAGGATATCATCAGATGCATGTGAAGGATAAGGATATCCTGAAGTCTGCTTTCCATTGTCATCATGGGCTTTATGAGTTCGTTGTAATGTCGTTTGGCATGACGAATCCTCCAGATGTATTCATGGGATTGATGAATACTGTGTTCCATGAGTTCCTGGACAAGTTTGTGGTAGTTTTCAATGACGAAAACCTTGTGTACTCCACATCTGAAGAGGAGCATGCAGAGAATCTACGAGCCATTTTGGGATTTCTTCGATGACATCAGCTATTCGGGAAGTTGTTAAAATGTGATTTTTGGGCTCAAGAAGTCTGTTTCTTGCGGAATGTTGTGTCCCAACAGGGAGTAGCTATGGATCCCTCGAATATTGAAGCAGTTGTGTCTTGGTCCAATCCTATGATAATGTCAGAGGTGTGAAGTTTCCTTGGTCTCGCAGTCTAATACAGGAGGTTCGTATCCAATTTCTCATGGGTTGTGACTCCTCTAACATCTTTTACCAAGAAAGATTAGGCTTTCATATAGACTGATTAGCGTCAGGTAGCTTTTAAGTATCTAAAGGAGAAGTTAGTAAGTTCTCCAGTCCTTTGTATTCCAGCCGAAGGAGTTTAGTTTGATGTTTTCTACAATGCTTCACATCTAGGGTTATCCTATGTTCTCATGCATCAGATTTTAGTTGTTTCTTATGGGACTCGGCAGTTACGTCCCCAGGAATGCAACTATTCCACCCATGATATTGAGTTGGCAGTCGTGGTGCTTTCTCTGAAGTTGTGGAGACATTACCTCATTGGAGAGTGCTTCGTGGTTTTCACGGATCATAAGAGTTTGAGGTATGTTTTCTCCCAGTGTGACTTGATCTTGTGACAACATCGGTGGATGGAGTTCTTACAGGAAGAAGACTTTGAAATATCGTAAACACCTAGAAAAAGAAATGTTGTAGACGATGCGCTGATCTGAAAGTTACGTAGTGATGCTATGCATGAATCCGGTGATTCATGGAGAGTAATGGAAGAACTGTCAGCTTTGCATCCTGATATGGAAGAAGTTGGAAGTAGAGGTTGTATTTTCCAGATGACGGTGCAGTAATCCCTGATGCAGAAGGTGGAAGAGTCCCTTTTGGGTGAGCTTGAGGTGGAGGTCTCGAGAGACCGAGTTGTTTGTGGTGAGACCGCTGATGGTTGGTCTGAGGATGAACATCACAGAGTGTTGTATCATAGAAAGCTTTTTGTTCCCTTGTTGATGTGTGAGACAGTCCTTAGAGTGTTCCATGGATCTCCTTTAGTGGTGCATCCTGGTGTGACAAAGATGTAACGATCCTTGAGGAGACATTTTTGGTGGCCTGGGATGAAGTGTGTGGTTGCGGAGTTTGTGTCTCAATGTTTAGTCTGCCAGAAGTTGAAGGCTGAACACCATATTCCTAGTGGTCTTCTCCTGCCATTAGATATTCCTCAGTGGAAGTGGGAGGACATCTTAATGGACTTTGTTACAGGTTCACCTCGAGCTTCGGGAGGACATGATTCTATTTGGGTGGTAATGGATCACTTAACAAAATCAGCCCACTTCATAGAGATCAAGGAGTTGAGCTAAGTGGAGGTTTTATCAAGGAAGTATTTAGAGGAGGTGGTGAGACTTCATGAAGTCCCAAGGATGATCATTTTTTATCAAGATCCTAATTTTACATCCTGGGTGTGGAGAGGTCTCCAACATGCTTTTAGTTCTCAACTATGCCTTTGCACTGCTTTTCATCCTCAAACAGATGGTCAGACAGAGTGAACTATCCAGAATCATGATGACATGTTGTACTCTTGTGTTCTTGATTTTAGAAGTTCATGGATGAGGAACTTACCCTTGGTGTAGTTCGATTATAATAATAGTTTTCACTCCACCATCGATATGGCACCGTTTATAGCCTTGCATGTCTGGCCATGCCGTTCTCCATTGTGCTGGACTGGGGTCGGAGAGTCAGAAATTCTCGAATAGGAACTAGTGCAGAATACAACACAAATGGTTCAGGTGATTCGTCAGAGGATAAAGATAGCGCAAGATCATCAGAAATCATATGTCGATCAAAGAAATAGGCCCCAAGAGTTTAATGTTAGGGATCATGTGTTTCTGAAGGTGAATCGCCATCGTGGGAAGTGAAGGTTTGGTCGTGGGAGTAAGATTTCTCCTCGTTTTGTTGGGCCTTTCGAGGTGTTAGCTCGTGTTGGAGTTGTGGCATATTGGGTAGCGCTTCCCCCTCCGATGAGTCATATACATGATATTTTCCATGTATCACAGCTACGTTTCTATCTTCATGACGACTCCCACATCATCGATTGGGGAGAGATCAATGTTGATGATGATGCCACCTTTGAGGAGAAACCTGTGGAGATCCAAGACCACAAGAGAAGGTGTTTCACGAGCATTCAATCCCCTTAGATGTTGTCTTATGGCATCACAGTGGCATGGAGGAGAGTACCTGGGAACGTGAATTATAGATACGTGCTCAGTACCTAGAGTTGTTTGATGTTTAACTCTTTCCATGCATCGTTGTAGCAGATGTTGTTGTGGAACTTTCATGTTTATGAGATGGAACCCTTTGTTTCTTTGGTGGCCTGATCTCTTTTTAGAGGTATCTCAGTGGGTGGTTGTTCAGACCCTGTTTCGTTTTCTCTTTAGGTTGGTTTTGGATTCTCGATGACGAGAATGTTTTGAGAGGTATCTGATGTAATGGCCCAGACCTCTTCATTCCATTACTTTGTGAAAATGTGGTGCTGGAGGTGTTCCGGGAGGTCAAGGTGACTTGGGGTGGCATTGTGGTGGGCTTCTAAGGAAAGCTAAAGGGTAATAGCTTTCGTAAGGTTGGTGCAAGGTTTGCCTAAACAGTGCGGCCAATCCATGAAAGGATGGTCTTGGAGGCAGTGGCTAATGCATGGTTAGAGCATGGGTTGTCTAACTGTGTGGACTAACCTTGCAAGGAGTGTTTGGCGAGGAAGAAGCAAACACATGGCTAGCGCACGGTTTGTTAAACCGTGCGGACTAACCATGTGGGCACTTAAAGTTAGATCATAAAATTGTGTATCTAACTCGTTTTGCCTTTAATCAAATCTTTTAAGCCCCTAATCGGCCATAACTTGGGATTACTCTCCCTTGAAGGTTAGAAAACCTCTACCAAGCATTTTGGAGGCGATCCAGAGGCTTTTCTTGGCGAATAGAATCCGGTTCTTGAGGTATGCGGTCGTTCATTCGTGATTTCTTAAATCTACTTATATCTACTCCTAAAATTCTCTCAGTTTCTTGGATCTACGTCCGTTATGGGAAGATCTAAGCGTGTGGATGTCAAATACGATGAGCTTTGGTCTTGGTTTTGTTAGGAGAGGAGACCTAAGGAGGATTCATGGAGAATCGACTCGGTTTTTTGGGCGTTCATCGACTGTTGTGGTTTTCCTCGAAAACCTTTGATGTAGGGGATTCGTGGATTCTCTAATTGTTTATGTGAAATCGTAGAGTTAACAGATTTAGCCCTTTAGATCACAATGTAATTGACCTAATTAAATACTTGAACCAGATTAAAAGAATTGGTTTGATTGCATGTTGTTGATTTGTACCATGATAACAGTTTGCCTCTTGATTTTCTAGATAGTTTGATATCTATTCTTTGCTTGTTAGCATGGGGTTCTTGATGAAATTGATAAAGAACGTAAATACATAATTAATTTATAATTAATTTGATAAAGATAAAGAGGTATGTAAATGGATCCGATTGTTGTTGTGGTTGTTAGTCCAAATTGATGTTAATAAAATTGATGCCAATGTATGTGTTTAATTCAGTTGGTTGGTAAACCTGAAATCTTTTGGTGCTTGTTGTTTGAAGGCCAGATGCCTTGATAAAGGCCCAAGATCCCAACTTGATGTGATGTTTGTTTTCCTACTGTGTGTGCGGTGATGTGACCATGGTAGGGTGTTGTTATATGTGGGGGGCATGGAGGCCTTGTGGTTGTGGAAGTGGATGACGCCTAGAGTGGCGAGATGAATCAGTTTATGAATGTGGGTGTCAGGGAGGACACCAGGGATGATGAAATGTGATGGATGTGATTGTTGGATTCTTGTTGATTCTTGGTTGTTTATCTGCTTTAATTTTTCCCACTGCTCAAGGTAGCTGGTCTTGCTTACCCTTCTTCCGAAGGAGGTGAAGACACGTGTGGTATGCCACGTTCTTTCCATGTTTAGTATCTCAAGGGAGAATGGATCTACGCACTTTTTATATGTGTCAAAGACTCGACGGGTAGTACGTCTACTCACCGTGTTGATCCCCCTTGTGTTTAGTAGCATAGGATTCTTTTCTAGAATACCTGGGTATACGGGAAAGTAATTCTGTAATGAATGTTTGAATAAATGATGTTAACCCATGGGGTTAGAGTTTGATGAAAAATAATGATGATGTTCAGAACTTCTGAAGGGACAGTGGTTTTTGGATGTGATGTTAATTGAACTTAATGTGGAATTGTTCTTGGTTAAATAATGTTCGAAGAATTAATTAACATACAGTGAAATTGATAAAAATGTGAATGAAGTAATCTAATAAAACCTTTTAAATGGTTGTGTGCTTATAGGATACCTAGTCTTAGAAGTGGTAGCATGGAGTCCGAGAGACGTTAGCTATAGTCGTGTCTATGAATATGTTATGCCCATATTGTCGTTGTGAGTTATAATATATTCTGTACTTTTTGTTTTTCTATACGCTAATCTACCCTGTCAGTAAGGGTAACTGACACCCCAGGGATTCTGAGCCCTAGGGGGTGTTTTCCCCAACATTCTAGTGGGAGGATGAATAGATGAATACCCCCTTTGACCCCGCTCTCTTCTCATGGTAGATACTAGTGCGATGAGGCACAACGGTTAGTTTTCCCCATATATGTGAGTAGAGGGCTGTAATGGCTTGTGGTTATTCACACACATATATTCTGGATATAGTGTCCTATGGACTACTATAGGTGTAACGTGTATAGGCTATGATGGCTTGAGGATCCTTACTCGATGTATGGGATGTAGTGGCTTGAGGTATAATACCCGACATATGATACATATTATACGAGTTGTGGTGTCTCCTGGAAACTACCTGGTTACTTTTGGTTGTGAGGATGGTGTGGTGCTTATCCTAGGTGTCTACGGGAAAGCCTTTGTGGTGCACGTGGTGGAGATTGTGGAGCTTAGCCGAGGTGTATATGGGGAAGACTTTGGAGAGAGATGCACAGAACATATGTTGTTGGGGGAAAAGTAGAAATACAATGGGGAAGTAGTAGCGGGGTACCCTTGATATCCTTTATTATATGATATATTCTTGTATTCCTTACTTGGTGGGAGTAGCCATGGTGAGGTTGGGAACTTAGTATACATGCTTAGGTGATGAGTTGGTTTCACTTGTTGTTCATTGTTCTTTAGCATGATTTCTTTACTTTTTCAAGAGAGGTTTCGGGGAGGATGCTACTAATTATACTTTTATACTCACCCTATGTATATATAAACTGTTTTTCAGGTCACTTGGATCAGGTTGAAGATCAATCTGGTTACTACTAGCTTGTGGTTGGAGGAGATGTTCGGGCTTGTGGTCGCTGCCGTTTTACTTTCTTTTGGGTATTTGTAGTATTACCATTCAGTTGTAGTACTTTTACATGGAATTTCATATATGTACTTGGGTTTATTTTATATTTCAGTTCTGAGTTGGAGTTGGTTTGTGTCTATCTTATTTCTCTCTTCCTCATGTTTTCTCTTAGAGGGTAATGCCTCCCATTTGTATGTTTATTATACCCTCGGTGCTAGTCACCAACTCCGGTCCTACTGGAGGCGGGACTCGGGGGGTCATTATATCCCTTTTCACATTGCCGGCCTTGGAGGGGTACACATTGCGGGGAGGGGGTTGTGACACAAAATATAATCAAGAAAATAAAAAATTAGAGCATATCTTAGGCATAAGACATAGAATTCATTGCAAGCACACAAATATGTAATATAATTACCTTTAAGTCATGGATCGTTTACAAAAACTAATCAAGGAACTTTATGGGGAGTAAAACTACTAGGTGAGAGACACCACCATCCCCATTTATAGTACTTTCCTTATAAGGGGTCAGGTTTTCCCCATCTTCCCATAGTGTATCGTGTTTCCCCATCATCTCATAGTGGATAAGGACCCACTTGTTTCCCATTTTGGATCAGGATGTACATGTTTCTCATTTTGGCCTAATCTTGTCGACATGTTTCCCATAATTATTTCATAAGATATAAATATTTACCAATTGAATTTGAGGGAGATAAATATACAACCCATAACTTAATTAAATCATATATAAAAGTGCCACAAGATAATAAAACATGCATCAAATCATAACCTATAAAAAGAAATGGGTTTCATAAACATCATATCATAACCCATGAAATGAAATGGGTTTCATAAATATTTCATCATATCATTTCCTATGGAGAGGATATAGGTCTTTCTATTATTTAATCCGATCATAACCTATAAAAAGAAGTGGGTCTCAAAAGCATATTACACATGGAAGAGAAATAGGTTTCATAAACACAATTTCAAAAAAACATAAACCATTCTTGAATGAATATGAATGGTATTATTAGATCATATCCTCAGTAAAGAATAAAATATAAAAAAGTATTTTAATTTATATGGATAAGGATTTTTAAATGTCACATGAAACTTCTCTTAAGGAAAATAGGCTTTCTTTAAAAACATTTTTATAAAACCATTTCAAAATCATTTTTTATAAACAATGATTTATAATTTTATTGAAAACATTTATTGAGGAAAATATCAATTATACAATGAATAAATATTTTTAAAACATAATTATTTTTAAAAATATTTTTATTTTAAAATAGATTTAAAAATGTATAATGGTCTCTTAAATATATTTTCAAAACCCTTGTTCTTTGAAAACACATTGTACACTCATAAGGAAAGCATGAAAACATTTTGAAAACTATTTTCTTTTAAAATTATTTTGAAAACCTAAAAATAAAATAAATAATTTCATGAAAACTTTTTAATAAACTATAATTTAAATGTTAAAAATAAATATTTAAATAATTGAAATTTTTTCTTGGGAAAAAAACATTTTATAAAATATAAGGTAATTGTTGAAAAACAATTAAAAAACTTTTTAGACCTAAAATATTTTTAAAACCCATCTTCATTAAAAACTAATTTAAAATAAACAATACCTAATATTATGAAAAAATATTCTTCAAAAAGAACAGCATACTATTAAAAGGGATGTTTCAAAGAAATGACATCCATAATAGCGGGTAAGTCATAACATCCAAACATTCATCTTCCACGTTAAAAGTTTTAAAAAGTGTCTCATTTAGAAAATGACAAGAAGACCAATTTTAAAAATATTTTTAATGTAAAACACATATAAAATTTTTATTTAAATATTATAGGATAATATAAAATACAAAAAAAACACAATTTTAGAAAACATGATTTTGAAATACCATAGATTTCTGACCGAAAATAGAAATAAAGTCATGTTTTAATAAAAACATTTTCTTAATTATATTAAGTAAAAAAGAGTATAAAACAGTAATAATATTTGAATATATCATCTATAACCATATTATATTAAAATTATTTATTTTTTTGGATATGGGTTATTTGTTTTAACATGTAATCAAAATGATAAATTATCCCAATAAATAATGAGATTGTAGCAATAAATAGTTACTTATTTGGTAACATTTAATCATAATAACCATGAAATAATAAAATTACATAAAGCATGAAATATCATTAAATAATGTATGTTCTTGATATAACATATAAAACTTCAGTATATATAGCCCATATAAAAATATAGGTGTGTAAGATGGCATGTTTTTCATAGAAAGAAAATTGAGAGAAAATTACTTTACTGATTTAGTAACATTTGAACCATAAACCCCATGTAATAAAGATAATAAAATTGATATGTAAATAACCATAAATATAAGTATAGTTATAATAGAATAAATTCATGAGAAGTATATACACCACACAAAATAAAAATGTTGTTAACATGGATTTTATATCATGGTTATAGAAAGTGAAATAAACTTTTCTTCCCTTCAGTCATGAATGTCATCGTAGATGTTAAAAAAACTTGTATAATAAATATAAGTTTATTATAAATATTAAAAAAACCATATTAATATATATAATACCATATATAATTTACCTATGACTTTATATTATGTTGTCATTAACAATTACATGTTAAAGCGTCATTTTGGATATTTACCGATTTGTTAATTATATGGGTTTTGACATGTTATTATTGATCCTCATACTTATATCAAGATTTTATTAGTTCAATAATTTAAAACATGATTTATATGTAATATATATTCATTATATAAATTTTAATAATAATATATAAAATATAGATATATGAAATGGATTGCACCATTCCTGAAGATAATAAGTCATACGTACGCAATAACGTTGTTTCCGTTTTCTTATTCTATTGAATGAATAGTAAATTACATATTTATGTATATAATTATTCCAGGGGAATTATTATTTTATATATACCATATAATTTCACTTAACTAATCATTAATTCTTTCCATTAAGAGTTCAAACGAATCACACCGCTTTGAGGATATGGTACTTCATACGTCCTTAAAAAAATTATCATATTTACAAAAATTAGAAAGCATAAAGATGTATTTTATATAATAATTTTTTAAGTATAAATAAATCATAAATATAATATACATCATAAAAAAACATATTTCACATCATAATTCCCAACAATGAGTGGTGGTGAAGGAAAAATGAATAATCATCATTTCGCGATGCAGTAGTTCGACGTACAAGAACTCCAAGTTCTTTACTCATTAGATGAATGTTTGTGTATGTGTAAGTAGAAATAATTACAGAAAAAAACTATTTATATTTACTATAATTATTTTAATACATAAAAATGATATAAATATAATTTATTTGGTGGATAATTATATGAAACAAAATATAATTATTGAAGAATGTTACCTCATTTTTGGGTAACTCCATTTGGTTTGTACCAAAATATTTCCTTGGTTAAATTTATTCCCAATGTAAGGAATATAATAATAGGGGAGGTATTTTTTCAGATTATTTATGAATATTTTTTGTTATCCAAAGGCCTTTATAGGTGTGAATAAATGGGAGGATTGAGTGCCTTTTATTGTGGGGAGGAGTGACATTCTTATAAATGTTCTAAAAGGGAATTCAACCAATGTTTTTTATCTGAAAAGTAACTCCAGTAATAAAAAAAGTCGATAAAATGATTGATAGAGTATTAATATTTCCATATAATGGATTTTGAAAAATCCTCAAGTTCACTTTGGCCCTTATTGGTATGTATTAGTCCCTTATTAAGATAATTATCCTCCTAATAATTATAATTAATTTTAATTACCTTCACTAATTTTTTTCAAAAACTAAGATGAAAATATTTTAAATTGAATATTATGGTAAATAAAAATATGGAATACATTTTTCCTAATTACTATCATATAAGTGGATGAAATTGATTCAAATCTAATCTTATAGATGGGACAACAAAGTGTCTTTTTAAAGTAAAAAATTACAAAAAAAATTGTTTGTTTTTATATCCATTTTCAAGGTAAAATTGATTATAATGACCTAATTCATATTAATTTATTTAAAATTGATCTAATTGAACTTTAAAAACAACAAAAACATAATTTAACCTTATAAATAGATTATATAAAAATCATTTAGGAATTAAAATTCTGTATTAATCATTATTCATCAAAAAATACAATTTCGTAGAAAAATACCAAAAAATAACCCTAATACAAATATTATGATACTATTTAAAATATAAAAATTATTTTCTAAAATAAATAAAATAAATATTTCAAAAAATAATATTTAAAATGGGTTCTCTATTACAATGTTGTAAAATTAACATTTAGAAAAATAAATGTTTTTATTTGTAATATTGGATTTATTATTATCTTATACCTATAAAATATATTAGATGAGAATCATAAATTTTTATTGAATATATAATATATAAATATTATTGAAGATAATAACCAATAGTGTTACTTTTAATTTATTGAGGTAAAATTATGTTTTTAAATAGAAAAAAAATTCTTAGAAAATTAATTTCATTATTTTCAAATTGTTCATACATTAACTTATTCAAATTGATAACCAACATGATTAATTTTATATACATGTTTAAATAATATTTCCAAATTTTAGTTTATTTTATTTGTAACATCCATTCCAACGGCTCGGTGGTAGCTATAGTAATATTTTAAGAATAATATTAATAGTGTCTTATAGTTTTATAAAACTCACCCTAGCATGTAGCATAAGATATAAGAGGGACTTAGTATTGTGTATAATATAATTCAATCATAGTGTTGCATATACCACAAGATAGTATAAGTTTTTATTTAATCTTAATCTTGATTTGTAGTTGCATATAATGAAATACTTACTTTTGTATTGAATCTAAAAATATATATATTCGGTGTTGCGTGAAATGTCATATTAAAAAAGGTTAAATTAATTTGAAAAAAAATTAAAAAAAATATATATTGGCATGTTACACCACCCATCTAGTCAAAATAATTAGTAATTTTAAAAAAATATAAGATGTTATATATATTATGTTTGGATTCAAATATGGAATTCATTATAAAATTATTTATATAAATATTTTAACATTTTGTTGTTAATTAAAATATAAATTACGACACCCCAAGATTTTATATTATATATCTTATTGAATAAATGCAATTTCTTTGATAGCTTATGTTTCAAACAAAACCAAGCTTAATCAAACTTTGATGTACTATTATATATTATTATTTTAATAATAATGTAATAGAATATACATTAAATTTGAGGTTGTAAATAGGAATAACTATATTATGAAAAATATATTAGGATCATATTTTATAAAATAATTTTAATTCTTAGGAAATAAACAAACAATATTTTTGTAATGTCTTTTAATTCTTCAACTATATGTTTTCTTCAAAAATTGTTTTTTATGAAAAAAATATAGTTAATTATTGAAACATTATAAGAATATGATAAAAATAACTTAATTTTTGAAATTAGAATATCAAAATTATTATATAGTGAAATATTGACAATTTTTTGAAAATGTTAAATATTTATTGAATAGTAAAAAAATACAGTTTCTTATAAAATGCAGTATCTTTGGTTATATCATCATGGAGAAATTATGTTATAATAATTTATTGAACTTATGTAATGCGTAATTAATGATATTATAAGGTAATGTTTAATCAATAATAATTAATAACATTTAAATTATATTATATTTTGTGATAAATATGAAAATCATTTGTAGTGTTCATGCAACACTTGCGTATTGTTAGAAAAGTAATATTTGGTTCCTAATAGATAAAAAATGAGAGGTAAAACGTTTTACCATGATTTTATATTAAATATAATTAATAAATTCTGATTGGTATTGATAGTTTATAAATTTTTACTTATATAACAAAAATATTATACAAATTTTTGTTCAATGCTTGCACAAGGCCTGAAAAGTTAAATTATAAAATTAAATAATTTTTCTTGATATGGTTCTGAGTAAATATAAAAAATGAATGAATTTAAATTATTATATTAATCCTAATTAATTTTTATTAATATTTTAATTTATTTTTACTTTTTATATATGAAAATATTAACGTTAATTCTTGTGCAACGCTGGAACCATGATTGTGCAAGTAGAATAAAAATCAATTAAATGATTTTGAATAAAAGTATAATAACCATAAAATGAACCATAATTTTTACTAACTATTATTTTATTATTAATATTCTACCATACTATTTATTGGTTTCATGTTAGGACTATTTTTGCACACATAGTTGACATTTGTTCCCCTGAAGTATATTATTTAAAAGATTGTCAAGCTATTCACGATATTGTTTTTAATAAGTATAAATTTTTTAGTATAAATTTTAGAGAAGATATTTTAGACCATAAATAGTATTTATAAATCCCAAAGAGTCATGTTCTTCATGAATTTTTTTAGTATTTATGGAAGAGTTAAATACCATAAATTCTTATATAACAATTATGTATTAGTTATTAAATTAATGTAGAAAACATATAGAAGAAATTAAAATATTAAAACATGAATAACAAGAGATTATTACACTGATAAACTAGTTCTCTAGATTAATATGATATTAATATAATATAATAAAATAATTTATAATAATTTCACTTATTTTTTTGATGTTTTAAATTTCATAGTAATGAATAATATAAAATTTGACAATAATGATATTTCATAAATATAATATTTTATTAAATTAATTAGAAATTATAAAAAAATAAGGAAAATATGATAATATATGGTTTAAAATTTTATCCCCCATTCATTAACAATCCATTTGGATGTATTTTGATCTCTAAGATCCTTATTTTATTTTAATATTATGAGAAATTGAAAATCTGTACCTCGCCTCAATTATAAAATGGAAACTCCTTTCTCACTTATTGAAATCACATTTATCCATATATATTGACCTATACCTACAATTTTATCTTTTAAAAGTCTTTATACATGTTAGGGAAATTATTTTCTACCATAAATACCAACCACATGCCACTTTATAGAATATAAAAATAATCTCTACCATAGAAGAGATAGTCATTTTTAGCATATCATTCAAGTTTAGTTCTTCTTCTACTTAATCTTCATGTTTTATTAAATAATAAAATAATAAATGTAGTATATTATTTATTCTAATAAGTTATTATTGTTGTGGTATAACCATATTCCACTTTTATCGACCCACCTAAAAATAAATGCATTGCTCGTTTGTACGTACAGCTTACCATATCCTCATCGTGGTGTAATTTTTTTGTAGCTATATTACATTAATGGGTATAATGATGAAGAAATTAGATAAATATTTTAATTTTGACATTATATTTTTTCTTTAAAAACTAATATAACATACACTTTTTCATCCTTTCATCATTATGGGAATGAAACGGTCGCCAGTGTGTATGTACAGCCTAACGTCCCCACGATATGATGCTATTAATTTTCCATGATCACCATTAAAGAATAACTATTTAAATATATATAATGTATAAATATGAAATATATTACCTTGATATCATTAGTTATATCACTAAACTATATCCTATGTACATGAACCATGACATATATGACAAAATATGCATATGAAAAAGAAGTAGTTAACACCAAAAACAGGGATAATGGAAAAATATTATTCAAAAAGGGTGATAAGATGACATAATAATATTATATATGATGTTATAAATATTAATATGGTTCAATTATAAATTAATAACACTCTTCAAATCATTATTCATGATTTAAATCATGCTCTTCTAAAGGGAAGCGTATATCATGGGTCTTCATCTCAATTATCACCTCATTGAGATATTCATGGTATTGTACAACTAAATATTTTTAATTTGGTGTATATAATACCCAATTTAGGCTATTAATATTTGAGATTATATTTAACATTAATATCTATATCATTTATATCAATTATATAAGTATCTTTTAAATCGAATACCATTTTTACATATGGTTCTTACATTAAATATTATTTGATTTACTGGTGAAATATTGATAAATTTGTAGCTTATACTCAAAAAAGATATTCAAAGATAAGGAATATTATTCATTAATTAAATATATTATTTGATATAAGAATACTTATTTGGACCTTCGCTCACAGGAGGGAACTGACATTATATATCCCCTTGATGAATCGACATGTATCATGAGAAAAATCAATTGGACAAATTAAATGGGTTTCTACCTCCTATTTTAAACCAAATTATGAAATTTTTTATCAGTAGAGGTATCATGTTCTTGAGACATGTAATCCAGTGATTAATTATTTCCTTAATTAAAAATTCAGTAACAATTATGCATGATATTTTCAAAATTATATTATATCTTCATGAATTTAATTCTCTAGTTATTGATTAAATAGAATGTGTTTTTAGTTATTTGCTACTATATTGACTATGCCTTATTAAATATGCTTCACTTTTTATTGATTCATGATTATGTTTTATGTAACCCTTACTGACCATTTGAGCTCACTGTTTAATCATTTTCTCTTCCCAACATTAAGAATATGAAATATTTAAATAACGGTCAATGATGTAGTTTACTTTATTCTATTATATTTTATGTTTAATTACAAATTGAAAAAGGGAAACACATTGGTATATTTTTCTTAAAGACTACTAAATTGATCAATCCATGGTGATGTGATCCCTTGAATTTAATCCATTTTAATTCAATAACCACCGACTCTAGGTTACTGGATCTTGGGTTGTTACAGTTAGTATGAGGGAAAGTTTAGTAGAAACCATAGAAACTATACTATAAATAAAAATATATAACATGGTAATTATTATAATTTCTTAATGTATTTTCAAACATGTACAATTAGAAAAAAAAATTATTTTGTGGATCAACACTTGTGATGATTTTGTGCTAACTTAGTGTGTGACGTTATTTAGTGATAGAACATAATGGTTGGAAATGAATTAAAAACCATAGAAAATATAGGGTAATACATACTGAGAAAGCCAACATAGTTGGTGTTATAGGTGAGAATATCATGATTATATAATAATGGATTACTAATTTAATTATGGATATCCTTTATGAATGGAGAAACTTGATTGTCCACAACATGATACACTTTTTTCAGATTATTTCTTGTGATAGAAGCCCATATCTTTTGGTAGGATGACTAATCCCATGGTAACTGAGAAATGGATCAAGTCCCTTGAAAATATTTTTCTCTAATTTAGGATGTGATGAAATGTTAAATGAAGTTATAGGGGTTTATTACCTCAAGGGTAATGCTGATTAATGTTGGAAATTGATCTATAATACTAGAGTGGATGATAGAACATAACACATGGAATAAGTAACCTAAAATAAAACATTATTACCAAAATTGTTCCCTTATAATAAATGGATTTAAATGAATATAAAATTTATTTGCTTAACTAAAAAGTAAGAAGATATTATTGCATAGTAGGAGGATACATTCACAAGACTATCCTTATACAGTACATATTATTTATCTGATTCTGAAATCAAGATTGATGATTTCTTTGAAGGCATTAATCCATGTATCAAAATAGAATATAGATATCATAAATTTTCGACATATGATGAAATATTATTATGTTCCATAAAAATGGAGAAGTAAATCCCAAGATCCTATATGTTCAAGGGATATCAAGAGAAAGAGAGGTCATCAAATAACTATGAAAAAGGTAAAGAATCAGAAAAAAAGTGGAGAATTAAAAAATTACCACTATTCAAAAAATTATATACGAAATGATACTGGTAAATACATGAAGTAAATGGGAGTTTTTCATAAGTGAGGTGATAATGGTCATATATATGATAATTAAAGGGGAAGAAACACATCTATTATATCCAATGATTAAACAATTAAGAAATAGGGAATTATTCAAATAAATTTTCTATGTGTTAGAGGAATCAACCATCATGAAATGGTTGGTTTTCGTATGAATTAATGCACCAGAGAAAGGATTATGTTGTGTTATTTTAAAAATGAAAATTTTGTGCATATGAATCGTGTAAGTTGAAGAGTCATTATCAAAATAATCCAACACATGATCTTTAGTTAGAAGACGAAATCTTTTCTTTGAAGATATCATGAGAATATTATTATAATGAAGTATATGAGATATATATTGATCATAAGTTTTTTTTAATACAAATTATCATTATAAGAACTCAACATGAGGCAAAGGGGATGGCTCAATTTACTCAATAAATATGATTTCTCAATACACAACCACCTAAGAAAATAAAATATGTTAGCATACAAATTAATATATAAAGACAGGGGAATTTTGAAACAAATTAGTATTGAGAATGATCATATGTTCTTTGGTTTAGTAAATATGGATATGATAATTATTTATGAAGGGAGGGAACACCACTATTTCAAATTATTATGAAACCATATTTATTATAAGATAAATGTCAATCATTCCAATGATGATAATTTTTTTAAAAAAATTAAAACTTTGATTGATTGAAAATTGTCAGTATTTGTTTGTGAATATGGTGTTTTAAAATTTGGAAATAGGTTATGTGTTTATTAAATAACTGATCTGAAAATGGAACTAATGGATGATGATTATAAATTAAATTTCACTATACACCTTGGTAGTAGCAAGATTCATAGGAATCTGAAGGAAACTTTTTTTGATAATATGAAGTGAAATATTTCTCAATATGTGTCAAGATTCCTAGTCTTTAACAAGTGAAGTTTGAGGGGAAAAATCCTAGATGAATTATGATACCTATACATATTCTTTTGGGGAATTAGGATGAAATTACTATAGAATTTTTTAATGGATTACCAAATATCCCCAGAAATAATTATGTGATGTGGATTATTATTTATTTCTATAAAAAATATGCACATTTTCTTATAATAAGAGATGATATACCACATAATCACCTATAAAGACTCTATATTAATGAGTTTGTAAGACATTGGTGTACCTATGTTGACTATTTTTAATATATATCCTTGATTTGCATCAAAATTATGGATTTTGCTTCATAAGGTATTTGATACTAAGGTTTATTTGAGTACTGATTATCAACCCCAAACCACTAGACACTCTGAACGGACATTTCAATCCTTGGAATACATTTTGATGTCATTCTCACTTGACTTTCATGGTATGTGGGATCAGTATTTACCTTTGTAATACTTTTTTTACCATAATAGTTTTCATTTAAGTATTAAAATGGAACCATACAAAGATTTTAATAGAAAAAATATGTCACACTCCAAACGTTTGGGATGAATTTAGTGAATGTAATATAATAGGACCAGAACTTATTGAATAGATAATGACAATGTTAATGACTATACAGGATCATATTAAAGCACCTGAAAGTTGGAAAACATTATTTTGATAGCTGAATAAAGGATTTTAAATTTCAAGTTAGAGGCCATGTATTAATGAAAGTATCTCCATGGAAGGTTTTCATAATGTTTGGAATGAAAGGGAAACTAAGACCTAGTTACATCAGAACATTCAAAATTCTAAAAAGAATTGGATTTTTTTTATTATTGATTAGAAATACCACCATGCCTATCCAAAGTTCATGATGTGTTCCATATATCATTATTAAGGAAGTATATGGTGGACCCAACACATGTACTCTCCTATGAATAAAAATACCTAAAACCTGACTTAAATTATGATGAAGATCCTATAGATATTTTCAACACTGTAGATAATGTTTTTAGGAATCAAATGACTCAATATGTATAGGATCTTTAGATAAACCAAAAAATTGATAAGTAATGTAGGAACCTAAGGATGATATAACAATGAACCAACCTCTTCTATTTAGATGTAAATATTCATTATAAATTTTAGGATTAAATTTTTGTAAGGAGGGAAGTATATAGAACCCCAAGATTTTACAGTATGTGTCTTCTTAAATAATTTCATTTTGTTCGATAACTTATGTCGCATACAACATCGATCTTAAATGAATGGTGATATGCTTTTATATAATATTATTTCAACAAGGTCCTTATAAACTAACCCTTAAATTGGTAGGTATGAATACGAATAAATATATTATGAATGATATATGTGGTTCTTATTCACTGCAAATTTACTAATTCTTAGGAAATAAACATACACTTTTTAGTTATTCCATTTAATTCTTCAAATGAATGTTTTCTTAAAAAGTAACTTTTTTTAGAAAATAAATATAGATAATTTTGGATAATTCTTGAAACTTTATTTTATAAAATTATTTTCATTTATAGAATTAGAAAATAAAAATTATTCTATGGTAAAATTTTTAGAATTCTCTAAAAAAGATAAAAAAATTTTGAATTGTAAAACAACATAGTTTTTTTTAATATGGTAACTTTTGTGATATCATCAATACATATTTATGATATAAAAAATTATAAAACAATTTTAATAACTCATTTTTAATATTATTTTATTAATATTAAATAAAAATAATTTATAACATGTAAATAATAATTCATTTCATGGTAAATATGAAAATAATTTTCAATTCCTATACAGTATTAGAAATATCAAATTTGGTTCCTTATAGATAATAATTGGGAGCTAAAAAAATATATTATTGAATTTTTTGTTAAATATAACTCAAAAATTTATATTGGGACTGATAGATTATAATTTTTAACTTATATAAAAAAGGTCTTATCCAAACACTTATTAATTCTTGCACAAATATTAAAAATTAAAATTAAAAAACTATATAATATGTCTTCACATGGTTAAGAGTATATATAAATAATGAAAGAATTTAAAAGTTTACATTTTACCTAATTAATTTATTTTTATTATTTCAATTTATTTTTAATTTTTATATATGAAACAATTTACATTTATTCTTTTTCAATGCTGACGCAGTGATTGTGCAAGCTGAACAAAAATCAGTAAAACATTGTTAATTAAAAACATAAAAACTATTAAATGACTCATAATTTGACTAAATCTTATTTTATGAGTAATTATCACCCATAATCATCTTTGGTTAAATTTTGGATCTGTTTTACCTCCTTAGTAAAAATTAGTTCCCTTATAGTGTTTTAATCAAAATAATTTCAAATTGTTCACACAATAGTTTTTAATAAGTATAGAATTTTTAATATATTGTTTTAGGAAAGTTATTTTTGGCCATAAATTGTATTTTTAAATCTCAAAGATTCGTATTGTTGATGGAAATTTATTTTTCTTTTTTAGGGAAGAATTTAATAACTTAAATGCATACATAAAGAATTTAGAGTAATTATTAAATTAATGAAATTACCAAATAAATGATTTTGAAAATATTAAAATAAATATAATTTCAGATAATTAAGGCGATAAAAAAATCTATAGAGGTAGAGTATGTGTCTAGGATATTATAAAATAAATTATTTGGATTTGACTCTTTTTTATGTCTTTAAATTCATAGTAATGTATAAAATCATATTTGACTTTAATGTTATTCCATGAATATAATATATTATTTGATCACATAAAAAATCATTAAAAAAATTAAATAAGGAAAAAATGTAGCGACCCAACCTTGGAGGCCCGAAGATGGTGTCTACTAAAGCTATATTGGAATTTTTACATGTAACAAAATATCTATAGACTGAGAGTTTAGTATTATTTTTAAACTGGATACATACATGAGTCTTTTATTATAAATAAATACACAAATTTCAAGATAAATTTTCTCAAAGTAAATTACATCGAGGATAACATTATTCCATCTCGTATATACCTGCATATATTTCATAGTAGGATTATATGATTACTGGGGGAGAGGAAACCAAATAAGGGTGATATCAAATTCTCATTAAGGGTAAGGTATAATGGAAGCAATAATGAATAAATGAGAATAATAATTATGAATTGGTAAATAACTAAACTCACATGAAATATAATTAAAAAATTGAGAAGGAAGTGCATAAAAAATATATAAATGTAATTCATGGATGAACATTCCATTAAAATAACTTTACAAGGAAAAAATCAATATGGAAAGGTAAGATATGAAAATTCATTCCATTGAACCAATGAACTAAAACTGAAACATTTCCATAGATACATCGATGAAAAATATCATGGAAGAATAATGACTAAAACTAAATGATGGAAATACTTAAATATTGGATGTCATGTCAAAGGAACATGAAAACCTATACCATCCAAACCTTTCAAAAGCTGGTTTAGAACAATGGATAGAAACATGTTTAATTTGTGAAACATATTTTTCTCATAAGAGACTATAGATACACCAAGGGGATATATAATTTCTGGGCCCCACCCCTCACTACTAGACAAAATCATTCATCATATCTAATAATACAAATAAATAATAATCATTATCAAATATCATTATTTAAAAAACATTACCAAATTTTCAATATTTTCACAAATAATAAAATAAATGTCAATGTAGACATAATATATAAAATGGAATATAGTTTTGGCAATAGTAACATACATGATAAATGAAATGGATAATTTAGGGTAAATTCATTAATAAATGATCTTATTAGATTGAATATTTCAAGGGGACTAACAAAGGAATTAAGGAAGTGAATAGGTATAATATCCTTGGAAATATCAATCATAAACCATCCAAAGGACAAAAGGAATGGTATCCATACAACATACCCATAGTGAAGTAAACATAAAAGTTATTTTTCTTTGATGAATATAAATACTACAGAAATATATTTAAAACTATTCTTGAGGAAAATATCCTTTTGTTTTGGAAAACATTTTGAACAACTATTTCTTTTCAAATAACTTTTGAAGAAAAATTATTTAAAGAATAAAATTTTCAACCTGAAATATAATATTCAATGAAATTATAGTGGGTAAATTAATACATTTTGTATGAGGTAAAAATTAAATTCAATTTTTATTATAAAAATGGTTATAAAAATAAATTTTCATAAATCGACATGAAGATTGTAATGAGATAGTAGGTCGTATGTACGGATGAGTAACATTCCCATTTTTCAATGAAAATTATTGAAAGAAGGTTAGTAAATTATATATTTCCATAATTATAGTTATATGGTTTATCCTTGTAAATAAATAATATGAAAAACTATTTTGAACTAAAATTCAGTATTCTTCACAATTCATTAAAAATTTAAAGTTCACGAAAAAATGACAAAATTTCACATTAAAATAATTTTTATGTTTATTTTTCAAAGATTAGTTTTTTCATATATTATTAATAAAACTTCAAAAAATTGGATTTAAAATAGGTTAACCCCAATAAAGTGGTAAAAGTGTTTTAATAAAAATATAGTATTTTATGTATAAAATTGTGTTTGTGCTTATATTATGTCTATCGAATATATGGGATGAATATAAAAAATATTATATTTAATATAATATATATATATATATATATTACTTTAATATAACATACTAATTAAAATTATTTTAATTTATTAATATAAAACATCTTTCTAAGCATTTAAATAGTTTTCTATAAAATTATTCTCTTCATATTCAAATGGTAATTATATTAATTTATAATTAATTTGTAACCAATGAGTTAATTTTAAATTTTTCTAAACCACATTTTTTATAATTTAGTTAATTATATTCAAAACTTCTAATTTAATGGCTAGTTTATATCTTACTATATTAAATAATAATATATTATTTTTCGGTAAAACTTTGTCTTGCGTGTAAGGAAAGACATCAAAGAAACACATTATTATGTGAGAAATATGTTGACTCAGTTTAACATGAATTGAAACATATTTTATGTATTTAATTTATTTAAAATAGAAAATATATTATAATGTCTTAGTATATTATATTCCCTTACGTGCTTAGTGTTGTATGTCATACATGTTATCGAATATAGTGTTTCTACATTATATTTTCAGAAAATTACAAAAAGGGGATAATATATTGTCTAAATTTCATCCAATATTAATTTATAAGTTATTTTTAGGTCTTAAGATCTATAATATCCTTATTATGTTTTATTATTTTGATAAATTCCAAAAGTACCCATCACCTCAATTATAAAAGGGTGCCACCTCCTTCACTTCATCACAACACGTTGAGTCATATATATATATAAACTCAAACAAATTTCTATAAAAATCATCCTTATCTAGTTCTTAGAGGTTCTGGTCTTCCAAAATGACCAACCTTAGTACCCCTGGGAGAAGATCTAAAGGAGATCTACCAAATACAAGGTAATGATTGTTACTGACTCCCTCGGGTTTATTTATTTATATACTTCCTATTTATGTGTTGTTTCCATTAATATGTTACAAATAAAGTATCATCTATATGTTGTGATGTTATTGTGATTATTTTACAACCATATTCCCCCTTCTATCCTTTATATAGAAAATGAAAGCAATGTGTGTTCATACATACGACATACCATCTCTGCATCATGGTGTAGTTTTTTTTCATAACCACCTTAAATAGATAGGTATATTGAAAGAAATAATAGATAAATATGATAATTATGACATGATATTGATTTTTTATAAATTAATTTAACATCCCCTTCCTAACCCTTTTACAATTAATGTTATGATATCATCACTCGTGCGTACATAAAATGTACCATCTCTACGAAATAATGTGATTATTTTTCCATGTTAACCATTCAAGAGTGATTATAAAAATATATATAATGAATATATATTATAATATGACCTCAATATCATTTTTATATCATGGGACTATATCTTGTTAACAAAAACTGAGTATTATGAGACAAAACGTTTATAGGAAAATAAAACGGTTAACACCTAAAACAAGGGTAGTTAAAAAATATTATTAAAAACTGGGTGACAAGATGGTATAAAGGGATCAAATATGATAAAATAAATATGATAACATAAATATGATTATGGTTCTTATATAAATTAATAAAAAAAATTAAATCATTATACAATATTTTAAAGCATATTCCACAAATGGTAAGTGTATGGTAGGGGGAATCATCTCAATTTTCACGTCATTGAGACATACATAGTATTGTGCACCTAATCATATTTATGTGGTGTGTCTTCTAACCATTTTAAATCATTTTTTATATGAAGTTATATTTCAGTTAAATATCCATATTTTTATATCATTTATTTGAGAATTTATCTAACTGTATTCCATTTTTAGATATGGTGTTTTCATTGAATTTTATTTGATTAAGAGGTGAAATATTGAAAAATTAGTATCCTAGAAACAATATGAAAATTTAATGATAAGATATATTTTTCATGAAGTAAATTGATTATTAAATATACTAAGAATTATTTATACTTTTTGTGATAGTTGGGTCCTGGAATTATAAATCTCATCGATGCATCGACAAGTCTAATGAGACAAATCAATTAACAAAATTAAATGGGATGCAACCTGTAGTTATAAACCATCTTGTGAAAGGTCTTGATGGTGGAGGTATCATGTTTCTAGGACATGACATCAAATTATTATTCAATTCCATTATTAATAATAATGTTTTTATTATCCATGATATTTTCATAATGATATTGTATATGGATGCATTTCATTATCCAATTTTTTTCTTAAATGACATATATTTTATGTTATCTACTTTTTCATATTGATTATTCTATATTAATCATGATTTAATTAATATTTATTCATGATTCTTCTATATGTATCCCTTACAATGAATTGTATCTTGTCATTTTATTTTTTCCCTCCCTAGGTTATGAAGATGATATCTTTGAATAAGTTTCAAGGATGTCATTTATATTCCATTATTATGTTCTATATTAAATTCCTAATGTAGTAAGGGAACCATGTATGTATCTAGTTATTCAAGACTACTAAATAGATTAGACATCAGTGATATTATCCCTTGTATATATGGTATTGTAACAATGTAACCACATACTCTGGGTTACTTGAGTTGGGGTTGTTATATAAATTCATTCAATATATTTTCATTCATTCACTATAGTATATTTAGGATTGGGGGGAATTACATGGGAGGTATATATTATGGTGTAATGTTGACAATAAAAAAGGGAAAAAGTTTATTCTTGAATTGGAATACAAATATCTCTTGGTCCAATTGTCTTCAAAGGTTAGTAAAACATTCAAGGCATGTTAAGAAAGAGTGGAAATTTTTAAATTCAACAATATATTACCAAGAAAAATTTATTTCATGAATACCTATAATGGTGTATGAAATATTAAAAATACTCCACATCAGCTATTAAAGTCATATTAATAAAATATTTTATTCTAGAGGGCATCTAATAAAAACTACAAATTCAATAATTATTATATATATTAACAGAAGTTTAAAATTAATGAATAACTAAAAAAATATTCTTCATGTTTACATAATTAAATTATAAAGAGTTAATGTTTTATAAAAAAGTTTTAAAAGGATTACATGCAAATAAAAAATTAGAATTATAAACTATTAGTTTAATTTTTATCTCAATTTCTAAAATGTGATAAGATATTTGTATTTGAAACAATAATTTCTATCGAGATGATGGATAGTGATTTTATTACATATAGTTAAATATGTTACAAATTTAACTAATAGGGTTAAACATAAAGGATAAAAAGAGTCTTATACTTGATAAAAGTATTTTAATCTTGTTATTTAATTAAATATGAGGGAAAGAGTTTAAATTATATATCTCAGTTTATGATACTGACTCATATATATGTCTTAGGGTGTAAACCATTGTAATTTATATTTTACCTAAAAAACAACTATATAGGTCAGAATTTGAATTAAATATTCAGTTCAATGAAGATATAATTGTAAAATTTATAATGGATGAGGCTTCATATAATTATTTTAGTGAATTAAATAATTTTTCGAAAAATAATAATTAATTGTATTAAGAAAAATATATTTAATAAAATTATTTATGGGTTATGAAATTAGAAAAACAAATATAAAGAATTTATATTTTTTTCATGGTATAATTGACATATTTTATTTTCATTAGGAATCAAATATATTTGTGAATACCATGGTTACATGATAACATGTTATTTTTAGTATTAATTAAATAATGTTCTAATGTAAATTAGATATGGGAATATAAAATATATTTGTCTTAAAAATTGATTCTATTCCATTATTAAAAAAATAAGATTTTATATTAGGAAAAATAATATCTAAAATTTACATTAATATATTTTATACATATTTTTAGGAATAAATATTTTTGTAAATGATTTAATGGAATTACAAAAATGAATATTTGATAATACAATAATAGTGAAAAAAATCATATTAAATTGTGGTTAAAATAATTAAATCTCAAATATAAATTTCTAGCCTCTCATTGAAAAAGTAGTCACAAGTAATTTGAATATGAAACCACTCCGTCCTATTGTTGGAAGACTATGAATTCTTAAGGTATGAGAGGAAGTGAAACTAAATGCAAACTTTAGAAAATTAAACAATTAAAATCAGGGTCATGAATAATTGTAATTAGGAAAATTTTATTGATTAGCCTTTTCTTTCTTCTTTTACTATGAATGGACTCTATTTAAATAACTTTTTAATATTATTATTTCTAAATAATTTGTAATATACTGGATTTCTAAACCCCTCACCAATCATTTTTTGGGTCATATAGGTGTTGAGATGAATTTAAGTTTTGTACAGAAGGCTATATATGAGTTATTAGCAATTCACAGGGCCATCACACCATCATAGCCGATGTGGTGTAGGTTATTTTACATTTTTTGTGATTATTGAGCATGGTATAAGTCCATTTTGTGGATTTGTTCTATGGAATTTCTATGGTTGGTCACATAAGTCATCCATTATTGAGTTGGGGTGCACCATGGACTATGAAACTCCCATGGTTGTAGGATAATCACATAGGGGTTTCTACATATGTGAAATGGGTTGGTAGAAAAACCCACAACACAGGGTGTGGTGGAATATAGTTTAGGACATACCTAATAGGTTCTCATTATTATAAATAGGGACACACCATGAAATTTTATTGGGTGTGGTGGATTATGAGTGATCCTTATGTAAAAAATGTTGGTGGAAATTCCTAGGGAGAAACTTTTGATGGTAATATAGGCATAGAGATGAGGTGGGATCAGAAACACTAAGAATAACATTAGATATGAGGGAACAATGTGTTTTCTAACATCAAATCATGTCCTTTGACATGGTGTGGGGAAAGAGATTGTGATCTTTCCCAATTGCATGATAGATAGTCATGGAATCCATTAATATATTGAAACACTAGGCACCATGTCAATGTTTAAGACATTGTACTAGTAAAATAATATGATCATGGTTTTTAGAATGTAAAATATCTATAGAATAAAACACCATGAAAGTATAATATACTTTTGTAAATACACCAAACTCATTAGATTGAATTAATTGGTAAATTCATAAATGTTTTTTAATATAAAAGTGATCACATCACAATTCACCGAAGAGTTTAGTAGTATTATTAATATATATACATACTTTAGTCTTGCATTAAATTTGAAAACATAAATTACAAAAACGTGAAATTAAATATTTTTCATTGTTAAACTCATGCGATGAATTTGTCTTCATATCCTTGGGAAGGAAAAAATTAATGGGGATATCAAATGATCATTATGGGTTATGTATAGTTAAATCTAACATGAACCAATCCGTTGTAGTCAATATAAAATGGTAGATAACATAACACACATGGAATATTATTAATAACATAACTAAATTGACTAGATAATTTATAGTCAATATAGTATGGAAAATAACTTAAAACATCGATCATTTAATCAAAAAAATGTACATGAAGAATAATATAATAGGAATAAATGATGGTAAAATAATTCCACATAAATAATCAAATGATATTGAGTCTAGTCCAAGGATAATATCAATTTTGTAGTCTCAAAGACAATAATAATTTAATTTTTATTAATGTAAATTCATATTATTGCACACAATGACATATATATCAGTAAGACCTTGTGTGAGATAGTTTAATCGATTAGTAGGTATACACCAAAAACCCATTTTAAAAAAGGTAGATGCATCGTTCATTTCAGGATACTAACAATTCATCGAGGGATATATAATTCCATTTCCTTCTTATCAATATATGTACAAATCATTCCTAATATTTCAAATGATGAATTTATTTTATGAATCAATATGCCTTATCAACAAATATTCATATTTATTAAAGAATATGAAATTATCAAAATTAATCTTTTTAATCAAATTACTATAAAAATTAAAAATAATATCTAAATATGATTTAGGGTTTTCTAAATAATCATATCCATGAAAAATAATATGTACATTTTATGGAAAAGTAATTTCTTTTGATCACAAGGAAGTTAATGTTCTAAGGAAAAACTAATGACATCAAAATTATTCATGAAAGTGAAAGTAGATACATTATCTAGTCAAAATAATCATAAACAATCCAAATAAAGAATAATTGTTGTATTGTTACAATATAACCCTAGTGTATTAAACATAAAATAAATGGTTCTTTCATTGAAAAGTATAAATATAATAAAAATATCCATAAAACATTATTGAAGAAAATGTCCATTTAACATGAAAATTTAATTAAAAAACAAAAATATTTGAAATGTTTGGAAAAAAAATTCATGGAAATTTATCATTGAAACTTGTGATGGAATCGTGAAATAAATTTTTGTTCATGATGGCAGAAAGTTTCTATTCAAACCAAGTATGTCAAAATAATTATTCATTTCAAATTATTGTAATAAGTGTTAATAAGTAAAACATTTGTAAAAAGGAAGGAAGAATCCTTTTCAAATATTTTCTATGATTACAATAATAAATTAAGAAAAAAATTTAAAATACATAATAAAATTTTGAAAACATTCTTGATAACATTTTTAAAAAACATGTATTTGGAAGAAAAAGGATTTTTGACTGAAGAGGGTAATAAAGTCAATATTTATTTAGAAATATTATCAAATATTTTTTAAGTACCAAAGAGAAATATATGGTAATATTATCTGAGTATTTAATAAATATACCGTATTGAATAAAAATAAATGGTTTTTTATACAATAATAAAATAATTTCATTCCATGAAAATTCAAGAATAAACAATTTCTATTAAAATGGGATTGTAAAATAAACCCTTAAAATTATCATAAGATTGGAGTGAGAATTAATGAAACAATTTGTTATGTGTGTCAAATGTAAATCCAAATTAAATGAAAATTAAATACAACATAAAATAATGAAATTTAATTACAAACATAATCTTATATCATTAATTATAATGAATAAATAATATAACCCAATGAAAATAAATTGAGTAATGGAATTTTTTATCACCTGGTAACATTTAAGTAATGTCCCCTATGATGGAAAAACTAAAATTGAAACTTGAAAAAATGTTAATTATTGAAGATTCTTGTTATTATAGTTAAATTTGGAATTACATACACCATATACAATAAATTAGGTTCATAACATTACAATATACCTTAATAAATGGAAATTGATACAAAATCCCTTACCTCACGTTTCCATTTAGTTGAACATGATTTATCCTCCTATATAGTAGTATCAAAGCTGTTATTAATTTTTAAGAGATCCATAATAATATTTATAATATCACATATTATCTTATTATATCCTCGAATTACCTGTTATTTAATAATATTTCATTATTAACATTGATTCAGGTATTAACTACTTTGTTTTCAAATGCATAGTTTGTCACTGAATCTCTGGTCGTTATGGTTAGGATATAGATATGTCAATTCCATAGTTATATAAATTTTTTAAATATCATATTTTATTCATTTTATATACCTTTAAAACCATTATTGAAAGTTGGAAATGGAAAATGAATCGCATCTCCTCGTGAAGATGGTAGGTCGTATGTATACACGGCAGTTTATATCATTTCTTAAGGGGTTAAAGGGTAAGTAAGTGGATGATATAATATTATTAAAGAATTCATATAATGCAATATTTATCATATTTATTCATTATTTACATCATTATTACTATCTATTTACCTTAATTATGGAAAAAAATTATATGAGTTCATGAGGTGGTAGTCCACCATACACACGAGTGATGGCGTTATTTACCATTTGATGGATAAGTAGATGACTGAAATTATGTCACAAACATAACAAAATATAATTTAATATTATATATTTCTCAAATTATAATGTAATTTTTTATAAATAATTGATGGTGGAAAAAAAGAATTAAAAAAGAACGATCTTATTGAAGGTAATTACAATCTCTTAGATGAATATCCTATGGATCCCTTATTAATAACTATATGGTAGGTATTGGGGGAAGAATAGAAGCTCTATAATGTGGGTAATAATTTTTGGGATATATTTTATTAGGCTTATTTTGATACAAATGGTTTGATACGTGTGAATTCGTGAGGGGATTGAGTTCACTTTTATTATTGAGGAGGACTGTCATTTTTGTAAATATCCAGAACTATTCAATAATGGGAGGTCACCATCTCCCAAAGTGCCTATAAAATTGAACAATAATGTATTTTAGGTAATTTTTTGTCCGTAAACACCTCCACCACATAAAAAATTATTTTTTATTGATTTTACTCTGATATACAATATCTTTACTTAATTATACCTTTTTTTTGTTTTTACCATGGAAACTAGTTTTTTAACCATGGTAATTAATACTTTAAGAAAAAAAATTAATCTTGTTAGATAATTTGGAGTCATAGATTATTCATATTAAATAATTTTTATCAAGTAAAAATTAAATGAATTTGGAAAATTAATTTTAACAGAAGTTCATGTTACGTGTAAAACATAGTATTAACTTTAATCATTATAAATAGATTTTCCTATCATTAATAATAATTAATAAAAAAAATTAAGGTGAATTTATTGTAATATATTAATTATTATTATTATAAATATTCAATCAATTTTATGTAAATATATTCACAAAATTTGTAGAATTTAATTTCAAAATCAACTCGCAAATCGTCTGAAAAAATGGATTTTCAAGAAATTCATTTTCAAGCAGAAGATGATATTACAATAACAATATATATATTGATCATCATTATATGTATTATTATACAAATAATTAACTATATAATATATCATTTTTATTTCCACTTTTGATTTTTAGGGGTTATTTTATATAATTAAAATGGAGAAACATTATTCATTTAAAAACAATTCGCATAAAAATTATTTTTTAAACCTAAAAATAAAATTATGCCATCAAAAAAATATAAATATTATTCAAATTTAATTAATTATTTCTAATCTAAATAAATAATACTTTTTAAAATTGAAATAAAATTTAGTGAGTAATGCTACTTTTAAAATACTTAATTTATTGAAAATAAATGGTAGCATTATGAAAATTTTCTTTTTCAATATTCACTTAAAAATAAAACTCTTAATAAACATCCCAAATTTTCAACCTAATTTTATTATTACAATATGATTTTAAAAAATTAGATACTTTTTTCAAAAAAAAAAATAAAATTAGTAGAAATTAATTTTAATATAATTATGAAAAATATTGTGTATCATCTTTTCATAAAAATATTTTTTTAACTATAAAATAGGATTTACATTTTTCTCATGATTAAAAATATTATATTAATTATAAAGAAATTATTTATTATAAAATCAATAAATTTCATTAAAATAATTAACCAATAGTGATTAGTTTAATATATTAACATAAAAAACACATTAAGACCCTAAAATCAATTTTTTTTAAAAAATTCTTTTACATTAATTTTTTTATTTTCATTAATAATAATTTGATAACCAATGAATTTATTTTGTAAATAATTAAGTGATATACTTTCTATAATTTTATTAATACTCTATATCATGTATCAAGATGGGATGTCCTCCAACCCAGCACCCCACCTTGTTCGAGACAAGGTCTGAAGGGTGTCCTTGATCCCTAAAGGATGGAAATTAGTGATAGGAATGAAATATAATCCCTATGGTAATGATTTCGGAACAAAAACCATGGTCAAATAAATTAAACTGAACATTAATCAAGAGCCACAAACAGATCATAAATAAATATACTAACTTATCTGGGTAAAAAAAAAAAAATACTGAAACTAAAACAAAACCAAATAAATCTGCCACTAAGATGATCTCAAAGTGATTTCATGGTCACCTTTATTAAAAAAACAACCTACCAAAAGGTTAATCTTCTCCAAATATGTGTACATGAACTAAAAAATTGAATATAAAAAACATTTGTGGTCTACTGACATCGAATGGTACAAGTAGGGTGTGATCCTTACAACTTAGTAGAAAACCACCACAGAATCCATACATTTCCTTTCCCAAAACAGTCCACAAACACTAGTTTGAACATATAGGTATGAAAATAATTTCCAAATATTTTAAATAAATGACCGAATGACTCCCTTTGTCAAACCAAAAAATTCCACAAACTCATTTTCAAAACAGGTTCACTATTTTAGAAATAAAATCCCAAAATAAAAACCAATAAACTTATACCATGAAAAAGTAAAATTAAATATATAAATAGTACAAAAAACCAATTGCAAAAGAAAAAAAATATGAATACACATATAATAAAGCATGGGTGTCTCCTAAAAATCCTTTGATATATCCATGTACATACTCAAATTGAACTCATATGTTAGTGTATGTTGCAAATCCACATTTAACAAAAAACTGAAAGCTCTAAACTAGCCAATATAGTGGGATGTCCCACTAAGCCCTATAATTTCAAGGGGGTACCAACCCTTCTAATAAGGTTTGATAATAAAATATTACTAGATCCTCTAAAATATTTCCCGAAACACCATTTTAAAATTGCATGGTGAAAGGATAGGCCCTCGCACCTGTCACTCACCATACCTACAACCACCACATTTTCCTACCCTAATAACTAACAACACCCACTATGATTACCTATAAAGGTCAATTCCATATAGGGGTTCCAATTTCATAAAAATCCATTCACAAATTCCTACTGGTTTATCACATCGTTTGATCTTCTATGCATTTCCAAAAACATTCTAAGATTCCAATCGGGCACTTACTCTTCCAAACCAACATCTTGTTTTAAAAACATTATGAAGTTCCAACCGAGTCTTATATAAAGTTAATTTCAAAAACACTTAAAAATAATTTCAAACCCATTTCCAAAATAATATAAAACACCAAATTTTTTATACATTGAAAAATGGGCCTTTACTTTTCATGTTCAATTCAATATATCATTCCATTCATAACCATGATTAAAACACAAAAAAACATTAAGATTTCATATGGTCTTTTACTCCATTTAGAAACAATTTATCCTTTCTAACATACCAAAAAGACCATAATTTTGAACTATACTTTCAAAACCACAATCAAACCACATTGATTCTATGAACCATTTAGAAAAACTTGTCTGGTTAAATAGAATAGGGGGAGGAGGAAGAAGAGATATGTATTTTGAAAACTGGGTTTTATTATTAAAAGGACATATCCAAGACCATTATCATTTTTTTCCTTCCATGTGTGAGCTCTGTGCATATATAAATGTACCAAAATCCAATGTCACATTCAATGAAATCAAAAGAACATCCAAAAACCGTTTTCCAAAATTTACCATTCACAACACCACCACACTCAATGTCATCACAAAAGCGTTAAAGAACAAATGGATTTACATTCAAGGAAAACCAAATCATCTAATTTAGGCCACAAAAAACTTTTATAAACCCAAACACATCCTTAATGACACACATAGTAATTTAAAAGACCTATTTTCATTTTATTGAGAACCATATATGCATATATACATAGAAATTTTTTTGAAAACCCCTTTGAAAATAATTTCTCACAATGTTACTACAATAAAAACACTAAATAAATTTTTGAAAGACCACTACAAGAAATATTATATCATTTTAGGTAACTCAATTAATTCTCAAGAATCAATGGAATTTTTCAAAAAGAACCTAACTCAATGACATAAATGTTCAATGAAGCTCCAAGGGAAGAAAGAACAAAGCCCAATGGACAAACCGTACACACAATATCCAAAGATAAACAACCCAATATACCAAACCAAGATTCTAGTGTTTATCCAAAAAATAATCCACAAATTGAGAACCAAGAAATCATGTGTGGGGTAGAGGAGTCCAAAATCCTAAGAAACATAACATGGAAACTTGTAGGAGCATCCATGGAGGGAGGTGAATCAAAAGTAGATGGGTTTGGGAATTTTCCCTTCTACCAAAAATGATCTAAGTTGATGTGTCCTCAATTTATGGTAAAAATATAGAAAGTTAGATTATGGATTTTTAGATTTTATAAATCTGGGAACACCGCATGGTATGGCCATATGATTTTACAAACTGTGTGCAATCCATGTGATCACCAATATCCAAATAGAAAGAAACTCAGGTATGGTTTCTATATAGTTTCCCAAATTATGTGACACTCATGTTCCTTACTCCTGGACACTAAACCAAGATTAACATATACCTAGGTGACGTCTTACAGTTTACCAAAACCATAAACTGTTCATGTACCCCATGCTTCAAATCCCCAAAACATCAATTTTCAAAAAAAACTCAAACATTCAAATCAGCGGTCAATAGAAAACCTCAACCATGATATCCAAAATTAAGAAAATAATAAATTAAAATATTTTTAAAGGATGGAGTGTGATAATTCTCTCCACCACAAACACTTTCTACCCATAGAAATTCCCTGAGTCGAAAGACAAAAAAAACTCAATTCCATTCCTAATAAAACTTAGAACAACCCATATCAGGGTTATGAAAATTCAATGAATAAATAATCATTAAAAGATACAAATTATGGAAAAGCCAACTACTTACATTACAATTGAATAATTAAATCATAATTTTACTATAAAATGATGAACTTGCAAAAAAAGAAAAACTAAAACTAGAAAACATTGAATATCCCCATATCAAAACTGGAGAAAAACTAGAAAATGGATCCTCACTCCTTTGGATATTCATGACTGTGTGCGAGATTCACTCTGAGTCATGTAGCTAGAGCGCCGTAGACTAAAGAATCTACTTCCTCACATCCAATCTCTAACATCCTATGATTAAGACTTCCTCTTTGGAAAATATATCCTATAAAACTTCTCTAGATAACCTAGATGAAAAAAACGATGACATATATTTTTAGAATTACAACAATATTTCTTTGAGCATCCGAATTGGTTACACTAGAAGCACATGAGTAAATGGTCTGATGAATAAGAAGATAACACTAATGAATGAGACTTTTTTGAAGCAGGATCATCAAGAAGCCCCTCGCCGGATGGGTAGCCTTCATGAATGGAAATAGATACTATACTACTAACTTCCTGAGCTATATAATACAACTCCTCTAAGAACACATCATCCACCAACTTCTCAAAATGATTTTCTATAAAGGAGGGCTCTCACACCATGATATTCAGATGATAACACATAATGAAAAAGGAATCTTGTTTTTTATCCTATGATTCCACCATTAGAGAGAAGGAAGCCAAATCTTTGAAGTGCTCAACCTAGGATTTCACTATTTTCTAACCCTACCAAACATCTCGTGGCTCTTCTACCTTCCCCTTATTCACCTCCTCATGTATGAACCTTTTGATAAAAGTTGTCTTAAACACTTCTTATGTCATTTCAACTTGTATCGATGAAAGGTAAATCACCTTTAACTAGTCCAAATTTGGACCATAAATCAAACCAAAAATAGCACAAACTCGAACATCCTCAATTGTTCCCAATGATCTGAAAACACTCTTAATATTCTCAATCCACTCCACTGCCTCTAATAGATCAAGATCACTCTAATAGATCAAAAACACTCAAGAAGAACTAGAAACTACGCATGGATATTTGTAAACATTAGAGAACTCTTTGGATTTCATACTCTAAACAACATCAAAACACAAATCCAATAATAAAAAAACCATAACACAACCAAGATACCAAATCAGAAAAAAGAATATTAGCTCACATTCCAAACATCACAAATAAAACCAAAATTTTATTATCCGCAATCACTAATTCCATTTTAATTTCAAAACATCATTCTTACAAGGATAAATTAAAAAAAATATAAATCAATTTACCTAGGAAAATAAACCTCTTTTTCATAGAAAAACAAAACCCAAATTGATTTCCACTCAAAACTCTGTTTTAAAAAATAGAGACAAACCATAAATTCCAAATACTCACTAATGCAATTCTATGAACCGCCACATATGTGTTCATACCACTTCTATTCATTCCATCCATATACATTTTTCAATTGGATACTTTGCATACACACCCACACCAATGTGAACATTCATAAGGAACGCCAAGGGTCACACAAACCAATTTATCATCAAACTCTATCATTTACCAATTTATTAACTCAATTTTATTTCTATTTCAAACCCCATTCCTTCCAATTCCAAAACCATTGAAATAAATAATTTTCATTTCAAAAACCATTATAGTTTTTAAAAAATCACTTACACCAACCGCATCCAAAAAAACATGACTAAAAAAACACCATAATGAGGAACTAGTGTCAATTCCTAACATGGTGACATGGTTCTAGGCCACACCCCAAGTATGAATCAACACTAAGATGATGTTGAACCATTCAATTGTACTCCACATTTTTCACTACTCCATGTGAGATCACAAAATGACACCAACTCACATCCATTGTCACTCCTCACCCAAAACAATCAGAAAACTAGAACAAAGACTCCAAACCCACACTAACCATGGAAACTCAATGATTAGAACTAGCTGGAGTTCATGACTCTCTTCACATACCTACCTCTAGAGTCTTGATATTACTTATCTCCTACTACTTGACACCCCTATTTCATTGGGATTTCAGGGTGTGTAATGGGTTTCACTCATCACGTTACTATTTTCACTTTTCCATAAAACTCCCAATGGTTCCCCCATCTATAGCTAGGTACATACCATCATTAAAAAGGCTGACAGTCACCTGGTGTTTTAGTACCATAAACTATTGGGGACTCACATCGGTTAAGAGTGTGGGAATTTGGGCTCATCTCAACCTTTTGTGGGGAATGTTTTTCTAATCTAAGACTCTCTTATAGTTTTAAGATATGTTCATGAAATCCTTCCTAGACCCCACTTTGGAAATTGTTACCAATTTTTCATTGACTTGATTCTAAACATGAATCGATAGGGATTATCATGTATATATCATGGTTTCTCAATCACTATCTCATTAAAATATGATGTTTTAGACCATGGATCTACTCGAGAACTCTAATGTTTATTGATGTCCATGTTCATGGTTGGTGTCCTGAGGATGGTATTAAATATTTATGAGGCATCATATGTATCCTTTGAAGATAGGAATTAAATCCCATGTAGTTAATTTGGTGTTTTTTAAGTTCATATGACTTGAAAGATCCGTGTAGTTTAACATAATAAGGTAGGGATGTGAATATTGTGCTTGTTCAACAATTTGGTTTCCTATATATCATGTTTAACATTGGAATTCGAGTCCATGTATAATTAGTGTTGTTGTATGTGTCATGGAAAATATGATAATAGATACCCTAGGAAGGTCTTAAGCACATAAGACTTCCCTAGACTATTTCATTGGGGATATGACCCTTTGAGTGTAGGTGGGATATAATCCGTCTTATATCCCATAGGTGAAGATCCATTGTTGGGGGAATCCTCATCATGTCATTAGTAAAATCATTTATATACTATACTCCCATGTGATTCATGCTCGCTTTGGGTAATAGGACAAAACGGTAGATTGAACATGTTACATGAGAGTATATTTGCATGTGGCTTAAACATTAAAGTTTCCCATTGAGTGGAATTCCCACCCATCTCTTGGATGATTTGATATGGAGCTCGGTCATTAGGGAGGCTTCCAACATATCTCAAATATGGATGGTATCAGAGTACTTATAGTTCATATGTACATCAACTTGGTGGTAGGTTAAAGTAGGTGATCTTTCTTGGAGACATTATGGACATCTTTGGGATTTTATGAATTCTAGGGGATTATATCAAAATGAATTCCCTATCGGCAGAGACATATTATATGATGTCAATGATCAGGGATTACACATTGGGGTTTTTTTGTGATTTGTGAACTCATATCATGTCATTGGTAGGTTCATGCACTCTTAGGTTTCCCTATTAGTATCATGTCATTAGTCGGGGATTACACTCTGAGGTTTCTTGGTTGATATCATGTAATTGGTTGTGTATTACACTTTTAGGATGGCTAGTTGGTATCATGTTGGGGATTACACTCTATGGTTTCTTATTGGTGCACCCATTGGTTGGGGCTTACACTCTATGGACACTCATTGGTTCACTCATTCTCTATCCTCTAGAAGAATAAAGAGATGTCTCTCTGAGAGTGAGAAATTTGTGGGGTTGCATGAATGCATGATACTGACTCATTAATGACACTTACTTCATAGAAGCGAAATTTGGTTGAAGGTTCTTCACCAGGGTCCACAGGGCATGAGTCTGAGTAGGCATGGAATATAAAGTGGATAGATTATAAGGGCCTTGCCTCACATGTCTCGGCCATTTACTAGGCGGCTCATGATTGGTTTCCTTATATGTTAGGTCATTGATATGGAATAGTAGACACATCTGAGTGTGGCTTCCTAACCCATTTTCATGCTCTATATGCCTTCTCATGGGGAATTAAACATGTCTAAGATGCTTTATGTGACCAAAGTGGATAGTTTTGAGGTCTCACGCTTAATCAAATGAATTCTTTCAGGTGTCTTCGCTTGAGTGAAGCAGTCATGTCAATGGTGATTTACATGACTAGGTGGACATGTTAGGGGTTCTTTTCATGTTCATGTATATATGTTAGGAGTGCATTTAATGTCCTATTAGACATGGTAAGATGTGATTTGAATGCCCTAGTGGACATGTATGAGGTGTCGTGCGTGAACAGGTGGACATGTCAAGATGACTTGTTAGGAGGTCATGTAGAGTTGCACCGGGGGAGTGTCACGTGTCTTTAAGCGACCACAAAGACCACTCACCTCCCTCATTCTGATCTCTTTCACATTAGTTTATGAAGGCATGTGATCAAATTACATGGTACAGGTGATGCATATGATTTTTACTCAATTTTTTTAAGATGAATCACATGACCAGTATGGGTCATGTATAGAATACACATTTAAATCATGGAAATGTTTGTATTTCTGTCCTTTAGGGACTATGAGGGTTTTCTATGAATACCATGGGATTTCCATATAGCGAGTTAGACATGTATGGGTTATTATTCTCAAGCTATCACATGTTAATTTTGATATGTATGTAAATAACCACACGATCATTCTCAATTGTCAATGACTCCTTTGAAAAATGAAAGTGCATTTTCTTAGGTTGTATTCACATGATCAAAGATGGAATCTCCAAGGTACCTCACATGACGGGTACGACATGTCCTTGGGACATCACATGACCATGATGACATATTACAAGGGGTGTCGTGAGACCTTTTCGACTTGTCTATGGCTAGCCTCGTGAGTCACGTAGCATTTTTCAGGGGGCATCATGAGGCCATCGAAGGGTCTTGTGAGTTTACAAGAGGTTTTGAACTTTTACAAGTATCACAAGTTCATATCCAAAGGTATTATTCCTTATGTTTCATGGGAATCATAAGTGTTTGAGATCTCATGCTGAAGGTGTACACCATAGGGAATTCATGGTGAGGGTAGGCCCGACCCATTGAATATTTAGCGCACTGGGGGATGTTCACATGACACCCCTTTGTTTCATAGAATCTTTATTGGTTAGTGGAGGAGTTTTCGGACATGCATAGAGGCCTCCTAATTATGTTGTGAGTATATAAGGGGGTCTCTTGGTAAATATGGGAATGTGTTTTCCCATGGATTCTCAGGTGTTCCAATGTCGTACACACATGTGACGGGAACCCTATCTAAATGGTTCATTTGATGCTTGTCTACCCACATGATCACATGCCTCCCAATGTGGTCTTTAGATCAGCTATATGGTGATGTATGAAGTCTTCATATTCAAATTATTCATGTTCATGGGTATGGGTGTGGACTACATGGAGAGGGTTGTATGGACCATAGACCTCATATCCATACTATTGGTATCCATGTTAGGGGAGTGTGTGGGGATCCTCCACGTTAAAGAGACAACACCTAAGGATACATGAAAATGTCAAGATCCATATGGGATTCTCATGTGACCAAGGATTAGGTCTCATGATAGGCCTAATGGTCACCTGAAAGAGTCTTTATATCGAGTCCTTCATGTGAATGGGAATGCACTTTACAATCGCATGAACTTAAAAGGGACTATGTGATGAACTCTACAAGCACGTATAATGGTTTTGTCCAAGTATGAAAAGAAGGATCCATGGACAAGGATATAATTCGTATTGAACCTATCAAGAGTACAAATGGCCTCGAAGGGGTCCTGTGATTGACTGCCTGACCCCGAATGGGTTTTCTTACTGAATTTTCATACACTGGGGGAGATTTACCAGAAGAATCCAACAACACCGACATGGCCACATGTCTGAAGGGGCATGGGGGTTTCGGTGGTATGGGACACCCATATTGGGGGGCTATCCATCTAGATTATTGAAAGAAAAAGGTTTCATTCCACATGGTTGAGGGATTGTGAAGCCCTAAGGCCCGCTATTTCATGAAACTATCGTGCCTATAACAAACGATTCTTGCTATGGTTTCCTTAATCGGTCCAAGGGCTTATGGGAAGTTATTTCATACCCAGTTCATCATGTTTGAAGGTCTCATACATTTTCCACAATTCTAGAATACTCGGATGATCAAGGTTTACATAATCACTGGTATATATCTATAGGCACTGGTATGGGTGCCTCATGTATTCCAGGACCTTCTTCCAATGAGGTTCCATAGCTCATGCTACCATGTGATCTAAGAATAGGATTCATGAGAAATTTTAAGGGTCCATTATGTGATTGTGTGATCATATGTGGATCATATGACATGTACTCTAGAAGGCCTCCTATTGTGGACTACCATGGGAGTGAATTCTCTTCATTACTTGGAGTCATTCGCTAAAGGTGGTGGTCAGCTTATAAATCCTTTGGTGTGTCCCATTTTTTTGAGATCTTCCCCTTTCACCCTTTTTGTTACATTTTTTGGTAAGTGAGGGGGTTTATATAGGCAACATGAGACCAAGGGAGGTGTAATTTTCCTGGGATGCAGGAAAAATTTTCATGGAATTTCATGTCTAGGGATGATCCAAACTAATTTGGATGAAAAACATGTGGAGGACAAAAGGTTTCCCCATTATAAAACAAATCTCAACAACCAATTAGTTTCGTTAATATTGGTTTCATGATCAAGGCTTATCAAGTGACTACTTCAAGTTGGTCCAGAGGTGACCGTGGAAGGCTGGAAAGTCTTTTGGAAGCTTATCCCTGGTTTCCCCGGTTCTGTCACATGATAATAGAAAGATCATGCGGCAGTATTATTTGTTCTAGAGGAGTCTCACAGGAGACCACCGAAGGTCATGGATTCCTATGTTGAAATCTTCAGAGTCTAGATACAAATTATAGATAAGTGTTAGTGATAGGGGGAGTACTGAGTGTGTGTTGAGAAACCAAACAAGTTCATCGGGAGGTTAAATATGACGAATCATGCGGCAGGTGGGTGTGGCCATTTGATGTTTTTTCTTGTGATATCAAGCAGACGGTTGGGATCAAATGTAGAATGATCGGATGACATGGATCATCAACATATTGATCATATGGCCTTTTATTTTTCCTGCATAAGAAATATGAATCCCACATCAAAATCATTTTCATTCCTCCATTTTATTTACAAGCCATTCAGTGGAGGTTGTTAGTTCAAGCTGACAATGTGGTCATCACACATACTATACAAATCAATCTCTACCCAGTAGGTCGTGTCCCATCTATGCAAACATGTACTTGCTACCGTGCGCCCCTTAGGCCCTTTAAATTGGCCTGGACTAATCCTTATGGGAGTTGTGCTCCCCCTTTGGCCTACTAATTAGCTTAGGCTGACTCGCATGGGTGTGTTCCACCTAGTCCCACATGGGTCTTGGTTGAGTTGGCCCAACTAGTTAGTTTTTTACCCATATTTTTTTCCTAGTGGTGGTATCAAAATCTTAACTAAGAAAATGAAATTATTTAATGGAATTTTGGGCCCATGATTTTCTCTTTAAACCATAGGTCTTCATGTATGGTCTCCTTTGTATATTAATTAATCCTCATGCACGGATCTTGTATATTTGGCAACAAATTTTTACATGAAAAAATACTGGTTCCATCAAATCCCACTCCTTATATTTAGATTTTTCGGAATGAAGGAATATAATTAAAAGGTAAACATAGATCACATTATCGTGTATTTGAATAACTGATTATCCACAGTACTGAACTACTTGAGATGATTTGTTTCAGGTATGTATGAGGAGATCTCAAGTGCTATGAATATGATACATCTAGAGATATTTTCTTAGATATGAATCCAACATAGGAGATATCATTGACATAGGGAATGGATACCATGAAATTGGAATGTATTTAAAAATTCCAAAATAAAATAGGGATAGCATGGAATGGAACTTCTGTCTAGATCCAATGTATAATACTTGGATGTTACTATGTATCCCATGAGGATGGGAATCATGGCATATGTAGCTCTAAAATATATCACTATGTAGATCAAACTCATGCATTGAATAATAGGTTCATTTCTACGGAACTCTAGGAGTAATTTTATCACGTAAATATAGCTCATATGTAGAAGGGAAAATGTCACAATATTTTGATAAAATCCATTATGGAGAACTATTTCTTAGTCAAGATATTGATCAGATCATCCATTATGATTGTCCTTCATGTATAATACCAAAATGATCCAATTTCATGGATTGGATTTCTTCAATTCCAAGAGGTTTCTTTATAAAGAAATTTCATGAATGCCCACTGACATGAAATACATCAATGATGATCCTTCTCTAGTAGTATTAGGATCATCTGGTATATGAGGAAAATTTGTACATGGTATCCTTCCCAAATGTGTAATGATCTTACTTTTTTCTATGTCAAGGGACTTGGTGAACATAGCATGATTTTTGACGAGAACATATACGAGCCCCATAATATTTGTATCTTTTCTATTTTTTTATCATATTTTCCTATGCTTCATATGGAGGAAGAAATATAAGGAATGGACTTTTATTTTTCTCAGGCCACCTTTTTATAGGTTTTTGACTTGTCATGTTTTGTGCCTCTTCCATTTTATAGATGCTCAATATTTCCAGGATCACAGAATGTATATGTCTTGAAAGCGAGAACTTGACTTTTTCCCAAGATTCCTTTTTTGGGTTATCACCTTGAAAATAATTATTTCACGTATTATTTTAAGTTATTTTAACTTATATCATCATTGTGTTGTAGTTTATGGTCTTCTATATTGGACCTTTTGGATTCCATTTAGTTTAAAGTCTTTCTTCTTGGAATTTTGGGGTGTCAAATAGTTTAATGCATTGACACAAGGAATTTTGGTGTTCTGTGCAGTTTAAAGTCATACCATTGGTACTTTAATGTAATATGGGGTAGGAAACCCAAGGGTGACTCCAAAAACTATGGGGTGTTCAGTTTTGTCACGGTGTTGTAAGGGCTCATGAGGATTGGAGTTCCTTTTCTAACTTGGAGGAGATGTCTTAAGTTGATGGGTTAAATACCTTATTCAGCAATATCATATCCATGAAATTTTAGTCTCCACTATATTCCATTGGATATGAATGATTCATGGGGTGGAAATGATTGAGGGTGAAATACTAGGGAAGCTAGTCCTACCTGGGTAGTTGTAATGTTGGTGATGTAAGTCACAATCCAAAAGTTTGTGTTGATTTTTATGGAATGGGATATCCATTCTGGGTGTGTCCATTAACACTATTGGAGTGTCAGGTTACGACACAGTTTCATTGAGGCTCACAAGGATTAAGAGGCCTTTTATTCAAGGAAAAGATGTTTTCCGTTGGTGGGTCTGATCCCTTGCATCAATAACAAGGCCATGTGGATAGATCAATATTCTTTTCGAGGGGATGTGAAATATTTAAGAAGGATCAAACATCAAGATGAGGAAGTTTTATATAGAAATCTATCAAGAAAGGGTTCTGGAATCCTAAGGAAATTTATCTCATAATTTAATATCTCGAGTCATACAGATTTTGGTTTCGAATCATGAGGTGTGTGCCATCAAAAGGTTCATGAATAGAGGGATGTATTCTGTCATTGATAATGGGTAAACAACATAGAGATTCAATTATAAGGGTATCATATCATCTTGGATAATATTGAATAGAGACTTTAAATCATAGTTCAAATCTCTCAGTTCATTAGGATGATATGGGATAGTCATTCTATGGTAATGTACAACACAATGGGGTTTTGGGTTCCACCTTAGTTGCATCATGCTCATAATAATAAGAAAACCCTTTACACCGGGCCAAGAAGTATTTAGTTGGTGGTTCTAATCCCTTGCATCAATAGTATGGCCACGAAGAGAGATATCATTTCCTCTTCATGGGTAGAAATGATTTTTGGTGTCCTAAGATGTTTCAGATCATGAAGTGGGATATATGGAAAATTTATGATCCAATAAGTGTTAAAGTACCCTAAATGTTGTGCCACCACTTTTCGAACATATTCTCATGGTGAGGAGATGTAAAAAAATCATTTCTCTAATTCTTTCCTTGATAAGGGGGTCCAACGACAATAACATGGATTTTACTAGGGCTATATAATATACCCTGTGATCTTTGTGCCCTATTTATTTGTGCTATAATTTTTTATAAACTATATAGATGATGAGTTTAGTGAGAAATTGCTCAAATTTTTCATAGGTATCCATTTTTAGGTTTTCGACCAGAAATGAATTTTGTCCCATTCATTAGTAGCGTAATGTCTTACAATTTTGACCATTATGTGCTAGAGATTAAGGTCTTATAACTTTGAAAAAGGTTTGTGTTGTTTATTGTCATACCACTTGGACCCAGTATGGGGATTTCACATAAGAGGTTCCTTACAATACTTAGGGTCAAGAGTACTCCAACATCCTTACGAGCGAGTAGATGAGATGTCGTAAATCATCGATCAAGGTTCTCCAGTCCAGATCGATGATATGGGACAATCATTTTGGGGTAACCTATAACACAATGGGGTGTTGAGTTCCACAATGGTGATGTTAGGCTTAAAATAATCATGAATCCCTTTATATCAGTCCAAAATGACTTTTCATGGTGTGTCTGAGCCCTTGAATCAATAGAATGGCCAATTAGAGAGATCTATTTTCCTCTTCATGTGTAGTGGAAGGTTTGCAATGACATAAGATTATTGAGACATGAAGTGTGGAACATTGATTGATGTTCTTAAAAAGATGATGGAAGAGATATATTATTTGGTTTGCTAGAGTAATTATCTTATGGTACTTTCATAAGGTGGGGTGATCGATGACCACCTTCACAATTTATCGTCATGTAGTGGCATGTTCTTCCATCCAATTTAACATCTTGCTGTGAGGACTTATGTGGTTTAACGTCGTGTAGTAAGGACAAGGTAAAACCATCGTGAATAAATAAGAAGGTATGAGGTCTGTGAAATATTGGGAATGAACCTTGTGTGGTTTCCTACATAGCATAGCTGGTTGGGAATCAAACTCCACATAGTTCTTAGAGGACTATACTATTTAACATCATGCGAGGAGGACATAAGCTGCGACACAGTTTATTGTCATACATCTAGGATATTAGAGGGATAATGTCCCAAAGAAGAACATGCATGGTGTCGTAGAATATACCTTCATTGAATGAGGAAAAAATAGGTCCACACCGCACCATGTTAATTTCTAAATTGGTACAAGGGACAAGAGGCCAAAAAGCGATGGAATGGTATGTGGTTCATGGGGATGGACCCGAAGAAAAAATATCTAGGCGTTTATATGTATCCTATGAGGGAAGGAATCAATCCATAAATATTTTTCAAAGGTTCTATGTAGTTTAATGTCATATAGTAAGGAAGAAGGGTGCCAACATAGTTTATTATCGTGTGTCATGAAAAAGGGGGGATAAGTCCTCAAAGGGGATTCACGTGGTTTGGTAGAATAAATCCGAATTGAATGGGGACCAAAGTAGTCTGCACCAAACCATGCACTCCAAGGATGGGACATAGGCCAAGTCTCTAGAAAAGGTCAAAGGATCCTAAGTATGGACCCAAGGAAAAATGCATGGGCGTTCCTAAGTATCCCATGAGGATGGGAATCAAGACACACATAGGCCATGATATTCCATGCACTTTAACATCATGTGGGGAGAGAGAATATCACATGACATGACTGGGATGGATGCCACATGTCCATTCAGTATTATTTCATGTGATAAGAACATTGGATCACCCAATCTGAAAGGAAGATAATCTAATGGATGGTCCCAGAAACAAGGTTTTCGACATCACTATGAATCTCATTGAGAATGGGAATCGAACATCATGTAGTTCTCAAAGTGTTGGAGTGTTAAGAGACCAATAATAGTAAAGGAATACCAATTATTTTACAAGAATTAATTCCCTATTTCATGCAGGGGAACCCATATTAGAATTTTTAATCTCCCATGATCTATGCTTGGTGTGAGAAACATGGAATTTCAAGGGTCCCTTTCACCATCCTGAGGCAATAGAGGGTAGTATAGAAGTATTTTTTGTTGTGGGGTCGTTGGGAAAATATGTATGATCAAGTCATCCCTAAATATCTCATTGGTACTAAAAATAAAACCTTATATGTAGTTTTATTTCTTATGGTAAAGACCTAATCCATGCAGCTTTGCATCTTGTATTAGGGAAATAGGTTACACAGATTAACATCTTACATTAAGGACATTTTGGAAAATATTTAAAGTCATGTGGCTTGGACCGTAAGGCGGATCTCCTAATGTGGATATGTTTAATGTGGTTTCATGAAGTGACACAACATGAATGAGGACCAATAAGGTCTTGATCACACCAAGCACCTTTCCATGAAAAATCAGGCTGAAGGGCTATAAAAGGTTAAAACAAGTGGCTGGGTCCGAAGACAAAATTACTAGGCATCACTACATATCTCACGAGGTTGATAATCAAGCCACACATAGTTCTGGGTTTGAAGATACTCTACGTAGGTCTGGACAATACATAAAGGTATGTATCATCTCCTACTGATAGTCATAGCTAGGTCCAGGATTGGAGATCCAGGTGTCACTTTGAATCCCATATGGACAGAAATCAAGCTACATGTAGTTATTAGAGAACCGTGTAGTTTAATATAGTGCATTAAAGTTGAGACATGTTGTGTAGTTTAATGTCTTTAAGTGGGGATATTAGACCCGTATAGTTTAACATCATGAGGTCAGAATGTCGGTCATGTTGTTTGATCTCTTGTGTTAAGTATGTGATCCATGCATTTTAATATCTTGTGAAAAGGATGTGAGATCCATACATTTTATTGTCAAGTAGTCAGGATAATGGAAATGTAATGTAATTTCATGAAGTGAAGACACATTAGCATAGTTTATTGTTATGTGCAAGACATTCCTTGTAGTTTATCATCACGCGGTACAGACTTGAGATCCGTATAGTTTAACACTATGTGGTCAGGACATTGGACAAGTAGTTTAACATCTTGCAGTTAGGACTCATCTATATAGTTTATTATCATGTTCAAGATGTTCCATGCAGTTTAACATCAAGAAGAATGGAATTGGGATCTATACAGTTTAACGTCGTGTGGTAATGACATTTGCTACGTAGTTTGACGTATTATGGTGAGGATGCATTCCATGTAACCTATTAGGAGAGTAGTTTATCTGAGGGATATATGACAAATCTTATGCATATTACATGATATTATAGATCATTCAACACTATCAAACCTACAGACACCTATTCCTCCAACTGATACTTGAATATAAAGTAATTTTCGATAATGTTATTGAGAGGCTAGTGGTAAGGAAAATAGTCATCATGCCCTACCAGCCCTTCCTCATGTGGTTTCTTCACTATTGTGAGTTTCATAAAACCACTTTTCATGGGGAAATCCAAATATTTAAAGGCATTTTTTTGGAAATAATAAGCGGTGTTCAATCTTTCATCGAGCGATGTACGTTTCTCTCTAGGAGGTTGGTGACTCTTTCCCTACCACATGATCAGTGCTCCCTTTATAGGGTGATCAGATTACTGGAGTGGGGATTCAATTGTTGGAGGCTCTTGTATCCCCATGTCTATATTCTCTTTAATCTAGTCGTTGAAGGAAAAGAAATATTCTGTGGTATGCCTGAGATACTGATGGTTGGGGAAATAATCATCATGGTTTTCCAACCCTTCCTTATTCAGCTTCTTCATTGTAGGGAGTCTCATCAAACCATTCTCCATGGAATAGTTGAAATACTTAGGAACATGTTCGTATTGGAATTTATATACTTTTCACTACCAATATTCATGATAGGGGTGACTAGACTGCTTCTCCTGCATGCGGCCTATACCATCATTGGTGCAGATGTGTGGCTAGGTCTAGAGTCTGGGGTACAGAGTCCCAATCTCTATTAATCCAAGGGAGGGTGCTAGAGCATTGGGGTTCTTAGATGAGCAAGACACTTCCCATTTCTTTGAAGAACCCGATTCTCCTAGAGGTTTTATGGTGACACCTAAGGTCAGATGGTTAAATATCCCTGATATGGAGGTGGAAATATGGAAATCCCCCCATCACTGCGGTATGGGGTGAGGTGGAATAGTGTTTGGATTACACTAAATAAGTGGATGAAAAATATGAAAACTCCCCCATCCATTTGGTATGAGGAACTTCACAATAAGGTGGGCTTATATAAACAGTCACATGATCATCATCCCTGAGTTGAGATCTCAAGAGTATTCTCATAATTGTTCCCCAAAGATCCATATTATCTTCATGGAGCTGACTGATTTGTTCTTCTACAGAGGAGACCTCATCATCCTCAAGAGGATGGCTATAAAGAGATATTGAATTTCCAATTCCTCTATTGGTGTCATGGTGAGTGGATGATGATGAGGGTTCTAATATGGATCCCAGAGACCGAATCTGCTATAACCATTGTCCATATGATCTATTATCCTTACCCTTTGGGATTTCAGTAGGGTTTGTAACACCTTATGTAGATGCCTAGTAGATGTCACTAAACCTTTATACACTTGTTCTAGTGGAAGGATGTAGGAAAGACTATTGAGACCCAAATAAATTAAGGAGGGTATGATTTTACCCTTCAAGAGTATGATTGCATGGGTCTGGTGGGGATTCTTAGGATCCAACTGATATCATATTGAAAAAAACAAAACCAAGCTGAGGCTCCCCATAAATGGATTATCTCATTTGATGGGTCAATTCCAAATATACCACTTTAGGTTTTGGGGACCAATATACCATTTGGGGGTTCAGTGACCGTGATATAATTTGAGGGGTCGGTTCCCATGATATCATTTGGCAGTTGGTTCCTGTGATACCATTTGAGGGGTTGGTGCCCATGATATTGTTTTGGTTTCAGTGCCCATGATAGTTCTTGAGGGTATATTTCCCAAGATAAAGATGGACCTAGGGTAAAATATGGTATAAATTAATCCATCCTTGTAGGATGGGGTTCTCCCAGGCATCCTGAAGTCACTACGTATTGTTGAGGTGAAGCTAAAGGCTCCTAACAGGTTGTTATTCAGGATTGATTATGGGCCACCATTGAGACACACTCATGGACCTTAGTTAGGTTAGTGGTAACATAGGTATTATCCTACTATATATTTTCGTTACCTGGATACCCTAGGTGGTCTCTCCAACTAGGCTCTCCATCTGGGATAGTCCGCATATGCAAAAAATAATTCTTAGATCCATGTGGAATTATGGTTGCACATCAGTGATGATTATCAAAATGGATGGGATATCTCCAAGGTAGTTTAAAGGTGATTGACTTGTTACATTGACCATCCACATCAACATACCAAGCATAGGTAAGGTTCTTGGTGATGACTTACAGTGATAGGTTCCCAAAGCGGTTGAATGTGGTGATAAGGGACACTTCCTCTTCTATATCCTATTGTGGGAATGATAGTCATTGAGAATCTGTCTTCTAAATTATTTCTTAAACTGATCCTAGAGTATTGATGGAGCTATTTAGGTGGTATTAGTAGCCTTGTATATTCACCAACAGATGAAAAAGATGGTGTGTTGGTGAATGTGCATGTCAGGTCCTTGGGATCAAGGAATCTTTTCTAACGATCTTAGTATCGGCAAGCACATTTGATGAATTCATTTTGATTGCAAGGAATCTAGGATGTCCTGGAAGAATGAAATGACACCTTATAAGTGAAACATCATATATAATAGTACATTTTCGATTAATAACTTCTATATTTAAAGGATATGGAGGTGATACCTTATTTTTATGAAAGGTTTAATGTGTTTAAAAGAACATGTTGGGTTTAATGTTTTGTAGTGAAACAAGGAAAATGTAAATTCACCTAATGGGAATTATGGGAACCAATCTTTTTTACACCTTAAAGGGATGACATAGAAAACGTATTAATGTTGGGTTCACCATTTTCAATTTTTTAGAAATTTTTGGCGTGCAATCTATTCTTTTCATGATGTTAGCATTGTCACTTTTCCCTGAAACTCCCAACATTGCCCCCATCTATAGCTAGGTACGGACTTACCATCCAAAGGCTTGTAGTCACCTAGATTTTTAGGCCAACAACTCTTCGATAATCGCATTGGTCTGGAGGATGGGAGTTCAATCTCATCACACCCTTTTGGGGGAATTGTTTCCTACTCCAGGACTCTCTTATAGATTTAAGATATGTTCTTGAAATCCTTCATAGAACCCAATACAAGAATGGTTACCCCTGTGTTAATGACTTGATTATAAACATGTATTGATAAGGATTTCAGTTTGTATATCATGGGTCCTATATAGGCCCATTATTTAAATATGATGTTATGAACATGGATCTTCTCATGTACTCTATAGCTTATTAATGTCCAATGTCATGGTTAGCATCCTGAGGATGTGATTGAACCTCTAGAAGGAATCTTATGTGTCCTGTGAAGATATGAATCAATACCCACAAAGTTTTTTTGGCGTTGTTTTAGGTTGTATGACTTGACCAATCTACATTTTTTAATGACATATGGTAAGGACGTGAATATCATACATTGACATCAATGAGGTGTCCTACGTATCCTATTTAACATTGGAATCAACAGTAACATAATTTTTATTTTGTCCGTATGTGTCATGATAGATACAAAAATGGAGACTCTAGGTTGGACTTATGCATATAATACTTCCATGGACTATTTCATTGGGGATATGGCCCATTGAGAAGTGGTGGGATATAATCTGGCTTATATTCTAGAGGTGAAGATCCCATGTTGGGGGAATCCTCATCAGGTCATTAGTACAATCATTTCTAATCTCTAATACTATGTAACCCATGCTAGGTGTGAGAAATAAGATATAATGGTAGATTGGACACATTGAATGAGAGTATATCTACACATTCCTAACTCATTAATGTTTTCCTTTGAGAGGAATACCCACCCATGTCATGGAATATATGGTATAGAGATTAGGCCTTAGAGTGGTTTCCTATGTATCCCAAATATAACAAGAATCAAAGTCCTCTTAGTCTATATGTATCTTAACATGCCTTTAGGCAAAGGTATCTGATCATTCTTATAAATATTATGGATGTCTCTGAGATTTTAGGAATTCTAGGGGCTTATAACATAATGGATTACCTATTAGTGGATACATTTTATATGATGTTAGTGATTGGGGATTTCACTCTAGGGTTTCCCGTGATTTGGAACTCATATCATGTCACTGGTAGGGGATTACACTCTGAGTTTTCTTGATTGGTTACATGTAATTGGGTGGGGATTACACTCTGAAACATCCCAGTAGGTATCATGTCATGTTTTAAACTCTGAGGATGCCTATTGGTGAACTTATTGGTCGGGGCATACACTCTATGGTCGCCCATTAGAGCACCCATTCTCTATTTTTTGGTGGATTAGAGAGAGGTCTATCGGAGGGTGGGACATTAGTGGGGTTTCATTAATGCATGATCTAGGATCATTAGGGACACTTCCTTTATTGAATTAAAATACAGATGAAGGCTCTTAGCCTATTTCCACATGGCATGAGTCTGAGTAGGCATGAAGTACAAAGCGTACATGTTATAAGGGCTTCTCTTGACATGTATCGACCATCAATTGGGAAGGTCTTGATTATTTTCCTGATAAGTTGGGGAATTTATTTGACATAGTTGACATATTTTAGGGTGGATTCCTGATCCATTTCCATGCTCTAGATGTATTCACATGGGAAAATAAAGTGTGTCTGAGATGCTTCACATGAAAAAAGTGGATTGGTATGAGGTCTCACGCATGATCAACTGAATTTTCTGGGGTGTTGTCACTTGAGTGAAGCACATAGGTCTATTTTTATTTTCATGACTAGTTGGACTTTTTATGGGTGCTTCGCATGTTCATGTAAACTGGTCAAGAGTTATTTTCATGTCAGGGCTGACATGTTATTAGGTTCTTCACATGTCCCAATTGACATGCCCAAGGTGTCACGCGTGACTAGGAAGACATGTCAGGCAGACTTGTAAGAGGTCTTGTAGAGCTGCACTGGGGGTTGTAGTGTATATTCCATTGAACTCGAACACCACTCCCCTCTCTCCTATTAATCTCCTTCACATTATTTTATGATGTCCTGGGATCACATGACTTCGTACAAGTGATGCATATGATTTTTACTTGATTTTTTGTAGTTTATTCGCATGACTAGTATGGTCCATGTGGAGAATACACAATAATTTCATGGACATCTATGTATACTTGTTCTAGGGAACTGCAGGGTTGTTCGGGCATAAATAGGGATTTCCATGTAGTGAGGGTGGAATGTATGGGGTCATATCCATGAGCTATCATCTGTCCATAGGGACATGTCTCTGAATAATCACATGATAATTCTGATGTTCCAATGACTTCATTGCATGATAAATGTACATTGTCTAAGTATTTCTTCACGTGATCAAGGTAGACAGCTCCAAGTTACCTTGTATGACTAGTACGACTTGTCCTTGGGTCATCTCATGACCATGGAGATGATCAAAAGGGGTGTCGTGAGACCTGCCCAAATTGTTTGTGGATGGCCTTGTGATTCACATGGTGTTTGTCTGAGAGAATTGCAAGACCATTTAAGGGTCTCGTGAGTGTTCTTGGGGTCTTGAGCTTGTCTATGTATTGCAAGTTCATATCCAAAGGTATTATCCCTCTATTTTCATGAGATTCATATGTTCCCGAGTGCTCATGTTGAAGGAATACACCGAAGGGTTTTCATGGTGAGGGTAGGCCCTGCCCATGGACCCATGCATGCACTAAGGGGATGTTCACATGACACCCCTTTGTAGCATGAACTCAATATGGTCTCACGGAGGAGTATGAGGATATGCACAAAGGATCCCTAATAATGTTTTGAGTAGGTAAGGGGGTCCCTTGGTGCATATGGGCAAGGGTTTTCCCATGGATTATTGGGTTTTCAAATGTCGTACACACATGTGGGAGGTACCAGATCCATAGGGCTCATGTGATGCTTGTACACCCACACTGTAAAACCCCATAATGATAAAGGGTTAAATGACTAAATTATATGACTCATTTCAACAAATTTCACCTTATTTTTCGAGAGGATACCCGATTAGAACTACACGGTTAAGCGTTATGCCCTGGAGTAGTGATTAGGATGGGTGACATTCTGAAAATTTTCTTAGGGTGTTTGTGAGTGAGGAAAAATAAAATTGCAAAGGACATGTGATAGCCTATTGGGAATTTCATTATTTAGATGACTCGTTTGGCCATGTGGGTGGGCCCCAAGGTGGGGACCATGTTCTAGTAGGGAAACTGGTGGTACCTGGTGGTCCAGGACAAGACAACCATGTTAAGGTGTTGTAATGACCCGAACATTTCAATTATTTTTGTTTCCTAATTTTGTGTGTTATTTTATTTTATACTCAGGAAAACTATATCATTTAATTAATGAAGTGGGTATTATTAAAATGAGACCATTGGGTTTCGACTGTTATATGATCGTTGGCCAATATGACTGTTGGAAACTATAATCTTAACGTTTTGTTTTTATAAATACTGTTATCTTTGTTAATTAATACAGAAAAAAGATTGAATGGCCTCATCTAGTAGACTCGAGCCATATGAAGCCTATCTGTTGGAGCTTGGGAAGGAGGTAGCATCACTGGGATTTTCTCTGGACTAAGACCAAGCTGAACTTCGACCTATGAAGCTTGAACAGAATCACCTAAGGGAGAAGTTCAAGCTGATAGAAATCACCACTTGAGAAATTTTTTTCCGAGCCACCCCAAGATTCTATCACCATATAACACCTTACACTTAGGTCTTATGCTAGTGTTATACGGGGCTTAGCTTCCTTGTGTAATCCTTTTATATAAATAATTTTTTTATTTTTTATTATGGAAAAGTTTGTGAATTTCAAACATCCGGATAAATATAGGTTGTGTATTATTGATGAATTTAGGAAAAAAAGGAATTTTAAAATATTTTTGTATTCATTAAATAATTAATAATGTGAAATGATTTTCAAAAAATGGTCTTCTACAGTTGTGATCAGTGAGAAATTTAGAGTCTAATAAGATCAACTTTGTTTTTAGTGAATAGTAAAGTAGGAATAGTAACATAACCATATGAATAGTAATTTGACCAAAAAATTGAAACTTCACCCATGAATGTATAAACACATTTTAAACATATTAAAAGTGAAAAAATGATCATAGTTTAAGTTTTGGTATTTTTGTACGCCATAAAAATTTTATTTAAAATTATATAATTAATTTAATAATTTAAAAGGGAAATGTATTTTCATAAAATTTAATCATAAATTGTCAACTTATTGTCTTATGGGTATACGATATTTTTATGGGACCACGATTACTTTTTTAAGGTGTAACAAAATGAGTTATAGTTTTAAAGTTGTATTTTTGGAATAAATAATGATTTTTTTAAAAAATTGAATTAAATATATTTAGAAAATTATTTTGATAAATGGAATTCATTTTTGAATTCAGATCATCGATGTTAGGTTAGGGTGATTTTTTTGAGATTTTTCTGAAAGAGGTGAATTATCGGTGAATAGTAAAAATGCAGTTTTGAGTTTCAGGTGTTTAATTACATCATTAATTATGTAATAATGATGTAAGATTCTTTATCGACTTATTAATAGTGAGATATGATATGAGGTGTCCCATGTGACAAATACCATGGGAAAATACCATGGAAAATTCCATGGTTTAGCAAATACCACCGATGAGGTGTCCCTTGGAAATTAATAATTTATTCACTCACTTTGCCTATAAATACAAAGACATTACCTCATTAATTTCATTTCCAAATCCTCCCCAACTAAGTTCTGGTATCTTTACCTCCCAAGGAGTCCTACCAAGGTTCCCTCAATCATCCCAAGGTCTCAAACATCAAGCTTTTGAAGTTACTCTTCAAGGTAAGGGATCCTTTCACTCTCCTCTTTTAAGTCATGAATTCTTTTATGTTGTGTCTTATAGTTTCCATCTCTTTATGTTTAGGGTATGTTATTATATGTTCTCATTACTGTCCATTTCATTTATAATTTTTGAGTGAACCTTTCATCTCTCATCAATTTTTTTTTCTGAATCTTTATTTGACGCCGTTAGGCTGCCGAATTTCTCGTAAAAGTAATCACATCTTCTCTTTCCTTTAAAGTTTTATTTTATTGTGGTATGTCATTAAAATATCCATACCATGTCCTTTTCTCTATTTTATTATGTATTTATATTGTAATATGAGTTGTTTATGATTGGGTTACCCTTGTACCCTCTCTTTTTGTTATTTTCTAAAACCATGTTATATTGTCGTTATGCAGCAGAAATTTCGTCTCAAAATTTCTATCTCTTTCTCTCAATAAATTATCTTGTATATTTATGTGAATACCCAATATTATTTAGTTTTTATGGGTGTTCATAAATATATATAAAGAATATATTTTATTCTGTAATGGATATACATATAACCCTCACTCCCTTTCCATGGGTTATAAATGATATAATGATCTTATTTTTTAAGAACTTTTAAAACGTCACGATTTTAAAATGAAACCCATTTCATTTATTCTCTATGAGTTATTTATGAAATTTTTGATTATGATATATGTTTCTCACATGAAATTAAAGAAATGTTAAGGGTCTTCTTTGATATCTCTCTGATGCATTGGGTAAATAATTAATCTCTAGAGATGACAAGTTTTACGATACCTTGGTGAATAACCTTGGTAATTTTTATGACACCTCAGGGATAATCCTTGGTGATATGTTCATGAATATCTAAATGAAATGTTGTAGACATATATTCATGTTATGATTCATGTTCTTTTTATTATGATATGTCTATACTTCCATTTCTCTTTTCTTTATGTTGTTATTCAATTTCTTATTGTTAAACAAGTAAACGGATTCCCTTGTTTACCCTTACTGGGCCTTCTTCTCACCCCTTCCTTTGATGTATGTCTCCAAGATATGAGATGCAGTATTTGTACATAGGATTAACCTATAATGAAGCCTTAAAAGTTGTTTCGGATAATGTTTTATGTTGTTTTCATGTATTATGTTCCTGACCTCCCAGACACTAGACTTTAAAGATCCTCTGGTTGTAAAATGTAATGAAAAGTTATGTAATAAAAAGGTGGGATGAAATAGTTGGTATTAGAGGATATTTTAGTTATTTATGGAAATTAGGCTATAAAATTATTAGGAATAATCCTATAGAAAAGTTTAAATATAAGACTACTTCCTGGTATTTTGGTGAGTATTAAGTAAGTGGTTTATCAAGAAAATACATCCCTGTCTGGATACGAGTAGGTAGAGGCAGCTCTGGGACAGATGTACATAGGGGTTAAACACGAAAAAACTGCTTTGATCTAGACTCGAATGGGAACTGGTACACAACAACGGTCCTTGCTACACTCTTGGTTATGACACTCCCGGGGGATATGTTTGGTTAATCATAATCTTTATATGAATCAATATGAAGTATTTATAGAGAAATGTAACTGTTTAAAGAAGTTTTAAGAAATAAATCCTTTATAGTTAAAAGATTTGTAAATAAAATAATTTTCTCATTAAGGTTTTATTCTTTTAGATAATGGCGGGGAATAGGAGGAACCATGCAAATGGTGACCGCAATGGACCATGTGCTGATGGCCCTCCGATGGAAGTCGGAATGGAAACATTCATGAGAATGATGAACCAACTAACTCAAGTTATGGGAAATAACTTGAATCAAGATGAGAGACCAATCTCACTGCAATGGGAATAAAATTCTATTGAGTCCTTCATATGTCAAAGACCACCAACCTTCAATGGATCGACTGACCCATTGATTGTTAAGCAGTTGATCTGCTCTATCGAGAAGATCTTTTCTGTGGTCCGATATTCAAAGCAAGATAAGGTCACCCTGGCTGTCTAACACTTAGAAGAAGAATATGATCAGTGATGGGAGATGATTAAAAACACGAGGAAAAGATTAGAGGTTGAAGCTATGGAGTGGGAAGAGTTCAAAGGGATTTTCTTCTGTAACTATTTCCCTCAATCCATGAGAAAAATAATGGAGATAGATTTTCTCGAGCTGAAGCAGAAGGAGAACAAATATGTCAGAAGCTATGAGATGAACTTCACATGACTTTCACGATATACCTATAGTTTTGTCATGGATCCAAATGGTAAGGTTGAAAGATTCTTCGGTGGATTGAGACCTCATCTGCGGAAGAATCTAGCCAACCAAGACTATGATAGCTACGAGAAGATCGTGTGGAGTGCGATGAAAGTCAAACTAGAGTTTTGTGAGACACAATGGTCTTATAAATCCAACGACGAAAAGATATCAATGGATCCAAGAATATGGAGGAGCATTGATCAAGGAAGAGGATGAATGAAATTGCAACATCCCACGTGTAATAAATGTGGGAAGAATCATTCGGGGAACTGCCTGCTCAGGATTGAAAAAATTTTACAAGTGTAGAAGAGATGGCTTTATTGTGAGGAATTGTCATAGTGTGGTGAAACCTCAAATTCCAAACACTAAAGATAAGGGGAAGATGGAGTGGGACCTACCTAATGTCTAGTGCTTTATGTGTGGACAACTTCGGAACTTTATCAATCATTGTCCAAATCTGAGGGCAGTGGAGGGAAAGCACCATCAGTCTCATAAAATGCCAAGGGAGAAAGGTCGTGCTTTTTCTATCACAACAACTGAATATGATGCTCCAAATTATGTGGTAGTAGGTAATCTTTTTGTTCTCTCAATGCTAGAAAGTACTTTGTTTGATTCTAGTTCTATGCATTCCTTTATTTCTTCCATGTTATAAAATAATTTAGAATCAACCCCCGACTTGATAAAAGTAGATTTATCAGTCAAGACTCCTGGTGGGATTATCCAATCATCATCAGTGTTTATAAAATCTATTATTTACATTCGTGAGCACAATCTTATTGAAAATATAGTGGTCATTCCCATTCTCGAATTCGACATTATACTAGGGATGGACTAGATCTCAAAGTATAATGCTAAGATCAAATGCAGAAGTAAAGAAAACCCAGTAGTCTTAAATAGAAAACCTATAGTTATCTTCCAAGGAGAGATATCTAAACCTAATCTTTGTCAAGAAGAACCTCCTATATCCCGCTTTTATAGAATTGATCAGTGAAGAAGAAGAAGGAAATGTGATTTTGAGGATAGAAAATGTACCCATTGTTCAGGAATATAATGACGTATTTCTTGAGGAGTTGCCTGGACCTCCCCCAGAAAGAGAGGTAGAGTTCTCCATTGAACTCATACCTGGATCTCATCCAATTTCAAAGACCCCTTATAGGATGGAAAATGTGGAGATGGAGGAATTAAAGAAATAACTCCAATATCATTTGGAGAAGGGGTTTATCTGATCGAGTTTGTCTCCTTGGGGAGCACCTATTCTCTTTGTGGAGAATAAGGATGGATCGATGCGGGTGTGAATTGATTATAGAGAACTGAATAGAATCACAGAAAAGAACAAATACCCTCTTCCATGAATTGATGACTTATTTTACCAACATCGTGGGGCTCAATTCTTCTCTAAGATTGATCTTCTATCAGGTAATCATCAATTGAGGGTGAAGAAAGAAGATTTTACAAAAACTACCTTCTGATCAAGATATGGGCATTATGAGTTTGTTGTTATGCCATTGGGATTGAATAACACACATTCTATTTTTATGGATTTTATTAATATATTATTTAAAGACTACCTTGATAACTTTTTGGTAGTTTTTATTGATGATATTTTGATATATTCCAAAATTCATGAGGATAATGAGGATCATCTAAGGGTTACATTGAAAAATCTATGGAAGGAGAGACTTTATGGAAAGTCCACTAAATGAAAATTTTGGTTACAACAAGTTTCTTTCCTGGGGCACATTGTTACTAATGAAGGAATCACATTTGACCCTGCAAAGACAAAAGTTGTAGAGGAGTGGCCTCATCCTACAACAATTACTAAGATTCGTAGTTTCCTTCTATTAGAGGGATATTATAGGATGTTTTTGAAAAACTTTTCAAAACTTTCTAATCCATTAACCAAGTTAACTCGAAAAGGGGTCAAGTTCATTTGGAGAAAGGAGTGTGAGGAATGTTTCCAAGAGCTGAAGAAGGGATTGGTTAATACACCTATGTTAACTCTTCCCTCAAGTAGAGAAGGATTCGTTATTTTTAGAGATGCATCTCTAAAAGGTCTTGGGTGTGTCCTCATACAAAATGAAAAGATCATTTCTTATGAATCTCGACAGTTGAAGACTCGTGAGAAAAATTATCCTACGCATGATCTGGAGCTGGCTGCGGTTGTTTTTGCTATGAAGATATGAAGGTACTTTCTTTATAGGGAGAAATGTGATATATACACAGACCATCAATGTTTGATGTATATTTTCACAAAAAAATAATTGAATATGATACAAAAGAGATGGTTGTAACTCCTTAAAGACTATGATTATTCAATTAATTATCATCCCAGAAGAGCAAACAAAGTTGCTGATGCATTATGTAGGAAAGACCCAGTTTTTTTTCCATGACGAGGATTCAAAGAGATACTTTGATAAATGACCTAGTAAAACTAGAAATGGGAACTATAAATGAAGGCACATCATCAACACGAACCCAAATTATTTCTCAACTATCACTACTATAGAAGATCAAGAAAGATTAGAAAGAAGATCATTTTTTATAGAAGAAGTTTGAAGCTATGAAGGATGGAAAGTTTCTTGAGTTCAATACTGATCAAGAAAGTGTGCTGAAATTTTGTACAAGACTATATGTTCCATATATTCCATAAATAAAGAAGGAGATGGTGGATGAAGCTCATAGATCTACTTTCTCTATATATCCTGGAAGCACAAAAATGTATAGGGACCCTCGTGATCATTATTGGTGGGACAATATGAAAAGACAGATTGCTGAATACACTTCAAGGTGACTGGTATGTCAGAAAATGAAGGTAGAGTGACAACTTCCAAAAGGGGTATTGCAACCACTACCCATACCAGCATGGAAGTGGTACAATATCACTATGGAATTTGTCACTAGTCTCCCAAAAACTTCCAAAGGAAATAATGTGATATGGGTTATTGTGGACTGTCTCACCATGAAATCCCATTTTTTCACCATTCAGGAATATTTCTCCCTTAATCAACTTGCCAGAATTTACCTGAAGGAAGTGTTAAGGTTGCATAGAGTTCCACTTTCTATCATTTCTGATTATGATCCATGGTTCACATCAAAATATTGGAGAAATCTTCAACAAGATCTGAGCAATTTATTGAATTTCAGTACGGCCCATCACCCCCAAAATGATCGGAAATCTGAAAGGACTATTCATACACTCGAGGAAATGGTGAGAACTTTCTCAATAGAATCTAAAGGTGGATAAGATAAACATCTCCCTTTAGTTGAGTTCTCTTACAACAAAAACTTCCACTTGAGCATTCAAATGGAACCCTATGAAGCTCTATATGGGAAGCGATGTAGAACTCTTATTGTTGGGATGAAGCTAGTGAGAGAAAGCTTATTGGGCCTGACCTTTTGCAAGAGATGACAGAAAAGGTCTGTGCCATCCAACAACACATTACGGCTACTCAGAGTCGGCAAAAGATCTATGCCGACAACCATCGAAGGGACTTGGAGTTTGATGTTGGTGATAAATTCTTTCATTTTATTTCACATTCGAAGAGAGTCATTAGGTTTTGGAAGAAAGGAAGGATCATACCTAGGTAAATTGGCCCCTAGGAAATCCTTGATAGTGTGGGAGCAGTGGCCTATTGGCTTTCACTTCCTCCAAATCTATCCTAAGTTCATGATGCCTTCCACGTATCCCTCTTGAGCAAGTACATACCTGACCCTTCACATGTACTAAATCCAGAGGTGGTACAACTGGAACATGACCTCTCCTATGAGGAGCAACAGGTGGAGATATTGGATCCTAGAGACAAGGTTCTACACAACATGATTACACACCTTGTTAAGGTGTTATGGAGGAACCACAAATATGAAGAAGCCACATGGGAACTAGATGAATCCATGAGATAGACATACCCACAATTTTTCCCATCAGAGGGTACGAGATAAAATTTCGGGGACGAAATTTCTTAAGGGGGGAATAATGTAATGACCTGAACTTTTCAATTATTTTTGTTACCTAATTTTGTGTGTTATTTTATTTTATACTCAACAAAACTATATCCTTTAATTAATGAAGTGGGTATAATTAAAATGAGACCGTTGGGTTTTGACTATTATATGATCATTGGTCAATATGACTGTTGGAAACTATAATCTTAACTTTGTGTTTTTATAAATACGGTTATCTTGGTTAATTAATATAGAAAGAAGATTGAATGGCCTCATCCAGTAGACTAGACCCATATGAAGCCCATCATTCAGAGCTTGGGAATGAGGCAGCATCACTGGTCTTTTCTCTGGACCAAGCCCAAGCTGGACTTCAACATATGAAGCTTGAACAAAATCACCTAAGGGAGAAGTTCAAGCTAATAGAAATCACCACTCTGGCAATGTTGTCCGAGACACCTTAATATTCTATCACCATAGCACACCTTACACTTAGGTCCTATACTAGTGTTATAAGGGGATATGTAACGAGACCTTAGTTGCTTTGTGTAATACTTTTATATAAATAAAATTGTTATTTCTTATTATGGAAACGTTTGTAAATTTCAAATAACTGGATAAATATAGGATGTGTATTATTGATGAATTTAGGAAAAAATGGTATTTTAAAATATTTTTTGTATTCATTAAATAATTAATAATGTGAAATGATTTTCAAAAAATGGTCTTCTACAGTTGTGATCAGTGATTAATTTAGAGTCTAATAAGATCTAATTTGTTTTTAGTGAACAGTGAAGTAAGAATAGTAACATACCCATATGAATAGTAATGAATAGTAATTTGACCAAAAAAATAGAAACTTCACCCATGAATGTATAAATACATTTTAGACATCTTAAAAGTGAAAAAATTATCATATTTTAAGTGTTTGTATTTTTGTACGCCATAAAAATTTAACATACAATTTTATAATTAATTGAATAATTTAAAATGGAAGTGTATTTTCCTAAAATTTAATCATAAATTATTACTTTATTGTCTTATGGGTATACTATGTTTTTATGGGACCTCGATTACTTTTTTACGGTGTATCAATATGAGTTATAGTTTTCATGTTGTATTTTTAGAAAAAAATAATGATTTTATTTAAAAATTAAATTAAAAATATTTAGAAAAATATTTTCATAAATTGACTTCATTTTTGAATTCAGGGAATCTATGTTATGTTAGGGTGAATTTTTGATATTTTTCTGAAATAGTTGAATTATCATTGAATAGTAAAAAGACAGTTTTGAGTTTCGGGTGTTTAATGACATCATTAATGATGTAATAATGATGTAATATTTCTGGTAGAATTATGAATAGTGTGGTATTCTATGAGGTGTCCCAAGTGACCAATACCATGGGAAATCCCATGGTTTTGTAAATACCACTGATGAGGTGTCCCTTGGAAATTAATAATTATTCACTCACTTTTCTTATAAATACCAAGACATTCTCTCATTCATTTCGTTTCTGAATCATTCCCAATGAATTTATGGTCTCTTTACCTCCCAAGGAGTCCTCCCAAGGTTCCCTCAAGCCTGCCAAGGTCCCTAACATCAAGCTTTCAAAGTTACTCTTCAAGGTAAGGGATCCTTTCACTCTCCTCTTTTAAGTCATGAATTCCTTTATGTTGTGTCTATTAGTTTCCATCTCATTATTTTGGGGTAATTTATTATATGTTCTCATTACTATAAATTTCATGTATAATTGTTGATATATCCTTTCCGCTCTCATCAATATGTTTCTTGAATATTTAAGTGACATTGTTTGGCTGCCGGATTTCTCATAAAAAAATCACATCTTCTCTTTCCTTTCAAGTTTCTTTTTCTTATGGTATGTCATTAAAATATCCATACCATGTTCTTGTATCCATGTTATTATGTATTTATATTGTAATATGAGTTATTTATGAGTGGTTAACCCTTGTACCCTCTCTTTTTATTATTTTCTAACACTATTTTATATAGCCTTTATGCTGCAGAAATTTCATCTCAAAATTTATATCTCTTTATCTCAAGAAATTATCTTTTTTATTTATGTGAATACCCAGACCTATTTCGTTTCTATGGGTATTCATAAATATATAAAAGGGATATATTTTATTCTGGAATGTATATACATATAACCCTTACTCCCTTTCCATGGGTTATAAATGATATAATGATCTTATTTTTTAAGGACTTTTAAAACGTCACGATTTTGTAATGAAACACATTTCTTTTATTCTCTATGGATTATATATGAAACGTTTGATTATGATCTATGTGGATCACATGAAATTTAAGACATATTAAGGGTGCGCCCTGATAGTGCTTCAATGCATTGGGTAAATAATTAATCTCTAGAGAAGACAAGTTTTACGATACCTTGGTGAATAACCTTGGTAATTTTTATGAAACCTCGGGGATAAACCTTGGTGATATGTTCATTAATGTCTAAATGAAATGTTTTAGCCACATATTCATGTTATGATTCATGTCCTTTTTATTATGATATGCCTATACTTCTATTTATCATGTATTTGTGTTGTTATTCGTGTTCTTATTGTTAAACAAGTAAATTGATTCCCTTATTTACCCTTACTGGGCCTTCTGCTCACCCTTTCCTTTGATGTATGTCTCCCAGATATGAGATGCAGTAGTTTTACACAGGTTGAACCTATGATGAATCCCTACAATTGGTTTATAAGAATTTTTTATGTTGTTTTCATGTATTATGTTCTTGATTTCCAAGACACTAGACTTTAAATATCCTCTGGTTGTAAAATGTAATGAATAGTTAGGTAATAAAATGGTGGTATGCTATAGGTGTGGTGTTTGTGCTATCAGCGGGGCCCAAGTTTTCACATTTGGTATCGGATGAGGAACCGAACCTTAAATGCAGTGCACTGCCAGGGTTGAGATGTAGGGCCCACAAAGAGGATGTTGCGCTCTAAAGGAGGGGTGATTGTAACACCCCTAGAGTGATAAAGGGTTAGATGACCTGTTTTGGCATGTGGGTGGGCCCTAGGGTAAGGACCATGTGCATGTGGGGAAACTGGTGGTACCTGGTGGGCCAGGACATGATGGCCATGTTATGACGTGGTGTCTGTGCTGTCAGCAGGGCCCAAGTTGTCACATTTGGTATTGGATGAGGAACCCAGCCTTAAATGTAGTGCACTTCCAGGGTTGAGATGTAGGTCCCACAATGAGGATGTTGCGCTCTAAAAGAGGGGTGATTATAACACCTCTAGAATGATAAAGGGTTAAATGATTAAATGATATTAATCATGTCAACAAGGTGCACCTTCCTTTTTGGAAGCCTACCTGATTAGAACATCACAGTTATGCATTCTTGGCCTAGAGTAGTGATCAGGATTAGTGACCTTCTGGGAAGTTTCCTAGGGTGTGTGTGAATAAGGAAAAATCATAATGGAAAGGATATATATTAGAATATGGGGAAAATAACACTATAAATGAAATGTATTGGCCTATGGAGACTATCATTAGTCAGATGACCCATTTGGGCATGTGGGTGGGCCCTATGGTGGGGACCACGTGCCTGTGGGGAAACTGTTTGTACCTAGTGGGCTAGGACCCAATGGCCATGTTAAGGCAGGGTGTTTGTGCTATCAGCGGGGCCCAAGTTGTCACATTTGATATCAAAGGAGGAACTCAAACTTAAATGCGGTGCACTTCCTGGGTTGAGATGTAAGGCCTACAATGATGACATTGTTCTATAAAGGGGTGGTGATTATAACACTCTAGAATGATAAAAGGATAAATGTTTAAATGATATTACTCATGTTAACAAGGTCGAGCTTTCTTTTTCAGGATCCTACATGATTAGAATTCCACATTTAAGTGTGATTTTCCTGGAGTAGTGATTAGGATGGGTGACCTTCTAGGAAGTTTCCCATAGTGAGTGTGAGTGAGAACAAAGCACACTAAAAATGACATGTGTTTTCTTGTGGGGACTATCAATAGTCATATCACTCGTTTGGGCACTTGGGTGGGCCTCAGGGTGGGGACCACATGTTTTCGGGGCTACTGGTGGTACCTAGTGGGTCAGGACCCGACAACCATGTATAGGCGAGGTGTTTGCGCTTCCACCAGGTCCGAAGGTGGGGACCACGTTTGTGGTCCCTAAATCTCAACCCAATCATTGAACCACACTTAAGGTCGTGTTCCTCCTATGATACCAAATGAGACAACTTAGGCCTCACTAATAGCACAAGCACCCCACCTTAACAGGGTCATCGGGTCCTGGCCTGCTAGGTACCACCGGTCGCCCCGCTGGCACTTGGTCCTCACACTAGGGCCCAGTGACAGCACAAAAACCCCACCTCTACATGGTCTTAGGGACCTGACCTACCAGGTACCACTAGTTTCCCTGTAGACATGTGGTTCTTACTCTAAGACCCACCCATGTGCTCGAACGAGTCATCTGACTATTGACATTCCCCACAGGCCAACACATGTTCTTTCTAGTGTTCCTTTTCCACACTCACACACTACATAAAACTTTTTATATGGTGACCCATCATGATTATGATGGGTGACCTTCTATGAAGTTTTCCATAGAGTGTGTGAGTGATGTCAAATAACACTAGAAATGACATGTGTTTGCTTGTGGGGACAATCAATAGTGAGATGACTCGTTTGGGCACGTGGGTGGGCCTCAGGGTGGGGACCATGTGTTTGCGGGGCTACTGGTGGTACCTAGTGGGCCGGGACACAACAACCATGTAAAGGTGAGGTGTTTGTGCTTCCACTGGGTCCAAAGTTGGGGACCACGTTTTTGGTCACTACATCTCAACCCAAGCAGTGCACCACACTTAAGGCTGGGTTCCTCCTATGATAACAAATGAGACAACTTAGGCCCCACTGACTACACAAGCACCCCACCTTAACATGGTTGTCGGGTCCTGGCCAGCCAGGTACCACCGGTTGCCCCGCAGGCACATCGTCCCCACCCTGGGGCTCGGTGATAGCACAAACACCCCACCTTTACATGGTCATCGGGGATTGACCCTCTAGGTACCACTAGTTTCCCCGCATACATGTGGTTCTTATGTTAGACCCACCCACGTGCCCGAACGGGTCATCTGACTATTGACAGTCCCCACAAGCCAACACATGTTCTTTCCATTGTTCATTTTCCTCACTCACACACTCTGGAAAACTTTTTAGAATGTCACCCAACATGATCACTACTCCAGGCCAAGCACGCTTAACTATGGAGTTCTAATCAAGCATGCTCTCTAAATGGGAGGTGGACCTTGTAGACATGAGTCATATCACTTGGGCCCCACTAATAGCATAGACACCCCACCTTAACATGGTTTTCAAGTTCTGGCCCGCCAGGTACCACCAGTTTCCCCACTAGCATGTGGTCCCCACATTGGGTACCGGTGACAGCACATACACCCTACCTTTACATGGTCATCGGGTCCTTACCCTCCCAGTACCACCAGTTTCCACACAAACACGTGCACATTGTTGAAATGAGTCGTATCACTTGGGCCCCGCTGATAGCACAGACACCCCTCCTTAACATGGATTCTAGGTCCTAGCCCGCTTGGTACCACCAGTTCCCCACTAGGATGCGGTCCCCACACTAGGGCCTGATGACAGAACATACACCCCGCCTTTACATGGTCGTCAGGTCCTAACCTGCCATGTACCACTAGTTTCCTCGCAGACACATGGTTCCCACCCTGAGACCCACTAACATGCCTGAATGGGTCATCTAACTATTGATAGTCCCCCCAGGCCAGCACATGATCTTTCTAATGTGCTTTGTCCTCACTCACGCACACTCAGAAAAACTTCCTAGAAGGTCACCCATCTTGATCAGTACTCGAGGCCAAGCACGCTTAATTGTGGAGTTATAATCAGGTAGTATCTTGAAAAATAAGGTGCAACTTATTGACAAGAGTTATATAATTTATTCATTTAACCCTTTATCAATCTGGATTTTTACAATCACCCCCCCCCCCCTTAGAGCACAACGTCCTCATTGTGGGACCTACAACTCAACCCAGGCAGTGCATCACACTTAAGGATGGGTTCCTCCTTTGATACCAAAAGTGACACACTTAAGGCTGAGTTCCTCCATTGATACCAAATGTGACAACTAGGTCCCGGTGACAACACAGACACCCCACTTTTACTTGGTGGTTGGGTCCTAACCCACAAGGTACCACCAGTTTCCCTACAAACACGTGGTCCTCACCTTAAGGCCCACCCACATGCCTGAACATGTCATATGACTATTGATAGTTACCACATGACAACACATATCATTTTCTATGTGCTTTTTCCTCACTCACACACACCTTGGGAAACATCCCAGAAAGTTGCCCATCCTAATCACTATTCTAGGCCCAGAATGATTAACTATAGAGGTCTAATCAAGTAGGATCCCGAAAATAAAGTTACACCTTGTTGACTTGAGTCATGTAATTTATTCATTTATCTCTTTATCATTCTGGGGTGTTACACACACAATCTCATGACACCCATTTTGGACATGCGATCAGCCCAAGGGTGATACACGAAGGCTGCATAATCAATGTCTTTACGTGCATGGAAATGGTTATGGACTGCATGGAGAGGGGTGTATGGCCAATGGGCCATGTACCCTTACTATAGGTCTCCATGTTAGGGGAGTCTAGGGGGATCATCCACATCTAACCGGCCACACCTAAGGATGCATAAAAACGTCATGGGCCATAGGGTATTCCCACATGGTCATGGATAGGGTGTCACGATAGGACCGATGGTCATGCAATGGAGGCAGTATATCGAGGCCTTCACATGCATGGTCATGCACTACATGTTCACATGTTCAGTCATGCGTGCACTTGATCTTTAAAGTTATTATGTGAGGAACTCCCCAAGAACATATAAGGGATGCGTTCTGGTCTGAAATAAAGGTTGCATGGTCGAGGGTCTTCTTCAAACTCAACCTCCCAGGAGATCAGGTGGCCATAAAGGGGTCCTTCAATAGACTCTTGGACACCAAATGAGTTTTCTTATAGAGTTCTCATACACTAGGAAAATTTACATGTGAAACTAGAAGAGACCATCATGGTTTCCTATCCCATGGTGCATTTGGGCATCATTAGTACATGAAACCCATGTTAGAGGTCTATCAATCCAATCTATCAAAAGCCAGAGGTTTCATATTGTGTGACCGTGGTATAGAGAAAACCTTTGGACAACTTTTTCATGAAACTCACTTGTCTCTAAGAAAGGAGTATCGTGACAGTTTCCTCCATCATGCTAAGGGATTTTAGGGGCGCTCTCATGCCTGGGTCATCATGTTTAGAGGTCTCATAATTCTCTTCAATGTAGTGAAACCTAGTATATTGGGGTTAACATGATCACTTGTACATATATGTGGGAACCAGTATGGGTGCTTCATATATTTGAGTTATGGCACCACATGAGGTTACATAGCTCATACGATCATGTGATCCGGGAAGAGGTCTTGAAGGAGACCTCATGAGCATTTATAGGGGGCCAATACGCGATTGTGTGATCATATAAGGATCATGTGATGGGTTCGTCTAAATACCTCATATGGAATATTCCTGTGGGAGGGGCCTCTCTTACTTATCTGGAGATGTTCCTTAAAGTAAGTGGTTGATGATCTGTCCATCGGTGTTTCCCCTTTTTCAGCGGTCTTCCTCTCTCTCGCTTTTCATTGATTTTTTGGGAAGTGAGAGGGTTTATATAGGATGCGTGAGGCTGATTGTAGTGCAAATTTTCATGGGACTAGGGGCATGTTATCGTGGTGTCGCGTGTCTGGGGAAGAATCCAAAATAATTTATATGAAAAAAACATAGAGGTAGAAAGTGTTCATGGTCATAAAATGACTCACAACAACCTATTGGTTGTCTTCATCTTAGTTGCATAATCAAGGGTGGTCATGTGATTACTTTAGGTTTGTCCAGAAGAACTCACGGAATGCTGGAAATCCACATAGTGGCCTCTCCTTACTTTCCCCTGTTCAGTTGCATGGTCAATTAAAGATTATGTGACAGTCTTAGTTCTTATCAAGGAGTCTCATGGGAGTCCACCGATGGTAGAAAATGCTTCTTTTGAATACCTTTTAGTCTTGAAGTGAATTCTATAGAAGTGGTAGTGGCAAGGGGTTAGTGTCAGGTGTTCATCGGGACATCAAAATAGTGCGTTGGGTGGTTAAAGGCGATGGATCATATGGCTCATCGGTGCAGCTAGATTGAGTTTGAAATTTGTGGGATCGAGAGAACAACTAGGATCAGTGGGGGTGTGATCGAATGACATGGGTCATCAGAAGATGGATCTAATGAACCTAATTTGATCCTGTTAAGAGAATATATGTCCCACATTGAAATATTATTCCATCCATTGTTATAGTTATAATCCATTATGTGGAGGCTATTAGTGTTAGCTAACAATGGGGTCAGAACCCTTACCATACACATCATTCTCCACCCTATGGGCCTTGGGCCACCTATGCATGCACATGCTTGTGGTTGTGCGCACCTTAGGCCCTATACACAAGCCCTGTTGGATCCTCACTCAGGATATTCTTCCCCTAGGGCCCATTGGTTAGTTTGGGATGATTCCCATGGGTGTGGTTGTCCTTGTCCCAGATAAAAATTGGTTGATTTGGCATGGATGGATGGTGGGCTAGACATTTTTTTGGATAGTGGTTGTATCAAACTCTCAACTAAGAAAAATGAAATTCCAATTTGAATGTTGGGTCCTACATATGTTTACATAAACCAGAGGTATTATTGTATGATATCTTACAAATATTAATTCATCATCTGGCACGACTCTTAGATCATTGGTGATAAAGTGGGACATGAACAAATTTTGTTCCCAATAACCCCAAATGATACGTTTTTTCTCTATTACCATTTTTTCATGATCCAATCTGGGATGTCATCAAACCTAGCACCTGTTCCAGTCATACACTTGTCCCTAAGGGTATTCTTGATCCCCACAGGCTGGAAACTAGTATCTAGCACCAAATATTATCCATGTGGGAAAAATTTCATCCCAATAACCAGTATAAAAAAAACTAAACATGTGTTAAGAGATAATTACTGATCATAAATAAATATAAAACTAATTAAGTTACAAAAACAACTGAAGGAAGTTGAATATAAAAAAATAAACCAAACATCCACTAACATGATCTTCCAATGATCTCATGGTCACCTCCATCCATAAACCTACCAGCCACAAGTCCAGCCTACTCCAAAGATACACACATGAACTAGGATCATGAACATGAAAAATATCTCAGTTCAAATGAAACTAAATGGAACAAGTTATTTGTGAGAATCATAGATTAGTATGAAACCACCACATTATCAATACATTTACCTTCCTAAAATATTCCAAAAACACTATTATGAAAATACATGCTTGAAAATAGGTTTTAAAAATTTTAATGTAAAGACCCCGTTATTCCCTTTTCCAAAACAACACATGCCACCATCCAATTTTCAAAACTCGTTCACTATTTTAGAAACCAAATCCCAAACTAAAATCCAATAATTTTGTACCAAGAAAAGATGATAGTAAATAGATAAAAAGTACAATAAACCTTGTACAATATATAAAACTGTTTTACATAGATACTAGACCATGGTAATCTCTTAAAGATCCCTAAAGTGATCCCTTGACTTACTCAAATCAGACTCACCTGCCAGTATATAGTGTATCCCCTTAGTCAATAACCAACTAGATGCTCCAAAATAGAAAATCTTGTGCAATGTCCCACCAAGTCATATATATTCAAGGGGATACCAACCCATCTAATTCGGGTCAATAAGAATTTTTCACTCGACCCACTAAAATATGTACTGGAGTCCAATTGTAAATGTACTTGGTGAAAGTAAATTCCATCACATGCACGACTCACCTTACCTGCTGCCACTGCACATACTTACTCGAATCACCAAAACCACCCACGTGATAACCTACGTAGAGAAATCCCCCATATGGGTTTCCTTTTCCTAACAATCTATTCACAAATTTCAATGACTTCATCAGATCATTTGAGCTTTAAAACATTTCTCAAAACATGCTAATATTCCAATCGGGCATTTACACTTTTGAACCCACAATTTATTTTCTAAAAATTATGAAATTTCAATTCGGACTCACATAGATTCCCTTTCATATACACCTATAAAGCATTTCATATCCATTTTTAAAATAATATAAAACCCCACCATTGAATATACAATTTAGAATAATAATCTATCTTTCATGTTCAATTCTATTTTTTATTCCATTCAAAACCTTGATGAAATCCCACAACACAAAATAATATTTCAAACGGTCTTTTAGCACCATTTAGAAACCATAAATCCTTTCTATACAACCAAATGGGACATAATTTTGAACATGACATTCTAAAACAAAATCAATCCACATTGAGACCATGAACCATTTAGGATAACATATAGGAATAGAGATAATTGTGAAAAAGATGAGGAATAAGGGTTAAGTATTTTGAAAATCAGGTTCTATTATTAAAAGGAACTATCCAATACCATTATCATTTGTGTTTCCATCCATGTGTTCACTCTATGCACATATTGATGTGCCCAAATCCAATGGAACATTCATTTAAATGAATAGAACAACCCAAAACCATTTTATAAAAGTCACCATTCACAACACCACCACACTCAATGTCTTCAAAAAAGCGCTAAATCACAAATGGGTTTATATTCATGGAAAACAAAATCATCTTATTCAAGAAAAACAAAACGTTTCTAAATCTAGTCGCATCTTTAATAATACCCAAAGTCATTTAAAATCTTAATTGGAATTCTAATTGATCACCTTATGTGCATATATAAATAGACATATTTATGAAAACCCCATTGAAAACCAATTCTCACCATGTTTCCTCTATAAAATCACCCAAAAAATTATTTTGATACACTATAATAAATATTATTGAGTTTTTAGGTCACTCATGTAAAGATCAAGAATCAATGGAATGTTTTATGAAGGAAAAATAATGGAAACACATACCTCAACAAGATATGGATGCAACAAAACATCTTGGGAAGGAAGAAACAAGCCCAATGGACAATCCACACACCCAATATCCAATGAAAAACAACACAACAAATGAATCCTATCTTCTAGGGTTCATCCAAAAAAGAACCCACTATATGAGGACTAATAAATCAAGAGAGGAGAAGATGAGCCTAAAATATTAAAAAATTACCTTCGAAACTTAGAGGAGCATCCATGGAGGGAGGGTGTCATGACCCGTCCCCCATGGCCCATGACATGACTACCCCAAACCCGCCTTCCATAGACCAGGGGCTGGTGACTAGCACCAAAAGAGTAATTCACTATAACTGGGAAGGGATTACCTTTATAACCTGCAATCTCACACAACAGAGCACACAACTGGATATCAAACACCTTGTAAATTGTATAAAAATGGAGTGCTGAAATTATAGGGGCCAGAAATAAAAGCCCAAATGTAAAGTACATGTAACTGGAGAAAGGAAAAATAGTTGTTGGGTAGTTCTCTGGGATTCCTACTTGAAGGATAGGTACAGATAGCCTCCACAGCACTCCACATTCTTCCATATACTCCATGTACTGTCAAGATGTATGGTCCACCTCTGGGTACCATCCAGTCCTGGTACTCTCAGCCTCGATCAACATTGTATATCATCTGCGTCCAACACAATGAGGTGCGGGCATATCCCATACAGGGGTAAGTACAATGATACTCAGTAGGGACCCCGAGACCCTCAAGGTCACACAAAATCCAACAAGGATAAACTAAAAATTATGAAATCAACATATAATCCCACTTAGGTATATGCCCACACATATACCTAAGTTATCAAGTAATCCATCTTAATCATGAGGAAAACACAAAAGTTACTAACTCAGCTCACATAGGTATACAACTTATGTAGAGAGGTAGAGATGATTAGATGTATCCACTAAATCATATATTCTGTCGAACCCACGTAGGATCAAGGATTTGTAGTTAGATCTATCGAACCCACGTAGGATCTAGGAAAAGTAGTCAGAGATGACAAACCCATGTAGGATTGAGGAACAGTAGTAAGAGATTTCAAACCCACGTAGGATCTTGGAATAGTAGTCAGAGATGTCGATTCCACGTAGGATCCAAGAATAGTAGTCAGAAGTGTCGAACCCATGTAGGATCCAAGAACAGTAGTCAGATCTGTTGATCCCACGTAGGATCCAAGAATAACTGTCCGAGCTGTCGAACCCACATATGATCCAGGAACAGTAATCAGAATGCAGCCAGACACAGGGTTCCCGTACAAAGCATGCTTGATTCCGGGAGGGTCCACTACCCATGCCAAGTGTCATATATCAACTACAAGAAGTCCCACAAAAAGGTATCCAAAATTTCTGCCATGTCATTGGGGTCTCAACACAACAGACATCGCATCAATCGGACGCCCGATCTATGTGTTATTATCCTTTTAGTCCTTGGGACCCGGTTGGATTCGTGCTCGATCCAACCTAACCATATCTAAACTATACCCAATACTCTAGTGGAGTGTACAAAATGGGACCATTGCACTCCACGAATATCAGCACCGTTGACGGTTTGTCAAACGAACATCTGTTGCCAAAGATATGGCCAAAAGAACGTAAAGGGTTGTAGTGGGCCCGAGTCTGGTCTGACCTGGTCAGACCAACCCGACCTGACTCAGTCTAGCCCAACCCGGTTCGGGTTCAGCAAGACCTGACCTGTTGGGTTCGGCCCGACCCAATAGGCCATGAAGACCACGAGTAGCACGAGGGTGCAGACCAGTCGCGAGGGCGTGGACCAGCCGTGGGTCATTGTACAGGCGGTTTGGCTTGGAGGTGTAGCGAGGGGTGCAGAAGGCTGATTCGGACAAGCACGCATGGGGTGGGGCTCGACCAAGTGGGACAAGGCCGGTTCGTCTAGCACCACGAGGGGCGCAATTCGGGCGGCTCGGCCCGGATGGCCGAGGCCAGTTCGGCCAGCGCCGCAAGGGGTGCGGCTCGGTAGGCTTGGCTTGGATGGAAGATACTGGTTCGGCCAGCGGCGACACGTGGCACGTGGACCGACACAGTTTGGCCGTGCCACACGGGAGTCCAGTGGTTGCTGGGAGGCGTAGGGTGACCGAGAGGCACAAGCGGCCGGAAGTGTGTGGGCGTCCATGAGGTGCGGGCGGCCGGGTGGCGTGAGCATACGGGAGGCGTGGGCGGCCAAAAGGGCACCGCGGTTTGGCCTGGGGCGGCAGAGCCAGTTCGGCCAGCTGACGGGGTGGCCAGGGCCAGTTCGGTCAGATAGAGGGCACGACCTGGGTGGCACATGTAACACCCCAAGCTTCTACGGTACGTTTCCCTTCGAATAATGCGATAGCGTGTGTTGTACGCAACCTCGAGTTCTAACACACACCATAACTAATCAAACTAGCCGTTATGAATAGTAATACCTACTTTTTGAAATTATATATATTTTATATTTGAAAATGGACTTCATTTTTGGATTCGGAATATCAAAATTAGCCTAGGGTGAAATTTTGGTACATTTCGGATAACTTTCATATTTTGATGAATAGTGAAAATTTCTAAATTTTAATTAAAAACAACTTTTTTAATCAAAATAATTAATAGTGATAAATTATGAATTTGAGTGGTTTTAAAGTATATTTAGAATATATTTTTACCATTCAATTTAATGTTTATCATTGGACATAATTTTACAATTAAACCGAACATAAACAAGTGTCAATCTTTTGATAGTTATTATCTCTTAAAAACACGCTTTTTGTTTTGACAGCGGGAATTAATTTTAAATTAATTTCTGCCACTTCTGTGTTTTGAATTTAGGAAAATGGATTCCATATTTGGAATCAGGAAGTTCAAATTGTGTAAATAGGTAACTTTTATTTTTAGACATTTTGAATAGTTACTGTGGTAAATATTTTATTTACCATGGTTAAAGGGTAAATCCGGTAAATAAGGGTTAAAAAAATAATATTATAATAATAAAAAATTACCCTAAAACGTGTCCTAACCTTATTGGTGGACACATACCCGACCATGGGCATCCTTTGGTCAATTTGGGGACCCCTTGGAGCCACTTGTATGTGGTAGGGACACTTTATATTAATAAAGTTAAAATAAAAATAAAAATGGCATAAGCTTACATCTTTTAGAAGAACAATTTTTACATAGGGTTATACATGTTGGATTTTCGATTATAAATATTCATTAGAAAGCTAAAACGATTTCCTACATAATGATATTTTATTTATAATTTTTAGACATTATATAATTTATTTTATTTATGACACAATGATGATGCAGTAATTACTAAAATAGTGAAAAATAAAAATAATTGATCTTATAAATACCCAAATAATTATAATATGAAACTTTTAATGAATTAAACTAATTTTCTATGATAATATGATATATTAGGATTGATTTAATTGACTTTGTTCGAAGTAATCAATCTGTTAGGAGTTTCACAAAAATCAACTATTGAATAGTGTCAAAATTGACATAAAAGAGTTCTTAAAACAAATATTATATTATTAATTGATATTAAATTCCTAAAAATCTAAGGTTCGGCCAAGAGACTTATATCATGATAGGTTAATCATTAATGTACCACTTAGGGGTATCTTGGATGTATATAGTAAGTTTATTAATCATATTATATAAAAATACAAAGAGACATTGTAAAAGTGAAACTAATTAACTTAGAGTTAATACTTAAAGATAAGGTTAATATAAGTACCCAAACCTGTCTAAATTCTATTGGATGAGTTGTTTTCGACCTATCCCCACCTTAACCTTTGAATAGTCAACTTTGGAGCCATTAGAAACCGAATATGAATTTATTATAAATTAATATTTCTAGCTTTTCCAAAGGTGCCCCTCACCCCTCTTATAAAAGGGCACTCCTCCTTCTCATTTCTTCACTCCTCTAAAGCCTTTTGGTTCGGCCAAACTCTGCCCAAATACTCTCCCAACATCCCTCAATAAAACCTATAGGCCTTAGTTTGATCAGAAAGCCAACCTAAGGAGCCCTTTTGATCAAATCAAAAGGAAGAACCCGAAGAAGAGGTAATGATTTCACCACCCTTTTCTAAGTTCATTTCTTCTTCCACTTCTTCTTCCTTTATTCTTACCATTCTAAAATAATAACTCCAGTATCTCACATATACTGTGATGTTATTATAAATATGGTACAACCATATTCATTATCCTATCCACCCTTTGAATAACATGTCACCATACGTGCGTACGTACGGCTTACCGTCTCCACGTCGTGGTGTAATTGTTATTCAATATAATATTATTTGGATGGGTATAATAATGATGTGTAACTCATGTAAATAATAAATATAACATGTTAATGATTCTGTATATATGATATACCATCCATTTATATATTATTTTAATATCAAAAGAATGATATTGTCGCTCGTGCGTACGTACGGACTACCGTCTCCACGAACGCGATGAGATTCATTCTCCATCGTATCCATTCAAGTATAATTATCATTTGATGATTTAAAAATGATGTTTAAGGACTGTATATCATTCTGGATATGAATAAGATACAACAACCATGGCTTATGTAACAAAACATATAAAAGAAAATGAGTAAGTTAACTCCCGAAACGACGATAATTCTAAGATATTATTAACAAATCAATGTTAAAAGATCATATATGATATCATATTAATATATATGATTCTTGTATAATTTAATAACAACTATTTCACCATTATACAGGAGGTTAACCTACCCCAACCAAGGAAAAGTACAAGGTAAGGGTTATTTCACAATCTCTTCATTATCCGAGGTTGTTTATATGTAATAATCTACTGGGATCTCTTTATCATCCACATCCATGTTTCTTAAAAATGTATTTCAAAACATTTTTACTATTTACAAGAATATGGGTTAAAGTCATTTATACCTTTTTTTGACTTTTTATAAGAGGTTTATAAAGGAATCGTTCCGTCGTTTTCAAAACAAGGTCCTTTTTAACCTTTTCGACAGAATTGAGGTAAGAATGTTTTTTTAACTTATACGGCGGGTGCGGTTATTTTACGCCGTTATAAAATCTTCAAAGCTTTCCTTACAAGCTTATAAGAATATTTTCAAAGAAAATGTTTTATTTTATATGTATCTTAAATGATTTCAAAATAAAAGGAGATATTTCTTTAAAAAGAATTTTGATTTCATCTATGTCAACATCCTTTGATGGATTTTAAGATTATTTGAAGTTGATTTATTATGATACAAAACTTCTATATTGTATTGAAGGTTTTGTGATATGTTTGACTGTGGATGTGCTATTTTTATACCATTCATAGTTTATTGTGAAAGTATTGACATTTCGTATGCTAGTTTTAATACGAATGTTTATGTTATGTTTAAACCTTTTCATATGGGAATGCATTGGACTTAATAAGTGACAGGTGGAGCCCGCTATAGCTCCTCGATGCATTGGTAGGTCTCATGAGACAAACTAGTGTCTTGGCACAAGGCCTTGACAAAATCTTATTTGTAGTCTTGGCACGAGGCCTTGGCTATGTGGTTATGATAGTCTGGCATTATGCATTCCAACATTATGAAAGTGGTTATTTATTTTTGCATGTGATTATTCGATTAGTGGAATATCCATGTGAATAAGTAAATGGCATTATTTCATTTTATTTATGCCATACCATGTTGAAAGTTCATGTTTAAAAGGCTTTTGTTTTAGTTATACATTGCCTTAAATGTTTATTCTTATTGATGAAAGTTTCCGCTATATTGTTATCCTTACTGGGCATTTGAGCTCACCCCTTTTCTATGTTTTATTTTTCCCAGGAAGTGAAGATGTAAGTTATGAATGACCTGCAGGGATATTATGAGGGGATTGTAGTGTGGACTGTGGAAACATTATGTAGTTGTAGTAGTTTTTGATTTTATGATGTAATGTAAAACTTATGAATATATCTAGTGTTTCCAAGGCTACTAAACCAATCGGTCTTTCGAGATTTGATCTTTCTTGTGATCATGCCAATGTTATGTAATAATGCACCGACTCTAGGCAACTAGGGTCGGGGCGTTACAGTTGGTATCAGAGGAAGTTTAGTACAAACCTTGGAAGCTAGATTTAGATAAACTCTGATTAGAGCACGTAGACATAAGATGAACTTTGAGGATTAGTATATAAGAACTTCCTAGAATTTTGGTATTGTAGAGACTTTGTGAGTTTTGCGAGCAATACATCCCTGTCTGGATACGAGCAGGTAGAGGCGGCTCTGGCACAGATGTACCTAGGGGTAAAACCCGAAAACACCGCTTTGAGCTAGACTCGAACGGGAACTGGTGCACGACAACGGGCCTTGCTGCACTCTTGGTTACGACACTCCCGGGGGATATGCTTAGGATAACTCTCACTTTCTTTACAAATCATTATGAAGGGTTTATGAGTATATACTTCCTCAAAGAAAACATATTTATGATTATGGATTATATCCATATATAGTTCAATTTATGTTTAGTGTTTTATAAGTATGGGATTATGTATTTTGATTCATAAACTGATCTAGTTTATGCCATTGTTTAGAAATGGCGCCTAGTGGAAGAAATGGAAACTGTATCAATGCACGCACTCCATGTAGGGATTGCCCTCCTGCTCAAGATAATTATAGTGGGGCTGGTGATGCAACTGGTGCTGATCAGCTAATCACCGTACTGGGACAACTTACTCAGGTTATGAATAATAACCTTACCCGTATGGAGCACCCTGATCCGCAGCGTGGAGGATCAATGTTAGATCGATTCATGAGACAACAACCACCAACGTTCAATGGAAGTACAAATCCCTTAGTAGCTGAGCAATGGATATTTTCCCTAGAGAAAATATTTCAGGCTTTGGGGAGTAGTGAAAGGGAAAAAGTTACCATGGCATTTTACCGCCTCACTGGAGATGCTGATCAATGGTGGTCATTGATTCAAAACATGAAGGAAGATGATGAAGTATCAAACATGGAATGGAGGGAGTTCAAAGATCTGTTTTTAGAAAAATACTTTCCTCGCGACCATCGAGCAGATATGGAAAGGCAATTTCTGAGTCTGAGACAAAAGGAGGATGATAATGTCACAAAGTATGAGGCTAACTTTACAAGGTTAGCGAGGTACGCTGGTGATTATATTCGCAACCCAAGAAGTAAGATTGATCGTTTCTTTGATGGGTTAAAACCATTTCTCCGTCGAGCATTAGTCTCACAATCCTTTTCATCGTACGAAGACATTGTCTCATGTGCTATCAAGACCGAAAAGGAATTCTCTAAGTCTTATGACTTTAAAGCAAAGCAAGAGAAGAGGAGACCTGCTGATCAATCTGGGAATGGAAATAAGGGGAAGAAGGGAAAGGTTGAATATCCATCTTGTGGTAAGTGCGGGAAGAAACACCCCGGTGCTTGCCTGAAGGGAATGGGAGTCTGTTACAAGTGTGGTGAAAAAGGCCACCAAGCTCATGATTGCAAGGGGAAGAAGGAAGCTACCAATGTTCAGTGCTACAATTGCAGGGAGATGGGGCATTATGCAAATGCATGTCCTAAGCGTCAGGAGAACTTACCTTAGAAAAGGCCAAGGGATCAAGGCCAGGCTTATGCTATCACTACTGCTGAGGTAGAAACTCCGAAAGACGTGGTGGCAGGTAATTTAATGGTTTCCTCAAGTTTAGCAAATGCATTATTTGATTCTGGATCATCGCATTGTTTCATATCTTCCCAGTTTGCTAAGAAAATTAGATATTTCCAATTTGATTTAATAAGGGAGTTGTCAGTTAAAACTCCTAAGGGAAGTATCGTTGCAACAAAGTTTTGTGAATCAGTCCCCATTAGAGCACATAAATTTTCTTTATCTGCTAATTTCATCGTCATACCTATGATTGAGTTTGATATAATCCTCGGTATGGACTGGCTTTCGGACTATGATGCGAAGATTTATTGTAAGAAGAAAGAGGTTACGATTCTTGATGATAATGATAAGGAGCACCTTATTTTTAGAGCAGAATCGTCACCACCTAATTCTTATTTAGATCCACCCCCTGTAGCTCAACTTAATTCAATTATCGGGGAGGAAGAGAATGAAATAACTGTCGGTGAGGAAAGAAATGTTCAAATAGAGGATGTACCTATTGTGAAAGAGTTTGTAGATGTATTTCCGGAAGATTTACCTGGACATCCTCCAGAACGAGAAGTAGAGTTTTCCATTGATTTAATTCCTGGATCAAGGCCTATATCGAAGACCCCTTATAGAATGGCCACTGTAGAGCTAGTCGAACTAAAGAAACAACTAGAGGAATTGAGTAATAAGGGATTTATTCGCCCTAGTGTTTCTCCATGGGGAGCCCCTGTTCTTTTTGTTAAAAAGAAAGATGGATCTATGAGGTTATGTATCGACTACAGGGAGATCAATGCTATAACGATAAAGAACAAGTATCCCCTACCTCGTATTGATGATTTATTTGACCAACTGCATGGAGCTCAATACTTTTCAAAGATTGACCTTCGATCTGGATACCATCAGTTGTGTGTGAAGAAGGAAGACATTCCGAAGACAGCATTTCGAACCAGGTACGGGCATTATGAGTTTACTGTAATGCCGTTTGGATTGACTAATGCACCCTCTGTATTCATGGATCTGATGAATAGAGTTTTCAAGGAGTATCTCGATGAATTTGTGGTGGTATTTATTGATGATATCTTGGTATACTCCAAAACCTACAAAGATCATGAAAATCACTTGCGCATTATCTTGAAGACTCTGAGGAGGCATGAATTATATGGAAAGTTTAGCAAGTGTGAATTCTGGCTTCAGAAGATTTCTTTTCTTGGCCATATTGTCTCTAAATATGGAATCTCTGTTGATCCTTCTAAGACCAAGGCAATCCAAGAATGGCTAGCACCTACGAGTATAACTGAGGTACGTAGTTTTATTGGTTTGGCAGGTTATTATCGACGTTTCGTCCAGAATTTTGCCCGATTGGCTAACCCATTAACGAAGCTCACACGTAAAGGGGTTAAATTTGTTTGGACAAAAGAGTGTGAAGAATGTTTCGAAGAACTGAAGAGAAGATTAGTCAATGCTCCTATATTGACTCTACCATCGGGGAATGATGGGTTCGTTATTTATAGTGATGCATCAAAGAAAGGACTTGGCTGTGTCCTTATGCAGAATGATAGAGTTATTGCCTATGCATCACGACAGTTGAAAATTCATGAACAAAACTATCCTACTCATGATCTTGAGTTAGCAGCTGTGATCTTTGCTTTGAAGATATGGAGGCACTACCTCTATGGTGAAAAATGTGAGATTTATACTGATCACAAGAGTTTGAAGTATATTTTCTCACAAAAAGAACTCAACATGAGGCAAAGGAGATGGCTTGAATTACTCAAGGATTATGATTGTACGATACACTACCACCCGGGGAAGGCAAACAAGGTGGCAGATGCTTTGAGAAGAAAAGACCATGGAGTTTTGAACATGATGAGAATTGAAAGGGATCCAATTTTCATGGATCTAGTGAAGATGGACATGGGAATAACCAGGGAAGGTGAAACATCAATGCTTTTTCAAATGGTTGCCAAACCATCTTTACTAGAAAGGATTAAGAGTTCTCAGACCGATGATGAAGAATTTCAGAAGAAGATTAAAGCTATGAATGATGGGAGATTGAGAGACTTTGCCTATGAAGGTGGAATTTTGAAATTCGGGAAGAGACTTTGTGTTCCCAATATACCTGATCTAAAAAGGGAATTGCTAGATGATGCTCATAGTTCCAATTTCTCTATACACCCTGGGAGCACCAAAATGTATAGAGATTTGAAGGAACATTTTTGGTGGGACAACATGAAGAGGGAGATTGCTGATTTTGTGTCAAGATGTATGGTTTGTCAACAAGTGAAAGCTGGAAGGCAACAGCCTGGAGGAGTCATGCAACCGCTTCCCATACCGGAGTGGAAATGGGACAATATTACGATGGACTTTGTCATGGGGCTACCAAAGACTCCTAGAAGGAACGATGCAATATGGGTTATTGTTGATCGTCTTACCAAGTCAGCACATTTTCTTGCTATAAGAGAAGATCTACCCCTGGAACGTCTAGCAAGACTATACATTAATGAAGTTGTGAGACATCATGGAGTTCCCCTATCGATTGTTTCTGATCGTGATCCCCGTTTTACTTCAAGATTCGGGAAAAGTCTTCAGAAATCCCTGGATACTGAACTTCATTTGAGCACTGCTTACCACCCTCAGACAGACGGACAATCAGAACGGACTATTCAAACCTTAGAAGACATGTTGAGATCTTGCTCACTTGACTTTCAGGGTATGTGGGATCAATATTTACCTCTGGTAGAATTTTCCTATAACAATAGCTTCCATTCGAGTATTCAGATGGCACCATATGAAGCGTTATACGGAAAGAGATGTCGTACACCAACCTGTTGGGATGACGTCGGTGAAAGAAAACTTGTAGGCCCAGAGCTGGTGGAGGAAACGGTGGAAAAGGTGAAAGTAATCCAAAATCACATCAAAGCAGCTCAAAGTAGGCAGAAGAGATATGCCGATAATCGAAGGAAGGATTTGGAATTTCAAGTCGGTGATCATGTTTTTCTGAAGGTATCTCCGTGGAAGGGAGTCATACGTTTTGGTAAGAAAGGTAAATTGAGTCCCAGGTACATCGGACCTTTCGAAATTCTAGAACGAATTGGGGTTGTAGCTTACCGATTGGCAATGCCGCCAAGTCTCTCCAAAGTTCACGATGTGTTCCACGTATCTCTATTGAGGAAATACATGCCTGATCCGACGCATGTACTCACCTATGAGGAATTAGAACTGGAACCCAATCTGTCTTATTGCGAAGATCCCATCAGGATTCTTGATACAAGAGAACAAGTACTGAGAAACTGGACGACGCGTCTGGTAAAAGTTTTGTGGAGAAATCATAAGATGGAAGAGGCAATGTGGGAACCCGAGGAACTTATGATGAAGAACCACCCGAGTCTTTTTATGCAGTAATACCCTAGAAATTGCGAGGACGCAATTATTTGAAGGAGGGGAGAATGTAACACCCCAAGCTTCTACGGTACGTTTCCCTTCGAATAATGCGATAGCGTGTGTTGTACGCAACCTCGAGTTCTAACACACACCATAACTAATCAGACTAGCCGTTATGAATAGTAATACCTACTTTTTGAAATTATATATATTTTATATTTGAAAATGGACTTCATTTTTGGATTCGGAATATCAAAATTAGCCTAGGGTGAAATTTTGGTACATTTCGGATAACTTTCATATTTTGATGAATAGTGAAAATTTCTAAATTTTAATTAAAAACAACTTTTTTAATCAAAATAATTAATAGTGATAAATTATGAATTTGAGTGGTTTTAAAGTATATTTAGAATATATTTTTACCATTCAATTTAATGTTTATCATTGGACATAATTTTACAATTAAACCGAACATAAACAAGTGTCAATCTTTTGATAGTTATTATCTCTTAAAAACACGCTTTTTGTTTTGACAGCGGGAATTAATTTTAAATTAATTTCTGCCACATCTGTGTTTTGAATTTAGGAAAATGGATTCCATATTTGGAATCAGGATGTTCAAATTGTGTAAATTGGTAACTTTTATTTTTAGACATTTTGAATAGTTACTGTGGTAAATATTTTATTTACCATGGTTAAAGGGTAAATCCGGTAAATAAGGGTTAAAAAAATAATATTATAATAATAAAAAATTACCCTAAAACGTGTCCTAACCTTATTGGTGGACACATACCCGACCATGGGCATCCTTTGGTCAATTTGGGGACCCCTTGGAGCCACTTGTATGTGGTAGGGACACTTTATATTAATAAAGTTAAAATAAAAATAAAAATGGCATAAGCTTACATCTTTTAGAAGAACAATTTTTACATAGGGTTATACATGTTGGATTTTCGATTATAAATATTCATTAGAAAGCTAAAAAGATTTCCTACATAATTATATTTTATTTATAATTTTTAGACATTATATAATTTATTTTATTTATGACACAATGATGATGCAGTAATTACTAAAATAGTGAAAAATAAAAATAATTGATCTTATAAATACCCAAATAATTATAATATGAAACTTTTAATGAATTAAACTAATTTTCTATGATAATATGATATATTAGGATTGATTTAATTGACTTTTTTCGAAGTAATCAATCTGTTAGGAGTTTCACAAAAATCAACTATTGAATAGTGTCAAAATTGACATAAAAGAGTTCTTAAAACAAATATTATATTATTAATTGATATTAAATTCCTAAAAATCTAAGGTTCGGCCAAGAGACTTATATCATGATAGGTTAATCATTAATGTACCACTTAGGGGTATCTTGGATGTATATAGTAAGTTTATTAATCATATTATATAAAAATACAAAGAGACATTGTAAAAGTGAAACTAATTAACTTAGAGTTAATACTTAAAGATAAGGTTAATATAAGTACCCAAACCTGTCTAAATTCTATTGGATGAGTTGTTTTCGACCTATCCCCACCTTAACCTTTGAATAGTCAACTTTGGAGCCATTAGAAACCGAATATGAATTTATTATAAATTAATATTTCTAGCTTTTCCAAAGGTGTCCCTCACCCCTCTTATAAAAGGGCACTCCTCCTTCTCATTTCTTCACACCTCTAAAGCCTTTTGGTTCGGCCAAACTCTGCCCAAATACTCTCCCAACATCCCTCAATAAAACATATAGGCCTTAGTTTGATCAGAAAGCCAACCTAAGGAGCCCTTTTGATCAAATCAAAAGGAAGAACCCGAAGAAGAGGTAATGATTTCACCACCCTTTTCTAAGTTCATTTCTTCTTCCACTTCTTATTCCTTTATTCTTACCATTCTAAAATAATAACTCCAGTATCTCACATATACTGTGATGTTATTATAAATATGGTACAACCATATTCATTATCCTATCCACCCTTTGAATAACATGTCACCATACGTGCGTACGTACGGCTTACCGTCTCCACGTCGTGGTGTAATTGTTATTCAATATAATATTATTTGGATGGGTATAATAATGATGTGTAACTCATGTAAATAATAAATATAACATGTTAATGATTATGTATATATGATATACCATCCATTTATATATTATTTTAATATCAAAAGAATGATATTGTCGCTCGTGCGTACGTACGGACTACCGTCTCCACGAACGCGATGAGATTCATTCTCCATCGTATCCATTCAAGTATAATTATCATTTGATGATTTAAAAATGATGTTTAAGGACTGTATATCATTCTGGATATGAATAAGATACAACAACCATGGCTTATGTAACAAAACATATAAAAGAAAATGAGTAAGTTAACTCCCGAAACGACGATAATTCTAAGATATTATTAACAAATCAATGTTAAAAGATCATATATGATATCATATTAATATATATGATTCTTGTATAATTTAATAACAACTATTTCACCATTATACAGGAGGTTAACCTACCCCAACCAAGGAAAAGTACAAGGTAAGGGTTATTTCACAATCTCTTCATTATCCGAGGTTGTTTATATGTAATAATCTACTGGGATCTCTTTATCATCCACATCCATGTTTCTTAAAAATGTATTTCAAAACATTTTTACTATTTACAAGAATATGGGTTAAAGTCATTTATACCTTTTTTTGACTTTTTATAAGAGGTTTATAAAGGAATCTTTCCGTCGTTTTCAAAACAAGGTCCTTTTTAACCTTTTCGACAGAATTGAGGTAAGAATGTTTTTTTAACTTATACGGCGGGTGCGGTTATTTTACGCCGTTATAAAATCTTCAAAGCTTTCCTTACAAGCTTATAAGAATATTTTCAAAGAAAATGTTTTATTTTATATGTATCTTAAATGATTTCAAAATAAAAGAAGATATTTCTTTAAAAAGAATTTTGATTTCATCTATGTCAACATCCTTTGATGGATTTTAAGATTATTTGAAGTTGATTTATTATGATACAAAAATTCTATATTGTATTGAAGGTTTTGTGATATGTTTGACTGTGGATGTGCTATTTTTATACCATTCATAGTTTATTGTGAAAGTATTGACATTTCGTATGCTAGTTTTAATACGAATGTTTATGTTATGTTTAAACCTTTTCATATGGGAATGCATTGGACTTAATAAGTGACGGGTGGAGCCCGCTATAGCTCCTCGATGCATTGGTAGGTCTCATGAGACAAACTAGTGTCTTGGCACAAGGCCTTGACAAAATCTTATTTGTAGTCTTGGCACGAGGCCTTGGCTATGTGGTTATGATAGTCTGGCATTATGCATTCCAACATTATGAAAGTGGTTATTTATTTTTGCATGTGATTATTCGATTAGTGGAATATCCATGTGAATAAGTAAATGGCATTATTTCATTTTATTTATGCCATACCATGTTGAAAGTTCATGTTTAAAAGGCTTTTGTTTTAGTTATACATTGCCTTAAATGTTTATTCTTATTGATGAAAGTTTCCGCTATATTGTTATCCTTACTGGGCATTTGAGCTCACCCCTTTTCTATGTTTTATTTTTCCCAGGAAGTGAAGATGTAAGTTATGAATGACCTGCAGGGATATTATGAGGGGATTGTAGTGTGGACTGTGGAAACATTATGTTGTTGTAGTAGTTTTTGATTTTATGATGTAATGTAAAACTTATGAATATATCTAGTGTTTCCAAGGCTACTAAACCAATCGGTCTTTAGAGATTTGATCTTTCTTGTGATCATGCCAATGTTATGTAATAATGCACCGACTCTAGGCAACTAGGGTCGGGGCGTTACAGCACAGCTTGGGCGTGGCGCAGCTGAGGCCAGTTCGGTCGGGGCATGGTGCGGCTGAGGCCAGGTTTCGGCATGGATTGGACAGGTTCTACCGGTGGATGGTGCGGCCGACAGGCGGCGTGGTTCGTAGAGACTTCTGGGAGCATGGTCTTTTCCTTTCACCTTCGTCACCTCGTTGTTTCATCACCATTTCTATGAAAATCAAAAAAGATATTGACGGAGGGAGTCAGGACATGTTAGTTTGGCGCGCACCATCCACGTTTAGGGTGATAGCAATCGGTCCATCAAGAAAGGAGAACGATGAACTTCAAATTATACAGCCCCCACAACAATTCCTTCCAAATATGCAAAATAAAAATCAAGGAAAGAATTAACATTCAAATAAACCCCTACCTTGATCGTTGTTCATCGACATAGTCATTGGGAAGAAGACAAAGTTGTCTTCGTTCGTCGCGTCTGCATCACTCTTCCAATCGCAAGATCGTGCGTCAGTTCATTGACGATGATGAGAAGGGAAGGTTGGTCAAAGATGTCCCACATAGGTAGGATTCTGTGGATGAAGGTCAAAGGATATTTTTCTTCGTAGTCGAAGGCGTTCTTCGTTGGGAATGTTCTTTATTCTTTGTTGGCGAGAACTTTTCTCTCAAAAGCTCTAATCCTCTATTGACAACCTTTTTCCAACCAAAAGAAAAGGAATCCAAGGTAATAGATTATAAAATATATCATATTCATAAGAATTAAAAAAGGGTGAATTAATTAAAATGGACCCACTTAATTAATTCCCGTGGTTGGCACAATAAATAAAAGATGATGATTTGGCACATTAAAGGAGTGGGGTGGAGAGACCCTCCTTCATTAATTAGGGGAGTTGAGACATTTTCCACTCCCACCATTATAAGGGGGGTTTAGTCCTGGGTAGTTCCTACATTATAACCTCTCACAGGAGGTTAGGTTCTGGTGGGCCCCACCACTATAACCTCTCGTGAGAGGTTATGGTCGGGTGGTCCCCACATTTCCAACTTCCAACTTCCAAGTGGAGGTTTTAACCAACAAATAAAAATAAAGCAACACAAATTTATTTTTATTTAATTAATTCACTAAAGACCCAAAAACAAACTTTTAGTATGGACCAAATCTCATCGAGGTGAAAGTCTTCTTAAGCAAATACCAGTGCTGCGAGTTCAACGGTGCCCTCATATTTCAATTCCGAGCACCAGTTCAAAAGTTATAAAAACCCGCTCATATGCTTACTGAACGTACCCAAAGAGAAATTCAGAAATTGATTCCGGGTGCACCGGGCCTTGGAATCATGCGCCGTAAATTTTCACGAACTTGTAAATTTCCCATTTAATTAAAAAAATTACATGGAAATTCATGGTCTTTACATTCTCCCCACCTCAGGGCTTTACGTCCACGTATGCTACAACTCAAACTAATGGAACAAGTGGGGGTACTGAGCAGGCATCTCAGCCTCCGTCTCTTATATGCTCTCCTGGAGGTTCCTATTCTTCCAGTGAATGTGCACCAGAGGTATCAACTATCCATGTATGACCCTCTATTTTTGATCCTCAATCTCCATTGGAACCTCCTTAAAATTCACCCCATTGTCGACATCCAGCTCCCCATGGTCAATGATGTGAGAAGGGTCGTGCCCGTATCTCCTCAGCTGGGAAACATGGAACACGTCGTGCACCCAGTGCAACTAAGGTGTAAACGGTAAGTGGTATTTCACCTCGCCAACTATGCTGAGGACCTGAAAAGGTCTAATGAATATTAGAGATAACTTTCCGCCTCGGCTAAATCTCTGTAAACCTCGTCGAGGTGAGACCTATAGAAAGAGTGGTCCCCATCCTCGAACTCCAGAGGTCTCTGTATCCTGTCGGCATATGAATTCTACCTACGCTGTGTAGTATTCATCCGCTCTTGAATGATATGCACCTCTCTGTGGTAGATCGTACCATCTCTGGTCCTTCTAGTGTTGACTCCCCAGAGTCAGTCCAACATAAGGGTGATCTGCAAGGTCACCCATATAACACCTCAAATGGTACCATCCCTATAGTGGAGTGATAATTTTTGTTGTATGAAAACTCTACCAAAGGTAATTGATCATCCCATCTGTGACCGAAGTCGATGACACAAGCATGGATCATGTCCTCTATGGTCTGAATGGTCCGCTCGATCTTTCCATCGGTCTGAGGATGGAAGGTGGTGCTCATATGAAACTATGTCCTGAAAGCCTCTTGTAACCTCTTCCATAGCCATGAAGTAAACCATGTGTCATGATCGGAGACAATAGAAGAAGGTACTCCGTGTAGCCGCACAATCTTCTGCACATAGAGGTGTCCCATGATCTCTACTAAAACATGCTCTCTAATCGGCAGGAAGTGGGGCAACATGGTGAGTCGGTCAATGATCACCCAAATCGAGTCGTAACCCATGTATGTATGTTGAAGTCCTCTCACGAAGTCCATGGATATCCCATCCCACTTCTACTTTGGGACCTCTAAAGGCTTCACCAAGCCTACTGGTACCTGGTGTTCCACCTTCACTTTTAACAAGTGAGGCATCGAGAGACGAACTCTGCTACTGCTTTCTTCATTCTTGACCACCAGTGCTGTCGTCAGAGATCTTTGTGCATCTTTTCCACTCCTGGATGTACCGCTAGAGGATATGTGTGGAACTACCTCAACACTTCCTACTGAAGTGACACCGGTACTATGGTACATCCTCTGAAGAGGATGATGTTCTCCCCACCTTCAGAAAATCCATCATGTGCCTTCCCTATGGGTATCTGAGCACATCATGTCTCGCAGTCAACGTCCCCATGTTGTGCCACCCTGACTCACTGAAGAAGTGCGGGAGTGACCATAAGAGACCGAAGAAAGGATTATCCATCTATATCCATAAAGGATATCTTTAAAGTAGCCATCTCCTCTGTCGCCTTGCCTAGAAGCTGTATACCAGTTCTTCTGCTGAGTGAATCTACAACAACATTCCCCTTCCCAGGAGTATAGACTATCTTGAAATCATAGTTCTGGAGGAACTCAAGGCAACGTCGTTGTCTCATGTTTAGGTTCTTCTGAGAGAAGATATACCAGAGACTCTTGTGATTAGAGTACATGGTAAAATTCTCACCCATCAGATAGTGTCGCCACATCTTCAAGTAAAAGACCACTAATGCTAACCCCAGGTCATGGTAATGTAGTTCTGCTCATTCTGTCTCAGCTGTTGGGAACCATAAGCGATCACTACTTGCTCCTGCATCAAGACACATATGAGTCAGGTCCCTAATGCATTGAAGTAGACTACGTACTCAACGCCTTCCTCTAGAAGCCTCAAGATGGGGCACTAGTCAACCTCTACCTCAGCTCCTGAAATCTCTACTGGAATATCTCCGACCACACAAAGGGTCGCCCATTCTTCGTCAAGGCTAATAATGGGGCTACAACTTTGGATAAATTTAGCATAAACCTCTGGTAACAACCAACCAAACCCAGGAAACTTTTTACCTCCATCAAACTCCTTGGTGGCTCCCAAAAATGTACTTCCTCAATCATCACTGGATCCATTACAACTCCTACCTCCGATATGACATGTCATAAAATGTGAACCTGTCATATCCAAAACTGGAACTTTGAGAGATTACCATAAATCTGGTGCTCTCGGAGTGTGACTGGTACTACCTGAAAATGGTAGGCATGATCCTCCTCTGTAGTCGAGTAGATCAGAATGTCATCGATAAAGACTTCGACAAAGCGATCGAGGTATGGCGGGAAATCCTGTTCATGAGTCCCATGAACACTGCTGGAGTGTTTGTTATGCCAAATGGCATAACCAAGAATTGGTAGTGGTCACACCGACATTTGAATACCATCTTCTGCACATCCTCATCTCAAACTCTAAGCTGATGATAGCCTGATTTGAGGTCTATCTTTGAGAACCACCGTGCTCTCTTTAGATGATCGAAGAGGTTGTAAATCCTTGGGAGTGGGTACTTTTTCTTCATCTTCACCTAGTTCAGGCGATGGTAGTCGACACAAAGCCTCAAGCTCCCATCCTCGTTCTTGTTGAAGAGAATCGGGGCTTCCAAAGGAGAAACTCTAGGCCAGATGAATCCCTTCCCCTGCAAGTCCTTTAGTTGTACCCGCAGCTCGTGAATATCTGCGAGAGCCATCCAATACGCTAGAATAGATATCGGTGTTGTCCCAGGGTACAAGTCAATGTAAAATTCCACATCTCTACATGAAGGTAGACCTGGGAAATCATCAGGGAAAACATCTGCATACTGGTACACCAATACAAGATATGTCGGACTCTCCACATCAATTTCTCCAAGGGTAAGGCAAGACAATTGATGAGTGATCGGCTATACTCTCTTCTGGGCAAGTCCATCCTGTGCTTCAAAGGTAACCTTCCCGTCGATGAATGTAAACTAGGTCCCATCCATACAGACACACTACACTTTGTGCCTAATAAAGTCAATCTGAGCATGAACTATAGATAACCAGTCCATAACAAAGATGACGTCGTAAGGCCTCGACTCCACTACTAGGAGATCCCAACCGAAGCTCTCGCCTCCTAGAGTATACTCACACTACCGGCACCAGTGCGTAATCTTCGAATCTGCTCACATAGAAGTCTCTAGCCATAAGAATTGAGCCAATGGCTCTGTCGGAATCTCCGAGCTCCGAACGAAGGTGGTGGCAATGAAAGAGTGACATGAACTTGTGTCTATAAGAACTAAAACTAAGGTGGTGTAGACACAGATCACACCTCGAATCATCTCTAGAGCACCATGATCGTATACCTCAGCTACATGGAGAAGAGCTCTCCCTTGTCCACCTAATCCCTGCACTTAGGGTGGAACTCCTAGTGGTGGTGTCGGTAACACTTCGAAATGTCTCCCACCACTATCTACTCAACCAACTCCTCTTCCATGTACGTTTGTGCCCTACGGACCACCTCGATCGAATCTTTGTCTCTGCCTGGGTGGTCCATAGACCGTCTATTGATCATCTGAACAACAAGTCAGATAGTCACGAGCCATGGGACCCTGTCCGCCGCATGTGAAACACTAGTTGTTACTCGTATGACTGGCTCTATATCATGTACCTCGCACAACCAAACCTGTGTCCTGAGGTCATCCACCTCATGGTCTGGTCCACTTGGATCTCTGCGACATCTGTCTACTGCCAGCTACAGAAGACTTCGCTACGTGACACTAGGTGGTGGGTCTCGCTGCTAGTGACTGCTCAGCAAGGAAACTCTCCACTAAGAGGGATCACTCCCACACCCCCGCCTGCGTCGAGATGCTGAGGGAGATCATCGAAGCCTTGATCTCTCGCATGATCCCCTACCTGAATGTCCAAGCCTTGAAGAATGGGTTCCTCACCATATCTGTGGAGTAGCAAGAGAGGTTGGTGAACCTCAATGATTATCGTTCCACAATCAAGCTATCCTGCAGCAAATGAAGTAGCTCATGTATCCGCAATGCACGTAGGGTGGTTGGGATAAACTCCACCTGATACAGGATCTCGAAGACTACCCAGAGTAGTGTCACCTTGTCTTGCACTTGGAGAATCAGGCTCCACCATCTATCTACTGCTTCCTAAAGGAGACTAGCAGCCAGGATCACCATAAGGTCGGTTGGTGTCCCTACTAGTCGAGATAATCTCACCACAGCCTCCAGCCAAGCTTCAGCTACCTACAGGACTGTCTCACTACTGAACCTGGGTAGCCTCTGGTGCTAGAACTCATGTAATGCGCTCAATTTTCATGCAGTCTCTACTATTGGGGTTGGTGGAATTAGTGGCCCAATGGGTCGTGGTACTGCTGGTGCCTCTGTTGTGATAGGGCCATGCAACGAGGCATCGTCGCTCGGTGGGATGCCATCTCATACAAGGCCTCTAACCCTAGATGTTTGTCTACCTAAGGCCATCCTGAAAAGAAACAGGTGCTCCAGGATCAATATGTTATACCTGTTGAGCTGACTCAACAAGTTCACTAAAAATATTCCAAAAGAATCACACACGCAATCAGTTTTTTCGTGCATTGGGTCAAAAATCAGAAGTCAGGGTCCTGGTGTATGGATACGTAGGCAGCCGAACCATCATTGGACTCCCTAAACTGAAAACTGCACTCACTACACTCAACACTATTGATTCACAGAAAAGATGAGAGTCCTATATTCTACGGTAGAACTGACTCCTCTGATACCAATTTGTCACAACCCGTCCCCCGAGGCTAGTGTCATGACTACCCCAAGCCTGCCTTCCATAGAATAGGGGCTGGAGACTAGCACCAAAGGTGTAATTCCCTATAACTGGGAAGGAATTTCCTTTATAACTTGCAATCTCACACAACATATCACACAACAGAATACAAAACACTAAGTAAACTGTATAAAAAAAGAGTGCTGAAAGTAGAGGGGCTGAAAATACAAGACCAATTGTAAGTACAAGGAACTGAGGAAAGGACAAATAGTTGCTGGGTCATTCTCCAAGATTCCTACCTGAATGGTAGGTACAAATAGCCTCCACAGCACTCCACGTTCATCTGTATCCTCCGTGTACCATCACTCTTTATGGCCCACCTCTGAGTACCGTCCAATCATTGTACTCTCAGCCTCAGATAGCACTGCCCATCATCTGCATCCAACACAATGTGGTATGGGCATAGCCCGTGCAGGGGTGAGTATAACGATTCCCAGTAGGGAACCCAAGACCCTCAACGTCTCACAAAATCCAAAAAGGATAAACCAAAAATTATAAAATCTACAGATAACTCCACTTAGGTATATGCCCATACATATACCTATGCTATCAAGTAAGTAATCTCAATCATGAGGAAAACACATAACATACTAACTCAGTTCTTACAGGTATACAACATATGTAGAGAGTTAGAGATGATTAGATGTATCCACAAAATAATCTATTCTATTGAACCCATGTCGGGTCCAGGAATAGTATTCCGAGCTGTGAAACACACATAGGATCCCGGAATAGTAGTCAGGGATGTCGAACCCACGTAGGATCCAGGAATAGTAGTCAGAGCTATCGAACCCATTTAGGATCTTGAAATAGTATTCAAAGCCGTTGAACCCACATAGGATCCAAGAACAGTAGTCAGAGCTGTTGAACCCACATAGGATCCAGGAATAGTAGTCAGAGCTGTCGAACCCAATAGGATCCTGGAATAGTAGTTAGAGCTCTCGAACCCACGTAGGATCCAGGAATAGTAGTCAGAGCTTTCGAACCCACGTAGGATCCAGGAATAGTATTCAGAACTGTCAAACCCATATAGGATCCCAGAACAGTAGTCAGAGTTGTTGAACCAATGTAGGATCCAAGAACAGTAGTCAGAATGCAGCCAACCAGATTGTTCCCACACAAAACATGCTTGATTCCAAGAGGTTCTGATCCTCAAGCCAAGTTTAGATATATAAACTATCACAATGTCCCATGAAGAAGTATCCCAAAATTCCTCCACGTCATAGGGGTCTCAACGCAACTGACGGTGCTTCAATCGGACGCCTGATTTGTGAGTTATTAGCCTTTTAGTCCTGGGGGCCTGGATGGATTTGGGCTCGATCCAACCTGACTATATCTCAACTATACCCAAAACTCTAGTGGGGTATACATAAAGGGACCTTCGCACTCCATGAATACTAGCACCACTAATGGTTCGTCAAATGGATTTATGGTGCCAAAGATATGGCCAAAGGAAAGTACAGGGTTGTAGTGGGCCTGGGTTCGGTCCAACCCGGTTCGACCGACCCGACATGAATTATTCTTGACCGACCCATTTCAAGTTTGGCCTGGCCCATTGGGCCCTAACCAGCTAGCCGTGAAGGATGGTAGTAGAGAGAGGGCATGGAACAGTCGTGAGGGCACGAACCGGCCTCGGGTCGGTGTAAGGGTGTTTCGGCCTGGAGGCGCTGCGAGGGGTGGAGAAGACTGGCTCATCTAGGCGCACGTGGGGCGCAGCTCGGAAGCTCAACCAGAATGACTGAGACCGGTTTGGCCAGCTTCATGAGGGGTGCAGCTCGGGTGGCTCGGCCCGGATGACCGAGGCTGGTTCGGCCAGCGCCGCAAGGGGCGCGGCTCGAGAGTCTCAGCTTGGATGGAAAAGACTAGTTCAGCCAGCAGTGGTGCGAGGAACGGGGTTCGGCACGGTTCGACCGTGGCCTTTGGGAGGCCGGTGCTGGATAGGAGGCATAGGGTGACCGAGAGGCGCGGGTGGTCGAGAGTGCGTGGGTGGCCAGGAGGCATGGGCGGAAGGGAGGCGCGGGCAGCCGGGAGGGCGCCGCGGTTCGGCTTGGGGCCACGTAGCCCGTTCAACTAGCTGACAGGGTGGCCGAGGCCGATTCAGTTAGATGGAGGGCGCGGGCAAGGTGGCACCGCCGGGGCGCATCACGGCCGAGTCCGGTTTGGCCAGGGTGTGGTGTAGCTCGGACTAGTTCGGCTGGAAGAGGTCACAGCCGATGGGCGGTGTGGGTCGCGGAGACCGCTGGAAGAACGGTCATTTTCTATCGCCTTAACTACCTCGTTGTTTCGTCACCATGTCGAAGAACATCACAAAAGAGATCGACGGAGGGTGTCATGACATGTTATTTTGGCTCATACCCTCCGAATTTACGGTGATAGCAATCGGTCCATCAAGAAAGGATAACGATGAACATCAAATTCTACAGCCTCCATAGTAATTCTTTCCCAATCCGCAAAATAAAAATCAAGGAAAGCATTAACATGAAAATAAACCCCCTAAATTGATCATTGTTCGTCGATGATGTCATGGGGAAGAAGATATATTTGTCGTCATTCGTCATGTCTTCCAAAATCTTCCAATCCTGAGCTCTTGCATCGGTTCGTTCACGATGATGAGTAGGGAAGGTCGGTCGAAGACATCCCACATCGGTAGGAGTCCATGGATGAAGGTCAAAAGAGATCATTCCTCATAGTCGAAGGCGTTCTTCATTGAGATTGTTCTTCGTTCTTCATTGGTGAGAGATTTTCTCTCAAAATCTCAAATCCTCCTTTTCCATTCTTTTTCCAACCAAAAAAAAGGAAGCCAATGCAATAGATTATAAAATCTATCATTAGCAGAAGAATTCAGAAAGTGCGAATTAATTAATTTGGATCACTTAATTAATTGATGAGGTTGGCACAATAAAATAAAGATGAGGATTTGGCACATTAAAGGAGGGGGTGGAGAGACTCTCCATCATTAATGAGGGGAGTGGAGAGGTTTTCCTCTCCCACCATTATTAGGGGGGTTTAGTCTAGGGTGGTCCCCACATTGTAACCTCTCGTGGGAGGTTAGGTTCGGGTGGACCCCACCACCATAACCTCTCATGTAAGTTTATGGTCGGGTGTTCCCCACACTTCCAAATTCTAACTTCCAAGTGGAGGTTTTAACAAAAAATTAAAAATAAAGCTACGCATATTTATTTTAATTTAATTCATTCACTAAAAACCCAAAAACTAATTTTTATTCTTGACCAACTACCATCGAGGTGGAAGTATTCTTAAGGGAATATTAGCATTGTGAGTTCAACGGTGCCCTCATATATCAATTTCGAGCACCGGTTCAAAATTTATAAAACCACGCTCGTACGTTTACTAAACGCACCTGAACAAATCTTCAGAAATTGCTTCCGGGCACACTGGGCCTCTGAATCATGCGCCGTAAATTTTTATGGACTTGTAAAATTCCCATTTAATTAAAAACATTACAAGGAAATTATAAGTCTTTACAAATGGGAAGCAAAGGGATAGGGTTTTAGGAACCCTCTCATATGAAAAAAAAAACAAACCAACAGGAGGGGGATCGATTTGGAGTAAAAATTGGGGAAGTTGGATTAGGGATTAAAGGATTTAAAAAATCTTGGGATGTTTCACTATTTGGCCACACTATTTTCTAAACTCATGCACAAACCATGTGGTTTCCACTATCAAAATGGACCAAACATCACCCACAGTTTCTGTAGAGATTCCTAGAGCATTCCCAAACTTTGTACCTTACTCCTAGACTCCACACCAAGCTACACGATTACCAATGTAAATCTACATGGATTCACATAACCTTGTGTTCCCCATATACCCATTGATACTAAGCCCCAAAACTTCAGTTTTCAACCCAAATATTCAATATTTTAAATCAAGGCTCAACTCAGACCTCAACCAGAATATCAAAACCCAAGAAAATAATATAATAATAGAGTTTTCAAGGTTGGGGTGTGACACTATTCATTTTCACCAATTCACTAGAAAGATTATAATGGTCATATTTAAATATTATACTTCATATTCCATTTAAGGTCAATGTTTCTTGTCATATTTTCTATTGAATACAATGTTATTATTTTAAAATATTTGGGTTTTTTATTTTCTCATACATCAATAAATTAAATCCTCTCAATTTGTAATTTCTCTTGGAAATCAACGGTTTCACATTTGAAAATAATTTTTCATGAAAACCTACAAAATAAAAATTGTTAAAAAAAATATTATCTTAAAAGATGGAATGGGAAATACAATGGTTTTTGAGAATAACACATCACTAGGTTTACAAGTAGAACAACAATAGAAGAGAATTGAAAATATAAATATTAATAAAAAGAATAAATATTTATGGAGAGTGAAAAATACCATTGATCAAAAGAATTTGAATGGTCAGGAGAAAGTTAACAATCACATAACCATAAATCTGTGATGAGTTAAAAGGATTTTGATTCACTGGATATGATGGTAATAAGATACCATTTTTGTTTTATGGTGCCTTTATTAGATTTTGTGGGACTGTTTTACTATCGAAATAGAGAAAACTAGAAAATATTGTTTCTTGATATCTTTTTATTTTCTTAATCTGAATGTAATCCTTTGGTTTTATTTCAATCAATTATTTTCTTCATTAAATACTTCCTGAAATAAAAACCCAATATAATAATTTTTATACCTGGCCCACTAAAATTAACACTTAACATATCATTATATCCACTAAAGTTTGAAATGCCTTTTATTATATTTGTAAATATTTACTAAAATTCTTTAAACAAGTTATCAAATTTAATATATTATTCTATAAACATCATCATTATCACAAAAAGTTCATCTTTATATTTATCTATCAAAACATTTAAGGAAATACACTTTTATATTAATAGAACATCACATAGTCCAGTGTTAGAAGGTACAACCATATCATCCTTCAACTGTGGGATCAAGCCCTTCATATTTTTTAGATGTGATGGGTTGTCACCCAATATACAAGTTTTCCATTTTCCAAGACAATATTAGTATAATTCCTATAATATTCCCAAATTGTAATGTCCCATGATTACCATTATATAAAATATAATATAAACCTCAAAGGTTACCAATACCATTAATCAAATTCTTAGGAAATGTAACTTCATTCGTCCTTAAATAACTTTTTCACAAAAATGGACATTAATAAATCTATTGTATTACAATAAATGTCTCCCATAACATTAAAACTTGATAAACAACATTTCATAAAAGACATAAAAAAGTGGTTTTAATTAAATTTAAATTATTATAAAACATAAAATGATAATCCAATGAGGGTGTCAATAAATATTAATTTAATATTACACAAAGACATATATTCATACCAAATTAACATAATCCTTAAATGTTTTGTGATTCTTATAACCAAAATATCATGGGTTATAAAAATTATATAATATAATTCTTCAATCCCAAAACATAAATACTCAAACCCTTTTACTTCAACATAGTTTCCTCCTTTTTCTATGATTTAAAATTTTAAATATATTATTGACTCATACAATGTTTATTTTCCCAATATTTAAGATAAAAATAATATTAAAGGACCTCTATGAATAAATTTATTTCTCTTTATTGAACTACTTTAATTTCCATGGAAAATCATTAATCTATTCCCTTACTTTACATAAATAAAAAAATTTCATGTTTCTTCAATATGTTCTCCTAGTTTTATCTTTCAAAATTTCTAATATAAAATAAATTGAGCCTTCTTTCCCCAATATACTACACCAATCAACCAATTAGAGGACTCAATCGTTCTCGTATTTGGGGAGTCTTAGGGTTGTTTATGTTGTAGTATGTCAATCATATATGATGATAACTAGTTATGAATAATCCCAATATCTTTCACACTAGTTATCATCCCATTTTTTTCTCACAATTACCAAATTTTTTATCATATTATATGTTAACATAGTTCATTTTGGTTCTAGACATCGAGTAGAACAAAAAATTAGTGTGAGAAACAATAATAATAATTGTAAACTATATAATTATTTGTAGGATGTCTAAATCATGACACATTATTTTCAATCAACGAAACATTATATTTATCCTAGGTCATTCATTATCATCATCTATTCAAATCCTTCGGGATAGTCCGTAATAACAATGTGAATTATCCTAGGAATATCCAATGGGAGTTTCAAACTAGGAACATATTAAGGATCATTGTCGTGGATCAATTAATGACCGAGTCAAATCCAAATTCACCCTTTTTAGAATTACTACCCTTATGTACAACTCTAACAGAACCATATCCACTTGAAATATCCTAACATGTACGTATCTATAGGAAAAACCACAAAATTTGTTACTTTGAAAAACCATACGATGCTCTTATATACTTATCCTCAATTTCTATAATAGGGTTATGTTCCCTAATCTTTTTTTCTCTTAAATATAGTGATCAATATTTCTAATGAACATTCTCTAATACTATGTATGAAAACATCAACCCCAATGGCCCAAAGATGGTGGTTACTTTATTACATTGGTTCAAGATACAAGTGATCACATCCTAAAGGAATGAATTGTTTAGTAGTATTGGTAAGCAAGATACATACTTCATTATCACATTAAATTTTGAAAAATACAATTAAACTATAATGAATATAAATATTCTACATCCTCTAACTTATATAGGGATACCATCTTAATATCCCGGGGAAGGGAAAAAATAATAGTGAGCTCAAATACTCAGTAAGGGTTACATATAGATGAATCTATAATGAATAAATAAGGAATAGTCAATATGGAATGGTAAATAAGAAATTACATATATCATTTAAAAAATAACTAGAATATCATGATTTGATCTAGAATAATAAATATGATAATCTAAATTACTAAAAATACGTATAATTTAATCAATAACATGAGCATGAATAATAATATGAAAAGAATAAATGATAATAAAATAATGAAACGTAAGTAATCACATTATCTTGAAACTAATCCAGGGAAAATGTCATTGCATTAATCTCAGTTATGAAAATATCTAAATTTTAATTTATGGAAATGATTTATATTGGATTTCCTGATCTATAACATCATGATATATTTACTATCTATACCATTAACCAATATAGTTTAATCTATGGGTAGAAATAAACAAAAAAACCTTCAAAATAAGGCTATTAAATTAATACATACCATGAGACTACTGAAGCATCAAGGGGATATTTAATTCTAAGCCCCACATTTTACTTCATGTTTAAGGAAATCCTCTTATATGAAATTATCAATTTAATTCATGAATCCATGTTCCCTTTCAAAAAATATTTTTATTGAGTAAAAAATATGGACTTATCAAAATTTCCCCAGTTAATCAAATTCCTATAAAACTAAACACCATATTTACTAATGGAATATGTTTTAGGAAATAATCATATCCATGATAGGTAAATGGTATATTTAAATGAAGTTTAATTTCCAATGATCTTAATAAAGTGAATATATTCTTATAAAGTTAATAAATAAAAAATTAATCAAGTAAATGAATATAAATAATTCCCCTCATCAAATAGATCATAAACCAAATAGATAAATAATAATTATGGTATCATTATTTCATATCTCATGAGGATTGTAATAAAAATAATGGTTTTTTTCATTGATTAATAAAAATACCATAAAAATATCATTAATTCATTCTTGAGGAAAATATCGTTTTAACTTTTAAATTAAATTTATAAAACTAAATTTTTCTAGAATATTTGGAAAAAACGTTTTATATTAAAAGAAACATGGAAACTTATGAAGGTTGTTTCAAAGAAATTAGTGGTCATGATGGAAGGACTGTTGAATTCATACAATGTATTTTAAAACATATATTCCTTTAACATTTTTGAAGGAAAATTAAAAAAATATCCTTCTTTGAAAAATAATAAGATGATTAATTTAAAAAAAATTATAAATATACCATAAAGTGTAAAAATTACTTTTTAAAATAACATGATAATATTAAAAAACTCAAAACATTTTTAGAAAACACGGATTAGGATGAAGAATTATTTTTGGCTGAATAACGGAAGAAAGTAATATTTTATTTAAAAAATTTACTAAAAACCTTTTGAACTAAATAGAGGAGGGTGGTAATATTAGATGCGAATTTCATGAATAACTATATGACAATAAAATTTAATTTATTTATTATATAATGTTAAAATAATTTCCTTCTACGTAAATTCAAGCATAATTATTCCTGATTAAATTGAGATTGTGTAATAAACCCTTACAATGATAATAACATTGATGTGATAATTTGTTAAATATATGATTATGTGTATAAAATTTTAATACACATAATAAAGTGTATATAGAAAATAAAATTAATCAAAGTCAATTAAAAACATTATTTTATAACATCAAAGATAATTAATAAGTAATATAAACCACTAAAAATAAATTGAGTAGTGGAATTCTTTACCACTTGGTAACCATAATATAAAAGTTATTTTGATGAAAAAATTAAAATTGAAACAACAAATACCATGATTTATGAATTATTTTATATATTACTTGTAAAAGGGGAATTACATACTCCATATAAAAGCAATTAGGTTCATAACATTACAATATGACTAAATAAAGGGAAATTGAGGCGAAAATTCCACACCTCACATTTCCCATTAGTTAAACATGATTAAACCAAATATATACTTATTTTATATAGGTTATTATTTTTTACCCTAACAATTTTCATATTTATAATATCATATATGATCTTCTTATATCTTATTATTACACATTTGTTAATAGTATTTCATTATTACAATTATTTTGGATGTTAACATCTTTACCTTATCATGCATGTTTTGTCACAGATGTTATAGTTATTTTGAATAAGATATAAATCCATAATATTTAGAATAATATTAATGTTATAAGTATTATATTTTTTAATTTGACTCATTTTTAAAACCATTCATGAAATGTTTACATGGAAAATGAATCGTGTCACTTCATGAAGATGGTAAGTCGTATATACACACGAGAGATGAAATCATTCCTAATGGGTGAAAGTCTAAGGAATTGGATGACATATTTTTTAAAATAAATAATATAATGACATATTTATCATCTATATTCATTATTTACATCATCAGGACTATTCATGTGTGTTGGTGATGGAAAAAAATTATATCGATTCGTGAAGTGATAGTATATCGTACACACAAGCGATGGATTTGATTCCCATTTGATAGATAAGTATTTACATAAATATTATTACATAGACATAATAATATATGGTTTATTTTGGTGTTATTTTATTTTAGATTTTAATATAGAATTGAATTTTGAAAAACAAAAATTAAAAAATATCTTAGTGAAGACAATTACATTCACTAAGAACCCTCTCCTTTTTATGTCTCATTAAAAACCATAGGGATGGTATTTTGGGACCATAAAATTATATATAATGTGTAAATATATGTTTGGAGATATTTTGGAAGGTTTCGATTAATAAAAATGGTTTCATATATGTGAATAAGTGAGGGGAGGGAGTTCTCTTTTATAATTGAGGAGTGAAATTTTTTTAAATACAAAAAACTATTCAATAAAGGTAATTCACTCTCACCCCAAGTGAAAAAACATTGATAAATAATGTATTCTATGGAATTTAAGGTCAATTCACACCCATACAATTTTAAATGAAACATTTTTAAAACATGTTACTACTTAATCCTATATGTTTTCCAAATTTTTCATTTTTACTTTCACTAGGGTGACTATTTTTTATCCTTGGTAATTAAGCATTGAATACTAAAATAAAATGAGATTTATTATATAATTTGGATCAATTATTATTAATATTAAATATAATTTATAAAAATAAAATTTACCTTTGTGTTGAAAATTAACTTTAGCACAGTCTCATGTAACCCTCAAACCGCCATTTTAACCTTAATAACAATAAATAAATTTTACTTTATGTAATAATAATTATGAAAAACTCTTAATCATAAATTATTATATATTACTAATTGTTCTTATTTAAAATATTGAATCCATTTTATTAAATTATATTCCCAGAATTTTTTTCATTTTATTTAAAAATAAACCTGTAGACCTGGTCGATTTGTTTTTCAAGAAATGCATTTTCCAAGCATAATATGATCTTACATTAACTATATAATTATTGATCATAATTATATGGATTAAAATTCATATATTAATATATATAGTATATAAATTTTATTTAAATATTTCCTTATTATGGGGTATTTAAATTTATTAAAATAGAGGAACATTATTCATTTAAAAACAGTTCACATAAAAATATGTTCTTAAGCCTAAAAATAAACTAATACCAAAATTGGGTATAAAGACAATTAAAATATAATTAATTATTTTAAATATAACTAAAAAATACATTTTATACTTTTAAATAAAAACAATTCATAATGGGACTTTTTAATTACATAATTTATTTTAATGAAATAAGAGTTTTAAAAAAATGTAATTTTTCGCTATTCAATAAAAAATCATTCTTTTTATAAAAAATCCAAATTTCCAAGGTTTTTAAATTTTTACAAGGTGATTTCAAAAATTAATTTCATTTTTTAAAAAACATTTTCTAAAATATATATAAATTAATTTTAATATAAGGGTGAAAAATCTAAATTAAACGTCTTTTAAGAAAAATACAGTTCTTACGCATAAGACTGGATGTATTCTTATCCCAAGCCTAAGAATATTATATGAATGGTAAAAAAATTATTGAATATATATTATATTATTTTTATTAAAAAAAATATCACCAATTGTGATTAATTAAATTTTTTAAGATCAAAAAAACATTGTGTGCATAAAAAATAATTTTTCAGAAAAACATTTATTTCACATTAAAATGATATTTATTTTCATTACTATTAAATAGATAAACAATTAATTTATTTTTATTTATGTAATCCATATACTATACATAATTTATTTAATCTTTATCACATAAGAAAATTTAAAGGCTATATTCTAATGGTTGTGTTTAAATACTATACTTTATATGGTCATTTAAAGTCAGTGTTGTGTGGATTATACACTTTCAAACACACTGCTATTATTTTAAAATCTCTGGGTGTTACACATTTGTTCAAGGGGAACCACGACATATATGGAGATAACTATGTCATATTGGATAAAGTGCGGGTTTCCTCTATAAATTGGGGGGGTCAGTTTCTCCAGGGATTTTTTTTCTATCAAACAGTATCTAACCCACATCCCCCTCAAACTCTATAATAACATATTAATATGTATGAACACATGGGATATATGGATCTAGATATTTTACAATGGTACTCTCAACCTTCTGATCCTCTCTTTTTTATCTTGTTCTTATCTCTTATGGTTATTTTTTAGAAATATCCCTCTATTTTGGGATGGGAATCAAGTAAGCCTAGATGGTTCATTATTATAGTTAGGTTCTAGTGATATGTATTTTGGTTTTGTTGGTATTTTCATTGGTTGTGGTTATCCTTTATTTTCTTTTATTTATCTGATAACATTTAACTTCTAATAAATGTAGGGGATCTGTTACTCAATTAATTTAGGTACAAGTTTTCAATTATTAGGAATTATCTGTATTAGTAATGTTATAATTATCCTAAAATAAGATAAAAAACTAATCGATAAGGAATTTGAATTGTTTTTAAAGATCTCATGTTTTTATATCATTTAGATATTTCATATTACTTTTCTTGATACTATAAATTCTATTTTGTGAATATTTTTGTTGTTAAATTTGTTTATATCCTTTGAAATGGATAAACAATGTAAATGTGTAATAATGCAGTGATTAATTATAGAGGCATGTAGATCGATTATCATTCTACCTTGAAATTTATAGAATTTTAAGGTTGTTATTAAATAATATTTGTGATTGATTATTACATATTGATTAGTTGTTACTTAATGGTAGATTAGTTTTGTTAAACCTATTAATAATGAACATATTGATAAAATATGTTAATTTAGTGGTTATTTACTGAAACTAATCGATGGGCATTGAGGGAGCCAGTTCATGTTTGATAAATCTATGAATGTAGTGGTAATATGGCCTTAGTTACCACAAGAGTTTCCCATTCTGAATGTACTGTTGTTTCCATATATGAATTCTAGAAGATAAGTGCCACTAATAAGTAAATAAAAAGGTGTTATCTTTTGGTTTTTGTCCTAGTCCTGCCTCTAGATCCAGGCTTCATGGCTCAGCCATCGACCATTGGTCACTCTCCCTTTCCTGGATCCTTACACAAGAATTCATTATGCACTTCATGATTCTTGTTTAGTGTGTGGGTAATATAACCCAATAGGACACTACTCATTCATCTTTAACAAATGTTCACTTATATAATAGGTGTGTTCCATGATAATAATAAATATAAAAGAAGGTATAATAAATCTTGTTTCAAAAACCCATGTGCTCAAAAAGCTACCATGGTCTCTATTCATACTGAGTTTGACACTATAATGTAATAATATCATGATATTGGATGTAATGAAGAACTAGCCCCAAGGATAGTAAATATATTTTCTAGAATCATGTAATTAAACTACTTAGTATCCTCTATGAATTGAGTGAGTTATGTTCTCATCATCCTCAAGAATCATATGATATTGCTATTTAGTATCCTCTAAGTCTCAAGTAAACATGATAATTGTAATCCACAAGGCCTCTAATAAATCTCACGGTATCCATGAAGCATTGTCGTATCCCTATATTGTGATGAGTTCCATCATCGCTATCATCGTAAGCTATGTTCACTCACCCTTTAAAGGATAACCATGTCACGATGGTCCATATATTATAATAACTAAAAATAATACCTCCAAAGTAATGTTAATACACATAACCAAGTAGATCATACAAATAAATGCATATAATAACATCATTAATAAATAGTAGATGCATATAACATATGTTATCAAAACAAAAAATGAATAAATAAGATACCATAATAATCAAGGAAAAAGTATCATAAATAGGCCTCATGGGATAAACATACACCACATGTGATCAAAATCAATAATTTTAAACAAGAGTGCCAATTCAAGGATAATACAAAGGAAAAAGAGTATACAAGATCCCCAAATGATAAAGGACCTAATATGTCAAGTGTTTTGATGATGTACTCCAAGGTTCATCAAATGATCCAAGATTGAACTTCGTTGCACACCTTTGATGTGTGAGATAACATGTCAATGATTCCTATCTCTGGTTTCTATTTTCAAGAAATATATTTGAAATGAAGACCCAAGATGATTCCAAGTATAGAAGTGTGGTTCTATAATAACATACATTAGAGTGTCTTCCAAAGAAACCCATTATATATTTTTTGAAGGAGAGTTAACCAATTCATTAATTACATTTTTTATTCAAGAACAAATGATGAATTCCTCATAGTTCTAAATTTATCATTAGGTTTAGTCCACAATCATCAATATATAATAAATATATCATCAGACTAGTAATCCAATATCAGATTCAAGATTAAGTGGATCTCAAGAATATCATTATATGATGAATTGCCCCCAATCATCCATTGTTCAGGAGAATTCTCACTCTAGTAAAGGTGTTTTATCATTGAAACATCAATATCTCCACCGATCTACGAGTTAATAATCAACAAGTTAAGGTTATATCATCAATCCTCTACCAATAAGAGGTCATGGAAGATGATCCAAAAATCCATGCTCGTAGAACATCTGTATTATATGGTATATCATGATTGGATCGATGAACGACATCAAATCTCAAGATATTCCATTGAACTAGTTAGATTAAAAGATAATATCATTGGATATATATAGAAAACATATAACCAATATAAATCCATGTACATATCTCAATCAAGAAGAATATTTTGTAGAATATATAAGAATAAAACATCATTATAGTGCCATCAAATTTTTGAAACCTTGTATATTAAAGGGGGAAAGAATTGGATATCCATGATTCATTATAGGGAATATAAAATTTTTAATAAGGAGTTTGGGGTATAAATTGAGTGATAAGGTGTTCAGAAATGAGTGGTAATAAAATTACAATGGGTGAACGTAATGAACCCTCATACTGGGCACACTAGAGAGCCAATGGGCCTCACTAGTAGGTCGATGGAACCACTGGAAGTCTGATTATGGGCCTCCGATCATATTGTGTGATGATAAGAACAACCTCATTTTCTCTTACACCTTCGACTGGGGGTGGGGATAATAGTTATCTTCAAAACTATAGTAACTCCCTCGGTTATCCGGTGGAGTCCACCATCTAGTCGGTGGAAATCTACTACCATCTCAATTACATTACTCCTCCCTTTAATTCATCTATTGATTCTCAGACCCTTTATCCATGAAACATAACCTCTTTTAAACCTATATCATATAATAAATAATATATTGATAGAAATTTTTTTACTCTAAACATATAATAAATTGAAAATAAGTGAGGATGTTACAATTCTCCCCTAGAAACAACTTCTCATCCCTGATAAATTACTTCAATGGTTATACTTAAAAAACTCAAGCCACTAAGTAAGAACATCATCCTTTCACTCCCAAGTATCCTCATATATTTTTTCATGGTTATTTATAATCTAGACTAATGAAACTATCTTCCCTAAATTGACATTATCACTCTAGTCTACACTCCACACTAGGCACTACACATATGATTTATTAATCTCCAGCTCAACATCCTCATAATCAATAAAATGTGTGGGACAATGTATGAACCTATAGAGTTGAGAAATGTGATATATGTTTTATATACCATGAGAGTGATAATGAAAGGTATTCCACTATTCCAATATGCACAGTGAACTCTAAAGAACATTTATCTGGACCCTAAACAATCATCATTGGTCTCCTCTTATTGTTGTAATATGATACATGTCTTCTCTGAGTTGTCATATGAAGTAGATATTCCCTAAACACATATTTATATATATGATATATTTATGGGTTGCATTTATCATTGCATGAAAATTTTTATTTTCATGCATTAAGTTTGTTATTTTATTTGGGTTAGACACATAAATCATTTCACCTATATATGATATCATTAAATAAAATCAATTTATATTTATATGAAATATACAGGGAGTAAACTCATATGATGTATGAACCAGACATGAAATTTATACATTTATTTTAATGCATCTGTTAATAGGGAAAACTTTTTTGAGCATCATTGGGTGTTATATAAATCATTTCAATAATATGGATGTTCCTGGTATGTGGATATTTGGCCAGTGAATCCTAGGAACCTAAAGATCACTTTAATATTTCTCTTTTTCACTATGATATGCTATCATGTTAGGGAGGTTGGTTCATACCACTCAATGTCAAGTGATTTAGATTTTCCCATCGATAGACTCCAAAAAATTGATAGTTTTTTCCACATATTAATCTTTATCAAACCTATCTGATGGAGTTTGAAGTTAATATATATTATCTTTGGTGTATGGTATACAATATTTATAGTATTTCATCATTTTAATTTTTATGTAGTTTCAAATTATCTTGATTTTATATCCTCGGTGAAGTGGTCTTAATCTCTTCTGATTTATCTGATAATTGTTATTGGACTCTATCAAAACCCTTTTGTTGTATTAGAGGAATTCACTTTAATTTTTACAAAATAAATACATAAAATGGGTAAGAAAATGTTAAAAAAGAGCACTATTTCATTTTATGTAAATTTAATATCATAAAAGGGATTACCCTTATATATTTGGGCTATGTAATGGAAACCATCACCTTTACATTTATTTAGTTGATATGCATAATGGTAACCAAGGGATTACCCAAACAGAAAGTGGTGTGCAATTAGGTTAGATCATCTATCCCTTGCATATATTGGTCTATATAAAGGTTATCACAAATCACCTTTACCTGAATTATGGGTTATAAGTAGGAATTAATGATTATAAATTGGATGAAAAAAGGCAGATAATCCTTTATTTTTAAGTGATACCCTTATCAAGAAGGTATACATAAGGGTAACCTCTTTTTTATCTTTATAAAAACAGTTTGTGTAAAGTTAATTAGTTATTTACTCTTATGTGTATTGATACTAGATCTGCTAAGTAAAGGTCCTTGATGATTACCTTTAAGTAGTATAAGAAAAGTAAATATTACCTTTACAAAAATTACATGCATAAATGTATGACCTATACATTCGGCATTTTGTAAGGGTTGTTTCATCCATATCTTTATGAAACTCAGTATCTGTAAGGGTCTTACCATTATAAAGCATGTTTGTAAGATGGTAAAGACTAGTAAACCATATATAGAGTGTCTACATAAGGGTAATGGCTGAATACCCCTACACATGGATAGGCTCCTATATAAGGGTTAATAAAAAATATTTAAAAAAATGTTTTTTAAATCTTCAATGGTTTGAATTGTTTATAAAATATTTATCAGTCATTAAAAAAATGTATTTTGGGTATATTTATTTTATAAAGGTTTATTAAATAGGTAATTAATTATAAATTGTTTATAATTAATTAAATAAATGTTTATACGACTTTTATTTTTAAAAAAATAAAAATCTTAATATTTTAAATTATATTTAACCAAATTATATGGGAGAACTTTTGATATAGAAATTAAAATATTATTTAGAAATAAAATTTCATAATTTATAATGCATTATAAATTTTAAAATACATATATAATATAAATTTTTTATATTTAAATTTTGAATAGATTATAATTAATTATTTAAAATTTTTCAAATTAAGAGTGGTGTTATATGAATATTATTTAATCCACATAAAAATATTTATTCTGATTTATATGATCAATGTTTAAAAAACGATAAATTATATGATATTTAGATTACATATAATTCTTACATAATATAAATTGAATTGTAAATTTTTTATAATTCATAAAATATCATATATTTGAAATATAAATTCCATGTAATGATAAATATAAAATATTTCATTTTAGAATAAATATAAGATGTTTATATTCAAAATTATGGAATGTCTATAATGTCAAAACTTAAAAACCATAAAATGTTTTATAAGATGATTTGATTTATGAATTGTTCATAAAATTTTATCTCATGTTTAAATATTTGAATTGTCATTTTTTAATGTTTTTTCAATTTTCCTTTCATTTTTATTAAAAAATAGTAAATTTGATCATTTATGGATTCTTTAGTTTAAAATGTTAAAATTACTCTAGGATAGAGCCTTGTGTTTCCTGATAGTATTCACTCTATAATGAATTTAGGTTTCCATCTACCTTGACCTTAGTTTGTAATTTAAATAATTACATTGATTGTAGTTTTTCAATATAGTTTGTTCATATTAGGTGTTTGAGTTATGATGAATATGATTCTCTTTGAGAATATTAAAGGGACTTGGGTTCAGACTACCTACTTTCCTAGAGGCCCATTCCTTGTCTAGGAATGTGAATGGGGTTGGATATCAATCACATTGGGCTTACACATGTATATATTTCTAATTTCACATAATTATATTAATTTACATTGTGTATTCATACACTATTTGAATATGTTTGGATTCCTTTTTTGGGGGGGAAGCATGGATGTGTGGGTTGTGTAATCAGTTACACATCAATATCGTTTGAACATGTTGATACAGTGTAAGGGATATGATTAAAAAATAAATTACTAGAACAGTTCATATAGAAACGGTAATATCATGAGACAATATGGTGAGATTAAAAATCATATTCAAATAATACGTGTAAGATTAAATCCAAAGCATCACTTTTTAAGACATCTATCATCCCATTGGGTAGTTCAAGCCATGTATGGGTGCCCCTGGATTATGTTGTGTATGGAAATAAAGGATGGGAGAATTGGATCATCCCTAGGTAGGTCATTCAATAGTTGGGTGAATCTTTGTTACCCATGATTAAATTATTATTGGATATTTTTTGGATTTATACTATCCTAGAGACCCATGTTTGATTAGTATACTGGAGGAATATTGTTGATTTTATCCACATGATGTATTGGACAATGGGGTTCCACTCAACAATTCAGTAGTATTACATGTCATCATTCAGATGATGACCAACCCAAATAACTAATTTCCAAGAGAAATTATTTTGAGGACTCTTCTATTAGTTAAATATATATTGTTTCCTACTAATTTATAATATGCAACTTTTCAAAATGAGACATCATTTTAGTTGATGCCTATTTAATAAAATTAATTATTTAATGGTTGTTAAACAACATACTAATCTAATAAAAGATTATATTAAAGTAAATATTTGAATCATCATCTATTATACATTTTGATAAGCCCTTAATAAGGAGAAACATAATGTAAGCTACTCCTAAGACCGGTAACATAAGAAAATTTCTTATGAAATATTCATGATTTAAAAAAAGTTCCCAAGTAAAATTCTATGTATCAGAATAGTTCCTTTCTAAATAACCTAGTTTTGAGCACAGGAGCCTCAGCCCAGTTGGTGAGGACATTCAAGGTTCATCCAAAAGACCCAAGATCAAATCCGGGTGGAGGCATATTTCTGGGGTACAATATCAGTACTGTAGCAGGCACTGTTCGGTACTGTAGTAGCCAGAACTATTCATCCATCTTATCCTTCGGGCCACCGGTTTGGTCCTTGGGTCCTGCAAGGCTTTTGGGCCACCCAAGGCCTTCGGGCCAGTTGATTATCAAGTCCTTCGGGCCACCATAAGGCCTTAGGGCCACCCCAAGGCTTTCGGGCCACATGAATACAGGCCCCAGACACACTAAAAAAAAGAGCAGCCCCAGAAGAGGATTCAGAGCAGGTGCACTCACCAGAGTAGAGCCAAATGGATTTTCAGAATTAGAGGGTATGGCTATGCCATCGGTACCAGCCTGTTCTTGCATAGGAAGCCTATCCAGACGGTCATGAAAAGGTGGAGAGCTACTATCAAGATGCAGATTCTGGGGAGGGGAAGTTCCTTGTAGATAGTCTGGTTGAATTTCCTAAGACCTTCGGGTCATGTAATATCTTAAGCCTACGACCATGTAATCTATGAGTCTACGGGCCTTGTTAGGGTTCCCCCTCATCCCTTTAAAGGGGGGTTATCAAAAATAAATAAAAAATGAAGGCCTTCAGGCCATTCCGGAAAATAACCTAGTTTTGAAGTTTTTCAATAGTATGATTGAATTCCAGAAAATTTTACCTGATGTTATAAAAGTTTTTAGAATGGATGAACTGGGAAAATGATGTCTATATTTTTGGTACCATATGGACAGTACATGTGTATAAATGTTTAAAATAGGAAGAGAAGTTAGTTGAAAAGTACAATTTTTTTTAATAATCTAATCATGGTCATTAAAACATAGGGCTATCAAGATAGAGGAATAAGATATGTAATTATCTAGAATACTTGAATGATATTGTGAAAAACTATTGAAATTTTACATTATGTAGGGGTGTTATAGAATTTTATTCATCAGTTTTTAAATATAAATGATACTGAATGTATATTTAAAATGTTTTGTACATATAAAAGTGTTTAAAATTAAAGTGTGGATTGATTTAAATTGTTTTATTATATTCATGATATTAAGTAAATTGTTACTACAGAGAGGATTTGAATGTAACAGATTTTATCAAGGTCAAATAAATATAAATAAAATATAGGTATCTATATCTCATTTCAATTATGTTATAAGAAAAATTATTCAATTAAAAAGTAATTTTGTGAACTTTTATTCTATTATTAATTTTATACACGTGTTATGATTCATAAATTTATATGTCATGCTTTGATAATTAGTTATGAAAAAAGTGTTTTATTAATGATAAAATGTTTATCAATGTTTTTATTAAAAAATGTGAATGTATTCCCACCACCCAATGGATGTAATATTTTAGAAAAATTATTATTTAAAAAAAAGGAAAGGATAAAAACACATGTATTACAATATATGACACGGGAAAAGTATATTATTTGTTAAATATTCACACTAAATAGAAATAAATGTTATTTCTAAACATAAAAGGGTTTATGTTTCTTTATAAGGAAATTATAAAAAGAATATAGGGTCTAAGAGGCTTGTGCGAGTATGTTTAGACATAGAGAGGTTTTAAATTAATAAATAAAGGATAATAAAAATCTTATGTTAGAGTTATTTTCTAATAAATGTCTTAAAATTTTTAGGATATGTGATGGTAAATAAAAATATAAAGTATTAAATTCAGAAATCGGATATCAATACCAGTCTCAAATTAGAATTGTTTTTCACTCAATATCCTATCATAGTTTAGGATATTTAATGATAAATAAAACTTTATAGCGTTACATTTAATTATCATAAAAGATAAAAGAATATCTTTCTTGAATAATTATACAAGTAAAAATTAAAATTTAGTTTTTATTGATGCTGTAAAATATATTGTGTGAATGGTTGTAATGATAAATGAAAACTGTTAAATAAGTTACCATAAATATGTGGTTTCACTTTATCCTCATTGTGTTTAGGTGGACCGGTTAACAATCATGTAAGTACTTATAATAATTCAAAGAAAAAATATGATTGAATATATTTAAAAATATGATGATTATGATCTTAGAAAGAGTTTTAATTAGAAAAAAATATAATGTCATGAAATTTGATGTTGTTAAGAAGTTTTAATATGTTTAAGAAGTTGAAATTTCATGAATATGTTTTCTAAATCTTGATATTATTCAATCTATATTTCATTATATATGTTTCTCACAAAAGAGTTAGTGTGAGTGGTTTATGATATGGTCACATGAACAAGTGATAGGGATTATATATGATGTAATTGGTTAACAAAATCCAGAAATTTTAGAAAACATATGATTTGTCTAGTATTTTATCATATAAATTATATTAAACTAGTTTTTTTGTTGGTTTCATTAAATATTATTAAATAGTTTAAGAATATTAAAATGTATAATATTAAATAAAGTATCTATTTTATAATTTTCATACATTAACTACATTAATGTATATATAGATATACATTTCAAGAAATGTAATGATAACTAACCTTTCAAAGTATTACTTTGAGTTTTTCCTTAATAGATGACGTTCATGGTCTACTATAGGTTATGATAAAATTTTAATCTTAACATTCGTTGGATTCTTTTATAAAGGTAAATAATAATCACAAGAGGCACAAGGAAAATAATAGGATAAATTGTGTGCACTATATGAGACACTTTATGTACAACATGATGTTTTATATATGTATCTAGTATACTAGGGGTTCATAGATCATATTTTCACTCACAATACCAGAGGTCAGTAAGATACCTTGCATGTAAAAATTCATACATTGATTTTCTAAATACACAAGTCTACATATTTACTTAGCTAATTCATAGGTTGGTTGGGTTTTGTCGATCATATTATTTGTAGGATATTAAACAAAATTCAATCTTTCCTCTCATATATCAAGTATAAAATCATGTCCCTTGATTGGGATAGATAGTCGGAATGTGTGGCCACACCTATATATTTTGTTTTTATAATGATAAGGTATATATTATGGTTTTAACCAGCAGAATAAATGGAAGGTGATATATTCATTAATCAAATCAGTCAATACCTTGAGAATTGAGAACCTATGAGCAAGCTATAATTGATAAATATGATCTATGTCTCATAGTCACTCAATGTCTTGGATACACGGAAAATATTTGAGTACATTTTTCCATATGATTCATAATAGTGGATATAATAAAATATATTCATTTGTTTGATGGAGATCATGACATGCCCCTTTATAGGTTTAGTATCATTAATTATTTTCTATAGGCCACTCTTCGTATACATATATGGATCTAGATATTAATATTTTTTGTAAATGTTTTAAACTATGGGTCACACTTTTTGGTTGACTAAATGTGTACGATTTTAAAAAAAGAGAAATACTCAAATGTTTTTTAGAGTTAATTAAAAATTGTTTTAGACAGGTATCCACGGGGTATCACATATGATGTAATATAAGGTGAAGTTAATGATAGCTTTTCAAAAGTGATATGGAAGATATCCACAAAATATTTTCGTAAATGGTTTAGCATGTTATTTCATAAGATAAAATATCAGGTGAAATGGATCAAAGTTGATTAGGCATTACTTCTAGTAAGACATTAAAATAGGTATTCCCTAAATCCATATTTATATATAATATATTTATGGGTTTAATTTTATCTTTTATAAGATGTATTATTTTCCAGAATTGGGTATATTATTTTGTGTGTGATGGAATCACAAACCATTTCACCCACACAAGATATCATTTTATAAAACTATTTTATTTTTATATAAAATGTACATAGAGTTAATTCATATTATTAATGAACTAGACATATCATTTATACATGAATTTTAATGCATGATTTAATATGGAATTCACCTAAGGAGATTCCTTGATTGATATATAAATAAATCCTATATTATTGAATTGTTTTTTTGTTTTTTTTCATTTTATTACTCCTTGTAACCCAAAGATATATTTCATATTCCCCTATTTCACTATGAGATTCTATCATGACATGGAGTTTTGTGGATCCAACTCAAACAATGAGTGATTAAGATCATCTTGTGGATACACTACAAAGGTGGGATGATTTTGAAAATAATTAAACATTAAAAAACCCATGATATGGAGTTTAAATTTCATTAATATTCTCTTTGGTGTATGGTACACCATATTTATGGTATTTCATCATTTTATTTTTTATATAGTTGCATATTATCTTTCATATAAATCTTTGATAAAGGGGTTTTAATTATTTCCACTTTTTCAAATAAAAGTCATTAGAATCTAATAAAACACATCATAATCAAGTCATTCTTGATCAAACACACTTTCTTAAAGGTATCCAATACCATACATGGCCACACAACTACTACGATTCTAGGCTCTTGTAAACAAAGCATTAAATTTCATGGACTCCCAAAAAGATCCTCAAAAGGCAACATATGAATCTAAGAAAACTAACTATTGTTGTAAGATATCTCAACAATGTTTAGTTTATCATAATGTGATCCTACAATGTCTAGGCTGAAATCCCAGACTTTATCTCAAAATTGTGAGATGTTTTCTCTAAGTATCCCGTAGTCTGAGGATGATACGCTGTGCTCAATCTCAGCTGAGTCTAAAAGGACTCCAACTAGACCTACCAAAATCAAAAAAATAGATTGAATATATATAAGATTCAATTCTAAATGGAAATAAATTTCATCATAAAATATTAAATATATATAACATTCTCAGCTTCTCTACTGAGAGAGTCTCAATGATCAGTAAAAATAGAGAAACATTCATTAGCCAATCAAAATATACCAGATAGAATCACAGCTTCTCGAGGTCCTAGATAACTCCATCACATAGTCCATCAATATTTCATCCCACTTTCACATGGGTGGATGATGTGTTGGGATTATCTGACCAAGATGATGGTGATAGAGCATTACCCTATGATAGGATAGGCATCGAGAATCAAATCCAAATGTGTACCTCCTTATCCCTAGTCACCAAAACTTCCTACATAAGTAATGGTACATATTTTTCAACCCATGATGTGCCTCCAAATTAGTTCCATATAAGTATCTCATCAAGTAATCCCAGATGTATTAATGTAATTCAAATATCTTAAGTAATAGGATTATTTCCTTGTCAACCAACAACCTATTGAGTATCAATTTATGACAAGCTAGTTCTTCATACATCACAATACACACTAGATCAGTATCTTCAATAGCCATTAACTAGACCACCAAAGAAAATGTTACCACCAATGGGGCACATTTAATTGTTTTTTGTTCCTCGATATAATCTATCATCAAATCGTACAACAAGCTCCTTGGGCATCACAATTCCATCGATGGTCGGTCACCAAGATCCTAAGCTACATGCGTCTTATAGATAAGAGAATCTATAATGACGTTACCTTTACTTGTTTAATTTTCCATATCAAGGATGAATATATATAGATACTCTACCCAACATGCCTTACTCATTTTAGTTCCTTCTACATGATGATATAGTGAAAGAACTTATGGTCATGTAGACAACAAAACTCTCACATAATAGTTAGTGTCGACATCACTTCAATGTGTGGACCATGGACTCCAGCTCTAAGTCATGGGTGGGATATTTTCAATGATGGGGTAATGGTATATATGAACCATAATCTTCAACCCACTTCATCTATATTATTATATCACCCAAATCAATGTCTCGTGCATCATCATATACTTGATAACCAATCCCTAGATAATGAGGTATAAACACATGTTTTTTAGTCAACCTATAATTCCACTCAAGAAAAACCTTCTTACACTAGTGTGCCAACTAGAAATTCACCCTTTATGCTTCATTGCAGTTATAGGAATTGATATGTGGGAGAAGTCCAAGATAAAACATTGGTAGTATACTGTTAAACCTAGAATTTTTATTTTATTGATCACATTATAGGAAGGTGTCTCGGACATCACTGCCTCATTTTTATTTGTTTTCATGAATATACATGTATGAGAAGAAAATTCCCAATTTAATTTCTCCTTTTGAGTCTAAAAGTTGAACTTAAACATCACGGGATAAATTTTATGTTCTTGATGTGTAATGAGGAAAATCTCAATATGTTTTGCATGCTTCTATAGGGTCAGTGTGTATATAAGTATTTCTTCAATGAACTCGATGATAAATGAGTCAAGTCATATGTAGAAGATCTTATTCATGAGAGCCATGAAAATTTATAGTTCATTCTTCTATCTAAAAAGAATCAACATATACTTGTATAGAATTTTCCTTCTATAATGCATTATCTTCGAGATGCCTTTCCTCTCTAACACACAGCCGAAGATAGCTCAATTGAAGATCAATCATGGAAACTATAGTCCAAAAAAAGACTCTATTATTTCATTATAAGACTTTTAAATATATTCATAAATTGTGTTAGAGCTAGGTGTAGAGACAGTGCATGATTATAAGGCCTGGTGAGCCCAAAATTTATTTTATAATGATATTAAATACATTTTATATCAATCATGGAATTATTTTGATAAATAATGGAATATTTTCTAAAAATATTCCTTGATCATATATATGAGACTATGGTTGAATCTAGTGTGTGGGTTTTACCCCAGTTGTGACCTATTGTTGGACGATGTTTGACATTCAGATGAGGCTGTTGTTTGCGGGTACATTAAGTGAAATAATTAATTAAACTGTTTAATTAATTTATTTAATTCATAAAAAACTAATTCCCTCTCTATGTATCCTACTATGGTGAATCAACAGGGAAATCCAAATAAACCTAGGATCATTTATAGGAGGTTCCACCTTTCCTTGATGGCAGATCAATATTGGATGAAGATTGATTACAAGATCTAGGTGGATTGATATATAGAGACTGTAGCGTATCTTACTCATCGCTATTGAACATGTTCATCACCAATGAATGATCAAGTAATGTGTTATAGATCATAAATTTGGTTTTCTACCCCTTTTTATTAAATATTTTATTGATGAATTATTTTTGTGTTTTTATGTGTTTTCACACCCATCGCATAAGCCTCTTTGTTGAATAATTTATTATATAATTTATTATATTTTATAATTCCATGATCTCACCAAATACTCCCCTATTTTAAATTTTTAGTTGAGAATGCTTGTACAATTATTTTTATCACCTTTATAATGGTTATTTTCCCCCATAGTTATATTCATTCTTCATAGTTTTCCTAAGGGTCATGGTTCAACTTTTTTGGGCGTGTTCGAGCGTGATCAAACCCCCAAATTCTTAGAAGATTCATCTGTGATGAACAGAATCATGATTTGAGGAGGAAATGATATATATTGTGAGATTTGAGTGATGAATCATGTGTAACTATGTATTGGGGCAAAGTGGTAACAATTGTGGCATGTTGGGAGGCGTGATGGATTCATGCGGGGGACCAAATTACGATTTCTGACCAAAGTAGGGATATAATCAATAGTTAATGTTTTTTCCACCATTTTAGGTGGTCAAATGATGTATTTGGTGGCATGAGATATGTATTTAGAGACTCATGAATAAACAAGATTTTTTTTAAAAAACCTAACTACACTATGTGTATTTTGATATACATACACCATATAGGACCACCCATCTACGACAGCTAGGGTTTTGGGGAAGATACGGATCTCAAAACTTGTAACTGGACCACATGTTGTGTAAAACTTTTCGAGAAGACAAGACATGTTCCAAGAGAACAATCTTACAACCCCATATAGGATGAGATTGTAACGACACAATGTTTTTTCAATGGAAATTCCCTTCTCAAAAGTATGTCATAAAATCACATGAAAACACAACATAATGAAAAACTAAGTGCTAAGTTACCTTAAACATAAGTTTTTCACTTTTGTGTTTGGAATTTCGAAAATCTGGCATACACGGTTGTAATCAGTAAGTTATTTGGAGTCCGATAAGGAAAACATATTTTTTTGGTGAATAGTAACCTACCCTAATGAATAGTAACATACCCTTATGAATAGTGATATACCCTAATGAATAGTAACCTCGCCTATGGTGGTATAAAAATAATATTCAAGTTGGATGTACGATATACCTATATTTTAGAATATGTTAATGAATGTTTTAAAACTGGTTTTGATAATAAATTATTATTTTAATTAAATATTAAAATAATTATATTTAGAAAATTATTTCTGAAAAATGGAATTCATTTTTTCATTCTACACATCAATAAATGGTTAGGGTGAATTTTTGGGATTTTTCTGAAATACTTGAATTTTTGATGAATAGTAGAATCCGATAATTCACAATAAATGCTAAATAATGGATTAATTGAGTCATCGATGATGTTATGCTGATGTAAGACCACTTGGTTCGGGATAACATGATAAAATCAATATTATTGGTCATGGAATACTTACTATTCCTTTTCTTGGGAAGAAATTATAAATTAATGATTATAATATTATGAAATCCCTCCTCTCCTCCACTATAAAAGTCCCCCTCACTACCTCTTCGATACACTCCTCTCAAGCCTTGTTCCTTGCCGTTATTCTACCCAAATCTCTCCCCAAGGTCCTCCCCCACGTCCAAAATCTCTCATCCTCCTCAAAATACCAAAACCTTTCCCCTTAAGAGGTTCTCAAAGGAGGAAGTCTCAAGAGGTAAGTTTCTCCTCCTAATTTCTTCTTTTCTTTTAAGTTCTTTTCTTTTTTATTTCTTTCCTCACATCCCTTCACCAAAATAGTATGATAAGTCCAATAACATAAATGTACTATAATGTCTTCATTCTATTGGTATATTTCATTATCTTCTCTCCTTTCCCCACCCTTTTATTTGAAAGAAATGAATGCACTGTTTGAGATGTGTTAATTTAGCACATTCAAGGACAATTGTTTATCAATTTCTATTATTATCTTCAATTATGGTCATGAAACCATTTGGGTTATGTTTGAACAAGATTATTATATATTTAATATATCCTATTTTTGGTTTTGTAATCCTTTGGTACAAATGGAATTAATTTATAAAGAAAAACACATTCTTTGTAATCAAATCCTCTGATTAACAAAAAACGGTTGTCACTATGGTTATATATATAATAATTAGACTTCACTCTAAGTAACCTAGTTGAAATTAAAACCATGTAATCTCCTAGATATGAAATAAATAACAAAACTTCAATTCTGGACAACCACATTCATCTTTCATATAATCCAAACATGAATATATGTGAACCGATCTTTTAAATCCAAGTAAACAAACGAGCCCAAACTATGAAATTGAATATAGTAACTAATAAAAAAGCAATTGAATGAACTAAAAAGGGTTATAATAAATAAATTGAATATATAATAGGTTCTGGACTTATTAATTAATAATCCTAATTTGTTTATTCAGGTAGTTAATAACAAGTGGAGAACACCAATGGATTTAAGGTAAGGGATCCTCCTCTTTTCAATCTTAATCAAGATTGTTCTCTATGATATGCCTTTTTTGTAATAAAAAGTGATGGGGTATTTTAATATACCTTCCCCATATTTCCCTAATGTTTTATAAGTGATGAGAAACCCCTTTTCCCTCTCATCACACCCTCTTAGTTACACCCGATACCATGCCGATAAACCATAATGGATTCTACCTGAACTTCCTTTATTCCTTCGGGTTGCCCTATTTTTACCAAAAAGTAGTTGTCTTTAATTTTTATGTAGAACTTAAACATTATGTTTATATGGTTCAAACTCATGTTCCAAGTTCCATATCTGATTCTATTTCGAGGATATACATGATTTTAAGTGAATCTCTCCTCGATACTTCCCAATAAGCACTCTCATTTTAAATGAAATTCCCGAACTTTTACCCAATTCCAAGTGCACTATATCTTCTGTTTTAAGACACCATTATCTTTATAAATTCTTTATTTTTATTATGAAAACCTTTTTGGTTATATTCTGATTTTATATAAAATAATGTCTTCTTTAATATTTTAAAAGCTCTGTAGTATTTTCGTTAAAACCACACAAAAATGTTTTAATGTTAATGTTTCTAAAATACATTTCTCATATGTTGTCACTTATGATTGAAATCACTTAACATGTTATATGACTATTTTAACCTATTAACGTCCATGTATTTTCTAATTCTTTCCTTACATGGAAACTTTCATGATACGCCCATTGGTTATGATTTATGTAATGATTGTGGTACCCAATTCTTTCCATGGGTACCCTTAGGATTGTGTATGGTTGATTATGTATGATTGTATATGTGGTAAGAATATTTATGTGGAAGTAATATTCATGAAAATTTTGAGATGGGTGCACCCAGATAGCACTCCAATGCATTGGGTAAGGATAAGTCTCATGAGATGCGATGTGAAACAGTATTGGCGGTTATTCTTGACCCATACTGAAATGGGAAACGGGATTAGCGGTTAGCCTTGGCCCGTACTAAAGAAATTTTTTATGATTCTGCCACATTTATATGATTCCATGTTTATATGAACTCATGCTTATATTAAATGTTTTTATATGTTTCATGCTTTTTATATCATTATGTCATGCCTCCTAACTCATGTTCTTGAGATGTATCATTATGCTTATTCCCTTACTAGGTTTTTTAGCTCATCCCTTTGTTCATGTGTTACCAAGGGTACCCTATGAAGATGTAAGGGCTTAAAGGAAGTTATAAGCTCTTTATAGAGATTAAATAAATAATTTTTTTAGCCCCATGTTTTGTGTTATATGAACCTAGTCTTCCAAGACACTAGACTTAACGATCCTTGTCTTGTAATCTGATGATTAATTATGCTTAAAATCATGAAATGTTTTTTGAAAAGGCTCGGGTAGATATAGTTGGTATCATAGGATGGTCTAGTTATTTTTGGAGATTAGGAATAGAGCACCTTAGTGAGAACCTTAAGGATGAGACTAAGTATAAGAAAATAGTCCTAAATTTTAGTGAGTATAGAGTAAGTTGTTTATAAAGAAAATACATCCCTATCTGGATACGAGCAGGTAGAGGTGGCTCTAGCATAGATGTATCTAGGTGTAAAACCCGAAAAAACCTCTTTAACCTAGACTTGAATAGGAATGGGTGCACAATAACGGGCCTTGCTTCAGTCTTGGTTACGACACTCCCGGGGGATATGATTTGGTAGATTCATGAGCTTAGTTCAAACCATTATTAAGTGACAAAAAAATCCCATAAGAATATAAGTTATGAAATAGATCGAGGATAACCTAGATATAAACCTATGGAATCACAAGTCAGGATATACTTTTTCTTTATAAGTTCATAATTTTATGTTCAATGTTTATTTTTATGCTCAATAGATAAGTATTCATGACCTATAATTATACATTCTTTTTCTTAGTTAATGGCGGGAAATATAAGAACACGTTCCGACATCCAATGTGATAGGCAATGTGATGGTTTCCCTAATGACATGCCCGATCTGAAGGAAGCAGGTGCTCAAAACTTCATGGTAGTACTTTCTCACCTGGTTTGAGTTATGAATAATAACTTGATTCAGGTGGAACGTCCCCCTCCTCCAAGGAAAGAAAAAGTTTCTATAGAATCCTTCATGCGGAAAAGGCCTCCCATGTTTAGTGGGTCTTTTGATCCCCTCCTCACAGATTAATGGATTAAATCCATTGAAAATATTTTCTCTATCCTCCAGTGCTCGAAAGAAGAGAAAGTTGTTCTGGCAGTCTATCATTTTGATGGGGAAGCTGATCAGTGGTGGACAATGATCAAGAATAAAAAGTCCCAAGAGGAAATTGATTCCATAGAATGGAAGGAATTAAAGAGGTTATTTGTTAAAAATATTTTCCTAGAACCCTTCGTCTTCAGATGGAAGGAGAGTTCATTGGACTCAAGAAGAAGGAAGATGAGTCCATCGGGGAATATGAAGAGAACTTTACAAGGCTTGGTAGGTACGCCTCTGGATTTTTCATGAACACTGAAATCAAGTTGTATTGCTTCTTTAGCATACTAAAGCAAAGTCTACGAAATGTGTTGGTGATTCGAGACTTTGACAACTATGAGGAGATTGTCCATTGTGCCCTCAAGGTTGAAATGAAAATTGGAGACTCTCAGTGGTCTCATGGGCCTAGTGACAAGAAGCAGAAAATGGAGAACAACATGGGTTGTTCATCAAAAAAATCCCATGATGGAAAGAAGCCTCACTTTACCCATTGCAAAAAATGTGGGAAGAAGCATCTTGGTGACTATCTCTAGGGAACCAAGAATTGCATCAAATGCAAAAGGTTTGTTCATCTGGACAAAGACTGCCGAAGGGATATGAAAAATCCCGCTAATGTTGAAGAAGAAAGGAAGGTTCAGATCAATACTCAGCCTACAGTGCAGTGTTATAACTACAAGGATCATGGGTATTATGCGAACAATTTCCCTAAGCCGACGGTTGTCGGAGGAAATCAACAACAACCTCCAAGGAAACATTGAAGGTCTTATGCTATCACTACTACTGAGATGGAGCTGGAAAATTATTTGGTGACAGGTACGATTGTTATTCATTCAAGAATAGCGAATGTACTATTTGATTCCGGTTCTACGCATTCTTTCATATCTTGCATGTTTAGTAGAACTATTCAAACACTACCTAAATTTTTTGAGAAATGGTTATCTGTGAGAACAAAAAATGGGGAAATTATTTCATCCATGGTTTATAACTCCTCCCTGATTAGTGTTTTTGGACTGAAACTCCTAGAAAATCTTTTTATACTTCATTTAGTGTAGTTCGACGCTATCTTGGGCATGGATTGGTTATCTTTATACAAGGTCAACATCAATCGTCAGGAAAGGGAGATCACTTTTCACATCCCGAATCATCATCTGATTCTTTACAAGTGTAAGGAAGAAGATGAGTCTCCTTTATAATCTTCATCTCAAGTTTGGATACTTCTTTCTTGTCATAAAGCATATCTAGCTCAAATTATTGGGTCAAAGGATAGAATCATTCTTGAAGACATTCCCATTGTGAGGGATTACACTGATGTATTCCCCAAAGAGTTTCTTGGTCTCCCTCCTGACTGAGAAGTTGAGTTCTCAATTGAACTTATCCCTGGATCTCTACCAATCTCAAAGACACCTTACAGAATGTCCACTATAGAGCTAGAAGAGATGAAGAAGAAGTTACAGGAGAATATAGAGAAGGGTTTTATACGCCCGAGTGCTTCACCATGTGGTGCTCCAGTCCCCTTCATCAAGAAGAATGATGGATCAATGTGCCTCTACATTGATAATCATGAGCTTAATAAAATCACTATAAAGAATAAGTATCCCCTTCCACGGATAGATGACTTATTTGATCAGCTTCGTTGGGCCAATTATTTCTCTAAGGTGGACCTTCGGCCGGGATATCACCAACTAAAGGGGAGGAAGGAAGATATTCCCAAGACTTCCTTTCAAATGATGTATGAACACTATGAGTTCATAGTGATGAACTTTGGACTCACTAATACTCCAGAAAATTTCATGGATTTAATGAATAGAGTCTTTAGAGATTACCTCGAAAAATTTGTGGTGGTCTTTATTGATGATATTCTGATATAATCCAAGAGCAAGGAGGAACATGAGGAGCATTTGGAAACTGTGTTAATGACTTTGTGAAAGGAGGAGTTGTATGAAAAGTATTGTAAATGTGAGTTCTGGATGGAGGTAGTATCATTCTTGGGGCATGTTATCACCAGGAAATGGATATTTGTGGACCCCTCCAAGACGAAGGCAATTGAAGAGTGGCCGATGCCAACTTCTGTAAAGAATATCCATTACTTTTTAGGTCTAGCTCGGTGTTATCGATGATTCATGAAGAACTTTTCATGATTGTCAAACCCATTGACCAAGCTGACACAGAAGGGGTTAAAGCTCATCTAGGCACGGGAATGTGAAGACAGTTTCAAGGACTTGAAAAAGAGGCTTATCACTATGCCGGTACTCACACTCCCTACAAGTGGAGAACTCTTTGTGGTGTATAGTGATGCTTCTATGAAAGGATTAATATGTGTGTTAATGAAAAATGATAAAGTGATAGACTTTTCCTCAAGAAAGCTGAAAATTCATGAGAAAAACTATCCCACACATGATCTAGAGTTGGCGGCTGTGATCTTTGCATTGAAAATCTGGAAGTATTATCTCTATGGGGAAAATGTGAGATATATACTGACCACAAGAGTCTCAAATATATATTCACACAAAAATAGATTAATATGAACAAGTTAATATGGATAGAGCTCATCAAGGATTATGACTTATCAATCCACTACCATCCCAGTAAGAAATATAAGGTGGCAGATGCTCTAATTAGAAAGGATCATGCATCTTTATCAATGATGAGAATTGAAAAGGATCTGATCCTTTTAGATTTGAAAAGGATGGACATGGGAATCATTAAGGGAGGAACGTCATAAATCCTTTCTAAAATGATTGCTCTACCATTCCTCTTGGATAAAATAATGGATGCTCAAAGAAAGGATGCATAAATTCAGAAAAGGGTGGAAGCTATTAAACATGGGAAATCCTCCGATTTCAAAAATTGATGAGGATGGAGTTTTAAGATTTGGGACACGATTATGTGTTCCAACTGATCCAGAGATAAAGAAGGAGCTATTGAATGATTCACATAGATCGACCTTCTCTATCCACCTAGGGAGCCCAAAGATCTATCGACATATCTGAGAATACTTTTGGTGGGACAATATGAAAATGGATATTTCCTAATATACATCAAAGTGCCTTGTATGTCAGCAAGTGAAGGTTGAGAGACAAAATTATAAGGGGATGATGAAACCAATACCCATACCAGCATGTAAGTGGGAGAACATTACCATAGACATTGTCAATGTAATTCCAAAGACATATAGAGAAAACATTGCTATATGGGTCATTGTGGATCTTCTTATGAATACAACTCACTTTATCGCGGTTCAAGAGGACTTCTCACTAGATCAACTTGAATGGATTTACATCAAAGAAGTGGTAAGGATGCATAGAGTACCATTATCTATTGTATCTGATCATGATCTGAGATTCACCTCGAAGTTCGAGAAAAATCTCCAGCATTCTCTGAGCACTGAAGTGAACTTTAGTATGGCCTATCATCCTAAAACTGATGGCCAATCTGAGTGAACTATTTAGACATTGGAATAAATTTTGAGAGTGTGTTCAATGGAATTCAATGGAGGATGGGACCAACATCTTCCACTGGCTGAATTCTCTTAAAACAATAGTTTCTACTCGGGCATCCGAATGGAACCATATGAATCCCTTTATGGGAAAAAGTGTAGAACACCGGTATGTTGGGATGAATTTGTTGAGAGTAAGTTTCTAGGACCTGAAATGGTCGAAGAATTGGTGGAGAAGGTGGAAACCATTCAGCAGCATATCAAGGTAGCCCAAAGTCGACAAAAGAGTTATGTAGATAACCGTCGATGAGATGTTGAGTTCAAAGTTGGAGACAAGGTATTTCTATGTATATCACCATGGAATAAGGTTATGATGTTTGGGAATAAAGGGGTGTTACATCCCAGGTACATCAGCCCCTTTGAGATCCTTGATCGAGTATGAGCTGTGGCCTATCGACTGGCACATCCACCTACCATGTCGAAAGTACATGATGTCTTTCATGTATCCCTCTTAAGGAAGTACATACTAGACCCTTCACATGTACTCTCTTCATAGGTGGTACAATTGGAGGATGATCTCTCTTACGAGGAGCAGCCAGTGAAGATCTTGGATCATTGAGAAAACATTCTACGCAACAAGACTACTCATCTGGTCAAGGTACTATGGAGAAACCATAAGTACGAAGAGGAAACATGAGAATTGGAGGAATCAATGAAGGAAAAGTACCCACACCTATTTTTGGCTTAGAATATAAAATGAAATTTCGAGGGCGAAATTTCATAAGGGGGGAAAAATGTAATGACCCAATGTTTTTCAATAGAAATTCCCATCTCATAATTATGTCATAAAATGACATGAAAACACAACGTATTGAACTACTAAGTGATAAGTGACCTTTAAACATAAGTTTGTCACTTAGGTGTTTGGAATTTTGAAAATCTGGCATACATGGTTGCAATCAGTATGTTATTTGGAGTTCAATAAGGAAAACATAATTTTTGTGAATAGTAACCTACCCTAATAAATAGTAACATACCCTTATGAATAGTGATATACCCTAATGAATTGTAACCTCACCTGTGGTGGTATAAAAAAATATTCAAGATGGAAGTACGATATACCTATATTTTAGAATAAGTTAATGAATGTTTTAAAACTAGTTTTGATAATAAATTATTATTTTAAATAAATATTAAAATAATCATATTAATTTTTTTTTTTGAAAAATGGACATCATTTTTGGATTTTACATGTCAAAAAATGGTTAGGGTGAATTTTTGGGATTTTTCTAAAATACTTGAATTTTTTATGAATAGCAGAATCCGATAATTCACAATAAATGCTAAATAATGGACTAATTGAGTCATCAATGATGTTATGCTGATGTAAGCCCACTTGGTTCGATATCACATGATAAAATCACTATTCTTGGTCATGGAATACTAACTATTCCTTGTCTTGGGAAGAAATAATAAATTAATGATTATAATATTATGAAATGCCTCCTCTCCTCCACTATAAACCCCCCCTTTACTCCCTTTTCTCTTCACTCCTATCAAGCCTTGTGCCTTGCCATTATTCTGCAAAAATATCTCCCCAAGGTCCTCCCCCACGTCCTAAATCTCTCAGCCTCCTCGAAATACCAAAACCTCTCCCATTAAGAGTTTCTCAAAGGAGGAAGTTTCAAGAGGGAAATTCCTCTTCCCAATTTCTTCTTTTCTTTTAAGTTATTTTCTTTTTTATTTCATTCCTCACCTCCCTTCACCATAATAGTATGATAAATCAAGTAACATAGATGTACTATAATTTCTTCATTATAGTGGAATAATTCATTATCTTCTCTCCTTTCCCCACCCATTTATTTGAAAGAAATGAAAGCACTGTTTGAGATGTGCGAATTTAGCACATTCAAGGACAAAGGTATATCAATTTCTATTATTATCATTAATTATGTTCATGAAACCCTTTGTTTTATTTTTGAACAAGATTATTATATATTTAATATATCCTATTTTTGGTTTTGTAATCCTTTGGTACAAATGGAATTAAGTTATAAATCAAAACACATCCTTTGTAATCAAATCCTCCGATTAACAAAAACAGTTATCCCTATGGTTATATATATAATAATTAGAATTCACTATAAGTAACACAATTGAAATTAAAAACATTTAATCTCTTGGATATGAACTAAAGAATATTACTTCAATTCTGGACAACCACTTTCTTCTTGCATATAATCCAAACTTGAATATAAGTGAATCGATCTTTTAAAGCCAAGTAAAAAAACGAGACCAAACAATGAAATTGAACCTAGTAACTAATCAAAAAGGAATTGAATGAACATAAAAGGGTTATAATAAATAAATTGAATATATAATAGTTTCTTTACTTATTAATTAATAATCATAATTTTTTTATTCAGGTCGTTAATAGAAAGTGGTGAAAACCAATGGATTTAAGCTAAGGGATCCTCCCCTTTTCACTCTTAATCAAGATTGTTCTCTATGATATGCCTTTTGTGTAATACCAAGTGACAAGGTATGTTTATAAAACTTCAGCATACTGTCCTAATGTTTTATAAGTGATGATAAACCCCTTATCTCTCTCATCAATCTCTCTTAGTTACACCAGATACCATGCTGACAAACCATAATGGATTCTACATGAAGTCCTTTATTCCTTCGGGTTTCTCTCTTTTTACCAAAATGTAGTTGTCTTTTATTTTTATGTAGAACTTAAAAATTATAATTATATGGTCAAAAAACATGTTCCACGGTCCATGTCTCATTCTCTTTTGGGGATATACATGCTTTTAAGTGAATCTCTCCGCGATACTTCCCAATAATCACAATCATTTTAAAGGAACTTCCCAAACTTTTAGCCAATTCCAAGTGCACTATATCTTCTGTTTTCAGACACCATTATCTTTGTAAATTATGTATTTTATTATGAAAAATTTATTGGTTCAATTCTTTTTTTATATAATATAATGGATTCTTTACTATTTTAAAATCTCTGTAGTATTTTCCTTAAAACCGCACAAAAATGTTTTAATGTTAATGTTTCTAAAATACATTTCTCATATGTTGTCACTTATGTTTGACACCACTTACCATGTTATATTCCTATTTTACCCTATGAACTTCCATGTATTTTCTAATTCTTTCCTTACATGGACACTTTCATGATACACCCATTGGTTATGATTTATGTCATGATTGTTGTACCCAATTATTTCCATGGGTACCCTCATGTTTGTGTATGGTTGATTATTAATGATTGTATATGTGGTAAGAATATTTATATGTAAATAATATTAATGAAAATGTTGATATGGGTGTTCCTAGATAGAACTCCAATCCTTTGGGTAAGGATAAGTCTCATGAGATGCGATGTGAAATGGGATTGGTGGTTAGCCTTGACCCGTACTGAAATGGAAAACGAGATTCGCAGTCAGCCTTGACCCACACTAAAGAAATGTTTTATGATTCTGCCACATTTATATGATTCAATTTTTATATGATCCCATGCATATATTAAATGATTTTATAAGTTTCATTATTTGGATATCATTATTTCATGCCTCCTAACTCATGTTCTTGAGATGTATCCTTATGTTTATTCCCTTACTGGGCTTTTTAGCTCATCACTTTGTTCATGTGTTCCCCAGGGGGCCCTATGCAGATGTATGGACTCAAGAAAAGTTAGAAGATCTTTATGGAGATTAAATAAAGAAGGTTTTTTAGCCCCATGTTTTATGTTATATGTACCTAGTCTTCAAAGACACTAGACTTAATGATTCTTGGCTTGTACTCTGATGATTAATTATGCTTAAAATCATGAAATGTTTTATGTAAAAGACTCGGGTCACTATAGAGATGTTTTGTACTCTGGGACTAGAAGAACATGGCCTGGAGCACATGTAAAGTACATGGTCCGGTAACCAAAAAAGGCCACGTACATGACCAGGTACACAGACATGGCCAGAAGAACACAAGTAGACCCTAGATGGTCTATACATGTTGGGAAGTACCCTTACACTCTATTTATTACTACATTAATATAAATATATGTGTTTTAAATGACATGTTCAGGAATATGAGTCGGTACACACATTGTATAGACCCCCTTGCAAATCATGTAATTATTCAGAATCATATCTCTCTCATATCTCCTTCATTTTGAATTAGATTTTGGTTTATTAATAGCATATCCTGATTATTTTTTCCATGTAGAATTATATGGTGGAATTTACAGTGGCTTTCAATATTATCATTCTGGATGTTACCATCATGATGCTTCTCTTGGAAATACTCGGCAATAGAAATGATTAGGTAGGATCAACAAAGAGAATCTGGGGTTGGGAATCCCTCATACTCATCATATTGGTTTTAGTGAAACCATTATATTGTATAAGGTCATTGTCCCTCTACCTATTTAATGGAATCCTCATGTTGTATCAGTACATGGGTGCTCTACCTATTGATTGGAACCCTTATTTCATACCAAGGAATAGTTCCTCTATCTATCTACTATATATTATCCCCTCCCCTAGAAAGTCTAGGGCATAGGTCATCTATATATTGAGTTCCCCCCCAAAGGAACTAGGGAAAATTTCCTTTATCTTCTTAGTGGTTCCACCATAAGAACTAGGGTATAGGTCTTCTCCCTACTAAGTGGTACCCCTAATAAAATATAGTGTGGTTCCTCTGTCTTTAATGTAGAACCCTTTAATAGACTAGGGAGAGGGTATTATAACTAAAAATTGTAAATTTAACATTTCTACTAAAAGGGATTGTTTAGAATTATATAAGAACTGATAACATGAGAGATGATAAAGGGTTTCCTTTAACAATAGTCATAAAAAATGGCAATTAATGGTTCCTTATCAATGATTTTTTAACACTCATAATAGTGGCCTTTATCTTCCATTTTTATAACTATTATAGGACCCAATGATAAATTGAATAATTGTTTTCCCCAAAAACCTTTTTATCATTTATCTTTCCCCCCTTATCGGCACTTTAGAGAATTCATTCATCCTGTGTGTTCCCCTGCCTCCAGCAAGTTTTATACCTAAGACCACTAGCTAATATGTCAATGCCTTTTCCACTCACCTATATAGTTTGGTTTTCCATTTTATGATATATTTATGTATTTATATATATAGAATGTTACATTTTTTATCCATATATATATATATAGATACATAAATAAAATATGATTTTTGTGTATATGTGTGATTATAAATATATATACATAAATTTTCATCTATAAATATAATTAAACATACTCATATTTATTTAAATATATTATATATCGACATTTATATACATATATTAGAATGTTTAGATATATAAATACATTTGTTTGTCAATACAAACAAACAAATAAATATATATATATATATATAAACATTATATAAACTTTAATTGTATTGGTATATAAAATGAAAATAATTTTATTTTAAATAAAATGGATATTAGTTTTTATTTAGATAAGGTTTATGTGTTTATAAATATGTTCTATATGTAAATATGTTTAAATATTTATTTATAAAAATAAATTTGTATGTGTGCATATATAAAAAAACATATATATATTGTTATATATTTGATTATAAATAACATTGCATTATGAAAAATTATAAAATTTCAAATCCATATTATCAATATCAATTTATGAACTGGGAATAAAGTTAATACCCACTAAATAATGAAAAATGATCACCTAAACTGAGGATTAAAATCCATCGAATAATGAAACATTGGATTACATTGACCAAGAACTCAGTTTTGGATGAATTCTTCAAATTTTTGGCCTCAAAAAGCATGATTGGGGTATTGCCCTCATTTCTAGGATGTAGAACTCATCCAAAGCTTTGATTTTATATGTTTTAATGACCAAAGATACACCTAGATCAAAATTTATGTATGTGGGATGTTCGAGTTACGTTTTCAAATTATTTTAGATATTTTATTGATTTTTTAGATTTTTTTATCATCAAATTGTTACTAAAATTATGTTACTCAATAATAATTTGAAAATCATTAATTAAAACAATTTCTCTATTATCTTTTATGAAATTTTCACCAAATATCTTATATATTATGTTTTAATACCTGTTAGCCATATCTAAAACATATTTAAATACATATATTACATTTATTACAATATAAATATTTTTATATATTAATATATTATTTTTAATGAAATATAAATTTTTTAAATATACCCCTTAACAGTGATAGTGAAAAAGTGCTCACAAATGGGGGTATTTATTAGTGCTTCTAAAAAAGTGCCCATAAATCCCCCCCCCTTTAGAGATTTTTTAAGTGTTGATAAATACCCACTATCAGTGATTTTCTAGGAGAAATAAAAAATCCCCCCCCTATTAGCACTTTTTTTTACTAGATTTGATAAATCTCCCCCCCATAATCACTTTTTTACAAGAACTAATAATGTTCCCCCTTTTATGAAAACATTTCGCTAGTGCTATTAAAGACCTAGTGTTGGGTTAGCCTAGTTATGTTGTAGTATCCTCTATTTACTAAGTGGTAACCCTTGGTGGACTATAGTGGACGCACTATATCTATTGTGTTATAACCCTAATGGACTAGCACATAGATCCTATACATTGTGATTATTCCCCATCGACTATATGGAGCTGTGGTGATTTGTGGGTCATATTCACAATTAGTTCTTTAGAAAGAGACATTGTATATTGGTAATCGAGGATGGGCCTTTTGAAACTATTGGAAAACTCATTATCTTGGATTAGGATTTGAGAAATAGATCCACTTTCTATCTCATCTGGGTTTATTTTATGACGATATATATATATATATCTTTTTTTTTGGGTTTCATTCCTTCTTGCTTTGGGTTGTTCTGACTACTTATTTAGATTCCTCTATTTCTCCCTCTCGGTTTTTGGCGCATCTTATTGAGTATGTATATACTCACCCTTACATGAGATTTTCCCACATGATTCATGTATTAAACGTATAATGGATTGGTTGAAAATGATTTCAATGGATCATAGGGACACATGGGTGCATTTAACCACATACAGTTTTTAGGGATTGTTGTTGTAAATCAATTCTCTGTTAATATTTATTTTACAGTTTTAGTCAATTTGGGTATGTATTTTTGCTATTTAATTTTCTAATTTCACTTTAGTACACTTTTTAATTCCCTAGAGGTTATTACATTCATGGTTTATATTTTAGCTGTTAAAGTCTTTTATTATTATTCCTTTACAGCTCTTTATGGATATATATGGGAACATAATTAATTGTACATTTCTAAATGATATCACATTTAGATATTACTTTTTGTGCCTATCACTAGCCCTTATCCAATGGAGGTGGGACTCAGGTAATTGTGGTTCGGCCTTTTACTGACTAGGTGGGAACTTGTGGGTTGGGTTATGAATAATTGATATTATAGTTGGTTGAACCTTGGGATGGTGTTTGGAGTTTTCCACATGTTATGTTTGGTTAGGAACCTAGGGAAATATTATAAAAGTTTCTCAAGTACAGATTTTAGGCTAGAGAACCCAGTTGTGGTGCGCGGATGACATATCCATTCATTAGGACTCTAGATACCTATTTATTGTCTTAGAATACTAAGAAATTAGTTACATGGGACATTGGTACAAGAATCATATTGGATTATTTCCTTTTATTGTAATTATTAAGACATATCCCCATATATATATATTCATCTAACCATTGTATGTATTAGATTAAATTAATATGATGCCTCCATGCAGATATCCCGCTAGGATACTACATTAGAATCATGACAAAGATTTGATGAATGATAATGCCTCGATTTAGGGGCCATCACATGAGATCTTTTCTCTAGGTAGGTAGGTAGAAGCACCCCCTCCAATCGAGAAGTTGATTATACCAGTAATGAAAGTTTAATATTTTGGTAGGCATAGAAAACATTGATTGTTATAGGTCTAAAAGCTTCTGAGGTTCCATAGTAAGAAAAATCCCCATGTAGTGGAGGATTTGGTTGAGTCATTGATCAATGTTTTTATACATATGTAGAACCCAACTGAATGGGTGTTTGTTTTGGTTCTTTGAAGTGGATCACTTGGCTCTAATGGTACCTCTGGTGGACGCACCAATAATAAGTGTGCATTAAGGGTTCTAGAGATACATATTTCTCATGTTTTATTTTGATCTAGTCTCCCTTGTTAGGTGTTTTAGTACATGCCTTACTTTTTGTTTTCATATCCTTCTTGGATATGACCCATTTCAATGGTTTTCCTCATTTTGATACCTCTAAAAGATGAAATTAGGCAACATTGGATACCTGTGATAGAGATTCATAGTGTGGATTTGGACATTCAATGAAGAGGGACTCTTCCACAACCAAGACGTGTTCTTTTGATGTGATTTTAATCAATGAGGGTGAGATGATTCCACCCAAATAGGATAGTGTCAAGGTGTGGAGGGTGAGTTCCATTGACTTTTGTGTTTGGGGTAGCTTAGTGTGATGATGTATTATTGTGGGGACTAGTTGGGAAGATAAGATAGAAAAGGGAAAAGATTAGATTCCATCAGAGAGGGCCTCCAGTCTGGAGGCTCAAGTGTGGTAATACCTATGTCTCTACTACTCTAACTATAGTTTTTAGCACATAGTCAAAATCTACATTTCCCTTAATTTATCCCCAACTTGAGAACTAGGGATACTAGTAGTGGATTTTTCTCGACCAACAAATTGGAGGCTCCTGGTGAGTTGATCAATGGTCACATGTTTCTACTGATCAGGTGACCTTACTCTTCAAATAGAGAGATATTGACATGGAATGTTTTTATAGTGTTATTAAGACCCTATGTTGTTTTTCTATTTATAGAGTAGTCTTCTTCCATTCATTCTCAGATGATTACTACATGTGATTCTGGTAGTTCTTCTGGTTTGTGGGATGGAGTTTTCCTTCATGATAAGGAGTGTTCCTAGGGATTAGTATAATTAACTCATTCTTAGGTGTTTATATATGATATATTTGCTTTCTAGTATGACCCTTTGAGTAATGGATGTTATGATCTCTCCACTTCCAACAATGATGGTGGGGTATGATGACATCTTCCCTGAGTACATTTTGGTTTTCACTCCTCTTCATAGAATGAACCACTATGTAGAATTCATCCATGGAAATCCTGATGTTTATTATTTAATGTATGATGACCCCATGGGGATATGGGGGCAAGTGGATTAGTTGAAGGTTCTATATAGGTAGGAATTCATAATACCTACTGGGTTCATGCAGACATCTTTATTTTTCTTAGCTGGGAGGTGGATAATAGCTCTAATTGGAGTGTGGATTGATTTCTCCCAAACTAGGTGATTTTTAGGAATGAATATACACCCTCGAGAATAAATGACTTCATCAAATAGAATTTTGGGCTCTAGTAGTTCTTAGAGTTTGACCGAAATATAGTTTATCACTATATCCCAGTTCGATAAAATATTATACCAAAATTGGATTACTTAAGATACTATCATTAATTTATGTTGATGGTTATACCATTTGGTGCATTGGAAGACCATGTAGTGTTGATAGACTTTTGAACAGTGTATGTAAACCCTTCATAGATCATTTTCTAATATTCTTCATTTTTTCACCCTCGTATCCTCATTGTTTGAGTAGAAGTATGTGATATGCTTTTGGATGGATTGAAGACATGCTCCAAGAGAACTGGTATCTAGGGGAACTCTCGTATATTTTATTCATGATATAGGGGGGTCATAGAGGAATTATATATGATTAGAGAAACTTTGACTTATTTGGTATTGAATTAGAATCCATTTACCTAGACTTATCAGTTCCAGATAGACATTGAGGAGTTGATGTTGAGGTTGATGATTGATCCTGTAATGACCCGTAAAATTGAAGGAATTTTTTTTTCTTAATTTTCTTTTGAATTTTACAAGGATGTAGTTTCTGACGGGACTTGATTACGAGGCCTGGTGTACCCGGAATTTCTATCTGAAGTTTAGCTCCGGTACGTTTAGTGAACGAACGAGCAAGAATTTATATCTTTTGAACCGGTGCTCGGAATCGAATTCTGAGGGAACCGATGGAACCGCAATGCCGGTAATTGCTTAGGAACACCTTTTCCGGAGTTGCATTTTCCTGAGAGAGGCTGATTAAAATTGTGGAAGTTCAAATAAAAATTTAACTGCAATTTTTATTTTATCTAAGTGGATTTAAGCTTTGGGTGGAAGTTGTGTAACTACCCAACTTCCCATGGGAGGTTATGAGGGTGGTGGGGCCCACAAGAACCCCACCCCTTCACTTTCCTTAACTCCCCCAACTCACTATTAAATTTGATAACTTAAGTTTTAATAACTTATGATATTAATGAAGTGAGTTAAATGTGAGTGTTTGAATTCCAATCCAATGTCAAGTTAATAAAATAAGTGTGGGCTTATTTTATTAAAGGTTGGATTCTTGTTGTGGAGTCTTTGGGAGAAAAGGCTAAGGAACTTGAGGAACATATTCTTCTTTGATGAAGAACGCGAAGAACGCATCGATCTCCGACGAAGAACACCATGTTCTCGGAAACTGACTACGCGACGCCGTATACCACGACGCCGACGACGTCTTCTTTCACGACGTCTCTTTCTGCGATGGATATTCCATGACGAATCCTCATTAGACAAACCTCCTTTCAAGCTATGCTCGAGGTAGGGGTTTATGTGATTTTTCTTTTCATGATTTACTCCCATTCATTATCCGCATATATTTGGACCACATGCTATTGATTTACAGGAGGAGTCCGGACCGCACAATCACGGCCGACCCCCCTCCCTTATTATTTTCATGTGGTTACGGTACGAAGGGAAGTGACGTGGTGCCGTCGCACCGCGCGGGATCTTGCGGTAAGGAATGCGCGGCGTCATCGCGCCGCTCTGTGAAATTGAACAAAGTCGTGGCGCCGTCGCGCCGCGCCGGAGAACCACAAAAGCACTGTGGCCGGAGCGGGGCCGCGGTGGAGGGGTGTGGCACCGTCGTGCCGCACCGTATGAATGAAGGTCGCGGCTGGTACCGGGCCACGGCGGAGCGTGGGAACCGGCAGCCAGAAACGGGCCGCCGGTGTCAGAGCAGGGAGGGGACCGGCCATCACCGGTCCTGTGGTGGAAGAAACCGGCCGGCTGGACAAGGGATAGCCGGGGGTTCAAACCCTCGGCCGGCCAGCTGAGCGGCCCCCATTAAGGGGGGTCATGGTTACAAACTGCGGGGGGAAGCTCCCCCCCCCCGCTATCCGAACGGCTCGGCCGTTCGGCCGAGCCACCTGGCGCCGCGCGCCAGGCCATCGGGCCGGGCTGCGCCCCGCCGGGCCAACCCAGACCCAGGTCGGGTCGAACCGGTTCGGGCCAACCCAGGGGGTCTCGGGCCGGGTCGGTCTGCGCCCGAAACCCCATTTACAGACCCTCTTCTGTCTTTTGACCATATCTTGGGCTACGGACCTCCGATCAATGCACCATCAGTGGCGATGTGATCCTTGGAATCAGACGGTCGTTTCGACATATCACACTCGAGGTTTTGGAATACTTTGGGTTTGGCCGAGTTGGTTCGTACACAAAACCAACCGGGCCCTCTGAGCGGAAATGCTCATAACTTATGCTCTGGATGTCTGATTGACATGTCGTCGGCTTTGTTGGATTCCTCTTAGTGAGACGGATCTTTTCGATTAATCTGCCCGAGGTTTGGACGCAGGTGGATTATGGTCGGGTTGGTTTTTGACTTAAAAACCAACCAAGCCCCTGGGACGAAAAAGCCAATAACTTTCAAATCGGGCGTCTGATTGACGCACCGTCTGTGACGCTGAGTTCCTGTTGACAATACAGAACTTTTGGATACATCAACTCCGGACATTGTGTCAGTTGATGTATCAGCCTCTCGGCTCGTGGAGTGGACCCTCCCGAACGAGCTTGTTGTGTACGGGAACCCTAGAGCTGGCTGCGTTTGCGACTGTGACGACGACGACAACTATACAGAAATCCTCAGTGGATTAGACGGTGAAGACTATAGCACTCAACGATCCTACGTGGATCAGTGATACCGATCATGTGTGGGTCTAATCCTGTGTGGGTCGGCGCTCAGTGGTTCTGTGTAAGCCAGCGCCTACAGATCCTGTGTGGGTCCGATCCTGTGTAGGTCATTGCAGGGGTTAGTTACCTATCGATCCTTTGTCGGTTATTGCGGGGGTTCGTTACCTACCGATCCTTTTTGGGTCATTTCGGGGGTTAGTACCTATCGATCCTTTTTGGGTTCGACAACTTAGATGAATCAGTGGCTACATCTAATCATCTCTACCATCATACGAAGAAGTATACCTGTGTGAGATGAATCCTATTTTTCCTTCTTATGTAGATTGTGTCATGCTCTCCTATGTGGATTAATGTTTTACTTTCGTGTGTGGACGGGGTTTTACATGGGCTCGGATGTTGGAGCCGAACGAGAATTGATGACTTAGATATATGTATAGGCATATACTTAATCAGTTTCGGATGTTACTTCGTGATTGTATCTTTCCTTTTTGGATTATCCTTTTTGGATTCTGGGAGACCTTTGGGGGTCTCGGGGTCCCTACTGAGTAGCTTACACTCACCCCTGCATGGGCTATGCCCGCACTACGTTGTTTTGGTTGCAGACGATGGACAATGTTGATCGTGGTTGCGGCTTGCGGAGCAGGACGGTACCTGGAGGAGGAACACTGGGAAAAACGTACTCGGAGTGGACGGTTGGAACCAAGGAGATGTGGAGGCTATCTGTACTCACCCTTACGGTGGGAGTCCCAGTGAACGGATCGAGGCTGCGACTTTACTTTTCAGTTGTTGTTTTCCCCTTTCGTGTTTTACTTTACTTTTAGTTTGGGTTTGTATACAGGCTCACATAATTTTTCGCACTTATTGTTGTACTCAGTTTTTACTTAGTGTTTACTCCTACTGCTTGATTGCTCTGTGGTGTTTGTTTACTTTACAAAGGCAATGCCTTCCCTTTTTACCGGGATTTACGCCTTGGTTCTAGTCGCCAGCCTCTGGCCTATGGAAGGCAGGCTGGGGGTAGTCACGAAACGAGCCCCGAGGACGGGTCGTGACAAATTGGTATCAGATGAGTTCGGTTCTACCGCAGAACTTTGGACTCTGATATTTTTCTATGTGAATCAATAATGTTAAGCGTATTGGGTGTGGTTATCGGTCTAGGGAGTCCAGTGTTGGTGCAGCGGCAGACGTATCCATACACCAGGACCTTGAATTTTGATTTCCGACTTAATGCATGAAAACATTGATTGCATGTGTGTTTCAGGTTTTCTTTGTGATTAATTTATGTCAGCTCACCAGGTATACTGTTTGACTGTGGCACACCTGTTTGTTTTCAGGATGGCCACACAACGGTATCCAGATAGGGTTCTGAGAGTTGTGCATGATGACAGCCCACCGAGCGATGAGGCCTCGGTGCAGGGCCCTTTGACAGCAGAGGCACCAGCGGTACCTCTACCCTCCAAGCCACCGATGCTACCAGCCCCAGCCGCTGACGATGCACGTCACCTTAGTGCACTGCACGAGTTTTAGCACTAGCAACCGCCGAGGTTCCACGGGGAGATGGACCCCCAGGCAACCGAGGAATGGCTAGAGGCAGGGGTACGGGTTTTCAGGTTAGTGAGGACACCAGCAGACCTCATGGTGATCCTCGCAGTGATCCTACTTCACGCGACAATAGGAAGATGGTGGAGCTTGATGCTCCAGGTTCATGACGAGTCATCTCTCCTCTGGACGGACTTGGAGAGCCTCTTCCGCTCAGACTTCGTTCCAGACACCCTCCGTGCGGTACGCATCAAGGAGCTTCTACAGCTATGGCAAGGCAGGTTGACGGTCGCCCAGTAGTCGACAAGATTTACGGATCTCTCGCGCTACTCGACAGACATGGTACGAAACCCATTCTTTTGGGCCCGGACCTTTGAGCAGGGATTGAGGAATGAGATCAGGGAATCGTTGATCTCCCTCAGCATTCTGACCCAGGCTGGAGTACTGGAGCGAGACATTTTGATCGAGAGCTTTCTTGCTGAGCCTTCAACAGTGCCGAGACCCACCGCAGAGCGGCATGTAGCAGAGTCTTCTGTAGCAGGTAGTAGATGGATGACTTTTGGGTCCAGGAAGACTAGAACCTCAGGCAGATGACCTCAGGACACTGGATCAGCTGTGCGGAGCACACATCATGGGGATAGTCTTTCGAGAGGCAGACAGTTCTACGCATACGGTGGGAAGGGCCACATGGCTCGTGACTGCCCGACCCGCCATGTCGAGGACCAGCAGACGGTTGAGGGACCACCTAGGCAGAGGAAGAGAGTCGATCGTGGTGGTCCGCAGGGAGCAGGCAGACGAGGCAGAGGAGATGGACGAGCTGCAGATGGTGGGCGATGCTTTGAGGCTCTACCACCACCACCACCAGGAGGTCCACCCCAACAACCGGGAGCTGGCGGGAAGAGACATGCACAACTCCAGGAAGCCGAGGCCTATGACCATGGCACGCCCGAGATGATTTAAGTTACTATCTGTGTCTATTCCACCATTACTGCAGTTCTTATAGACACAAGCGCGATTAATTCTTTCATAGCTGTTGCCCTTGTTCGGAGCTTGGAGTTTTCCGACAGAGCTGTTGGCTCGATCCTTACAGCTAGAGACTCCTACGGGAGAAGGCTCGATGATTACGCACTAGTGTCGGCAGTGTGAGCTTACTCTATGAGGCAAGAGATTCGGCTGGGATCTTCTTGTAGTGGCGTCGAGGCCTTACGGCATCATCTTGGGCATGGATTGGTTATCTATAGTCCATGCTCAGATTGACTATATTAGGCTCAAGGTGCGATGTGTATGCACCGTCGAGAGCAGGTTCACCTTCACATGCGAGAAGGGAGCCTTCACAGCACAGGATGGACTCTCGCATAGGAGAGGACAACCGATCACTCATCAGTTGGCTAGCCTCATCCTAGGAGCAGTTGACGTGCGAAGTCTTGGTTTTCCTGCAGTGGTGGATCAGTATGCGGACGTTTTCCCCGACGATGTCCCAGGGCTACCTCCTCGCAGAGAGGTAGAATTTTATATTGACCTGTACCCCGGGACAGCCCCTATATCGACTCCAGCATATCGGATAGCCCCCACTGAGCTTCGAGAGATACGGGTATAGTTGGAGGACTTGCAGGGAAAGAGATTCATCCGACCCAGTGTTTCACCCTGGGCTTCCCCGATTTTTTTCGCCAAGAAGGCGAACGAGAGCTTGCGACTTTGTGTCAACTATCGTCGCCTGAACCAGGTGACAGTGGGGAACAAGTATCCGCTTCCGAGGATTGATGACCTCTTCGATCAGCTCAAGGGAGCACGGTGGTTCTCGAAGATAGACCTCAGGTCAGGCTATCATCAGCTCAGAGTTCGGGATGAGGATGTGAAGAAGTCGACCTTCAGGTGTCGGTATGGCCACTATGAGCTATTGGTTATGCCATTCGGCATAACCAATGCTCCAGCAGTGTTCATGGCCCTCATGAACAGGATCTTTCAGCCATACCTCGATCGATTTGTCGTTGTCTTTATCGATGACATTTTGATTTACTCGACCACTGAGGAGGAGCACGCCTACCACTTACGAGTTGTACTAGACACACTCCGAGAGCACCAGCTTTATAGAAATCTCTTGAAGTGTCAGTTCTAGATACGCGAGGTCCACTTCTTGGGACATGTCATCTCTGAGGCGGAAGTTCCGGTGGATCCTGCAATGATCGAGGCAGTGCTAGCTTGGGAGCCACCTAGGAGTGTGACTGAGGTGCGGAGCTTCTTGGGTTTAGCTGGATACTATCATAGATTTGTTCCAGACTTCTCCAGATTTGCGGCACCACTCTCAGATTTGACGAATAAGGGGAAACTCTTTGCGTGGTCAGACAGATGTCACCAGAGCTTCCAGGAGCTGAGACAGAGATTGACTAGTGCGCCTATCTTGAGGTTGCTGGATGAGGGAGTAGGGTACATAGTCTACTACGATGCATCAGGGACTTGAATCGGATGTTTCCTGATGTAGGAGTGGGAAGTGATTGACTATGGATAACGTGAGTTGAGGCTACATGAGCAGAACTATGCTACCCATGACCTGGAGTTAGCAGTAGTGGTCTTCGCTCTGAAAATGTGGTGACACTATCTGATGGGCGAGCGCTTTATAATCTATTCTGACCATCAGAGTCTTAGGTACATCTTCTCTCAGAAAGACCTAAACCTGAGACATCGGCGATGGCTCGAGTTCCTCCATAACTATGACTTTGAGATAGTCTATACTCCTGGGAAGGGGAACGTGGTAGCCGATGCTCTCAGCAAGAGGCGTTCGGGACGCAGCTACGTCTGAGCACCGCCTTTCACCCTCAGACAGATGGTCAGACGGAGAGGACCATTTAGACTCTCGAGGACATGCTCCGCACATGTGTCCTCGATTTTGGTCATAATTGGGAGGACCACCTACCCTTGGTGGAGTTCGCGTATAACAACAGCTTCCACTCCACCATTCGAATGGCACCATGTGAGGCGTTGTATGGCTGACCCTGAAGATCAGCGCTGTGCTGGACAGACCCAGGGGAGTCAACACTTGTGGGACTCGAGATGGTCCAGGACACGACAGAGAAGGTCCAGGTCATCCAGGAGCGGATGAGGACAGCTCAGAGCCGGTAGAAGTCTTATGCGGACAGGAGGCAGAGGCCACTGGAGTTCGAGAATGGCGACCACGTCTTCTTGTGAGTCTCACCTCGACTTGGTATACAGAGATTTGGCTGAGGCGGCAAGTTGTCTCCACGCTTAATTGGACCATTCCAGGTCCTCATCAGGATTGGCAAGGTGGCTTATCACCTGGATCTACCACCTCAGTTGCACTGAGTGCACAACGTCTTCCACGTGTCTCAGGTGAGGAGATACATGCATGACCCGACGCATATCATTGATCATGGAGAGCTGGACATTGATGATGGGGAGACATTTACGGAGGTCCCAGTGGAGATTGAGGATTGACATGAGCGGTTCCTACATGGACGGTTGATCCCTCTAGTGCACATCAGATGGCAGCACGAGAATCTGCAAGAGATCACTTGGGAGCGGGAGGCTCAGATGCGTGCTCAGTACCGACCTTTGTTTCCCTAGTTATGATGTATCTTTACGGGGACGTAAAGCCCTGAGGTGGGAGTAATGTAAAGACTTGTAAAATTCAAGGAAATTTTATTCATAATTTTCTTTTAGATTTTACAAGAACGCAGTTTCTGACGTCACTTGATTCCGGGGCCCGGTGTGCCCAGAATTTCTATCCGAAGTTTAGCTCGGGTACGTTCAGTGAATGAACGAGCGGGAATTTATAAATTTTGAACTGGTGGTCAGAATCGAATTACGAGGTCACCGATGGAACTACAACGCTGGTAATTTCTTAGGAACACCTTTTCCGGAGTTGCATTTTCACGATAGAGGTTGATTAAAATTGTGGAAGTTAAAATAAAAATTTAACTGCAATTTTTATTTACTCTAAGTGGATTTATGCTTTGGGTGGAAGTTGGGTAACTAACCAACTTCCCATGGGAGGTTATGAGGGTGGTGAGGCCCACACGAACCCCACCCCTTCACTTTCCTTAACTCCCCCAACTCACTATTAAATTTGATAACTTAAGTTTTAATAACTTATGATATTAATGAAGTGAGTTAAATGTGAGTGTTTTAATTTCAAACCAATTTCAAGTTAACAAAATAAGTGTGCGCTTATTTTATTAAGGGTTGGATTCTTGTTGTGGGCTTATTTTACATAAAGAAATATCAAAAGGAGATTCACCAAATGGATTTTGTAAATGAAATAATTGTGTCATCCTTTTCCAAGGATGGTTAATGGATCTGGTCAAATTTTGAAAGGAGGTGATGAGGGAGTTTCCTATTTCTCCTTTGGCTATACCTATTAGTGTAGGGGATATGTATAAATTCCTTTAGTGTCAATTTAGTTGGGCTAGAATGTGGAGAAGTATTCCCAAGTCTATCTCTCGGTGTCTCATATGCCAGTAGGTGAAGGCTAATCACCAGGTTCCAGAAAGTTTTTCATGCCCAATTGATATCCCATAGTGGAAATGGGATGTAATATCCATGGAACTTTTTATATGGTTTCTTCAAGTTATGGGAATCAATCATTTCATCTAGGTTATAGTTGACCAACTTATAAATTGGGGCACTTCCTTACTATCAGGGATCAGATTTAGGTGGAGTGATTATGCTAGTTGTATGTGCGGGATATCATATGCATCCATGGGGTTCCCTCAATGGCACTATATGACTATTATGTGAAGATTACATCATGGTTTTGGAGACGCCTACTTGTGGTATTTGGGTCCCATTTGAGGATGAGTACATCTTTTCACTCCCAAATGAATGATTGGACCAAATTAACTACCCATGTGTTGGATGAAATGATATGTCCTGGTGTGTTAGACATTATCTTGATCTAGTAGGATCACATAAAAATGGTAGATCTTGATTATAATAATATATATCACTCTATTATTTACATGAAACGATTCAAAGACCTATATAATAGACCATCTAGGTCTCTTTTGTGGTCGACTGAGATTGGGGAGGCATATCATGTTGGGACAATGATGGCACATGTGAAATTGGAGAATATCCTGGTGATCCGTAAGTAGATGACGAACACCCATAGCTAATAGATATTTTATGTTGATTGATATTGTAGGGACGTTGATTTAGAATAGGGATACCACATTTTCTTTATATAATCCCCACTATGTGGATTGTGGGTATTCAGTTAGGGAAGTATGATATTTCTTGTATTCATCGGGACATTGGATATCTTGTATAGGGTTGGTGAGGTTTCTGACCACCTCTCTTTACACCCAGAGTTGGAGTGGGTTCATGATGTATTCCATGTTTTGCAGCTGGGGATATTCATGAATGATCATATTCACTATATTGGCTTTGGTGAGATTGACATCAAAGATAGAGCAACCTTCATAGATTTCATAGTGGTGATAGATGATTCATATGATATGATCCTTTATAGACATACCATTACCATTGTTTGTGTGTTGGGAAATCAATGGAGTATACAGGAGGGCTCCTGAGAGCGGGATATCCAATATCAAGCTTAGTATCCCCACCTTTTTTTTATCAATTTCTTCTTTTTATGGATGAATGTCTTGATGTAGGGACTAATTGTAAATTTTTCATTAAATAATTTGAAATATATTAAGGAATATTTTTGGTTCTAGATGCTGATATCAAATGTGATTATGTTTCCCAATGAGGCTAGAATTATTTTTTTAAAATAGTAAATATATTTCATATCACAAAGACCTGGTTTATCATAAGTGATTTAATATATCCTAAACTGAGTCTCATATCAGAAATATAAGACCACATTTGAATTTTTAATTTTTTTTTACCCAAGGCATGACCTAATGTTGGTAGGAATTGGGCATTCGTTTGAGGAAATCATTGGAAGGCATGATAATTGAATTAATGTGTTAAATTATTTAACTAATTCATATAAGACCTAAAAATATAATTCCCTCTATATGAATCCTTATATAGATAATTTACAAGGATAGTCAAATAACCCAAGGATCATTTAGAGGAGGTTCCCACATTCATTGATGGTGTATCCAGATCAAACAACGACCAACGGTCAGTTCTAGGATGATTGGTAGACATCAACCACATCAGATCTTCCGCATCACTGGAAAACATGTTCCCCACTGATGAACAAAAAAGTATTTTGGTAAGGCTCATAAATTTTTTTCTTCATCCAATTTGGATCAAATAATTGAATCATGGATGGAATCTACATCTTTTTATGTGTTTTCTCACCCATCGCATGGGCCTCATTGTTGATGAATTTGTTATACAATTTTTTATCTTTAATTTTTAATGATCTTACTCTAGATTCCATAATTTTCATTAATTGGTCAAGAATTCTTGGACAATTATTTTTATCACCCTTATTATGGTGCCTCCCCACCATCGTTTTTCATATTCTTTACCTTTTCCCTACGGGTTCATCATTCGACTCTTCATAGTGGTTTTGAGCATGATCAAACCCTTATATTATTCGATACTTTTTGTGATTAAAGGATTGGAGATTTGGGGATTATATGGGATAGATCATGGAATAAGGGTGTTGAATTGGGTAGAACTGGGATCTGGGACCGAGTAGTAGTGAATATGGCTTGTTGGGCAACGTGAGGTCTTCTTACAGGAGGATAGAATTAATAATTCTATAAAATAAAGGGATGGAATAAATCATAACAGTTGATTAAAACCATTTAATAGTTTTTAAATGATGTATTTGGTAGAGGGATACTCATATCTTGAGAGACATTAATAAACTAGTGTTTATAAGAAAAAACATGAGTAAATGGTGTGTAGTCTGATTAAAACACATTGTGTAGACCCACCCAACTATGGATGCTAGGGTTTTAGGGATGATACGGTTTTCACACCATGTTAATCGGACACACATCATGTGAACCTCCCCAATAATTCAGGACATGTTCTCGGAGTAGACTCCTAGGACCCTATGTGGGAGAAAACATTGTGTACTTTGGGGGAACACTAACATGGACAAGTACACAGGCTAGTACCCAGACATAATGAGGAACCTAGCCTTGTACATGAACACATCCAAGAGTGCATGAGTAGATCCTATGTAGCTGGGACACACCATTTAGTACCCTTACATTCTATTTAGTAATAAATTGATTGAAATTATTCTATTGGAGATGACAAATCTTGGAAGAGGAGTGAGGCCACATTCCATGTCGGCCCCCTTACTTGTTGTGCAATTATTTAGAATCTTCTACCTCTCATATATAATTAGTTTTCACTCTTATATTGGCCTATAAATTTTCTATCATGAGTGTTTTTATATGTGAAATGTAATAGTGGCCTTTATAGTATATTTTGAGATATGATGTTATATTTTCTAATAATGATTATTCATTAAGATTTTTTCAATGACAATAGTGATTAGGTTGGACCATCAATGAGATAGTGGGGTTGGAAATTCCCCATACTACTCATACTAGTTTGAGTAGAACCCTCCAATTGTATTAATCATTGGTGTTGTATCTGTTGAGTGGAACTATCCTATTGTATTTGGGCATGGTCCCTCTGCGTATTAAGTGGAAACCTTATATCATATAGGGGAATGGGTAATCCATATATCTACTAAGTGGGACCCCATGATGGACTTTTACATAGGTCCTCTATCTACTGAGTGGTACCCCCTACCAGACTAAGGCATGGGTCCTCTATCTATTGAGTGATACACCTTGATAGACTAGGTAATGGGTCCCCTATCTTCTATGCGGTACACCCTGATAGACTAGGGTGTGGGTCCTCTAACTCTTGGTGGTACCCCCTAATTTACTGGGGAGAGGGTCCTCAATCTTCTGAGTGGTTCCCCCTTGATAGAATATTGTGTGGGTCCTCTACTTGGAGATTACCCCCCCTTGAATATATATTACAGTTGTGAGGTGGGGTTCCTCTTGATGGTTACTTATTTTAAAAAAAACATATGACATACTTCACATCAATGATAGAAATTTTTTAAATGTAGACTAACTAATCATCCTAGAATTGGTTGTGAGATGAAGATCCCCTTTCTCTCTCTTCTGGGTTTCTTTTACGGGCATATATATCTTTGTTGTCAAATTTCATTCCTCATTTCTTTGTGTTGATCTAACTACTTATATCATGTCTTCAATTTCTCCTTCTCTATGTTAGAGGTATCCAACATTGTATATATATAATCACCCTTGAAAAGAATTTGGCTACTTGTGTTATGTCTTATAGAGACAATAGAGAGGTTGATAGGGATTCCCGAGGAGCATAAGGACACCCATTTGATTTTGAAAATATATTTTGGTCAAGTCATAGGGATTTGGATTGAGGATCTCTCATCATTTATATTTTAGTTTTTCTTAGGTTGGATTTGTATTTTTCATCATTACTTTTATGATTTGACTTTCAGACACCTTTTATTCCCTAGAGGATATTACATGCATGGTTTATACTCTAAATGTTATAGTGTTTTATTATTATTTCTATGTACTTCTTCTTAGAGATAGTTGGGTGAATGTGTATAGGTAATTTAGGAAAAGGCATCTCATTTTAGTTATTCCTTTTGGAAATTGTCTCTAGCCTTATCCTATGGAGACAATCTTGTGGTAGTTGTTTCTCATCCTTCTATTATCCAAGAGGTCCCTTGTGGGTTGTGTCGTGACCAGGATCTTCATAACTGGTTGAAGCAAAAATCAATCCTAGGTAAGAGATATTTATTATTCCAAATCACCTGATTCTAAATCATTTAATCCATGTACAGTAAAAAACTATTATACAACATCTTGGAGAACAAAACCGGTGTACGCCCTGGTAAAGTACTCAAACTACTAAATCAATTATGTTCAATGACCTCAAAATTTACCTTGATATCCTTCAAATTGAATTAAACCATATGAAAGTGAGTGTTAAAATGGGTTTATGCACCTAGAACAAGTTATATCATTATGTCAACTCCACTGTTAGTGAGAATTCCTATGAATTCTTTTAGGAAGACATATTTATAGAGAAAAATACTGGGGGAAATGCTTTTCGGATTCCATTGATATTTTTGAAAAATCAAAGCCTTCAATTTTTACATTTTTTATCCTAAGATAAATCAAGTATAGACTAACTCTACCTGATCATAGATCACATTATTTGGTCAACACATACATCTCTCCCTTGGTTGATGTAAGTGATACCCATATCTGATAGTAACTAATTTGAGCTCAGAATTTGGTCAGGCATTCCATAAGAATAATTACCTTGAATCATGTAATCTCTAGAATCAGGAAGTCCCACATATGTCTATAATAATAAATCACTATAAAATAACAATAGTAATTGTTGAATATGGTCCACTTTCATTCACAATGGGGTATTAAGTGAATGTAACTCAAAATAAAACTTAATCCATATGTCTAGTCCAGTAACAAATTTTGTAGATATAAAATAATGGGAAACACTAGTATTAAACAAACTGGATGAAAAAATAGAATTGATCAAGTTGATACAAAAAAAAATTGATGGTCCCTCACCACCATATTCTATAGTTCAATCCACCATATAAACTCATCCTACCTCAACTCCAAGTCTATATTCCGAATATGCATAACCTACATAAGTCTTATTAAAATAATTATGCATCTAAGGACCCTAGAAAAATACAATGTTCTAGGACTACATCTTACCTTATCCTATATGGAAACATGACCTCATATATTTATATAAACATGGCTGGAGATGTCCCTAGTTTTCATATTTTCGACACTAGTTCCAAGGTGTTGTGACCATGGGGTAATGACCAACATCCCATAGTTGAGTCATTTTTTACTCCTCTTAAGGGAATTGATGATGAAAAACTCTACTTCATTGCAACTCAACTACCATGTTGTATTTACCTTTTCTTCCTCTTCCTATTACTAGAAGAGAAACTCACTACATTAGTAATCATTCCACATGCCAGAGTACTAAAGGGAAAAAGATAACCAACTAGACCATCCTCTTCCAACCCATTCCTGATATTCTAGTCCTTTCCCAATAACTCCCTGTACATAGCTATGTTTAATAACCTAGCATTACATTGGATTTCGGGATAAAGACTGGTCTCAAACTTCCTAGACTTCTATGCATTTTTCAACCAAGAGAGTAGCTATGTAAAGTAGCTCAATGAAATGATTGGATTGTGCAGATACCATCATGAACCCCATTAAGCTCCATGAACTAATATACACAATCTATCCTTAATATGTTAGAAACAAATCCCCCAAAATATTTCATTTAAATAATATTAGGTGATACCCTCATGTCTTCCCGCATGTCCCACCATTCCCTACCACATATAGGTGGGTTCTTATGTCCTAAACAATTCCAACTTCACCTTCTAGGCTCAGGTGTGAAAATGAGGTAAAATAAAACCCAAGTTGTTATCTATATAGTCTCTTATATCCCACATCCCTGGAGTTCCCTGAACAGATAGTGGATATCAGAGATGAAAGTATTTATCACAGTATAAAATGGACCACATCAACCCTCTTCCCTGGACATGTACAAGTGTAATGACTCCCAACTAAGGTGGGCCCACTACCTACACCATTGGAGATAGTGAAAGAGCATGATCTAGTACACCCTTCTTCAAAAGAATTGTTGGAATCAAGGAATCATCCATAGTGGGAGTATCTCAGCCCACATAGGCTAGTTGTCCCATAAGTCCCCTTTGGGTAGTATCATCTTAATTAAAAATAGTATTTTTGAAAATCACCAAGTCATTAAGAAAGATATTAATCAGTATGTGGTATCATGAAAATTTTCCCCTGTGATTCTACCCCTAACCCATTGTATATCAATACTATAACTAATCGAGGTCCTCATACTATAAATTTAGTCATAGTACCATATATATAAAAAACACAAAAGTATTCTTTGTTTCAAGTAATTAATGAAAAAATATATATCACAATAGCATAGAAAATATCTATATCACTCATTTAAAGAATAAAAGTATATCCTAAATAGATAGAAAATATCATGTTATTAAATTAAGGCACTAGTATACAGCATAAAATGGGTATATATATTTAAAGTGTTTCTATTTGTATATTAACGATAATTGAACTCATCCAATCCCTTAAAATAGTAAAAGTAGTCCCATCAATAGTAACTCAGATGTCTGTTACTTAAGAGCTTTTAAATAAAATGGAAACTACCATACCTGCATCCCACATAGAATATATCCATTCTACCATGCCTTAGGTTACCCAAAAATAAAATAAGAACATTATTTTATGATACCATTTTTAATGCCATGACCCAAACCACTAGGTCATAGCTAAGGAGTCCCATGACCTAGTTCACTCTTCCATATATGAAAGAGGCTATTGACTAGAAATGAGGGTTGAACTCTATCTGTGGGGAGAATATAACTTCAATATAATATCCATTCACAAATAATATAAATATAAAAAACAATATATCATTTTAAATATCAATTTTTCAAATATAGTAATAGATGTCACACATGTCATACAACACATAAACAAACTAGCTCCTACAGTATTAAGCCATACCAAAGTATAATTGTGTTAGATATGTAAAAACACTATGGTATATGATGTATTTTATCCTCATCCATTCACTAGCTCTTTTATCCATGGTTCAACCATATTTCAGGGACCCCTTTCCTTATCGTGGATCCCTTTTCATGAAGTATGCAAATGCATTAAGATTCCTATGTAGTATTTGGGTAACAAAAATCTATAAGGAAAAACAAATGTGTCCTTAATAAATGTGGACATATATAATTGGTGTATGTAATGAGAAAATTAAATTAAAAAGAAAGATTAAAAAAATCATGTATCAAAAACACGTGTCTTGTCCAAGACACCATGATCCATAAAGAAACATGCTTTGGCTCCATGTCGGAAAGGATATCAAGATATTAGATGTAATCAAGAACTAACCATAGGGATAATAAACATAATTCTTGGAATCCTGTGAAAAAAAATACTTTTTATCCATTGGGAATCATTTAAGACATGCTCTCAACATCCACTAGGCATCAGTTGATCTTACTAATGAGCATTAGCGAGCCATTGAGCAAACATGTTACTTGGAATCCACTAGGCATTGAGTGAATCTTAAAGCATCCGGGAGGAATCTTTATATCATTACCTTATGCTCAAGTATATAGTTTCTAACTTTTAATGTCTTCAACAATCCCCTCTATTCGATAACCACGTCACTGAGGGTTTTTTCTATGATCACTAAGAAGAAAATCCACTAATGGAATGGTAATACACATAACAGTGTAGAGAGTACAAAGAAAAGTGTTGAAAATCAAATCATCATAAAATAGTAGAAACATAAAATACATGTGATAAAAATGAAATGTTAATAACCAAGCTACAAGAATACTCATGTAAAAATGTACCATAAAAATTCCTCCTGGGCTACACACACTCCCACATGTGATCACAATCAATCTTGGTAAACCAGAAATCTAATGCAAGGATTGTACCAAAAAAGGTATATAAAATAAAAGAAATGGTAAGGATCATTATACAAAAAGTGTAAGAACCCAGATCTTTTTTTTTCAGGTATGTTTTCTTTTTCTGGTTGTTTTGGAGAAAAAGAGGAGTTTCTGGAAATTTTTGAAGTACACACTGTGTACTCAGTTCCACGGGTAGCAATGTACTGGTCATGTAATGGACACACACACGGTCGTGTGTGGTGACCTGAAGACCGCCTAATGCAGAGTACGAAAAATGCTTGTATAAGCTTTGTAATTCTAAAGTACACATCGTGTATTTTCATTTTTTCATAAAACGAACCGGGGTCATGTCTGACAGAGAGAAAGCTCTCCTTCTAAGCCTGGTTTTTCTGTGAGAACCCATACGGCCACAATCTTCCTCTAAACCCCCGATCGAGCATCTGATCTCTGATTTGACCACCTTCGGTTTCATTGGGATCACCTCAGTAAGCTCTTCCTTCTACTTGAGCTTCGTTACCTGATTCCTCCACATTCTCATGTTATCTTTGGTTGAATGTTTTGGTAATTTTGTAGATCTACGGTGTTCTTGGGAGATTCAAGGATTGAGGTTCATGTATAGCGATCTCCCAACTCTGAGGTAGGTGGTTTTTTCCCTTCCTAAGAAATTATTTGAGTTATATTTGCTAAAGTACCCAATACCCATGAATGAGGTAATGTGTGTTTTTGATTTTAACCCAAATAATTTCCTGCTATGATTTTATTCTTGAATAGAGGTTAATTGATTGAGAATAGGGTTAATTGCTATGCATTGGAAGTGTTTTCCCATGCATGATTTCTTGTTTTGACCATTGGGTCTAGTTTTTCTATTAGGCTGTTGTTTAATCTTCATTCCTACTATTATATGATGGAGTGATTGTTCTGACATGTTGTTATGCTGTAAACTATTTAGCCAAGTAGTTCTTGATTTTTACTTTGGCAACTTTGCATTGTTATACTCATTTGACTTACATAGGGCCGTGAGAACCTGATGTAGTACACCAAAGGATGAATGGACGCAAGGGCTTCTCTAGAGTTTGAAATTATTATCACACTGTGAGACCATATGGGGGATTGACTTTGAGGGCTCCCTCAGAGGGTTGATAGAACATTACATGGCCATAGGGGGATTTGAAGTTGAGTGATTCCTCAGATCACCTGTATTTACCACTAAAAGACTATAGGGGGAATTGACGGTGGGTGCTTTCTCAGAGAGTCTTTAATAACACTTGACTATATGGGGAATTGACGATGAGTGCTTCCTCATAGAGTCTATCCTAAGCTGAACCAGAGGGGTGAGATTGTGTGTGCTTCCCAGAGGGTTGCTTGTGTTTTCTAGGTTGGACCATAGGGGTTAGTCAGTGAGTACTTCCAAGAGGGTTACCTAGTGTGTTATCTATCTATTTTATGTGTGGTTTGATGAATGAAATTGAATTTTAGGAATGTTTACTGGTGAGTACTTCCTTGTTTGATGTTTCCTTTTACTTATTACCTGCCATATATTCACCGACTGTTAGGAAAAAATCTCATGGGAGTTTCCTATTTGAATTTAATCTCACACCCTATTTGGGCCATGATTTTGGGCCCAAACAGATTATATTGTTGCAGGTATAGATAAGGGAAAGAACCCTTCTACTTCAGGTACTTGACTGCATGGGAGCTGGAGAGCATGGGACCAAGAATAGGCTTGTGACACTCTGGAGTTGTTTATTGCTTTTCTTTGTAATTTTTTTAGTATAGTATTTAAGTATTTTGACTTTTTTGGATTATTTCATAGACATATGTTTCATTAATTCATTTATATATATGTGCCCCAGTTTTTTATTACTTCAGTCTTCCACTGTTTACAAATATTGGTATGTTTACTGCTTCTGCTATTGTATATTGTTTTACTTCTGCTGTGTCACTCTGCCAATGAGGGAATAATTTCTCCACTATCAAACACGAGGCCCTCACTACAAGTAGGAATCCTCTGGAATTTGGGGAAATTCTCTTGAGGCTATGTGACCAACCAGGTACGAGGCATCTCTGGGCGGATTCCAGAATCGGGATGTTACAAAGGGGCATCAGAGGGATCTATTTTCTTCTTGACTTACTTTTTGAATCCTTTAGATAATGATACGATTGAATAGGTACTTGATAATATGTTGTTCCAAGGAGTAGTTATCCCATGTATCGGGAAAAGCCAATTTACCTCGTATATTGCAGTTTTTTTAGTTTTACAGTTTTATGGTTGATTTGATTTTCACTGTTGGGTGACTCACATGTTTTGTGCTATTATTGGTTATATTATTGAGGTTATATTTTTTTCAACTCGATGAGATGAGGGTATTTCATCTCATGCATCATATAGGCACTTCTTAGAAATCACATGACATGCATTCTTTTCATGCCATTTAGGGTACATTAGCAATTGCATGTTATTTTGATAGATGTTGTGCTAGATATGCATGCTGTTGTGATATATCCCATGATAGAATACATTCTATTTGATAGGGTATTGTTTTTTGTAAGGTTTTTCTATAATAAATGAAAAATATTGGTTCTGGAGGTGTTATGGGCCCTCATGTATAGGAATTTGGTGGATCATTTCCCGGTTATCCTTGTTTATAACATTTATAAGATTCCAAGATTTGATTTTTGGGGAGTATGGGCCCTCACATATCAAAATTTGGCACTTTGATGTTTGTTTCATTGTTTTTATGGTCTCTGGAGTAGTTTATGAGGATTACTATCTAGAAAAACCCAGAATAAACGTCGTGTGTTTTTTAATATACACCATGTGTTCTTTTGTTTGGCAAGAAACTGTTTTTCTTAAGTACACGTTGTGTACGACAAGTACACACTGTTTATCCTCTAACCGTGTCATTGGTTGTGTGAACAGAGACACAGGGTTGGGAAAATCTTCAGAAAACATGTCGTGTACCAAATGTACATGACATGTGTTTAGACCTTGCATCTACCCATGTGACTAATGACGTAGGTCGATAAATCATAGGTTACATACACTGTGTGAGTCTTGAAAATGCCATGTAGTGTAATCCTAGAATCTGTTCATCTAACTAACAACATGGGTCGGTGATATTCTTCAGGTATATTCCATGTCAGTTTGGAACATTCCATGTAGTGTGAGACATTTAACGGGTTCTGTATCAAACAACACGAGTTGATGAAGTTTTTCTAGTACATGTCGTGTCTGGAACTAACACGCTGTTTAGTTTCATTCTAGGGAGAACCGTGTGGCATAGCCATGTAAGTGAACTCAGGAAGGGGAAAAGTATTGAAGTACACATTTTGTAGTGTACATACACACTGTTTATCCATGTTATGTTAATCTTGAATGATTTCTTTCCCATGTTCCATTATTGTACTTCTATATTTTAGTCCTTGATAATTCTATTCTAAGGTGTGCACTTATCCTTGCAGATTCATTCCACTGAGATGTCCTCTGGTTGTATGCTACTTTCCAGGCGGTGATCAGACCCTGAACACAGCTAATCAAGTACTTCCAGAAGATCCTCCAGTCATCCCAAACATGGCACCAGTCATTTTATTCAACATAGGTGATGATGCACAGTTTAGAGTGGGATTTATGAGGATGATGCAAAACTTTCAAGGAGCACTGGCTCCTGCCCCGTCGATGGCAGAATTGACTTGGGTCTTTCAGAAGTAGGATCCTCCCATCTTTTCAAGGGATGCAGTACCCTAGGCTATGGATTCATGGCTAGAATCCATACTGACAATCTTCGTGCATCTGGAGATACCTCTAGAGAGGTTGGTGAATCTCGCTATGTACACACTGTGAGATTCCGCCAAGAGATGGTGGGATGTGATCTCACAGGTGGGAAGCCATCAAGTTATGGCTTGGGTTGAGTTCTAGTGCACCTTCTATGATTACTTCTATTCAGATAACATGAGGTCCAATCGAGATTGAGAGTTCACGAGTCTGGAGCAGGGTACTCTTTCTGTAATGAAGTATTCTTCTCTGTTCAATGAGCTGCAGCAATTCATGCCTTTTCCAGGAGGTGATGAGTTATTTGTGGCAAGGAAGTTCGAGGATGGTTTGAGGCACAACATCTGATCTTAGGTGAAAATATTTAGGTTGACTTCGATATCTTCTATCGTCAACTAGGAAATTATCATGGAGTGTAATCTAATAGATTCTAGAGCTGTGAGCCAGGGCAGTTTGGCGTCTAGAGTCAGTGTTCCTCTAGTTGATAGCAGGAAGTGCTGTAGGGAGACTACGTATGGGGATACGAGTAGGTGAGATGCACCTTCAGGTATATAGGTTGTATGTTACTAGTGTGGGAAGGTTAGGAATACAAGACAAAATTGACCAAGAGACCCAGTGGAGTGTCGATCTTGCGGCATGATGGGCCATCTTTAGCATTTATGTCAGTTCTTCTAACCAGCAGTTGGTGACGGGGGTTCTTCTATGACTCCACCTTCAAGAGAAGAACAACCAGTTTCTCATCAGTCTGGGAACTAGACTTCTTTCTAGCCGTTCCAGATGAGGTGGAGGTCATGTCCATGGTATCCAGTCACTAGGCTTTCAGTGACAACAAGGTAGATCAACTCAGAGTGGTCAGGAAGGGTCCCAGGGTCATGGTTCCAGCCAAACGTTTTCAATGGAGCATACCCAGTAGGAGTAGGATCCCATACCATCTACAGTTCAAGGTACGATCTTAGTTTCCTTAGTTTTAGTTTCTACCCTTTTGATACAGGGTAATCCTATAACTTTATATTAGTTGTTGTTGTTGTGGAGAGCCTTGAGCGTTGTATATTTTCTTCTACTGATGTCTTGACACTGGACACTCTGTTGGGGACAAGAACGACGAGTGAACATCAGTGAAAGAAGTGCCCTCTTTGAGGTTGGTGGGTGTCACTTCTTTTGGTACCTTCATGTCTTAGAGATGATAGTTTATGACATCATTATTATAATGTACTGGTTAGTTCCCTTCCAAGATTTTATCGATTTCTATCATCGTAGAGTGAGTTTCAGATCACCAGAAGGCAGATCGTTTCTTCATAAGGGCGAATGGGATGTCGAGGCTAGTAGAGTGGGACCCGAGCATTATGGGTTGGGAGAAGTTACAACCCAGATTGCTAGTCTATATCTGGATGACCAGGGGACTTCACAGTTGTACTTTCCTCCTATGGTGGATCTTTTCAGTGATGTCTTTCCAGAAGACTTTCCAGGTTTTCCTCCAGAGAAAGATGCAGACATTTCTATTGATATTGTGCTAAGAAGGGGACTGGTGTCCATTCCTTCTTATAGGATAACTACACTGGAGTTGTAGGAGCTCAATAAGTAGTTGGAGGAGTTGCAGGAAAAGGGTTTCATCGGACCAAGTACTTCCTTGTGGGGTTCGCCTATCCTGTTTGCGAAGAAGGTAGACGGTACACTCCAACTTTGTTTGGACTATCAGAAGCTGAACCAGTTGTCGGTCAAGAACCGATATCCCTTGCCGAGGATTCATGATCTCTTTGATCAGCTTTGAGGATACATGTTATTCTTAAAGATTGACTTGAGATCCAGTTATCATCAGTTGCATGTTAGACCATCTGATATTCCTCTTACAAACTTTCAGAGTAGGTATGGTATGTACGAGTATATGGTTATCCCATTTGGTCTCACGAAAGCGTTTGCAGTTTTCATGGCACTGATGAATCGAGTGTACTATCCTTACTTAGATTATTTCATGGTGGTCTTCATGGACGATATATTGGTGTACTCTCCCACATGACACGACCATGTTACCAATCTTGAGATCATTCTGAGTACACTGATAGAGCATTAGTTATATGATATGCTCTCAAAATGCCACTTTTGGGTGAACCAGATTCACTTCTTGGGTCATGTTATATCAAAGACAGGAAAATTAGTTGACCCAGAGAAAGTGAGATTTGTAGTTTACTGGGAGCAGCTGAAGAATGTCTTTGAGGTATAGTGTTTTCTTATGCTGTCTAAATGTTACATGTGCTTCATCCAGGACTTCTCATTCTTGGAAGCACTATAGACGTGTTTGACTAAGAAGGGTGAAACGTTTTTGTGGGAAGATTCATGTGAGTCAGCCTTTCAGAAGATGAAAGGGATACTTATTTCAGCACTGATACTAGTTTTTTCACATCTAGGAAAGAGCTATAGTATTTACTGTGATGCTTTAGGTATGAGGATGGGAGCTATGCTTATGCAAGGAGAATGAATCTTTGCATATGTGTCTCGGCAGTTGAGGCGACATGAGAAGAATTACCTGACACATGATCTCGAGTTGGTGGCCATTGTTCATGCCTTACGCTTTTGGAGACATTATCTGTTGGGAGAGAATTTTGTGGTTTTCACCGACCACAAAAGTCTCAAGTATATCTTCACTCAGTGTGACTTGAATTTGAGGCAGCAAAGGTGGGTCGAATACCTTTAGTCTTTTGAAATTGATCTTACTTAAATGATTTGGAAAGGCAATATTGTGGTTGATGCGTTAAGTAGGAGGACTCAGATACATGATGTTTAGAAGGCCAGAAGTGAGTGGAAGCTTATGGATCTATTATCTGAGATGCATTTTGAAGTGCACGATAGGTAGGGGAAGACGTTTCTTTCTTCTGTAGCTATTACCTCTTCAATTCTTGATCAAGTGAGAATGAGACATCTGTCATATTCTGATGTCCTAGTCCTATGAGATATCGTGTCCAGATGGGACCCTATTCTTGGATGGACAGTAGGTGAGGATGAGATATTGAGCTTCTAGGGGCACATGTGGGTGCCCGAAGACATACGTGAGGAGCTGATGTGGGAATTTCATTCCTTATTTTGGGCACATCATCCTGGTGTTACCATGACGAATCGTGATCTACACCATCAGTACTGGTGGCCAGGTATGAATAGAGATGTTGCTTGTTTCGTCATGAGGTGTTCCACAAGCCAGAAGGTGAAGGCAGAGAATTAATGACTAGAAGGGATTTTGTCGCAGTTACTCATTCATGAGTGGAAATGAAATGATGTCGCGATGGATTTCGTGACAGTTTTACCAAAGTCACCTCAAAAAATGATGTTATTTGGGTTGTCATTTAAAGAATCATGAAGGTTTATCACATCTTGACAATCAAGGATACTTTCAGTTTTGATGAGCTAGGATGACTTTACATCCGAGAGATTGTACATCTGCATGGGTTTCCACACTCCCATGTTTCAGACAGGGATGCACATTTTACTTCTCGGGTCTAGCACAAATTACAGAAGTCTTTGGGTACACAGGTACTTTTGAGTCCATCTTACCATCCCCAGACAGATGGCCAGTCCGAGCATACGATTCAGGTGCTTGAGAACATGCTCTGAGCATGTATCCTGGATTTTGGAGGTTCATGGGAGAAGAACATACCTCTCACGGAGTTTTCCTACAATAATAGTTTTCAAGAAACTATTCAAATGGCAGCTTATGAGGCCATGTACGATAGGCTATGCAGATCACCCTTGTGATGGGTAGAGGCAGGAGAGGTAGTTATGTTGGTACCTCATCTTGTTCAAGATACCACATACCAGATTGAGTTGATTCAGAAGAGAATGGATACAACACAGTCTCGACTGAAATTTTATGCTGATCATCGGAGATGACCTCTAGAGTTTGAGGTTGGAGATCAGGTTTTCCTTCATGTCACACTGAGGTTGGGACATGGATGGACTAGGAGGCAGGTTAATATTTTGTTGAGATATATCTGGCCGTTTGAGTTGTTTGAGAGAGTTGGGTTGGTTGCCTATCGGTTGCAGTTACCTCAGAGGTATCGGGCTATGCATGACGTCTTCTACGTTTCACGAATTCGATGTTACTTCTCCGACCTGTCTCTTGTTCTTCAACCCGAAGAGGTTGAGCTCTAATTGGACACATCTTTTGAGGAGAACCTATCTGGATTATCGATCAAATTATATAGGTTCTCCATGGATGGTCTGTTCCTCTGGTACGAGTGATATGGCAGCATGGGCGGGTGCAGGACGAGACTTGGGAGAGTGAGGCCAATGTACAATCGTAGTGGTTAGATCTCTTTGGGGATTATTATTCTACGCCACCTTGCTAGGGGATATTCAGGTATGAATTTCTATAAGGGGGAAGTTTTTAAGAACCCGGATCTTCTTTTTAGGTATGTTTTCCGTTTATGGTCATTTTTGATAAAAATAGGAGTTTTTGGAAATTTTTTAAGTACACATCATGTACATTATGAGTACATGTCATGTACTCAGTTCCACGGGTAGATGTGTACTGGTCGTGTAACGGCCATACACACGACCCTGTGTGGTGACCTAAATACCACCTAAAGCGGAGTATAGAAAAGGAAATAACACGTTGTGTACTTGTAAAGTACACGCGGTGTATTTCATTTTTTTCATTAAACAAACCGGGGTCATGTCTGACGGACAGAAAGCTCTCCTTCTACGTCTGTTTCGTCTTTGATAACTCGTACTGCTGTGATCTTCCTCCGAGCTCCCGATCAAGCATCTAATCTATGATTCGACCACTGATGGGTTCATTGGGATCACCTCTGTAATCTCTTCCTTCTTCTTGAGATTTTTTCTCTAATTCTTCATCTTTGTGAAGTTATCTTCGGTTGGAAATTTTGGGAGTTTTTATAGATCTACAGTGTTCTTGGGCGATTCAAGGCTTGGGGTTAATGTATAGCGATCTCCCAACATTGAGGTAGGTGTTGTGTTCCTTTCCATAGAAATTCTTTGAGTTATATGTGAAAAAGTACCCAATAACCATGAACGAGGTATTGTGTGTTTATGATTTTAGCCCTGATAATTTCTTACTATGATTGTATGCTTGAATAGTGGGTAATTGATTGTGAATAGGGTTAATTGATATACTATGGAAGGGTTTTCCCATGCATGTTTTCTTGTTTTGTCAATTGGGTCTAGTTTTCCTGTTAGGATGTTGTTTACTTTCCATGCCTAGTATTATAGGCTGGACTAATTGTTTAACATTTTTTTATGTTGTATATTATTTATCCAATTAGTTCTTGAGGTTTACTTTGGCCTCTTTGCATTGCTATACTCGTTTTACTTACACAGGGTCGTGAGAACCTGGTGTAGTAGACCATAGAGAGAATTGATGCAAGGGATTCTTCAGAGTGTTTGAAATTATTATCACATTCTGAGAGCATAGGGGGGATTGAGGTTGAGTTCTCCTTCAGATGGTCGATCAAAATGTTACGAGGCCACATGTCGAATTGAGGTAGAGTGATTCCTCAGAGTGCTTGTAGTTACCGCTAAAAACTATAGGGGGAACTGATGATGATTGATTCATCAGAGAGTCTTTAATAACACTTTACTATAGGGGGATTTGACGAGGAGTGCTTCCTCAAAGAGACTATCCTAAGATGAACCTGAGGGGCGAGAGAGTGTGTACTTCCCAGAGGGTTGCTTGGGTTTTCTAGGTAGAACCAGAGGGGTTAAGCTGTGAGTACTTCCCAAAGGGTTACCTATTGTGTTATCTGTCTACTTGATGTGTGGTTTCTTGAATGTAATTGAATTGGAGAATTTTTTTACTACTGAGTACTTCCTTATTTACTAATTCCTTTTACTTATTACCTTCCATATATTCACTGACTGTTATGCACAAATCTCGTGGTGGTTTCCTGCTGGGATCTAGTCTCACACCCCATTTGGGCTATGCTTTTGGGCCCAAATAGATTATATTGTTGTAGGTATAGATAAGGGCAATCACCATTCTACTTCTGGTACTTGACTGCATTGGAGTAGGAGAGCATGAGACCAAGCATAGGCTTGTGATGTTGTGGAGTGGTTTATTGGTTTTCTTTGTACTTTGGTTTAGTACTATATTTCAGCATTTTTACTTGTTTGGATACTTTCCTGGACATATGTATCCTGAATTCATTTATATATATGTGATCCAGTTTTTTATTACTCCAGTCTTCCTCTATTTACTATTGTTGGTATATTTACTGCTTACACTATTGTATATTGTTTTACTTCTGCTGTGTTAGTCTAACAATGAAGGAATAATTTCCCCACTATCACACCCACGGCCCTCACCGCTTGTCAGTAGCCTCTGGAATTTCGAGAAATGCTCTTGAGGCCATGTGACCAACTGGGTACGGGGCGTCTCTGGGCAGCTTCCGGAATTGGGATGTTACAACACGATTTTTGTTTAGTTTCACATCCTCACTTTTTTCAATTTATAAGAACTTTTAATTCATTATTTTCTTATTTTTCATTTAGCTTCATCTTTAATATTATATTTTTTGAGGTAATATTTATGTATATAAGGGTATGTAGTTTGAAGGTGCAATGGTGGTTTGAGGATCAACCTTGGAATGGATGTAAACTAGAAACTGGATAGCTGTTGGAACCCATTGGAAAACTAGTGTGGTTCCAATAAGTCATCTAGATATATAGGACCCCGCCATCTATCCAGTTATCCTTGAATATCCCAATAATTTCTAATATTTACATTTTCCATATAGTGAGGTACATTGGGTGGAAGGTAAGTCCAGTTCAGGGGTGAAATAAATTCACCAAGTTTGTTTTAATTCCACACACCTTTGGTTCTTATTAATTAGCCAAATACTAATCTAGAACCCCCATTTTCAATTTATGGACTACACTATATAAAATAGACTCTTCCATTTATCACCCCTTTCCTCTCCATGATTTTACAAATATGGTGATGATAAAATAATGATATTTATTTTGTTATATTCTAAATCATTCATCTTATCTAATAGTTGAGCATGGATATATAATGTATCTTTTTTTATCTATAATAATCTGATGATTAATTCTCCCTTTAATTATAAAATGTTCATGGGTATAGTTATTTGGTTTCATTCCATAATCAAATAAATATCATGAAAATATATGAGCATTCTACAGGTAATTGTTATTAAATAAACATCTGAAACCTCTCATTGATGGTATATTGATGATTTATCTTTAATATTTTGATGATTCCATTGTAGATTGGAATAGTATTTTATGTTCCAATGACAAAACCCTAGAATAGAAGATTGAATTTTCAAGAACATTATATGTTTTATAAAATGTTATCATGAATTTATCATCAATGGATCTTCATATTCTTCTTGAATCACATATTAAATCAATTCTTCATTGAAGTATTGTTGATTGTTTAGTGATAATTAGATATAATCAAGTCTCACATATAGCCTAATCAATAAATTCTTGGTCAGTTCTTGAATTGACTACAGGTACAGTGAATTTGTTACCCCACCTTCAGTGTACCTCATAATTTGATTACTAATGTTGTATTAATGGTATGTGATTAGAGAACCGTCATTATTAATAAGTTAACTCTGTGAGTATTTATTTTGAACTGATATATTATCAAACTGGGACCCATGTTATTTATCACTTGATTTGTTATCTAATTCTTCATGGGTGTATGATATGTTTACACTTTTATCCTATGAAGAACCTTGAATTTATTTGTCAAAAACCTTGAGTTAGGAAGTTCTATACCCTTTTGAGTCCCTTTAATACTCTTATTCCTTAACTCATGATGTTTTAATATGGATTTTTTTTCATTATTGATTTTATTTCTTGTGGGTGTGTGAGTTTCCATGATACCCATATATGACCCTTTTTCCATGAGTATTTCTTTAGTATCTCATTACAATGATTGACATTGGTGACATGTTGTTATATGTTTTCGATTATATTATTTGAGTGATGTGATATTCTTTTCCTATTATGTTCTTCCTTATTATGTGTTACCATGCATTTGGAGGTTATCCTTTGTATTTGTGATATATTTCCATTGTGTTGTGATTTACCCATAGAAGGGGAGTGTGTATGATGTGAGATGATGGTGATGATGGACCACTACACTAGGTAGAGAATCATATCCTTGGCTCAAATGGAACTTTATTCCATGAGGATACAAAGGAACATAACAAAAATCTATTCCTCTAAGATACTATGTGTTGTCCCACTATTTTCCTTCAGGAATTTGAGTGAGGTTCCACCAATCATATGGTCAGTTAATTATCATTTGTATAATCTTTGATCAACCTTAAATCATATATCCAAAGAATATATGATCTGGGCTCATGTTGTCTTAGTTAGAATAGGGGTTCTTGGTATATGATTATTTTACATTCCAGTGCATTTATTATTATCAAGGAATACACATATTATACTTGTATTATTTTTTAAATATTTTTTTGTGGTGTCCTAGTAGCTTTATATCTCATACCTTGCACAAGCCTCTGAATACGTGTATAGATTTCATATATAGGGATCCTAGTAAGTTAAAGGGGACTATGAAATATGGTTGACATGTGTAGCATATAATTGGTGGAGAGACCAAGATAGACTTTTTAAGATACCACATTTTTTTTCTTATTTTCTACACCTATAATTTGGTTATCAATTCTTGTTTGGAAGGCCATTTGTTAATGCTTTATATGACATGTGTTCTGTCTGAAATTATATTCATATTCCTTTTTAAATCTATGTTGATTAATTTATTTATTATTATTGTTGTTTCCATAAATTATATTGACGGTATATTCTCCCCAATGATTAAATTTGGACCATTCTGTTTATTGAAAATCCTCTTGTGTATGGGGAGGTGATCATGATTTTATGTGACTCCTAAGATTGGACCTAATAGTATAGGTTAACACATTACAATGATATTATAGAACAATTTCTTATTTTCTACTAGAATAATATAGTATATTGTATGAACATAATAGTTTTGTGGGACTCATATAGAGGAGTTTTCATTTTCCTGGATAGTACATGTGTAATGGAAGATCAAGTTTCCATTGATGGGATTGTTGTTACTATTTTTTTAGGATTTGGGAGAATATTTTCATCATGTTTGGAACATAATATCACATTATATAAATACATTTATTTTTATAATAATATTTCCTTAATTAAATTAATTTTTCTCCTAATTTTTTATGATAAACTTTTATTCTTTGATTGTGTGAACTATTTTTTTATATGTAGTTTTGATAGTTTTGTTGGAATTAAATTTTTTATCCTTGTCTATTTTTTATATTTTGTATATATATGAATTTTTGACTAGCATGTAGGTATATAGACCTTTGTAAGTCCTATGAGTATTATACATTTTTTTATGGGTATTATTCCAGTAGAACCTTTATGTAATCCCATAGAGTTGTTACGATTTATCCTATTTGATATGAATTTTATTATGTTTCCTTACCTTTTAAAAAAAATCCTCCCTAAAAAAATTTATGGGACCACCTATTAATTTAGGTTGAGATTCTCCCATTAGATTGGATTCCCCTTTTCCACTACCTTTTCTGTAGCAGGGTAAAGTATAGCATTCTCCTACACCTTCCCTATTTGTGTAGGTACTGGGAACACCTTTTTCTAGATTCCTACATCTTGTTCCTACCTAAAGAAAAGGGGCACCGATGTCCATGATTGACTATGATAGATAATTCTGGCTCTAACATCCACCAACCATTTCAGGCACAATAGATACTTAGGATTCAATGGACTAGATATAAATCCTTTAGGGTCTCTTTGACATCATAGAGACACTTAAAGATAAAAATGTTAAGATAATAGTTTCTATACTATAATTACCCAAAAAGAGGTTTTGGTGAATGATGGGAAAAATAAAAAGATGTGAGAGTCTAATCTAGAAGTCTTTTAGGGGACTACTCTTTACGAAATTATATCCCATTACAATAACTATGGATAGATCATAGAAGTTCATAGAGATACATAATGGTTCTATGATGGTATTTTTATACTCTTCTCATTTCACCGAGATACTACACTTTTCTCCACTCATATCTAGATATGAGGCACAAAAGGTTGTGAATTTCAAAATAGGTAAGAAACCTAATATCAGATTATAGGTTAATTCCTTTTACCAAATAATATAACAAAATTTTCTACATGTGGTATTATCTATAGACATGGTTCTAGAATATTATCATGTAGTTTTTCTTCTTCCACACATCATACCTCAAGTGGGTGGACCTTCTACTTTTTTGATGAGTGCCACTTCCAGTTTTATGCATAAGAATATTAGGGAAGTGTAGGAAAGTATTTGTATGAATGTGGACCATTGTATGACTTCTTTATCCCACTTATAAGGAGTTCTGTAGTGGTTCAATTATTTTATGTTCAGTAATTATCATAAGTATAGTATAATACCCCTCAATGCACGTCAAAAGTGTGAAATGATTAGTCATCTCTAGAATTTTTTCTTTAGGGATTTTGGAAATGGTTTCATAGGGGTAGATAGAATAAATGATCTATGAACCAGGGTTATAGTTGAGGTCCCCATTAGTAAACTCAGATAATTACTCAGACTTGTCATTTTTCTCATGGATAGGATCATAGTGATGTGGTATTCCCCATTTATACAATGGATTATAGTCCAATAGATAGTGAAGTGGGACTATAGATTATTCAATGTATAGACTTGATCAATTCTATTTTTTACACCAATTTGTTTTTTTCTGATTTTTATCATTCTTTTATCTCCATATAATTTATTTTTGGACCTAACTTATTAGCCAGGTTGTCTTCTGAGTTACTTTCCCTGAATAAACCATTGGTTATTAATGTGGAACATCTTCAGTGATTCCTAGGGTGTCTTATATTGATTTATGGTTATGGATATCTATTTTATGGTATTATTCTAGAGATCATGGTATTTTATTTGATTCTTAAAAATCATTAAATGACTAGATTTGGAGCTCACATTGACTTCTACTGGAGATAGGTATCATTTACATCTCCAAAGAGGGATAAGTACCTGATGACCATAGAATGATAACTAGGAGTATGTAAAGTTGTTCATGAAATTAGTTATATTTCTATAATCAAAATGATTATTGTGGGCTCAAAACTTATAGCAGGATCAGTGGAATCCCCCTGATGTTTTCCTCCTATCCTGGATATCTATCATGATTTCTTCCCAAATGACTTCAATGGAATTCCCTTTAATTGAATACTTATCATTAAGTTACAAGTTGTTCCAAGTGAAAATACAATTTCAATACCCCATTATTATATTTAATTATTCGATTTCAACGAAATCATGTGGATACCCAATGACTTGGGGTAGAATGGATTTATCAACCTTAGTACTTCACCATATGGTGCATCTGTCGTTTTCTCCAAGAAGGTGGATAGAATTCTTCAACTCTTCATAGATTAACTAATGATAAATTATGATATAGTGAAGAATTAATGTCCCATACCTAGGATCAATGATATATTTGATTATTTACGTAGAGTTATGTGGTTCTCCGATATCAATCTTTAACCAAACAATCACCTATTATGGGTTAAAGAGTAGGACATCCTGAAGATGGTGCTTTATAGTACGTATGGGTTGTATTAGTAATTGGTAATTGTTTTTGGACTATAAAATGCCACATTAGTGTTCATGAATTTAATGAAAAATATCATCCACAAAAATATTGATTCATTAATCTTGGAATTTTGTTGAGGGCATCCACATATAATCAAAAAATCCAGGGTTTTATGAGAAACCTGTTGAGATAGTCCTGTGTATACTTTTATCACATTTTCATTATTGAAATATATAAAAGTTTAAATTTTTATTCATAATGTTTAATTATTGGGTAATGTGGTGTTTGAGATTGGTATATCTATGTACCTAGATAATATAGAGCTAGTGATTTCTTGGCTTCTTCCTTGAAAAATGTTTTAGATAACAAGATTCTCATGTTTATCTTTAAACTACAATTGTTTTATCTATTAATTTTCTCATTTATCATCATCCATGAATACACTGCTGAATAAGGGGATAAAATTAATTTGGAAGTATGTGTGTAAATAGGTGTTTCTTGAGATGAATAAGAGGTTGGATATATCTCTAGTGTGTCCACTCCCTAATACATGGATAAGTTGTGATTTACACTACAATAAATCAGGGATTGGTTTCAGATTAGTGTTGATGTAAAGGGATAAGGTAGTATTTTATGATTCACAATTGTTACAACACCATGTGAAAAACAATCCTACCCATGAATTAGATCATGAATCCTTGGTCTATGATTTAAAATGTTGGGGACACTACCTCTTTAGTGATATGTTTTTTATCACCTAGACCATAAGAGATTTGATTATATCTCTACAAAAAAATACCATAAATTGAAGAAAATGGTTTTGGTAGAGTATCTATAGAGATATCTTGTAAATGTAGTCAATGTAATGTCATTTTAGATTCTATTATTTTTAAGAAACAAGAAGCTCTGGAGCATGTTGAATTCCCTTCAACAGAATATTTGTTTTATAGTAGCTTAATAGATGACTAGAGGATGGATGCTTCTAAGGATCTAGGATCAATAATGTGATATTTATGGGTGAAAACATATTCCTTATTAGAACATGAAAAAATTGGAATTGATACAAACATATATTGTTATATTATGTGGGAATGGATAACTTGTGGTGACCCAATACATGGGTGGTCATTGGATGGTGATGATGTGATCCTTATACATGGTAGATTTGTTGTCCCTAATTACTTCAAGGAATATATAATGATGGAATTCCATACCTCTAAGTGGTTAGTGAATCCTAGAGTGACAAATATATATCATGATATCACGTGTCAATCTTGGAGGTCAGGGATGAAGAGGGGGCATTCCATACTTGTTTCCTAATGCCATACCTACTATAGGAAAATGGTCGGGAACCAATGTATTTTAGCTATACACTAGGCCCTTCCAGTGCCTATTTATATGTGATAAAAAATCATGATGTGATTTTTTATGGGTTTACTTAGGACCCCAAGTATCCATGACAGTAGCTTGTTATTATAAATGAGTTGATGAAAGATTTGCATTTCTTACTATTCCTGGGGACTCACTTGATAGATGATATGGGAATGAATTATGTCCATGAAATTTTATACTTACATTGAGTTCCTTTGATAATTCTATCTAATATAGATTCACATTTCACTTCATGGTTTTTTAGGTATTTTATAAGCCCATAGAAACTCATATGCTATTAAAAATAGAATACTATCCTCAGATAGATAGATAGTTATAATAGACAATTATTATACTAGAGGATATGCTTTGGGCATGTTCCATAGAATTTCGGTGATATTACTATAATTACCTATCCTTGGATGAGTTTTCATAAAAAAAAAATTTATCAAAATTAAATCATATGGAACCTTATGATGATCTTTACGGTAGTCCATGTAGCTCACTACTTTGTTGATATTAAGCTACTCACACACTAGTTATGGGGCCAAATATAGTATAGGATACTTTCAGGAGAGTGTAGTTGATTCATAAAATGTTAGTTAAATATTTTATTACGAATAGATAATATTCCAATAATATTAAGAGTCCCTTGCTGTTTTCAATAGTATAATGGTTTTTTCTAAGAGTGACCCCTCAATTAGACCACCAACATTTGAGGAAGTAATAGAAGCTAGAATCATGATATGTTATACACTTTGAGATTACTAAGTGGGTTAGGACATTAACATATCATTCATATATTCCATTAAACTATAGAGTTATATAAGATATTATTCAAATATCTTAGATTTATAGGAACAAACCTGATTTCACACACATCATTGACTGCGAGGATTTTGAGTAGGATCCTAATGTGTCAAATTGTAGTGCTCAATGAATATTTTAGATGGAAGTGATAACATTCAAAAAAGGAAGGTGGTATAACTATTTTAGATTATATTCTATCATGGAATGATCTATGAAGATTCTTTTTTGTGAGATTCTAATATTCATTCTCATTGGACGATTTTTTTGGAAATAAATTTTGATGTTATGTATCATGGATGATAAGTTGTTATAAAGGGAGAATAGTAATATTATCTCTTTTTTGATGTATGGGGTGTTTCATATTTTTAATTTCTACTTTAATGTTTTGTTTTTTATGATATTGTATTTTTATATCTTGGTTTTAAGTAGATAGGGGTTTGTATTTTGAAGATAGAGTTGTGGTTTGAGGCTCGATCATGGGGTAGCTGGAAAATAGCCACTGACTAGCCAATGGAATCTACAAGCCAACTGAATTGACTCTAGTAAGTATAGAGACTAAATCAGACCCCATAAGACATCAGGTGTAACTAGACAAACATTGGTGTTTCTTTAAAGCATATAGTCAAGCAAGTAGTTCCCCCGGCTCACGGTTTGGGTCCACTTGGTAGCATGTTGTAATGTATATTGTTTTCATGTTGGAAATTTCATTAGGAAGTTGAATTTCCAATTACAAGAAAAATAAAGATTTTATATGAGATTTGGAATGACAATTAAAAGGTTGGAATAACTATATATATTTTTTTATGTGAAATGAGGCTTGGAAGATGCATTATAGGTTATTGAATCATCCCAAGGTTTCAAATTCTGAAACGAAAGTTTTGGAAGGTGCATATCTTGGGACAGAGTTAGTGAAAACCATATAGCCTAATCATGAGAGACATTTTTTATAGGATCATGGATTGAGAAACCATATAGAAGTATAGATAAAACAATGTAGGGGATCTATAATTATCTATATATAATAATCATGTTTGGTATATATATTGACTAACTATGCACTACAATTGTTCAAGGTTGTGTGCCTTAGATAGTAGAGGCACAAAGTTGGTCCATGATTTGTGTAACCGTGTATCCAAACCATATATCTCTCTTAAAATGGGAAAATTAACATTTTACCCTATGGGTTAGTGGAGTGTAAACCCCTCTTTCCATCCCCTTTCTCCCCATGCATGATACCCTCCTTCTCCCTTACTCCATGGGACTTACACCTCATTTTTGGTTTCAATTAAACATCATTAAGTTCATTGAAAACCTTGAGGTGTTCCTTATACTATATTTGAAATAATTTTTATTTTCTTTAGATTCATCAAATTCTTGATTTCATAGGTTTGGGTAATATTCTTGATTCCACTAGGGTATAGTGGATTTAGATACTGATGTTAGGGTGTTCACTATACCAAGCATTTGGGTGACCAAAGATTTCATATTCCCTACATAGAGTGTTTCTTCGTCATGGTATGTTTTAATGTTGAATTTGTGAAGCTTTGAAGATGAAATAAAATTTTTTAAAGTGTTGTTTTGATAACATTTCTTAGGTATTGTTCTTTTCTTGTGGATGGTCTTATATTTTGAGATGTTAGTGAGTTCTAGGTTGAAGTCACTTTGGTACATAATCATCCAGTGAGGTTTCCATATTTATTCCTTTATAGTTAATATTTTATAAAAAATTATAAGCTATAAATATTAATTAAATAATTATACTAATTATTATTAATTATCTTCTTTTTCTTTTTTATGAGACAAGATCATTTGTGACACATTTGATCTTGGAGAGGCCTTGGAAGCTACTTCCAAACCTTGAAAAATAAATGGAATGCTTCCTAATGGTAGTTATTTTTTCATGCTTTCCATTATTAATTTATTCATGTTTAGGGTATTATGATTATTCTTGGGATAATCCCTAAGTGATATACCTCATGTTTAATTTATTCAATGTATTATATAATTAATTAATTGGATAATTATATGAGATGAAAAACAGGTGTCCTTAACAACCCCTTTGCATTGGACTCAAGCTTTGAACCAAAGTGTTCGAGACTTAACCCTTTAGAAATAAGTAGCCTCTATACCTATCAGGAGGTGATACATCACATGGTAAGGCATTTCAGACTTTGTATAGGCCTAGGTTAAAGAACCATAGGTATTTTATTAGTGTTTTGTGTGTATAGATAGTCCTCAAGAGACTGTGGTACTAATGTAGAGATCACCAAGAGGGATATCTCATTTTATGTATGGACATCAAGGATCCTGAGTAGTATGCCTCTTTAGTGTATAGATATAGGGGACCCAAGTGGGTTCCCTGGTATTTTTCCAACCCTATCCCAGTGCATATGGGTTTGGATAAAGAGGGTAGTGGGTGTCACCTAGAACCTGTACCGAACTTTCTATCCTAAGAGGTTGTGTCGTTAGTGGTGGGTTTATGCATTCATAAACCCTTACTCTTTAATTTATCCTTTCAATCAGTAACAATTTATGTATCTATGATTTCTAGAGGTGGTTCCTAGTACTTTATCTGGTGGTCCTAGCGTGATTTCATATATCTCCAGGATTCCTAGATGTACTTCCTATGATTTCCCCTATAATCCTTTATTTGATTGTTATATAATTGGGATTATTCGACCTACATCTTATGATATGGATATTAAGTATATATGACTGATATTACATGGATTCTTAGAGGAACTTAAAAGGGTCTAACTTATGAGTCTTAAATAACCATGGGGTTTGACACGAGTCTCTCCAGCATTGATTTGAGGTACACTTGAGGATGATTATTCCCTCCAAAGTGATGCCTAGGATGTTCTGTAGGGTTAGATGGATGAACCATTACTATAGTTTTCATAATTTTCTGGGAGTGGGATACCCATCCACTTATTTAATAGATAATGAGAACGTACATTGATTCAGAGATCATTATCTATAGATCAACTAAGAGTTATCCCAATAGGTATTATCTGAGTAGTGATGTTGTGACCGCCTATGGACAGAGACATAGGGAATATACATAAAAAATGATTTTAATGTCATGAGTGGTATTGAATCCATATTACAGAAAATTTATAGGATGTATATATACTTCCTATAATTCTTCAATATATATTAATGGAGGTAATTACATGTCATCCCAAGATTAGGAAATATATCCATCTATGGTGAAGTATCTGATTATCCACTAAATGAGGATAATATTCATTGTTAATATATATAATATTCATGTGCTTTATTATTCATAAACACCATTTTAGTGCATTTTACACTTTGAACATCATTTCACATTATGATTGTAATTCCTTCTTAAAATGAACTATTATGTGGTACATTTTTTAACATCATTTAAAGTACCTAACGATTCATCTGATTTTAAGGAATCTAATTATACATATTTTAATTTTATATTTTTTTAAATTGATCTAAAATTAAATATAAACTTGTTTGATTCAGGGATCAATAGATAATTCATGGAATAATATGGGGATATTTCATGATGAAAGAAAATAATTCTGGAGAAGTCGGATTGGACACCAGCCAACTGAGGAGACTTTGGGTCCAAACATACAGGCCCAATGAATCCCCTATTTTGTGGACATATATAATACATGTAGAAGAACAAATAACTCTCCAGGATCCAATGCTAATTCGGCCACCATGGTTGTCATTAAAGAGGCCCAATTTGGATATAATATTCGGGGCCAGATTCTGTGGCCCAAGAAAAAAATCCTTCCAATATGATCATAGCTCGAAATCCAAAACTCCAAATGGGGAAAATTATTACAGGTGTTTAGAAGACATCTGGTAATCCGTTTTCTTCTTCTATGTCCCACTCTTATTTGGCCATCTAGATGGCCTTTCAAGTGTGTCTGTTCGTTGGATGAAAGATGGATGCCACCTCGGGTCAAGTGTAGAAAAGTCCAAGTTCCATAAGCCTTCCACCACCCTAGGCCTATAATAATCAAGTGAGATTCTTTGTACTGTTTGAGGCACGAACCAAGGCTCCAAAAATTCTTATTTAAGGTAGTGTTGGTAGAGGATTTGATCACCTTTGAGCTTTGTTTTCATCTTAATGTTATGCTGCCAATTTTTCTTTGTAACGTTCTTCCTTCACATGTAAGTTGTTTTAATTCATCATAGTTTCTTAATAAAATTTCTTCTTATCCTCTTATTATGTTTTTATCCATCTCACTTTGATACCTTTGCCTCAAGGTTTGAATTTTTTCACACCAAACCTTGTGAAATTATTCACACAATGGTGGAGTGATCATTTTCTTTTTATTGTTTTCTTTACTTCTTCAATTCCTCCCTCATGAGTCTACTTTCCGCTTCCATTGAAACCATAACATCAATGGAGGCCTAACCCACTTATGGGTTGATCCAAGGGAGTATAAAGAGGCAGTATTGGATGTTATTTATCACACCATTAATTTCTAATCACTTCTTTAATTGAGATTATTATTTGATGATTTTTAAACTCCATCATCCTTGTTGAATTTAAGGCCACAGACTTCAAGTGCTAATATGAACCATTACCTTGAAGTGCTCAAAATTTTGATCCTTCAAGTGTACAGGTGATTAGTATTAAAGGTTTTAGGTATTAAACTAGTAAGTTATGATGTTGGTTTATCTTATTAAATTAACCCATCTCAAATATAAGAAATTGAAATCATTGAAAAGGAAATATGTCCAATCCATCCCAAGTGATAACCTAGGATCAACTCGCACTTTTAAATTGAGTTCACTTAAGAATTTTAGTGTTCACTTAAACCCATATAAAATCAATCCAAAGTTGTCCACTCAATAACCAATAATAGTCCATATAATGTACGTGTCCATAGGTTACTTCTTAGGTCTCTGGGGATTCGATAACCCAAGCTAAACTACAAAGACCGTTATACCTTCTTCTCTTGGGTAAATTTGAGTGTGAATCAGTATCTTGGAAAGTTAAATTTCTAGAAGTAAATGAAGAAGGTATCAATATTTAAGATGACAGTCAGAATGATCGACTTAATTTTATATAGATTTAGTAGTAAGACATCTAGTTGAATGCTTTTTTCATAGGATGTATCGATGACTATGATTTCTGGCTCAAGGATTGGGTATGTTTTGATTTACATTACTTATCACCTTAATCTTACATATATGTATGTACGTATGTATATATACAAGAATATATATATACATGTGTAAATATTTATATAGTAAAAAAACTTATCATAGCTGTGTCTCAGCTAGATTGAGCACTTTCCCGTAGCATGCCTTGCACAACTTTTCCTTTCATATTATTTCAAATAGTTATTATTATTATTATTATTATTATTATTATTATTATTTTCATGATTAGTATCTCATGTTTATAAAAATTTTATAGTACCTGGTATGTATAATACTGTGTTGGTGTTTCCCTACTATGTTATTTAGTCACACCATGCCTGGTCCTCCAATACACTAAAGTACCTGAGCATATTCTCACTTGGTTTCAGGTATAGGTTTGGTTGTGTCCAAGGATTGATTGAGTATAATTTCTCTAATATGTATGAGGAGATCAAGTATGTGTTATGTCATGTTTTTTATACAATATCCTTGTACATTTATTTTTTTTCTTTTATTTACTCATATATATGTATGGTTGTCTCAGTGAGTGATAAGTATTTTATGTATAACATGGTTATTTGAGAGATTAAAACGTTATATTTATTATTAAAACATGATCCTTTTTCATTTTATTTATTTATTATGAATTTATTTGTTACTGATTTGGATGATTCATGATTATTTATATTGTTTCATAACTCTTTTATGAGGGAAAATCCTCTCTGTAGCCACATTTTAGTCCCTTACTTCTAGTTGGAAGAATCTTTTGGTTGGAGAGGCAAACATAAGGCCTTGTGATGAACTAGATCAGAGCATAAATTAAGTTTCATATAGATCAAGATGTTAAAAATCAATATAAAACTATTCATTTCCTATTAGATTACTATTTGGGATATGGTAGACATGAGTATTATGAGTGTTTCAAAGTATGTTACTGATGTTGTATTTATGAGTTGAGAACATTTTTTCTGGTAAGAAGTATAGGATTATAGGGTTATGGAAAGACTATTCTTGATATACAATGTTATAGTTAAATTTTATTTTCCCTTCAAGTGACACACATGTTGTCATTAATTTATGATTTTTATGGTTTTATGGATCTTGGACCATTGTTGAGGGTCCATTGATGGATTAATATCTCTTAACAAACTGTCAAGAGGATAGTGATTGATTTTTTCTATAGATTAGAAATGTAAAGTGGTTTATTATGCATCATATATTCCATTTAGGGTCTATATTTTATAAGAAATATGGTGTGCTATTTTTCTAATGATGGAGGTAAATTGTTTAAAGTGTTTTCAACAGCCAAAATGATGGTTTCAATATAGGTTATTAGAGAAATTCTTCAAATTGATTCAACTTATATATATTTATTTTTTATGGATGGTCATGTTGATCTATGGTGAGATGTTTGATGGGTATACAGATGACTCAATACCCATTCATAGGTTTTCAAGTGGCACTAGTAGTTTCATAGGAAAAAAATTCCCAAGTGTTAGATCCCTTTCAGGGTTTTTTCTTATGATCGATTATTTAATGTGTTATTAAAAACCTATATTGTGTTTTCCCACCTAGAATGTAATGTCATTATAATTAAGAAACTACATCGTTATAATGTAACATAGATCATTGATATGATGATGTGATGATACTATTGAAACTCATAGGTCAATGCAGATAGTCATTACCCTGATTTTAGATTATCTATTGGGGTCAGTTTGTATGATGTAAATAGACACATAACATTTTTAAAGAACTGGAACCTACATAGGGTATTACTATACACATATTATGGTGATTTTCAATTCATCATTCTTCCTACATTTACATTATTACCACTAAGGGTATCATTAAGAGGACTCTAAGGGAGGATTAGGGCCCATGTTGGCCAATAAAGAAATTAATAACCCTTTTAAGTTACTATTATCATTACCTCTATTGGGGAGGGTTAAGAGACTCGTTAGATACTATGAATGGAGATGGGTAAATGAATGATACACCATGAGATGTGACCTTATTAATAGTTCTAACATTTTGTCTATGTGGTTATACCTAGTGACAGTCATATGAGACATTATAAATTGGGCATTGTGGGAGACCTAGCGAGCCTTGGTTTTGACTTGGACCCTTTTCGATCGACATTTGGTTTTATCACGGGAAACCTTTGATTGATATTGGATGAGGTTTTTGGATTCCTTTTTAGGTATTGATCATGATTGGATGCCCATTTTGAGACTAATACACAATATTTTTATAGGTTTTAAAATCTACATAGGTTGATGTCATTGTTTTTTGATAAATAAAACAAGTTTCTTGTGTATAACGGATGGGTTCAATAGGTCGTACTATTCTATTATATCTTACTACTAACCAATATTTGTAAATTTGATGCTTAGATAACTTAAATCGATGTCATGTGATGGGAAGTCGTGGAAATAACCATAACATAGGATAGATGCTAGATTTTGAAGAGGATTTCTAAGGAAGCATCCTAATTAATTACATTCATTTTATGAGTATCATTATCATCTTGCCCTTGTAATGTATGACCCATGGGAGGGTGACATTGATGATAATTGTAGGTTTTAGTAACACATGGTGTCATTTTAATGGTAAATTGGTGAGTGGTCAAGTGCAAGTCGACATTTTGTGGTTTAAATAAATGTTGTGTAATTTTTATATGGAATTTGTGGAAATATTTAAACGTATCTCCATAGTAGAGGATACATTCAGAATAAATCAAGTTTTGAGAGGGATTGGAACTGTGGTTAGACTTGGACACAAATTTTCGGGAGATATGGTGTTAAGAGATGGTTAAGGACAAGAATAACCTAGTTTAGTGTGACTTTTTCTTAGGGGGAGTGACACACTTCAATTGATAGAATATTATTTTAATCTGATTGATGTAAAATTATTCCATATATCATGACCAGTTAAGAATTACACTGAGATAACATCGATTGTACCCTAGGGTACTTATTTACCTTTTGTGGTTATACAAGGGACTCTTAAAGAATTGTGCTCAAGGATTAGTAAATGGTTAAGAAATAAGTTGGGGATTTCACGTTAGTCTTTTGTGGGTGGATATCTTGATTATGTTTTAAATTTTAATTATCATCGCGGGTTTGGTTACCATCGACTAGCAATGGGAGATAGGTGAAATTTTCTTTGAAACTCGATTTTGAGTTAGATTTTGGGAATGAAAATTATTATGTTCGGTAATGGACAGGAATGGGTTACAATGATCAAAGATTTGTTCCATTAATGTAATGATAATTATTCTCCTAAGGTGGGGAGTTGGGAAAATAAGTCATAGGGTGGTCTTTTTTCTTTTTCATTCACGTCAATAAATAGACCTATGTATTACTAGATTCTTTAGTGAATTCCATGTTCATATTTGAACACATAATTGGGTGAAGTAAGAGTGTGGGAATTAGTCCTAGAGTGGCTTATAATGATCCTTGGACATTGGATTGATTATATATCAGTTCATATTATATGTAATGATAATGGTTTGATCATGAGATGGTATAGCTTGAAATTTCACTAGAATTTAGTTATAGGTTTTGGTGAACATTTTTGGAATGATCTTAGTGTGCCTTGGGATAAAGGAATTGGGATCAGGTTTTGGTGGTGTGTAAAATGAACCAGTGTAATTTCTTTAATAATAGTCCTATAGATGAGGTTCGGCTTGAATTATTTCATATAGTTGGATGTTGTTGGTGAGGAATCTCTAGATCCATGTTGTTGGTATGATATGAATGAAATGAAAGGGCCTTGTAGATAATTTTAAGTAAAATATATATGATCAATATGAGCTTGTTCAATTAGAATTTTTACATTATATATAATTGAGGATTGAGGGTTATGTCCTTATGTATGATTAGATTCTTTATATTGAGAAATGTGCAAGGGAAATGATCAAGACACTAGGGATGTGTGTCTTTAAAAAATTCCAATAGTGTAAGTATTATGACATGGAATTGGCTATGAAAGTAAGAACCTATAGATCATAGAATAGTGGATTTATTCTTATAATATATGATGACGTTTTAATGTATCGGGTTAAATGGAAATTCATGAGAATGGTATATTGTTTCACATTGGTTATTAGTGTTTCCATGGTTTTGTAGATTAAGCATTTCATGTTTAATGTGGTGTTGGAGGTATATTGGTAATTATGAAATATAATGAAACCATTTGAATGGAGTTCATGAAATGGGTGTGTTAGGTGGTCCATTTGGATTCCCACTTAGACTTATAAAATATGAGAAGTGTTTGGGTGGGGATAATGTATGATCCCATGTTTTTGGAGTTTGAAATTTTAATGGGAAATTGTATTATCAATTACACGATGAATAAATTTTTCATCAAGATTTTAAATGATAATTTAAAAGTTTTAATGCATCTAAATAATTATTTAGATTTGAAATGAGGATTTGACGGTGTCTTAAATATTTTAGGTGTATCTTAGGGGGGGGGTTCAAGACATGAAATATATTTTTTACAAAGGTGTAGCTCATGGTGTAGGGTTGGTGTATAGTTAGTGAAAAAAATGTGGTCTAACCATGTGGGATTTGTTTTATAGAAGAATAGTGAAATTTGATACTGGAGTTAGGGATTTCACTCTTCCAAGGAATTGGGTGACCTATGATATCATATTCAGTTTTTTGTATGTTGTTTCCTCAAGGTATGTTTTCATGATGATTTTCAAAATCTTTTAATATTAAATTAAAATTGTTCAATGGTTTTTTGATGACATTTATTGGGGATTATTCTAGTCCCAAGGTTAGGATTATGTTGTGTGATGTTAGTGAGTGCAAGGTCACAGTTTTTATGGGACTTAATCGGCCAGTGAGGTTCTGAGTTTTATGCCCTTAGCGTTAATTATTTTAATTATTTATATTCGATTATGTTTAATTAATTAATTATAGTAGTTTTAGATAATTAAACATTAGTATATTTTAATAAGACAATATCTATTGTGACTTAGTTTTTCTTGGATAGGATTTTCAAGCTACTACTAGAACATGAATTATAAATGGAATGATTCCAAATTGTTGGTTTTCTATCATACCTTCCCTTTTATGTATTTATGAATTTATATGGTATTATTTTTATCCTTGGGATCTCCCTTGATGGATACTCTACCTATTAAATTTATTAAATGTCTTGTCTTTAATTAATTGGACAATTACTAAAGATTAATTCCATGGTTCAATAACATACCCTATATGCTAACCTCATTCTTTGGCCCATAGTATCTAGGACATAACCCTTGAGACATCAAGTGGACTCCTGACCTCTTAAGAGTTGAGGTTGCACTTGGTAAGGCATGTCATCATTTTTATAGTCCTAGGTGGATGAAACTTAGGTAGACTATAATTGGGTTTGGTGTGTAGACATCCCTAGAGGGTCCATGCCACTGATATAGAGGTTCCCAAGATGGATACCTCATCTTATGTATGGACCTCAAGGATACCATGTACTATGTCTTCATTGTGTATTGATATTGGGGACCGTAGTGGGTTTTTTTGAAGTTCACCAACCTCAGCCTATTGGGCATGGTTTTGGGTATAGAGGATAGTGGATATCACCTAGAACCCATTCTGAACATTAAAACCCACGAGGTTGGGAAATTAGTGGTGGTTTTAGGAATTTTTCCTCCAACACCCTGTTATTTATTATTTCACTCATTTAATATGTTTGTAGATATTAATTATAGTAGTGGTTCCATGTATTTTTAATGGTGGGAATGAAATAATGTGGTATATCTCAGGGATTCCTAGATTTACTTCCTAGGATCAGGCTTCTAAGAATTTGTTTTATTGTTATATCATTGGGATGCTCAAACATACTTCCTTATATTTGGTTGTTGATCCTTTATGAATGATATTATAGGAATGCCTATAGGTACTTACTTGGATACAAATTATGATCCTTACTTGACCATTGTATTGGAAATGATGTTCTCTATCATTGATTTGAGGTGCACTCAAGGATGATTACACTCTCTCATTTGATTCCTAGAATGGTCCCTTGGTTCAGCTGGATGAACCATCTCTACATTCATCAGATGTGACTAGGAGTTATGTATTGATCAATTTATTGAATGGAAACCAAGGAAATACAAGGATCCAAAGATTATTCCCTACAGATCTACTAAGGTTCATCCCCATAGGAATTATCTGAGTAGTTATGTCAGGACTACATATGGACCGAGACCTAAGTCTCATACATCAGACACGATTTTTATGGTTTGAGTTGTATGGAATCCATCATATAGACCATTTATAGTATTTAAAAATACATATTAGAATACTTAATTATAATAATTGAATGTTAGTATGGGTGAACCCAGGGTTTGGACATGTATCTTTCCTTATCGAGGTAGCTTTATCATATAAATTTCAATCACCGGTGGAAGTAGGTATCATCGATCGGGATTATGAACCTAATTATTAAATTAATTATACATTAATTACATAGTAAGTCATATAGATCAATTCCTTTTTCATAGGATATCTAGATGATTATGATTTCATATCCATAAATTTATTGTGGTATTATTTAGAACACTTTTCACCTTACACACACATATATATATATATGATAATATATATATATATACACACACACACATGAAGACACCATATCTTAGTTGTGTCTCGGCTAGGTTGAGAACAACCCTTGCGAATTACTTGTAAAACTTTTCCATTCAATTTATTTCAATCATTTATTTTTATTTTTATTTTTATTATCCAAACGAGTAGCTCAAATTTACATACAGTAAATATTACTAGCTATGTAAGAACCAAGTTGGTGGTTCCCTACTTAGTTTTGTATTAAAACCCCGCTCAGGTTTCTATTGCACTAGGGTACCTAAGAAAATTCTCACATTGTTATAAAAATAGGTTTGGCTGAAACCTGACACTAATCGACCAGGATGGCTCAGATATGTATGTGGAGATCGAGTATGTGGTATGGCTCATGATATGTAGTAAAACCGTGTAATTATTTTCATTTTTATTACTCTTGTATATGAATGGTTGGCCCAATGGGAGATCAATGTGGTATATATGAAATGGTCATTTAGTCCATTACTATATTCCATTTATTATTGCATTGTGCCCCTATTTTAGTTTATTTATTACCTCCACACACTTATTATTACTAATTTGGATGATGGTTGGTTATTTATTTTGTTTTTTATTATGATATGAGGGTTTAGTCACTATATGGACACACCTTATACACTTACTAATAGTCAGAAGCCTTTGGAATATAGAGATGCATGCTAAAGGATTATTTGGAAAATTGGCTTGGAGCACTAATTTAGTGGAATCTGAGTCGGGACATTACATCAGTGCTCCCAGTCTGGGGGGAACATAATGAACCCCATGTATTTCAATTCCATGAATCTTTGGTCCTTGTTAATTAACTTAATACAAACTTGGGAACCACATTATGAAATTAATTCCTCCCCAATAGACATTATAAACTCCCATTATTCTCAACATTCATCTATATGATTTGACTAATATGTTGATTCTAGAAAGGTGGTATTTCTTTATGTCTTTGAGAAATACTCTATTCTCTTTTATATATGAGCATGGATCTATAATGGATCTATGGTTTCTATATTTATTATATAATTAATTATCCCATTAATTATTGAATAGTGGTGTATGTAGATAATTTATCTTGTTCCTTGATCCAATTAAGATACACTGAATAATTTTAGTGTCTTATGGGTAAGTTTTACTAAGTCATCCACTGAAACCTCTTCCTAGTGAAATATATATGATAGATCATTAATCTATTAATGATTACTTAGTATATTGGTGGATGGTTTAATGTGTCACTAGTAACCCCCTCAATCAAATATATATTTCTCAAGAACGGTGGAAATTTCTAGGTAAGTCATCTTTGAATGATCAAAAATAGATCTTAATATTTTTATTATTCTTGAATATCATCTTGAATATCTTATTTGTTGATGGATTTATAGTGGATCAATTATCATTGGAGAGACCCATGTATCTCTTATAAAATTGGTTAGGATTTCACTATCTGTTGTTGAATCAATAATGGATCTGGTGAATTAGAGACCCCTCCTTCTACATACATCATATTTGGTTTTTTTGACCGAAACCTTAATGTATGTTATTCTATAACCATCAATCTTAACGTGGAACATTTGTTAGTATGAATTATAAAAATATTTCCTGAAAAATAATTACTTGATATATGCATCCCTTGAAATTTGTTCACATTCTCTAGGGGTATGAAACATGTTTGATCTTTGATCCATAGTTGAACCTTGGATTTATTCATTAAAAAATTTTAGGTAGGATGTTCCTTACCCTTTGAGTCCCTTTAATATTCTTGTTTCCTGGACTCAGGATAGGTTTTAATGTCTTTTCTTTTCTTGATTGATGTGACTTCTTGTGGATGTTTTTGTTTTTATGATACCCTTATAAGATCATTTCTCCATGACTATTGCTACAATATATTTTTATTATGCTTGATGTCAGTCACATATTTTTATATTTTTTCTATTATATTATCATGATGATGTGCTATGATTTTATTATTATTTTCTTCCCTATTATGTGTGTTACCATGTCATTGGTTTTTTGTGTGGTATTAATGATAGGAGATCATCATGGTAAGATTACCCCTCAGAGGAGGTCTGTGGATTATGTGTATTGATAAATATGGTGGACCCGTACATAGGGTAGGATCATAAAAATTTTGTTTATTAGATTGAAATTAGTATCTTCATTATATTGAGGAACATACCACAACTAGTTTCATTGAGGATACCCAATAGACTTCCACTTGATTCCTTGAGGATTTTGGGTAACATGTATCCATCCCTGTGGGCAGTTATTGATCATTGATGACATCTTGATCACCTTTCCATCATAAATACAAAGTAGGTATGATCCAGGATCAGGGTGGGTTGGTTAATAAATATGTTATTAGTATATGATTTTTATTTTTTGTTTCCAATATATTGTTATCATGGTATACATATGTTATACATGTGAAGATTTGTTAAGAATTCATTGGTGGTATCTTCATTGGTTTTATTACTCACAGCCTACACTAGAATATTGATGTGTGTGTAAATTTCTAATATAAGGATCTAACTAAGGGAAAGGGACCCACTGTATATGGTTGATCCATGGATTATAGATATATTAGTGTGATCAAGAGAGACTCTAGACGATACCATGGATTTAATTTTTTATTTACATTACTTGTACTCATGTTTGGATTTATACATTGGGAGCTTGTATAGTTTTGCATTTTATAATGTGGTTATCATCTAAAATTCTATTATTCCTTCTTGTTTACTCTAGGATGATTATTTTTATTATTATTTTTATTATTAGTCCCATGAAATGGTAATGGGTGAATATTCTCCCTATTGATATAATTCATACAATCACTACTAGTTGACAGAGTATTGAATATGGGGAGGCACACATGAGGTTATTTGAAACTGTGGATAAGAATAAGTTGTTTGGGTCAGGAAGTTACATATAATTACTCAATTTTTTACTAAATAATTGAATAAAAAACCATGTTTAATAGAAACAAAGAGTGATCTCACACATTAAGGATGCCTTACATGGGTTTTGGTTGATAATAAAGAGATATGTAATGGAGATTCAAAAGTATTTAATTTTAATAATTGTTGATCTAGAGTCACATTAATTATGGATTTCATCAATGGAGAAAATTAGGATGTTTGTCGAATGAGAGGTATCCAATTCACTTGATTCATTATCTATTCAAAAATGGATTGTGAATTCCTCATCAATTCTATAAGTTAGGCTTGATTCTGGTTAATGAATATTGATCCACAATCTAACCATCATAAGAAAGGTATTCCAAGATATAATTAAAGAATAATATAATTTCAAGATGACTCTTTTATGTCGGATTATACAGAAATTTCCATCATTCATGATATTTTAATCTTAGATTAAGGTGGGTTTTCATTAAAACATTGATACCTCCACCTATCTACTAAATAATCCTAAATGGGTTCTGTTTTTTTCATCAATCCATCGTCAATGAGAATTCGAGGAAGATGATCTATAAACACTTACTTTAGAACACCAATATTATATGGCCAATATTGATTTGATTAAGAAGTGGCATCTATATTCCTGATCTCCATTAAATCTAAAAATAAATTAAGGAAATATCATTTGATATTCATAGAAAATATTTATTCGATATAGATCCATATATTACAATCAAGGAAGAAGAATAATTTATAGAATTTCATATAATAGCATACCATTATAGTTCCATCAAATTGGTCAATCCTTCATGAGGAAGGGGGAATTATGTTAGAGACAATATTCATGAGAGGGGATATAAATGTCTAAATATGGTGTTTGGGGTAACAATTGAGTGAAAATGGGAGTGTAAATAAAAGTAAATATGGTTCATTTAATGCACACTATGATTGGGTGCACTAGTGAGCCAGTGATCCTTAGTAGCATTCTGGTGGTGTCTATAATTTCATGAAGACCTACAAAAACTCCATAGTCTAGTCAGTGAAATCTAATTCCTTGATAGTGGTAGCCTTTACCACCCTATGGACATTCCTCCTCTCTTTACTTCAACCACTGATTCTCAAACCCTTCATTCTCGAAAAAATTCACTTGATCAACCATATCTGAGAGGAATAATAGGTAGAAAAATAATTTTAGTATCTTTAATCATCTATACATCAAAAATAAGTAAGTATTTTACATGTTGGTTCTTAGGGATTTCTTTTTAAATGTTTTTTGGGATATTTGTTCTTATATTTTATAATGTCATGGACCAGTTTGGCTATAAGAATTGTAAGTTCCAACTTAGATTTAGTGGTTTTGGAGGAGTCTTAGAGTACCAAAAAACAATATAATAATGAATGAATTAATAATAAACCCATGGAATGTGGTGTTTTATATGGAAGGAATGATAAATGATTTATATAATAATGGAAAACATTGGATGGTTGAATTAAACGCTCAAGGAGAGTTGATATTAAATATAGAAAAATTTTGAATTATAAAAAATTAATGGATTGGGTATTGAATTTGGAAATTTTTAATATGTTTTAGAAAAATATAGATATCATGGGTTGAAATATAATTGTTGAAACTATTTTATTATAGTACTAATAAATTATTAGATTTTTTTAACAAATTAATTAAAAAATTTATAGTTAATCAGTGTAAGGTAATTAAATATGTTATCCCAAATTCTTGTGTGCTTCAATGTGGCCAATATCATAGTTTACAGTTGTGTAATTTGGATGATAGGTGGGATGAGAGTTGTAGTTGAGTCTAAGGCTATGGATTTCATATGATTTTGGTCTTTTGAAACATAATATATCTAATATTTATCATTTTTTCATATTCTTAAACACTAGTGATGATATGGAAACTGATAACAAAACTTTTAGCATGGGGTTACCCAACATACTAACTATCGAGGGAATCAATGGATAACATGTACCTTTCCCCCACTCTATCTTTAATTATAATATATTATGTGGGTGTAACAAATTTGTGAATGATTAAGTTATAGGATATAGACTCATATAGGTTGTGATGGATCTCATTTTACTTTACATTTAGTTGAAAACTATAATAGCTTATGGGTATAGCATATACTTGTGTTAGGTCATGGTAGGGAAGGATTATGAGGAGATTGATTTCATGGGATAATGTGGATTGAGTTATAATGCATGATACAAGGGCTATAATGTATTTATGTCTTCAAAATTGACACACATAGGATGAAGATGAGGTTATAATTATCTAATTGGGATGCAGGATGGTTTTGATATGATTACCTGGGTTAGGGAAGGATGGATTATGGAGGGATGAGCATATGAAATGTGTTTTTTGGATGTGAGAGTGACACACCAAAGGATAAGTGAAATCAGAGAACATTTCATATATAAATATTTGTTTTATATGTATATTATTACCTGTATGTATTACATTCTGAGTGGTCCATGGTGATAATGTTATTTAGTTTACGAATTAAGGAAACAAGTTAGTTTCACTACATATTTACTAAGCTTTAGTATGATTCTTTTAGTTTGTTTATGAGAGGTTCTAAGGTGTATCATACTGAGTACAATTTTATGCTCACCCAATATATATATATATATGTACATATTCAGGTATGTAAAATATGTTTGGTGATAAAGTGTGACATTGCAATATCAGTGTGGTTGTTCAAGAGCTATCATAGTTCATTGAAACTATATAAGATTTCTTTAAGTATTTTTTAAAATTTATTCTATGGGTATCATTTCATTCATATTTTAGGATTAATTATTTATTTATTAATGGTGTATATTGGTGTAATCACATATAATATCGTATTCCTTAAATTTATATAAAATGGAAAATTCCCTTAATTTGTGATTATATACACACGTTTCTAGTCTCTAACTCATGAACTATTAGATACAACCTTCAAGGGTTATCATCTCTTGATTAATTACTAGAATGAGAGTGTTACTACTATTGGGGGAATGATAGAATAGTAACATAGTTGATGATTGTGATATTGGATGGATTTTGAATATACGTATTAGTGAGGATATATGGGTTGGTAGTGAAAGACTATCATTCAGCCTTATAATTTTCTGTAGGTAAGGTAGACTAGTTGGGGAATATGATTTTAGGTCCCTCTATGATCTAATGCAATTTACTTAAAATTTACTAAATATGATAATATAATTGATCATACTTGTGGGGTAAAGGCCTTGGTAAAGACAATCCACCATGATTTTCTAAATTTATGTTTGAATTGTGTAGATAATTGCAATATGGTTGAAATTAAATTAATTAAACAACTTTAAATATTCAATATTTTATTTTCAGGGAGTCCCTAACATTTTTATATTTTTTAGAGTGGATCGAGGTCGGCGTCCCAACCATTTTATCAGCAAATATCTTCAGAAAGATGTTCTAATAGATCATTATAGAGTGGAGGTTTATAATTATGATATTGAGTGTAGGATACTCAAAGTGTTTTAGTGATATGGTATACAAACTTTTGAGATATATGTTAATGAAAAGGATATAGAGGCCTAGTAAAGGGATGTAAATATTTATATCAGTTTGTTTTTTGATTATAAGGAGAACTAGGTTTTATTGTTTGTTCTGATGTTGTGTGACAAAGATCTATAGTAATGGGACTTATTATTTTGTAAACTAGATGAGAAATTTGTTTTATGTTATAAGTTTAGTGATTGGTTTCAAACTAGTTTTATTTCTTTGAATGCAAAATTATTTTTAAGAGGAGATTATAATCCTTCATTATGAAAATTATTTTTTTCATGAGTTTAGTGTTTATTATAATGTCCTACTACATTATTCTTCATATATTCTACTAGATTTAGTGGTAAGTGTGAGGAAATAATAGGTTTATTTACATCCAAATACCCAACACTGAGTCACCCTATTAATGTTGAAGATATAACTAAAGGTGTTGGAAAGGGAATAAGTTATTTTTTGTATTCTATCCATGACCTGATAGTATTCGATGTGGAATCTCTATGACTCACATTAAATAAAACTTTTGATAAGAAGTTATTAATTTATTGGATATATGAAGAAGTTTCAAATAATTTGGAGTTATTTACCACATCCATCATCTCATTTCCCCCAAGCTAGAAGTTCACATACCCCTTCTAATGGATCGATCATAGTTTTTTATGCATGTGGCGGTCATGGCCATAAGAAGTGAGAATGTTTGACCATCCTTAGTAGTAATCATGAACATTATAATGAATGGTAACTTAAAGTAACCTTATTTAATTTTTTATAATAAAGGTTACTATTTCATACACATCCAGGATCTTTTCAGTTTAGACTGTCTGAGAATTACGTAAAACATTATATAATAATGTTGATACTATCACACAAAGAAAATTTTAAAAAATATAGATTTATATCTCCCCCCATATTTTATTCAAGACACCTTTTCATTATGTATAATGATTAATCATAGTAAAAATAATGCCCTTGATAATATTTCTCTGAATTCTTAAATCTTGTAAAAAATATATGAAATGTTTTGATGTTTTAAAAAAAAATCATTAAGGGATCAAAAACTAAAATAATTTGGTTATCCCCATTAAAATATAAAAACCAATAAGGATGTTTACCTTTTACATATTATGATTTTCAGCATATACAAAAAACATTTCCACAAGAGACAATCAATATTTTCTCATAGATAACCCTTGAAACCCATTAGAAAGAATAAGTAAAACTATGAAGGCATCCTCAGGCATGTGGAAAATTTATTAAACATTAACCTAACAAAAACATTCACCAATAAACATTACTTACCTCATGAAATCATAATATTTCCCTAAAAATCCCTTTATTTGAAATAATAATATAGGTAAATTGGGTAATGGTATTCATAAATTGTTTAACCTCATGCTTATCCAATTTCATAAGAACTGGATCCGAGTTAATTCTATAGGATATTAATCATAAGTTAATTTAACCCTACTAATTTTAAAGGACATTGTGTGACTAAGTAATGACTATATATATCATGTCATTCTAAAAATATAAAATTATTACATTAAAAGAGATTAATCCTATTTTTATTTGACACTAATTAGTGGATCAAATAGTGATATTTCCATAAGTATTGATTGAATATATTATAGTAAAATAGAATTTAATTTACTTCATAGTATTATACCAGGTAATTGAAATTAAAAAGTGAAAATACCACCCTAATACATGAATAGTAATTTATAAAAAAAATATTAACTTTGATTGATGCAACTAATCAATATATTTCATTACGAATCACTATTGACCAAGGGAAAATTTATATTATTTGTGTAATACAAATAATTAAGATAGAGAAGAGAATAAAAATTCGATAGAAAAATTAAATAGTTTTGAATTTTATTTAATTTAATAAAGTGACTATTTTTGTTCGCAAGAATAATTTTGTTATTTAAATAATGGGGATGGGGAAGAGAATGTTTTTGGAATGATTAAAATAGATAGAAAATTATTATGATATTTAAATATTTTGATGATTTTATTATAAATAATTATATAAAATTTTATACAAGGTTTGGTTTCTTAATGATTTATTTTATATTTTCAAAGGATTTAAAATACATAGCTAATTGGTCTAATAAAAATATTGAAAATATTACATCAAGGAAGTGAAAAAAAATTAGAGCAAGGTAAGAGAATCATTTATATGGATAAAAAAATGAGAAATTTTGTTGATATAAGTATTTTTAATTAATTCTAATCATTTATCACATGATAATTAATTAATAAATATATTGTCAAAGACTATAAATATATCATTTTTTTGTATTAACATATTTTTTTAATTTTTTTTTATAAGAAAATTTCTTATGATTTTTTTGGGAATATTTTTTGATTATAAATCAATCAATTTAAATGTTTTATAAATTAATGAATGAACCATGAAATTGTATGAATTTAATTCTATTTATTGGTGAATGATAAATAATAATTCTTAAATGTGGGTGAAGGAAATAATTAATCTTCAATGAAAAGGGAGCTTTATTTCAAATTCCAGGTATTATTAAACTTACCATTAAAATATTTTATTTTGAAAAAAGAAAATCTAAGACCTATGTTTATGTTATTAATTATACTTTTTGTTTGATAATAGAATAATTTTTAATGAATATCATCATACATTGTTGTAAAATATCATGTTTAATTAAATAAAATGGGAAATATTTTTTATATACAAGGTAATATAAGATAAGGATATTATATTGATGATTCATTATTCGGGTGAGATTTTTTATTTATGTATGATAATGTTTTCATATTTAAAATGATTTTTGACATGAGAATTTCATATTTTATTTTGGTAACATCCCAAATAGATATCAAAATTTTAAATTAATATTGACCAAATGGTTTTGTGTTTCATAAATGGTGTCAAAAATAATTGGTGTGGGAAAAAGAATAACCTTATATTGACCTAATTCACTTGACAATATGTCTTCATTCATTAAATATAAGAATTATTTTTGTATTTGATTAATGGTGGCAATAGATATGAATTTTTAAATTAATAAAAGTGAATGAGAAATGATTTCATTACTATATCTATTAAAAATAGTGTATAATACATGAGTTTGTGTGTTTTTCTCTACATAGAATGAAAATGGAAATTAATAAATATATTTTCAAAAAAAAATAAAAAATAAAATAATCCAATCAATTTGATGCCTAAAGTAAAAATCATAATAAAATTATATTAAATATTTTATTATTTCTCTATAAATATGATTATTTCGAAATAAATTTCCATTTGATATTTAAAAATTTACTTCTAGTGGATAATTACATAATATTAATTTTATATGAAATTCCATAGTGACTATAGTATGTTTTATAAACATTTATGTTGAGATATAAATTTAATAAAGATAACTTTTTATGTTTTCATATTTTTAAAATCTAAAATTTTAAAGAAATAATTTTTATAGTTTTAATTTATTTATATCTTAGTATCAAAATAATAATAAATATTGAGTGATAAATACATTGTAACTTTTTTGGGAATAGAAAATAGAAACAGAATTACATTTCATGATAATATTATGTTGAATAAAAGATATAAAAAATATTTTTCTATCAAATTTCATATCATGTAGTTTAATACGACATTCCATGTAATGTATTTCAGATAGAATAGAAAGATAATGATTAAAAATCATGGTTTTACAAAAGGAAACATGGCACAGCGGTCTTGTATTATTGGAAAATCATCTTAAAATGTTACATTGAACATGTCATTTACAATAACAGTTTTCTATGATGAATGAAATTTAATTAGGAAATTGTAAGGGATAATTTGAGTGATAAAAGAAATTTTTTATATTTACATTGATGGTGATACAAACCAAATATCTTTATTTCCTGAAATTTCCACTTATTAATTTGTTGAGTAAGAAAAAAATATTACAGTAGTTAAATGTGACGAATAAAATATAACTTTAATGTTTTTAATTTTTTTAAATAAGCATGTAATGACCCATGGATTTCATAGTCATTAGACTTTATAAGATGTTTTAATTTCTAATTTAGAGTAGGGGTTATTTCATGAATTGGAACCTGAAATGGGAATCAGAGAATTGGTACATCTGAAGGAGAAAATTTTGGCAAGATATTAAGGAATGGATTGTCGTTTGAGTGTTTTTAAGGTGTAATAAAAAGTCCTGAAGTCCCAAAACAAATTTCATATATGTTTTCATAATAAACCCATTAGGTCACATTGTTAATGACTATAACTAAAGAACCAAAAGGTGTATCATAAGGAATTACACCAAGAATATGACAAGAAAATCTAATTCTCATGTGTTGGATTATTTCACATTTCAACCCTTTGTCACATCATCAAATTTTAGGAAAGGTTTTGTATCAGGTTATGACCTTTGTACATTCTGAAATCAATGTATAAGTGTCTTTTCATGATATATGGGAGGATTAATATTTTGGTTCATCCTACCATCATTTCATTCTCAAAATAGGAATATTGTGATATCCACTCGACTAAAATATCCGCTATCTTACTCCCTTCAATCCATCATAGAGGGTGATGTATTATGGTGAATTCTTTTAGAATATTCATTGTATTCTCTACTCTTTATTTTTTTTCCATACATTCATTTTTTCTAATTTAAGTTGTATACAAATATGATTTTAAGTAAGTATTTCACTATAATATGGTGAAATAAACCTAATTTGACGGGGGTATCATGTGGTATGGTCAGATTATGTCCTAGAAAGATGAACATATGTCATTAGGTGTGATTACATAAAATAATTGATTCCTACAAGAAGATATAAACGTGATAAAATAATTGAATATGTTTGGATTAGATTATTTGAGAATATTTAGATCATGGATAAGGAAGTCACTCCATTTTATAGGTGTATAGTGCCATTAATAAAAGATTGTGTGCCCATTTATGCATGGTATCCTATTGAATCCAGTTTTTCATTGGATCAAAAATAGTATATTGGGAACAATAATTCCTTACAGAATGAAATAGGGTTTCTTTGATCCTCACAATTTTGTGAGAAATAATTTTTGGAACATCCTTTTTCAAAATTTCCTTGTGACTATGTATCCAAGGGGTGAGAGTATTGATTGATCTGATGTGATGACTTGGGTTGGTATTAGGGTATGAGGTATGATATGTGTAGGTGAGGATGGTTTCCCAAGGAATATTTGGGATGTTATGAGAGGATAACTCATAGTGGGAAGACTTGTGAGACTCACAGGCATTGGGAGTGACAACCTCATATGGGGGAGTTGAGACTTGGTGAGCATTGTGAGTGGGGTGAGTCCATCAAGAATAGTAATGGAATGATGAATATGGTTTATCTCTAGATAGTGTTCAAATATATTTCCAATAGGATATGTGATATGGTACATAGGTGTGATTCGTGTGAATTTTATAAAACATGGAATTTTGTTTCCAAGGGGTTGGAAGTGAGATAGGTTGGGATAATACCTTGGAATAAAGGTATAGAGTGATGAGGGTTCTGATGATTTTATACTTTATTATGAGGTATATGTTAGAGGATTTGTTTGGTAGTGTTGTCGTTGATTGGTGATGGGTGCATGATAGTAGTGAAAAAACTGAAATTACTATGTGAATGGGGGACCTAATGACTTATTTAACTTGTGAGACAAAAAAATTTGATATAGGGATTTTTTTAAGAGACGGGTGCCTAATCAAAGAAAAAGTGAGCCTATGTGATGTGTTGTGCACCATGTTTTGTGATTCATGTGTGTTATTGACTATATTCTTGTTATTTATTTTGAACCCTATGAGGGATAGGGTTTCTAAGTCTTATATTATGTATAACTATGATGGTACTAGATATATTATTGTGGTTGGGAGGGATTCCTCATGTTCATGATGTGGGACCTTTAATTTGGTATACATGTATTGGGATTATGGAACTCTTCTTTAGTAATCATGGTTCACGATAGTGACCATCCCTAACATAAAGGGTTTTCTCATAGCATGGCTTGAGACATAGATGTGGGACCCCACCATGATTAATAATAATGAGGTTGGGATTTGGGTGTAATAATGTTCCTTGTTCATTTGGGTAGTGGGTAAATAACATGGATGATTCCTACCATGAGTATTCACATATGGGATGGGTTATTGGTATGATGGAATGAGGTGAAAATTTATTTTATAATATGGAACTAAAGTAGGTAGGATTGGGTGTCATTGTAGTCTGGTTAACATATGATTGCATGATGTGCAAGGAGTCATGGGGGCCTGATTGGCACATGATGCCTAATTCAATTTCCTGAATTTTTTTTATTTTTCTTATGAATAGACATATATTTTTTAATATAGTAGGATAATTTAGTGATATCCAACTGTTATACAATTCACACACCAAATATTGACACATGGGTGTGTGTTAAAGATTTCTTTCTATTTTTTTGGTTATGCACAATATATACAATCGATCAAGTAGGGGAAACATGACTGGTATCGAAGTTAGGGATGACTATTAGGGATTAATGTAGAATTGTTCTTCATATTTTTTTCATTTATTTACATTATAATTAGGACTAAAATAGTGGAATATCAGTTCATATATTGTGTTATAATGTGTATGTATGTTATATTTCATTTATTAAAACATTTTTTACTTATTATGAGGTGAATTTAATAAAAAATCATATTCCTAGTTATGAATATTGTCCTTCTATTTGAAATTTTTATGCATTCTCATAGACCAAATTAAGACTTATAGTTCCTTGGATAATGGGATAGGGTGGATTTTATTTTCATTGGGTTGTGAGAAGTGCTCGTTAGATTTTTTTGGTTTCAAAATCACCTAAAAAGAATCGTTACAAGAGTAAAATGTGTCTATTGACATAAAGAGAGGACTTGGGTAGGTCTCAATGTATCAATCTTGATGTAAGTATTCTAGGATTGTTTCCTTAAAATTGTTTAAGATTTCTCAAAAGGCTCAGTTGTTGTAGATTGATAGGTGAGACTCTCATGCTTGGTGGGGACACCCTTATAAGGGTGGCTTATTCCTTGGTTAGAACCATGAGAATGATGATTCATGGTGTGATGGAGAGGGTTTTTCAATAGGTTATAGGCTAATATATAACATTTTGGATATTTGAGATGAGTCATATTTATGGGATGATGGAATTTTTCTAAGCATGGCATTTGGTTTCCTAGTGGGTGGGTGTTTGATATCTTGGGATGGTCCCTAGTAATTAAGACTACTATTGACGAGGGTTTTGATGGGGTCAGATTGATCTATGTGTTCTTGGTAATAACAGCCTTTGGGTAGTATTTTCACTAATGGGTTAAGGGTGTGAGATGGTATTTATGAGAAGAAATTGCAATGGGTCATAGAGCCCAGTAGGTTGCATAATGGGTGATCTGATATTTTCTTGAATGTGGGAATAAGTCTGAGTGGCTAGATCCCATGATGATATTTATTAATCCATTGTGACATGTTTTAGAACATATTTTTATATTTATTGTGTGTTATTGAATATGAGATTATGATAGTAGATAAACCAATGGGGTAGTGGGATATTTCAGTATAGAGTCCAACAATAAATATAGCATTGGATAGATTTATGTGGGTGATATGGAGTCCTTATGTGCATCAATTAAGACTTTTTCATAGTAGGATTGGGTTAGGATATTGGAAGTTTCATTTTGATTTCATGGGCCATGATAGTGGACCCCTTTTTCTAATAGGTTTGGGCCATAGTATGACCTAATAATTGATGATGTACCCTAACTTGAGTGATGATCTAGTGAGTTATGATTTGGATGTAAGCCCAATCCTTGTTCCTTTGGGTTGTAGGTTGAGGACTTGGAAAACATATACCATTAGTATTTAGGTATAGGATAGGTTATGATTAATATGGAATTTGGAAACAAGGTTGATTTTCCCATAATGTTAAATTAGGTTTTATTGGGTGGTATAGTGTCATATTTAACACATGATAGCCTAATCCATGTAGAGTCATGGGGTTCTGGTTAGAAGATGATATCAAATTACTTTTAATGACATGTTATTTATTATCCTTGTAGATATAAATATAAGATGGAATATAATAGAGAAACATAGTGAGACCATACTAAGATTAATTTTCCACAACCTACATGGGTACTATAGTGCACAAGAAAAACATATTTATTCTTTTCATTTTGAGAACAATATGTATAGAGAATTAAGTTGGGTTGATTATTGGATATCAAATATTGGGATGATTCATGATGATAGGAATATGGTTGATGTTCATATTTATTTAATTTTATTTTATATATAGGATTGTCCCAATTGAAAATCAATTCATGTATTGCATGATAGTGTATTTGTGTGATTTATTTCATTTATTATAACATTATGTTTTATTGATTATCCATACTCTTATTACGTGGTTGAAATTTATTATTTATTTCCATTGTGTTTTGGAATTTTATTTTTAGGAATATTCTTCTCATTATATGGATTAGGCTCTTACCTCTAGTCAACATCCTCTGGGATATAGGGAGGGGTTTTTGATATCACGTAGTATACCAGTTTGAGAAACTATCATAAAACATTCAGACCAAGGCCTTAAAAAAATATGGAATTATAAAAACACAAATGACTAGGGTGATCAATATATTAACATATTTATCTAATCTAATTGAATCGTTTTATAGAAAATATTGATTTTAATGGGATTTTTATTTCATGAAACATTATTTTGTTATTATATATAGAGATGAAATAGATAAGTGGGGAGAAAATAGAGGGATATGGTGTCATTAATCTATAGAATATTATAAAAATATTGGAAAACCCAACTATATAATGTATAAATATATACTTTTCCTGTTAATTGGAAACATATATATATAATTATAATTAAATTACATAGTTTATTTAGAAAATGACACATCTTAGAGGAGATATTTAGTGTTAACTTATAGGCTTATTTTCGAATTCCAAATATGATAGAATAAAGTCTTATAAGGATTGTAAAATTTTAATGGATTGATTTTTCATGTATTTTAGTGAGATTTAATATATTATTATTTATATTTTTTTTGAGTAACATAACCAATTTTTGGGATATAGTAAATGGTTTATTGATTTAATAAATTTGGGATTGTTTAAATTTTAAGTTAGTTGTGTTTTTATGTTTATATTTAATTATTTAAATTTATTGTTTAAATTCTTATGAAAAATTTGTATTTATTAAAGGATTTTACTTTAACAAGTCAATTTTATAATCAAGGTTTATTTATGATAAATGTATAATTAATATTATTCATGGAGTTTTAAATTTTTTTGGTTGTTGACATTTTGATTTTGAAATGATGGAGGTGTTATGAACAATTTTGGATGTGGGTTATAGATGGGTAGCATAGTTTAAGTATAAATTTTAACCAAACAAAAATTCAAACCATTATACACATTGAACTATGATTATTGTGTGTATTATATGATTGAAAGGCAGAAATATGTGTTTTTTATAGCCTCTGTGGCCTTATAACACCCCCACCCATGGGACTATGTCCTGAAACCGGGGTTGGGATGCTACATAGCCTCAGAGTAGTTCCATGACCACTAAATTATGTCTACAAGTGGTGATATATAAAAAAATATGTGTAATTATGTACCCTCAATTACAAACCACCAATAATGTGTACTAAAATCTAAAATACAATTTAAATGAAATAAACTAAAATATTTTTTTTTGAAAAAAAAATTGTTTACAAATCACAACATATCTAAAAAATGATATAAAATAATGAAGACATTCTGACTCCAATGAAAAAAATAGGTCCATGAGAAAAAATATCTTCCAGTGTTACTCAAAACTATAATTGCATCCCCCCACTAAATAAGAATTATATCAACTCTTCACATTAATCATGACTAATCATGTATATATGTTAACCATGGTAAAAATATAGAGATTAAATGCTAACAATATTGGTTTTCCAAAATTCATTCATACATTCCCATGTAAATAAATTTTTAAATGCAATACTAATACTCAATATAAAATAAAAATAAATAGTTTCAAAATATTAAAACTTTTAATTTAATTAATCATTAAAAAAATACATGCATTATTTTTTAAGAATATTACATTGTATCAAAATTTTACATTTTAAATGTTGTTCCCATTGATTTAAAAAATATAAAATTATAGAATTACAAAGTTTCTCCAATTTACCAAAAAAATACCATTTTCACAATCCATTTTAAATTCACCATATTTTAATATCTGATGAGGACACCCTATTTTCCAAAAATAAATTTTAAACTCCATTATTTCCCTAAATTCCAAATAAAAATTCTCTTTTAAAAACAATTCAATTAAAGACATTTTTTATAAACGAAATAAAGTCATTTCTCCATGCTAAGGTATTTACATAATCTAACTAATAGAAAACAACTTATTTGTAAATTCTCTATAAGCTAGATTTACTCAGGTGTGAACTATGTTCATACACCCAATGTAAAACCATATTAAGCATTCAATTCAGATTTAAATCATCTATATGATGATATCTCCCTAAAACACACTCCCTAAGACAGCAAATCATTTCCATAAAAAAACATAATTTCCGTGGGTGAAAATTTGGGTTCAAAAATTAAATTCTACAATACATTTTAACACACACACCAAATTAGTGGGAATACATATAAGTAGTTCAAGTTCAAAACTAAAATTTCACCCCCATTAATACCTCAAAGTCAAACCATTAAAATTAATTTTTGACAAAAAATTTATTAATTGAATCAAAAAATCATGGTAACATCATTAAATTTATAATTAAAACTTCTATTATAAATTTAAAATAAACACATTAACCATAATAAAAACCCAATTTTCTAATCCATGGGAAACAAATCCCACTTTCATTGAAAATTACCAATATTAATTTAAAAAAATCAATTCTCTTAAAGATAAGTATATATAAATTGTTCAAGATAATAAATCTATAATTTATATGAAATCATATCATTTTTTAAAACAAAACATTAAAATAAAACTCTATTTTTAGTAAAAAAAGAGAATCAACTCCCTTTTGAAAAACATTATATAAATATATCAATGTTAACAAAATTTCAAACTTAAAAATTTCCATTTTAAAATTCCAATATTCTATCTAATATCATTGGTTATCAAATACCCAAAAAAAATCATCAAAATAAAAAATAAAAAATCCTTATTTTCAAAAATGTATGCTTTCATGAGAAAAAAATAAAATTAATATTGAATAGATCATAATAAATATATAATATTTATAAATTAACCCAGTTCATAGTAGGGATTAGATACATCATAATATTTATGTTGTTCATGAAATTACCTAACTCTGTGATCCAAATATCATAGTGAAGGCATGAATCCAAAGATCCCAATAAAGAAGAATAGTGAATCTAGAATCCATATCCAAACATTAAAAAATTGGATTTCATGTTATCAAGAATTAGAGGAGAATATAATATAAATTGAGAAGGTTTTATATATATAAACTTTACCTAATATATATTAACCAATACAATAATAGTATCTCAATCAAATGATGAGAGTGTATGAGATCAACCAAAATGATCCAAATGCCCCAGAAATCACCTAATTAAGTTTGTGTGGGATGAACTGGTAATTTCATATGAGTTGTAAGCCTGAAAATATGGGTTCATATCATTAAAACCCGACTACATAGTAACATTTAAATTTCTTAGGGGGTACCATGTAGAGGTTTTTTGGTCCTCCCTCTAAGAAGATTGAGTGGATAGTCTATAAGGCTATGTTGTGACCATTCAATGACCGTGAAAATAATTTTTCCCAATATTTCCCATGTTCAAATGTATATGGTAATATATTAGTATTGTATAGGGGATCATATATCCTATACAAACATCCCACAAAAACTATATAAAATAACAAAACACGTAAAATAGAGTCCCTTGGGTAAGAATTGCAATTTGTAAAAAACTGTGTAAAGAAAACTCACATTTTAGATTATTTAATCACCCATTTCCAAGGATTAATCAATAACACATCATGAAATCTTATTCAACCATTAATATTTTTACACATCCAAAATAAATAAATATCTAAAAACATAGCATTACAATTCTCCACAATATAGAACATTTCATCCTAAAAAAGTAATTTTTCACTCTCATCAATGTAAATTACCCACCATTACTACTAATTTTCAAGTAATACCTCTTGATCCTCATATGGAATCATATCATGAAACCACTATTCAAAAACCAAAGAAATTCCCCCTCCCTATTGATTTTTTATCTATGATATAAAACACAAATTGTTATCCAACGCATTATAATTCTTTGGATAATCCAATCTGTAAAAGACACACCACAAATATATTCAATAATCTAAATGCAATACATTTTCTAATTAATTAACATTAATGATTTCCTAGGAAGTATGTCCACTAATTTTAGATACACTTTAAGTAATATAGAATCTATAACAACAAATATTAAAGTTCATTGATGATGATTAACATAAGACTTATACTGACTCTAAGAAGAAATCATACACTTCATAATCTACTAAACCTTCTCATATGTCTCCTCTAACAAAATATGTTCTCCAAGAGACCTATAACACTCTTCAATCAAAGGAAATGGTGACTAAACAACTGACCATACTATGTATTGGATAGTTCCTCATAATTTTATGAATGATTACTGTTATTATACATAAACCTAATCAATATAAGATTTTACTATAAAGATATTCCAATATCAAAAACACATTCCCAAAAATATTTTTAAATTTTGAATGATATAATCAATTTATCAATCTTTCATGGGATGATATATCATGGTCATATTTAGTTATCTCCTTATTAAATTATTGATTTTTTTTATATTCTCTATATAAATTAAGGATTTCTAGCTAGGATGATCAAATTTGGTACTCCATGACGTCTAACAACCAATTTCATACAAATAATTTCAATATCATCAACCAATAATTCTGCATGTATTGTAATTAAATCTGTATAATTTTATAACCAATCAACTCTCATAAAAACACTATCATTATTCTATTGTGACCTGGGAATACGAATAAAAAAATCATTAAATATTTAATACAATTTTTATATCTGGTCTCAAAGTTGATGTTACAAATTAAATAAATATTTATGATCTAACATCACTAATTTCCAAATAATGATAAATATGATCAGAAATTTCCTTCTTCATTCATAATCATTAGAACCATTATTTGATTTTATGATACACATTTTTTGATTCATGATATTCTGCCTAACAAAAATGGTGGAATACTTCCAAAAATTAAATCCTAAACATAATTGTAACCATAATCCACACTCTAAAATAGGAAATGAGATCTTTTGATATAGACTTTGGGACTCTCTCCACCTTCCATGGTATTTTGTTTTCCTCAAAGGTCCCTAGTTTTTTAAATTGTGGTCTGTCGCTTTTGATTTCCCCCGAAAAATTATCAAAATCATCATCCTTACACAAGCTCACCTTGGTTTCCCACATCGTTCATCGAAGGCCTTCTATTGATGTCATTGAAAAACTCATCAACACTCATTGGGGTCTCCTTCAATGATTTGTAGTTGTTTTTCTTTATTCTTGACAAATGATGATTCTCATTCCTTCTGAAGAAGACCTGGCTCTTGCTTGGTCTAGTGGATTGCGCTCCATCAAACATTTTCATTTTATCCTCACCATATGGTACATTTCTTTTCACATGAATCATGATTCAAAGACCATGTATATTTTAATTTTTCTTCTATATCACACTTTACTTTAAAAAATCCCTAATTTTTTTATATGTTAGGGGATATTGTTGTTCACTTTTTAGTTACAGATCTTAGAACCCAAATAGTTTTACATACCATTGATGCATGTATATGTGTTGAGATTGATATATAAAACCCACCATTGGATTTAATTTGGATCGAAATTGAGAGAGAGTATAGATGTAAACATCCAATTATCTATAATTTTTGGACTCACTATTACATCTCCTGCTTCCTCAAAGGGAATTCTAGAAATTTATTTCATCATAAGAGAGCTTCTCTTCTTGATCTGAATCTATTGAATGGGGAAATCACACATAAAATTGAGGATTCCGAGGGAATTTGGATATTGGTTTCATAGATCTTGGTTTAGGAGGTAAATGATCAAATTGATGTCAATATTTATTCTTATATAGAAGTAATGATTAAATCACTCCCCTATGCTATGAGACTTGAAGCTAATTTGGATGATACAATAGTGGAAAGTTCTATAGAAAATATCCCAGATTATGGATTGAGTTTTGATGATGGTAACGAAAGGTTAAATAAGGGCCTCTCTAGTTTTTAGTATTTAGAGATGGGAATGGGATACTCCAGTACGATATTAAAGGGAACCTCTAATGGAGGTAACATGAACATGATTGTGGTGTTTCTTGAGGATGAGATAATTCTGTTTGAGAGAGTGAATTGTGAGGATGAAACACATGGAATGCTTAGTTCTAGGGGAGTGAAAAAGGATTCATGTGATGCTGAGATGGATTCTGACACTGTTATATGGTCTATCGAGATTATGGAAGTTCAGAAAGAGTTGGATTTCATTCTATCATCTTCCAAGATGGAGAAGAATATCATAATGAACTCAGAGGGATTTACCAGGCATGTAAGGAGGGATCAGACTCAAAAAGGCTATTATAATATACCTAGACCACTAGTTACCAGATCTTCTCATAAAGGATTTCTCATTCAAAATAAATTTCATAATTCTATGAATACAAATATCAAAAATGTAACATAAAATAATTAGTCTACTTTGAAAGAGGAGAACACATCCCCTCCCAGTGAAGAGGTAGTGGGATTTAGCCTATAAGGGAAGTTGATTCTGATTAGAAGAAGGATCCAATGGTTCCTCCATTCCCAATGTTCTTTGAGAGGAAATCCTTTCATGTTCCTCAATGTTTTCCCATGAAATTTGGTACAATGAATCAGAACAGAAAGAAAAAAAATAAACGACTCAACTGGTCACTATATGGAATCTTTGGAGGTGCTGGTACAAGATATTAAACTAAATCATGTGGCTATAAAAGGCCCGGATCTAAGCCTTTTATCCTTTCCCCTATATTTCTATGAAAAAATTGTGATGGATCTAATTACACATGATCTGGAATGGAAATATCAATGGGAAACCCCTGGCTAGAGGAAATATTTTTTCATGGTGGTGCAAAGGAATCAAAGGTGGTACTGGTTCATTCTATTTTTGTCCTACTTTTTTTCAAGTTCTATTTTTTGGGTGTTTTTTTTTGTTGGTGTCCCTTTTTATAGACGATTTAATTTTTGGTTCCCATTCAACAAAAAATGGTTTTTTAAGAAAATTAAAAAAGGAAAACATCAAGGAATCATAAATAATAAATCTACATATTCTGTGAGAATTATGATGATACTTTATTAATCCAACCATTAATCTAACTACACAAGTGACCCATCTAAATAACGTCTATGCCACAATAGATCAATAGGATACACCCACAATTGGATTATCCAAATATTTGAACCCAAAAAATGAGATTCAAATTTTAAAACATTTCATAACAACTTTTACTCATGTGCTAATATCAAACACCTTAACCGGTGAATATCTTATGTGCCACATAGTGGTCTAAATAAGAGATAGTTCAGTATGTAACCAATTCTCGTGTATCAATGATCATCCACCATTAAAAACATTGAAGCATCTCTATCCTTGAAATTTTCTTTCAGTTAGCATAAGAATATTGATATTTTGAATCATCTAGATACACCCCCATACTACTATTCAATACATATATCTAATCAAATACCAAACATATTTTCCATAAATAACTTATCCACTCATACCTTGTCACTAATATCTATCCTCAACTACTAATTGGTTACACAAAACCATAAACCACCCAATACATTAATATATTTTATTTCTATAAGTGTAACACCCCCCGAACAATTGAAGGTATACTCCCCACAATATAACTACCCTTAACCCTACTACATGGGTATTACTATTCACTAGAAACATTAATTCCAAGATATAAATCCAAAAAAATATCATATATAAATCAAAATACTATGTATTATTTCATGATATCGCTACCCAACACCATTAATAACCCACCATAGAAACCTCGTGTTATTGATGGATATAACTCAAAAAAAATTAATTTAAAGGATAATACCCAAATTTGATGTTCATTACCACTACTAAAATGAAATCATCTCATTAGAGCCCCAAAAATTACATCAAAAAACAATTATTAACTTTCCAAAGTTATTATTTACCACACTTTTTAGTGGACGATTATGTTTTGATTATATTTGATTTCAATAGATGTCAATAGATGTCAACAGTTGTCAATATATGATAATAGATAATACATTTTTTATGTTGAGAAAAGGTAATGTTATGGATTAGTAGGAATCACCAACATATTCAGGAAATCAATATCATATTTATTAATAAATTACACTATATTAAGAAGATTTTATCTATAAGGGAAGGTTCATAGGACTCACCTAAGATCCAGAATGGATGGAAAATCATTTTGGGAAGCTATATTGTAGTCTTCCAGACTCATATGTAAACCTGATGATGTTTTTCTATTTAATATTTCATAAATAATAATTTATCTTGAAAATTTTTGATGATGACCTTATAATGGAGAGGGGGTGTTGGTGTTGTCAATAATATTAAGGATTATTTGGAAAATAAATAAGTTTATGAAAGTATTTGATGTTATAAAAAATACCAATGTAATTCAGATGATGACTAAGCTGATCTAAATCATTTTCAATTTCATGAGGATGGAATTATCGAGAATAGGTTTTTCGAAGAATGAATTTGTTGGAGCTGAGAATTTCTAGTATCAATATCACTGGTATCGTATTCATAAGAGAAAATAAATTACTGGAGTTGAAGATTATATAAGTAGTCCATCGTAATCAGTGTTACACCGATAATCCGAGTTACTCTAAAATCAGTAAGTAATTAATTTTTTTTGGTATCCTTATAAAATATTAGGTAGAATGATATGAAATTTTTTTTAAAGTATAAATGTCTTCTAAGAATTTTCTTTTGAGATGTTGGGAAAATTCAATAAGAAATATTTTTTAGACTGAGATTAATTAAAAATATAATCAACCATTTCTCATCAAGAGGATTTTTATTTATTTATTCTAGTGATATATAAATTTTGGAATTTCACAAAAAAGTGGGTTAAGAAAAAATAAGATTATGAATATGCTTTTTTGAAAACTTTTTTAAAGGGGGATAAGAATCTTTCTTGAAGTTCCACGAATTTTTTTGACTTGTTTTTTATCGGTTTGTATGAATCATAATAATGGGAATACATATATTTTACATTTTTTCACAACTGATACAGAGCAAGGTATTGGAGAATCTACTGTATTCATCATAATGACGAAATTGAAATGTGGAGATTAGTTTTTCAATTGGTGAGGAGAAACATAATAAATATTTGGTTTCTCTACTTATTTCTTTATCGGATTGAAGAATCATAATGAGTAATTTGCTGGAATTCTATATATAAATTATTAATTAATTTGAAGTTAACATAATTTTGGATAAGAGTTTATATGTAACATCCATATGTGATGTCTACTAGTGTTTACTAGAATTTATTGTAATGGGTTAGCTTCAATTTTGTACATATATTCATCATAATGATGAATCAAAATATGAAATCTGAATGAAGAATTAGAATGAATAATTAGAATAATGAAATTATTGTAAAAATAAATATGTCAATGATTGGAATTATATTTATTGAAAATTTGAATAATTTAATAATACAAATATTGATATGATATTGAAGTATAATTGAATATTTATAAAATTTGGTTGATTGGGAAATATTTTTTGAATATCCACCAAAACTGTATCTATGTTTCCTATAAAATGAGTTATATGTACATTTGTAAAAGAATGTGATCCAGATATTTTATTATGTGAAGATATGACACTCCAAAATTTTTGGATTGGGTATTTATTTTTCAACCATACTCTATTTAATGATGAAGGATTTTCTAGTGGAGAAATATCTAAGGAATTTGATGATGTTCAAAATGAAATCTGATCCATTGGAATGTGTCCATCTGATTGAGTCTATTGAAATCAAAGTACATTGGTTGGAAGGAAGTGAGAAGCCAATTTAGTACTTACTCAATTGAAGTAGGAAGATCAAAAAGATAATTGTACGACGACCAATAATTTGGAGACCATCATACAGACGTTACCAAACTCTGGTAGTTCAAACTGACTATTACTAAGGAAGTTTTCCAATCATTGTTTCTAGAAAATATTTCAAGACCAAAAATTTCCATATTGATTTTTTAAGGTTCTTGATTATTTTTCATAGTTAAAATTTGATTTATCATTCTTGTGGAAGAAGTGAAGACTTTTGGAAGATGATTATAATAGAAGAATAAAAGTGAATCTTACAACTGGGGATGCATACCAGTGGCTAAAAAGGCCTGTTTTTCAGAAATGGATGAAGAAAGAGATAGTTGGGGGATATAAACAACTATAATAGGAATGTTTCTACAAAGGTTGTATAATTTTCACAACTTTTGAATTTTTTATTTAGGAAATAATTTAGTGAAATAATCCATGTTGGTGTGACTATCCCACATGTCAAGGAGTATGTATTTGTACCAAACCCTATCAATATCGTGTGGTACGCTGTATTTATATTTTATTCATAAGATGTTGAATTTTTAAGTTATATTTTAGCGGATAATATCTCTAAAATGTTTCTAAGGTTAATAATTTTTTTGTAAAAGAGTTAAGAAACAATCTTATAAAAATAAATGTAACCCCCGATTAACCCCCCCCCCCCCCCTCTTAGTGGTCTCGATATTATTTGGTAACAAAAATTAGTTTCATAGTGTAGGTTCCCTCTGAATGATCCATCTCTACTAATGGAGAATTTGAATTTATAAAATAATAATGTGATTATAGTTTTCAATGGTATGAACTACCCTAACTGGAAATATTGAATGTTGTATTATCTTATGTCTCTTGGGTATGATGTTTTGCAAGCTACTATAAAAGTATTTTCTCCTTATATTGAGAATTATCCTATTACTACTGTTGATAAGATAAATATTAAGAATTATGTAAATGGAAAAAATTATTTACTCCCATCACTAACTAAACATGAGTTTTATAGAGTAACGAGATTTGGAACTACCAAAGGTATTAGGGATAAGTTGAAAAAAATTATGAATGTAATTCATAGGTGAAGAAGTCAAAGTTAAAACATTGGAGGATAAAGTATAAAGATCTAAAAAATATTTTTCATAAATATATTGTGAAATTATTTACAAGGTTAAATGGTATTTTTAGAACAATAAGATGTATTTTTGGGAAGTTGTAAGACTCAAACATTGTTGAAAATATATTATGAATTATTCCTGGTAAGTTTTATGGAGAAGATTCATCTTTCGAAGATAGAGATATTGGAACTCTATCATTGGATGGTATTTATAGTACTCCTTTTAATTAATATATGATTAGATATATGGTTATTAAAAGTTAAGAAAATGGTGATCAATAGTTGTCCTTCTAATATTTTTTAAAATGAAAAATAAAAAATAAAGAAGTTGTAGAAGAATCCAGTGATACAGAAGTAGAGAAAGAATCTGATGATTTCAATATAATTTCATACCTCCTTTAAAAGAAATACAATATGGGGAAGTGGAGATGTAGAACTCTCAATCATTGGAATTATGATGAAAAATTTCATTTTTCAAAAAAATTTCCAAGGAAGAAAATCAAAGAGTATGAGTATAAAGATGATGATCAGAAACCTTGAAAACAAGTGGAAGAAACATAATTAAAATTTCACTTATTACAAGAAGATGAAAAGTTATCTAAGAAGATGAAATAAGGATGACTCATCATCTAGTGATGAACATGATCATCAACTCAAATTTATTTCTCAAGATAGAAATGGATGTGATTCATGTGACATCCCAGATATGGATTCCCCTGAATAGGTGCCTCAAGCCTGGTGGTTCACATGGCCTGAAGAGCATCACCTCGAATGTCAGAGGCTACTGACTAGAAGAAAGGGCTTAGGGTTTGTCCATGGTGAGACTATTCCCTCACTACCAAAGTGTAATGAATTTGATGAAAGTAAACAGGGGTAAATAGTGGAATCCAAATAAGTAAATAGAAGGAACAGCGGAAAATAGAGACAATAACAACAATAACTGAAACACCTAAAATAACATTCAACTACTGACTCAATGTCATTCCACTAGAAAAATGGAAACTATGGATATAATATTGCAGGCATAACATGTTCCACAGTAGTATAAGGCAATAAAATATTATCCCAAGCATCCTGATCTTGGGCTCATTCATTTACTATCATGATCTATCCTAAACAGTAAGTAATCAGGTATTTGAAGATGTGTGCTTCCCTTTATCAACGCCTGCAACCAGTTAATCTTTACCGAGTACCAAACGATGCCCATATAGGGTGTGAGGTAAATATCAGTGTCCACTAACGGCGTCTATAACTTCTAGATTGTGTAATGAAAATGTAATAGTATGGATGCATGCATATATAATTTATGACAGTACAATGTAACTAAATACCCAATTACCTTCTTTATCCATCGACTGGTGTCTGAACATCTAACCAAATCATTTAATTAAGTAATTAGCAATGTTATATTGATAGGTATCATGAGGAATAACCTACAATGACATCACCACGTGATAGTATAAATAGTAAAGTATCCAAGATGTAACAAGGAAACCATGATTTATGATATTTAATAATGATGTCCCAAGGTAATAACCAAAGTAACATAGTCCTCAATGGTTTTAGTCACAGTAATAACTGTAGCATGGCATGGGGTAAGATTGTAATCCAAAAATCATATTCCAATGCATTCCACAATGAGGCACATATCGAGTCCAGGCTGATCGACTAAGGTAAAACGAGGCTAAGCAGAGAAAGTTCCGGATGGGATTTTACCATGGGACCTACTTTTCAATGTTGGATCCAAGGAGTATATACAATTAATCAAGTAATAATATGAAGGGATCATATGGTGTCATGCCAAATATTCAATAATAGACATTTATCGAGATCTATGTGGGTTTCAACCTATGAAATCCATATCCTTGAATCCGAATGGGGTTCCTGAGTGATCAGGGAAATCATCGATCAAAATCCAAGTTAATATTGGGTCAATAAATTCTAGTTTAAGTAAGAATTAATGTAATATTTCATTTAGTTGAAGCCTTTCTTTTCCTTAGTGTGATATGTTCAAGTATAATGCAACTTTTTAATCAAGTCATTATTTTCAATCCTTGACTTTAATTAGTGTAAAAAGGTTAATTAGCATGAAACCATTCATTTAAGGCATAATACATATTGAAGGTTCATTCTACAACCTCCCATTATGGAGTTAATGGGTTCTATCGATATAAAACCGACTATTCATTTACATTTAAGTCTAAGTCATATACTTAGTAAACTTTCCAATTCACATTTCATAATTAATAATCAATTGAAGCAATTGCCTTAGGCGAGTCAAGTGGTATGCATAAATGGAACTTTCCATTATGAAATTACAATATAAATCAATATAAATAATATTGATATGATTACCCTTAGGTAGGTCATGATAAGGAACACTTGAATGGTAGCTCATATTTGTCAAAACACTAAACAATAGTTATGTCATAACATTCGACATGGAATGGAAGGATTAGTGGTCATAACCACCAAAAAACAATAACATAATAGTAAAAGAATAATAATACGATTTTAATGGTTATAATCATGGAATACAAATTCTATAAATGGCACCCGATGTAATCGGTGGCCCCTACATGGTAAATCCAAAATCTACTAACTTTAGGGATGAGGTATACACCACACACTTTAGGCTTCTACGATCCTTCTCCATTAATATTGGACCTTGATTATGTTCAGATCTGATTATATCTAAGCAAAATAAAAAAATTCTCATATCCTGATAACTCAAACAAGATAAAAGTAGAAGGAAATCAGATCAAGAGGACTTCAGAACTTATCGTTTTACATCCAAAGTGATGAAAGAAATCTCGATTAGATCATGGAAGTAGGTGATCTTAAAATCTCTGGATTTTTCCTTCAAAAATCTTCAATGTGAGATCAATGGAGGTAAATCCCTAATAATCTCAGGTTAGGTATGAAGGAGTGAGGTTAAAAGATCATTAAGGGTAATTTTGTAAAATTGCCCATAAAATTGGCATTTGCATGGTTTTTCCACACATTTTGAAAAACTATGCACAAACCATGTGAGGTTTTCTAGGTATAAGGGAACATTGCATGATTAGGTGACCTGACCATGCACAAACTGTGCGATGTGGTTTTGTCCATGAATTTTAATTTGCACGGTTAGCCAAACGATGCACCAACCATGTGGTAACTATGCAACCTGTCTAGTTTTTTTTTCAAAAGATGGGTTCAAGGCTTCGATCATGACATGGAAACCCCTGAGATCTTTAATAACACATTAGGTATCCATATTGGGTCCAAACTAAGGATTTAGATGAATATTTAAAGGATCTATACCTTAGTGAGAAACTAGGTTCTTACAATAATCCCCCCATAAAAGAACTTGTCCCTGAGTACACCTTACAAGGTTGGAGAAACATTGTGTGAGACACAACTCTAGACATTGGTCACATACGATAGTTTCACTATCCCAAGTCTCTTCCTATACTCGGTCATACTGTAATAGCACCCATACTAAAGGTATATACTAGCCTTGGAGGGCCTCTGTGCTCTATGTGGTGATGCATACTAGATACTCCTCAAAGTTAGTATTAGCATCTAACACAATATCCTTGGGATCAAATGTATGGGACAAATCAGCATGATATTGTAGAAGATGAGAAACATGAAATATTTTGGTCATGGCACAATACTTATAAGGTAGTAGGAACTGATATGCTACCATCCTGACTCTCTCTATAATTTCAAAAGTCCCTACAAAATGAATAGAAAACATTCCTTTCTTTCTTATCTATCTATTCACAAGCCTAGGAAATACCTAAAAAAATGATCATGGACCTCATACTCTATATGTCATTGATGGAAATTGGCATAATATTTCTATCTGTATTGAGTAGTGGTCATATGATTTCTGATCAGATGAACCTTCTCTAATGTCTCCTGATTGAGATGAGCACCTAGTAGGGCTACCACAACAACCTCTAGCTAGCACAGGGGTGAATGGCATGGCCATCCATATAATACCTCAAAATGATCTATCTAAATTTTAACATAAAAGATGTTATTATTGGTGAACTCAACCATAGGGATATGCTTATCCCATTAACCACCAAAATTAGGGACACATGCTCGAAGCATATCCTCTAGAATTGGTATTGACTATTCCGATTTTCCATCGGTTTGAGGGTGAAAAGAAGTTCTTAGATGCATCTGTGTTCACATAAACTTCTGCAATCCCTTCAGGAACCATGAACTGAAACAAGTATCCCTATCTAAAACAATAGTATGTGGAACCCCATGTAGTCATATGATCTCACGAACATACAGTATTCCCAACTCATCAACTATGAAATTCACTTGGATAGGAATGAAGTGGGATAATTTCGTTAGTTGGTAAATGACTACCTAGATTTCATTGCTAACTCTTGGTGACCTTGTTAAGACAACTACGAAATCCATTGCAACATATTCCCATTTACATTTGGGGACTCAAAGTTGTTGTTTCAATCCTACAAGTCTCTGGTGCTCCACCTTCACCTGCTGATAGATGGAACACTAAGTGATAAAACTTGTTATTTGATAATTTATCCCATGCCACCAAAAATGGCATTATATATCTCAATAAATCCTAGATATTCCTAGATTAACATCCCACTAGGAAGTGTGTGAAACTTTCATCCACTCCACTCAGATATCTATAGGAAACCATATACCTTCATGTACCCACGGGACATCATCTCTGTCCATAGACCAGTCCAGAGGCAATTTATCTCCTAATATACTCTCACGGAGAACCAATCCATTCAGATATAAAAATTATCTTTGCTTAATTTTCTCAAAGAAGGAAGATGTAAATAGTAAGGATGAGATATAATATTGATCATTACTATCATGAAACTCTAGATTTACCTTAGAAAAAAGGACCATTAACTTCTATTCATTACTTGATTCTTGTACTGATTCTGCCTATTTTTCTAACTCAATGCATCTGTAATAACATTTTCCTTCCAAGGCATGTAGGTAAGCTCAAAATCAATTGATTTTATATATTCTACCCATATTTGTTGTCTAAGGTTCAATTAATGCTTAGAGAAGATATATTTGATGCTCCTTGGGTATGTGTACAGAAAGAAGTGATCACCCATCAGATAATGTCTCCAGTAACATACAGAATAGACAACTATTGCTAGCTCAAGGTGGTGTGTCTAGTAGTATCTCTCATGAGGCATAAACTATAGAGATCCACACACAATGAACTTTTCCTCTTATATCATCACTACTCATTATGAGTGAGATAATACAGCAATATTTCATCGACAAAGACTGTGGAAAAAATAATCCAAATATGTTTGGAAAACCATATTCATAAGATCTATGAAAAAAATGGTTGCATTTGTAAGACTAAAAATCATAACAAGGTACTCATACAGACCATACCAGCTACAAAAATTGGTATTATGTATGTCTAATGTCTTAACATTCACCTATTGATAACACAATCTCAGGCCGATCTTACAGAAGACCTTATCTCTAAAGAGCTGGTAAAAGAGATCATCTATTCAAGGAAGGGGATAATGATTCTTGACCTTAAGCTCATTCAACTTCCTATAATCCACACATATATGTAAGGTTCCATCCTCTTTCATGGAAATAAAGATAGGTGAACCCAAAGAGGATGTTTTGGGCCTTATAAAACCTTTGTCCTATAAATTCTATAACTGATTCTTGAGCTCTAGAATCTCCGTAGGTGCCATTCTGTAATCAGGAATGAACACTAGAGTTTCTCCAAGAACAAGATCAATTGTAAACTCTACCTCTCTCTATAAAGATAAGATAGAAAATCATCGGGAAAGACATCACTGAAATGATCCACTACTATAGGGAAATTAGTTTTATCTAGACCTTAATCCTCCATGAAGTGATTTCAATCTAGGCTATCACTCCACCTAGCCCTTAAAGCTTTATTCTAGTTCTACTAGATTGAACATCCCACTCACCCTTATATAGATAGTTGTTTCCCTCTGGTGATGTAAAAGATACTCTACAATGATATCATTCAATAAATTTGTGATAGTGAGCAAACCAATCCATTCCATGAATGACTTCAAAGCATGTCATCTCGAGAAGGTAGATGTTCCATAATAAATGGTTACTACCTAACTCATGGGGACATTCCATACACTAGAATATTCCCTCTGTTCAAACCTCTAACAGTTTATCTACGGTCATTACACTATAGTGATAATATATCTCCAATGTATGACATTCCACAATAGATAAAGAGATAAAAGAGTTCAAATCACCTGTATCCAATAAAGTAGATACTATAGTAGAGGCTACTACAATAGTACCTCATACTGTAGATGGTCACATGCTCTGATCCTCAAGTATTGGATGTAGTGCATGCAACAAACTTGATCCATGAACTTGTTAAACATATGGACTACCATGATAAAAAATGGTGTGTAGATGCTACTAGTGATCAATGGTCTGGATAACATAGCCATGACCTCCTCCTTGTCGAGATCTACTAGTGTTATCCCAATTCCTCACCTAGCGTGGTGTAAAAGAACTCGCTCCTAAAGGTTAGTCCATTGAAAATTATTTTCCACTTGAAGATTGTGGAATAGTCCTACAGAAATGATAGAGATTCCCCATATGGCTGCAATCCTGGAATTCCATTGGGTTTCAATAACATTGAGTCTTATTGTGAACCTATTTTCCACACTGATGACACACCAATGGGCTATCGAAATGGGAACTCTGGTTGTCATTTCCATGATGAGAGATTTTGAGGGAACGTTTCCTGCCACCGGAAGAACTACTGGCCTGAAACAACACTGGTTCTCTATGGATGGTACTCATTTTATCCCTATGGTTATGCTTGGTGATAAGATCCAAATTGACTATTGCAGAAACATTAGGTAGGTGAAAGACATTCACCAATGTACATATGGTGTAGTGGAGCCCATCTTCAATATGTCTAGCATGTGAATTCTCTTCACCGGCTTGAAGCAGTGAAAAGAACTGTAACTCTATGAAATGTGTGGAATATTCCATAACAAACATAGAACCCCAATCTAGATGCATGAACTCTTTGGAAATGTTAGCTCTCAGTTTCTGAGGAAAGAACTGGTCATAGATGGAAGTATAGAAATCAACCCATAACATGCCCGGATAATGACAGGCTTGGTAATCACTTCCAACCAATGCTTGGACGAATCCCAAATCATGTATATTACATGTGTGACTCTTCACTCTGGGTGAGTTTCTAGAATATTAGTGATAGATTGGGTGGATTCAAGCCAAGACTCAGCAGCCTGTGGAATACCATCCCCGGACAAGGTAGAAGGATGCTGCTGCTGGAACTCACAAAGAAAATCATCCACCATGGGTGCAAGCTGTGGAGAACCATGCATGGACTGCATCAGACATATGAAACTACCATAAATTTTGGAATCAGTGCCTAAATCATGTATAGTAGGTGGTGCCTCGAGTGGCACTCCTATAGGTAAGACTGGAAACTCAAGGCCCACCACATTTGGAGTTTGGTTGCTGCCACCTTCCAGGTGTATGACACGAGGATTTTGTGGAGGCATTGGTCTAAAAATTCAATGAACATTACTTAGAACATGATTAATAATAAATATTGAATCACTAGAGGATGATTAACATAAGAAAACTCAGTACCCAAGTTATACTACCCAAACTACCTACCTAGATGGCAATGTATTGGTAAGTTCTCAAGTATAAGTTTCATTTCATTTTACATTTAATCACCAAGTTAACTCCTTTACCTTTCATAAACATGACAAGGTAGGATAATGATTTTCAACCCATTCGTTTAAATTTAATGTTTAACTTTATAATGGATAGTCTTTTTTTGGTGAATCAGTACCCATACATGTATCACTAGAAAAAAAACCCATTTATTTATAGCATGATGGCCCATCTCGGTAAATTACTCATCCTAACCCATGAGGGATCATACACCTCATTATTTGAGATAAATATTAATTCAATCATATCCAAGAATAATACAAGCACAATATAACAATCATAAAATCACTCAATAATCACAGGAACGTCATTCAATGAAAATCAGTGAAATACACCAATATGGCATGCCCTTATGCATGACATATGAATTCTAGGTGCCTATAATGACGCATGTAACAATGCTCCTTTACCTCATATAATCGAACCAAGGATGAAATAAAATCCTTAAATTGAGTAGTTATCTATTACACCATACAACATGTGCATCACCCATTAGTGAAATAAAATAAACTGTAATAGGAAAAAGTAGAACAAAAATTAAATTTTGGGTAACTTGGATTTTACACTGAACATGGGTTTGTGAAGACCAAGCATGAATTATTACTAAGTACCAATTTATTCTAATATCCAATCTATTGTGATGAAATATTAAGGTTGGAAAATAACTACTCTGATATCACATTGTGACATCTTGGACCAGAATTCCCTTGAACTGGTAACTTGGATTTTATCAAGTCATTTGGTTCAAGACTTCCCATTCATTAGTGTGACAAGGTAAAGTAGCATGAAACCATTCAATTAAGGAATATTCCATATTCAAGTATCATTACTCCACCTTCCATTAACGTGGTAACAGGTGCTACAGATATGCAACCTAATATTCATTTATATTTAAGGCCTAGTCATATACATAGTATACTTTCCAATTTATATTTCACATTTATTAATCAATTAAATAACAGACCTTAGGTGAGTCAAGTGGTAAAAATACATTGAAATTTCCATTATGAAATTAAAAATATAAATCAATCCAATTAATATATAAATTCTTACCCTTAGGTAGTTCAAGTCAAGGAACGCCTGAACGGTGTCTCAAACATGTCAAAACACTAAAAAAAATTATGGAACAACCTTCAACATGTAAATGATGGAGTTGTGGTCATAACCAGCAACAATAAATCACATAATTATAAAGACAATAACCATCTGGTTCTAATGAGTATAAGCATGAAATATAATTTCAATAAATGGCCCCAAATGAAATTGATGCGGCCAAAAAGAAAAAATCTCAAATTGAAAAACATTATTAATGAGTTATAGACCACCCACCTTATTCTTGTACAATCCTTATCCTTTGATAATGGCCCTTTATTTGGCTCATATTATATTAGATCTAAGGAAAAGAGAAAACCCTCATATCCTGATAACTCGGTCAATAGCACATGAGAATGAGGACGACTCATGAAGACTCGAGTATTTACTATTGTACATCCAACCTGATGAAGAGAAGATCGATCAGATCACAGATGAAGGAGATCTTCAAATCCCTAGATTTTGCCTTCAAAAAGCCCAAAAATGAGATAAATGGATGTAAATCCTATATAATCTTGGATTAGGGAAGAATGAATAAGGTTAACAGATTATTAAGGAAATTTTTCTAAAATTACACAAAAAATGGAATGTGCATGGTTTGAAATACTGTTCAATAAATGTGTGAGGTTTTCATTGAAAAGGGGCACATTTAACAGTTTGGACTCCCGATTATGTGCAAACTGTGTGAATTGGTTCTATCTATGAATTTTAATCATCACTGTTAGCCAAACCGTGCACCAGCTATGCACTAACTATGCGACCTATCCAGTTTTCCAAAAACGATGGGTTTTGAGATTCGAACCTACCCTTGAAACCCTTGAGACTTTTTCTAACCCATTAGATATCCATATTGGGTAAAAATTGAATATTTAAACCAAAATTTAATGGATCTATACCTGAGTGAAAAATTTGGTTCATACAATTTATCTAGTTGTGATAATGAATATGATAAGAGTATATAAACAAGATGGATTCTCAAAAATAATTTTGCAAATTCTCCTTAAAAAATACTTAACTCAAGAAATAAATAAAGAATTTACAGAAAGAAATTAAATATATAACATTTTAGAGTGGTAATCTTGTAGAAAACAAAAAGTTATCAATAAAAATTAGTTAGAAATTAGAATCTCAACATGCTAGAATCCACACATGTTGAATAAGGTAAACACAAGATGTTTAAGATAGAAGAATCTGAAAAAATCCATGTTGTTCAAAAAATTATGTTGGCTAAAAATGAATAAGTGTTTTTAGAAACATAATAACTATTTCTTACTACACAAACTGAAATAAGAAAGATGAGAGAAAAAATAACTGTGGAAGTTGATTTTAGAGGTGAAAATTCTAAAGACGGTTAAAAGAATGTTTTAGAAAAAATGATTTTTGAGAAAACATCTTTCACCCAGAATGATATAAATTATTTAGGAAATTATCTTCTAGATAAAATTAATCCATGGTTTTTGAAGAAACAATGACAATAATGTTCAAAACAGTTTTACTCTTAGTATGAAATAACATGATTGAAAGGTCACTATTAATGTAGTGATAATTTTGGACATAGAACTTATTCATGTTGGTATAACATGTCTATACCTAGAAATAGTTATTAATAAATGGAAAGTATTTATAAGAAAATAAGATCAAAGGATTAAAGAAAATTGGAACCATAAATGGTAACTCAAAATATAATTAAATTTTAGTATGGTAATAAAGTGGAGAAAAACATAAATACTGGGTTTTAAAAGAAATAATTCATAGTTATTTTACTAGTATAGGTTGATAGTAAAATAAAGTTAGAATATTAAAAAATATCAACTCGAGAAAATTGAAAAAAGTGATTTCTAAATATGTGGGAAAATGTTATTAAAGGATATAAATTTATTTTGGTTTAAAAATTCAGAAAAACATACATGAGATGTGATATATAAGTTCATCTTACTAAGAGGAATGCATGGAAGAGTTGTTTTAAAATCATTATAATAGAAATATTTCCAGAGAATAAATTAATATTAAATCCTTATCGTAAGAATATGTAGATTGAGAGAAGCTTGTTACAAAATCTAAGAAAGATGAATAGAAGAAAAAAAATAAATCCAATGAAAAATAAAAGAAGAATAAGAAGAAGTAGAGGATGATAGAGGACTGTTAGTCTGAGAGATATTTTCATGGAACTACTAATGTAACTCCATATTCACAAAATATTCAAATTTGTACTATCTTGAAAGGAATTAAAGGATTTTAAATAATAAATATGATGTTGATGAGTTTGTTACCATTCTTATAAAATAAATTACTGTGGTTAAAAAATGTGAGTTTTTGAATGTTCTGTTTATTCACCTAAACATTTGGATTTGTTTGTTAATATGGATGTATCTTACAGTCATCTTTATAAAAAGAATTCTATATTCCCCAAAAAATGATAATTTTGAAAGAAAAATGAAAATGTTGTTACGTGAAACTTTTTCAATGGATAAACATTGACATAAATGATTATTCACTCGTGTTTTCTACACTAGGTTCTCATATGTATAATTTGAGTCATTTAGTTAAATTTTCTTTGTTAATAAAATTATGTGATACTTATATTCTATTGAAAAATAATTTCAACATTTTGTGATGAAAACATCCAACCCCTAGTAATGAAATAAATTTTCTAAATGGGAATATTTTCACGCTGACCCCTTTGATTTTTTTGTCAATAAGTGGAGAGAAAAGAAATCAAGCTGAGAAAGGAACTCGCAGAGAGAAAATAAATCTGGGAGAGAGAAGAACTCAGGGAGAAAAGAACTCAGGGAGGGATAAGAAATTGGATGAGAATGAAATAAATGGGGATAATAGAGAGAGAGGGAGAGAAAATAAAGTAGTAATATATATTTTTTTGAAAAGGTTAATGTGGGTATTGATAAAAAACACAAAGAAGGATATTATTAGTGGCCAGTTAAATTTTGGTTGTTGTTGTAGTAAACAAAATGTCAATATATCTCAATAGATTATGATAGATAATACATGGTTGATGTTGAGAAATGGTAATCCTATGTAACATTAGACTCAACATAATATTCTAGGATTTGGAGTCACATTGGTTAATAAATTCCATTACATTGAGAATATGTTCTCTGAAAGAAAAGGTTTATTAGACTCACCACATGTCTAGAATGAATGAATCAATTGTATTGGGAAGTTTTATCGATTCTTCCTACTTCTGATGTAAACCAGAGGATGATTTTTTTGTTTCTTATTTAATAAATCATTAGTTATCTAAAAAACATGGGATTATTGCATTATGATAGAAAGGGGTATCGATGGTGTTTCCAATCATTTTGAGGCTCGATTGGAAAAGAAATAAGCTTACGCTAAAATGGGATGTTACAATACTTCCCAATGTATTTCAAATGGTTATTAAGATAATATTATCTTATTAAAATTCATGAGAATGTCATGATATAAGAATAGGTTTTTGGAAAAATGAACTTGTTGGTGATAAGACTTTCAACTCTCAAGAACATTCATTTTGAATTATAAAAAGTAAATAAATTGCTGAAACTAAAGAAACTCGAACTTGTCCATTAGACTTGTTGTTCCATTGATAATCGGAGTTACTCTGACATTGAGTAATCATTACATATTTTGTGTATCCCAATTAAATTTTATGAATATTGATATGAAAAGTTTGTTGAAGAATTTTTTTTATGAAAAAATTTCTTGGGAGATGTTGGGACAATTGAATTAGAATTTTTTGTTGCGACCAAGATCAATCCAAAATATAATCATCCATTTTTCATAAATATGAATTTTTGATTGATTCATGAGTTAAATAATGTTTTTAATATATCTAATACGTGGGTCGAGAGAAAATAAGAAGAAGAATAATATTATTTGATGACTTTTTAATGTGTTGTCAAAGGGGGGCAGGAAGCTTGCTTGAAGTTCAAAGAATTTTTCTGCCATTGTTTTTATTAATTTGTACAGAGAATACTAAAAGAAAGAAATATGTATAAAATTCATCACAATTGATTTATAGAAATATATTGGAGAATATTTCATCTTCATTATAATGAAGAATGTGGAATGTGCAGATTAGTTTTTCAATTGGTGTAAATCATTATAATAAAGAATTGGATACTCTACATATGTCTTAATAATAATAAAGAATCAGAATGAGGAATCAGACCGACGTCATTAAATAAAGTATAAAGTGAGCTAATTTTGTGAGAATTTTTTTGATGATTTTATACATAAAAATCATATTATATGACTTTTACTGTTTATGAGAGCTTGTTGTAATGGACCATCTTTAGTTTTCCACAAATCTTAATCATAATGAATAATCATAATAAATAATCAAAATGAAGAATCACACTGAATAATAAGAATGAATAAGTGATAGAAAAATTGAATAAGTCAATCATTGATCTAATAAGTAAGTAAAATTTAAATAATTGAATAAATCATACACTGATTTTATATTTTAAGATAATTTCATATTCTAAAAAGTTGGTTGAGTGGGAAATATTTTCATAATCATCACCAAAACCATATGTGAGTTTCCTATAAAAATATTTCTCAGTTAATTTGTAATAAAATGTGATCCAAAGATTTTATTTTCTTTAGAGATGAAACTTTGAAATTTGGGAACCATGTATTGATTTTTCAACCTTAATATCTTTTTGTATTAAGGAAGATCCAGCAGAGAAATATCCAAGTTTGTTGAGGAGCTTCCAATAGAATTAGATCCATTAGAACGAGTCCATTAGAGCATTTACATCGGAAGAAAAGTATATAGGCTGAGAGTAAATGATAATATTATTGAGTTCCTGCTATATTGAAAAAAGGAAAAGCATAAAGAGAATCTTTTCTAGGCTAGTATAATGGAGACCATCAGACAGAGGTTACTAGACCAAGGAAAATTAGAATGACTCTTATAGAAGAAGTTTTCTGAAATTATTTTCAAGAATAATATTCAAGACCAAAAATATTATTATAGAATTTTTGATCTTATTAAAGCTTGTATGTAGATAATAATTAATTCAACTTAATTTTGGAAGATGTGAAGGCTTTCTGATATAGATCAGAAAAGAATAAGAAAAGTGAATCTTGTAACTATGGATTCTTATTAAGTTTTAAAAAGGTTTGTTTGTGGGAAGTGGATACTAAAAAGGATATTTGGGGGTATAATCAATAATAAAAGTAAATTTTATAATAGGATTATAGAATTTATCACTACTTGTGCCATTGTATTATGAAAATAAGTTAGTCTAGGAATCCATGTTGGTGGGACTATCCAACAAGGAATCTTTAAGGTCTTTATACCGAACCTTGTAAATATTATGCGATTCACCCAATTTATATTTTTTTCATCAAAAATGTGAGTTTTTGAATTATATTTGATTAGATTGTAACTCTATCAATTTTCAATGTTCAGGATTTTTTTGTTAAGAATTTAAGAGTCATTACTATAAATTAAAAAGGAATCACTAATTTACACCCCCTCTCAATGGTGCAAATCGTATTTGGGGAAAACAACATTCAAATACCCAAATAGGTTTCACATCATTCCTTAAAACAAGAAACCATCTCAGATTAATCTCATTCCTTAAGAATGCAATGTCATTTATCAGGGATACCAATTATAATTAATATCTTATTCTATTCAAAATCCAAAATTTTATCATATATTATGATTCACCAGAATATATTATAGATATATTGAGTTCACAACTCCCTTCTATTCGAAATTATATCCCTTAAGTATAGAAATATCTCATAAAAATTAGAACTCGCATGAAATCATCATATTCTAAATTTAATAATGTGTTTTCAGATATATTTCTCATATAAATCCACTCTTTTCTTATTAGGGAATAGGAAAACCTATAATTAATTCTCCTAGTGGCCCTTAATTTTTGTTCATTATTAATTCATTTAAGTCATGTGAGAGATACACACTCTACATTATCCCATAAATTCTTAAAACTAATTCCTCATTTAGTCATATTTATAAGGACATAAAATTGCTTTCCTTAATGGGAGATCATTTATCTATCACATGTATAACATAAACCCCATGAAAAATTGACCATGTTTCAATTCTTATAATATACAAGGTATTCATATTCTAAGTCGACCACATTACCACATTCCACATAGAGATAAATTGACACCCCAAACATTTAACCATCCTCTACCCATTCCAAATCATACCATCAATCAATCTTTACATATTTAACAAAACCTACGCACCCACCTTCATGAAAAGGGAGAATAAATTTCCCCATATATTTAATAAATAAAAAAACAAACCTAATCAGAGTAATTTCCCCTATAATCATGACATCTAAACCCAAAAAACTTCCAATTTTCAGGGCTCATCTTAATTTATTTATTATATAATTATATGTATAGCCTATAAAATATTTAGTACCATTTAAGGACCGATAAGTTCATTTACACCTACATTATTAGCTCATACATGAACAACCATATATCTCTTAGGTTTTTTACTCTAAATATTATAAAGGATTTCATTTAAAACCTAATACATCCCTCTATCATTCATCCTAAAAAAATATAAAATGCATAATATGATATGGTGGTATGTTATTCATTTGGATATTTTCATTCAAAATAGTTCATCTTAATGGAACAATAATATTTTATAAAAATTAAATAAAATCTATATCAAACAAAAAAATTTAAAACCATTTTGAAAGATCAAAACCATAAAGTCATTGGAAAAATATTTTCAAAAAAAAAATATTCCAAAACTAATCCATATTATATAATCTGTATAATGTCGAACATGATTCCTGAACTATTTTGATTTTCAAATAATTATTGGAATAGATAGAACAAATAACTATCCCATAGTGCTATCATCAACCTTTCACTTAACTAATTGTCCTAGTGACTCTCTATTCAGTATAAAATATTAGTACTCCCTTTTTGGTTATTTTTTTAATAAAACCCATCGTATCCTCCAAGAGAACCAAAAAATTTCAGACTTGACTCAAAACTCCAACTCTAATACCTTTTTAATAAACCTCAACCTAGGGGACCAAATCATAAGACCTAATATGGGAAGCCACATGGAATTAAACACATCCTTCAATCATCAAATTCTACTAAAATTTAGTTTGGGATAAAACAAAAATGTACGTAATGATTAATAATCTAGAAATCCCCAAAAATTCGTCATTTATATATAAAAATTCGAATTGACCTTTTAAAATATACATTAACAATGAAAAACCATATTTTAAAAAGTTCCCAAAATTTAAGAATGATTTAAATTGATAAATATGCATCACTTCCAAATACCAATTCTCATACTGTGAAAACCCATCTCATATATTGTAACTTCAATGTGGATCAATATCCCATGAATAATTAAGAATGAAGTCAACCCATTACCTAAATCCTAACCAATAATGTATATAATTATATTAAGGTGAATGTTTAGGTGGTCTATATTAACATATTATGATCTTTATAAGACTCAAATTCAAGAATATTAAAAGAAAATATAATATTCAATTATAATAAACCTTTTCTATTCAAATTAAATAAATTAATTAAATTAAATCAATTAATTTAACCAATAATTCTAAAAATTAAATCATTATTTAAAAAAGAATATCATAGTTTCTAAAAATATTAGACTAAAAATATAATTCCAATAGATTCAAAAAATCTTTGTTTTCTCCTTGAATACCCATATTTCAAAAAAATATTTTTGCAAATTCCTAAGAAAACATCCCTTTTTTTAAATCTATTATAAAATCTTCCCATTCAAAAATTTGATGAGAATAACTTAATTTCCAAAAAAAGTGTAAAATCCCCTTGTTACCCTCAAACTTAAAGGAAATCTCACATATACTAAAAAATATACATAGAAAACATACTATTTTCACTAAAAATCAATAAACTTTGCAAATTAATTTTCAATCTCAATTCAATAGAAACCCAATAATATTATAAATCCTTGATTTCTATCTTACTCGGTTATACAATCAATTCATTAGTCGATACTCAACAAATCAGGATTATTCCACTATTCTTTTTTAGTCTAAACCATTTACAGACCTTAATGCACACTATTTAATCCACTCATTTACTTTTATAAATCGAAAATCATTTCCATTTGTGAATGTTTGAGGTTTCAACATAATATCTCACAAAAAACATTTTACACATGCACCCACTCAATATAAATAAAAATAAAAAATTCATGTTCAAAAAAAATTCAAACCATTCAATTTTTATGGTGAACCCATTAAAATTAGTCCTATAAAAATTTACATAATTTGAGACTATATCAAAACACCATTAAATCATTAAATGTTGAACTGAAAATGAAATTTAAATTTCATTCTAAAATTCTTAACAACTTTTAAAAGTAATATTTCTAAATATAAGGAAAATAAAAACCAATTTAATTTAAATTTCTAATATTCAATTCCAAAATTTAGATATTCCATTAAAATAAAATTTAAACAATTTAATCTAGTACAAAACTCCAAAATAATTTACTGATGGTGTGTTTAAATTGGGGCATTTATATGCCCATGTGGGGTGTGATACATGAGATGAAGGTGGGTATGTCATAGTGAAATCATTGAATATGATAGGGGGAGTAGTAGCTTTAATATATGTGATTTGTTGTCTCCTTTCTAAAACATGCTTATAGATAGACCTGTAAAAAGTAACTAAATATAATAGTAGTAAAATGGTCTCTATTTTAGGTGGAAATGTGGAAAAAATAAAAAAGGGGATATAGATTGACATACCATTTGGGTTCATTATAGAACCAATTTTTTAATTGGACTAGTTTGGAATTCGATCTACACAAAAAGGGAGATTATTTTACAAGAAAAAGGTTAAGACCCATCCCCTAGGGCCTATGTCATGACTACCCCAAGCCTACCTCCAATAGGCTAGGGGAAGGTGACTAGCACCGAGTTGGAATATCCCCCAAATAGGAGGCATTTTCTCAAAAACCTGTACACATGCACATGACTCCAAGCCACAGTGGCTGGAAAGTGAAAAAAGTATGTAATGAAAATGATTTCATACGAATATGACCCAAAAGCAGAGTAAAATAGAAAGTAATGTAGTAAAGTACAATCGGGACAGAATACAAACCCACTTAAAGACATATAACTAGAATTTCTGACCTATAAACATGGGTACTGAAGCTACTATAGCATGCTTCTAAAAACACTTCAACTCATATAATTTCACAAGGATCCATCCAATCCTAGTCCTCATTATGTAATTCATAGGACTCCACCAATGTGTCGGTCATCGGCACAAGAGACAACACGTGCAGACAAAGCTCGTGCAGGGGTGAGTAAAACAATATTCAGTAGTAGACCCTGAAACACAATGTTAAATACCAAAAATGAAACACCACCAAGAATATATATTTAGGTCAACATAGGTATATGTTAACAACACATATATAAAGAACATCCATGTTTATACATAATAGATTCCAGGATGAAACATCTCGTCCACTTCCAGCCATATGGTTCAGCTTGTAACATGATTGATTCTGGGAGACCCCACTCCTCAAGCTATCTGATGGAAAACAGATAGAACAAGTCTACCAAAATAATATTAAAGAACATATTGCCTTGATATATCATGAAGTTTTCCAAATACATCTGGTCTCACTGAGATAAGGAGTGTCGATATCATATCCAATTCTTAGTCACAAGATTTTTGTTGAGGCATGATCGTTTCGAATGAACTCACTCCTAGAGATATGAAGTCCTTAGAGACCTGTTCCATGATTCCCTACTTCTTTGGGACCCTCCCAAATAGAACACACTAAGAACAACCAGAATTACACTACTGAAGTTGAATCACAAAGGATGAAGATATATCAATACATAGATAGTGGTACAGCACCGAGGGATCACTAGGGGACATCTTGGCCCAATTGGAATTGTCATCCTAAATTTGGGATGGGTTCCCATGTAAATATTGATCACACCCATGCCAAAAACACAATCTAATGTACCAAAAAGAGAAGTTAGGACTAACTGGTCCTCTTAGTGTAGTCTATACCACACTTAGACCCACTGGGACACTTACACCCATTAGGGAACTTAGACCCACTAAGCCTCTTATACTTTCTGAGGAACTTGGACACCATAAGTCAATTAAATTTTGAACATGTTCCATTATCTATGACAGGAATGGGATCCAACTTCAAAACTTTCTAGAGAATCCCAAGGGTATGGTCTCAATCTCTACCGTCACACTTTATAATGGAATCGAGATCCAGTGTTGATCTGTCATGGGAAAGACAAAGAGAATGCCACCATACCCTAATGGTCCAGCTAACCCCCCAAGTCATCTCAAAAGTACCACTTCATCATAAGGGTCCCAACACCATATATGGATCATCAATAAAAATTTACAATTATAAAGATATGGGCATTTTTGTTAAAAAGGGCTAGTGGGGTCCGAGTATGGTCTGACCCAGTCAGACCGACCCCAAGTCGGCTGACCTGAATCAGACCTGACACACCGCACTAGATCGACCCGGTCTGTTGGGCCCATCCCACCTCGGTTGTGCTCGGACGAGTCTCTCTAGCACAACCCCCTCAGACATGGTCCGATTCTTCTACCTCGGACATGGTGTCACGCCGCGTCCCATCCGCGCCACTTAGCCGGCTTGTCCGATCGTTGATCTTACACCCCCACGGATTATTCTATGGGTCGAGCTCACCCCACCATGACATATAGTTGTGGCCTTATCCCATGCAGATAGCCAAGTAGATGCGGCTTCCACCACCACCGCATGTTGCCGCCTATTCCAATTCACAGGTGGCGTCTTCCACAGCTCACCGGATACACTACGATGGTTTTTTCATCAATCTGGAAGACATTATGGAGTCCTCTGGCCATGTTTTTCATTGTCGTGGGTTGAAATCCCCGTTTTCATACATTTCACTTAAAAATGGTCAAATTTTTGTATCTCCCATGCCAACTCAAGTCCTTAACCACAATCATAATCACACCTTTGTCTGGATGCATCTATTTGAAGTACATGATATCGGATTATTGCACCAAGAAACGGTTGGGAAAAAATTGATTTTTCATCATACTATGAAGAACACAAAGAAAGTAAGGGATAAAAGAATAATAAGAAACCTAAGAATCGAACTTTGGTCATTTTTTCTTTCCAGAATAGATCTAATCCATTATAAGAATCAAGATAAGAATGAACAAACTAATTATCAAACAATCAATCAATAAGACCCCAAATTAAAACCCACCAATCTAATCATCCCATAAGAGTGATCAAACTATGGATCATCCTATTCATTTTTCGATCTACATTCATCATTTAAAAATAAAGAATGTGGAAAAAATAATCAAAACCAAACACCATATCAGAAAAATAGGAATAGTGGACATCAGGGTTCAATCGTCATTGGTTATCCATTAAGAGACATCATTATTCATCATCTCATCGATCCTTGATCTGCAACTATTTTTTTGGAAATTTTTCATTCTTCTTGGTTCATCACTCCGAGATGGAATTCCCCCAAATCCTCAAAGAAATCTCCATAGTAATCCACTGATCCTGGGGTTCTGATTATCCATTAAATTAGGAAATGAATTTCAGCATTTCTGTTACAATGAGTCATCAAATTGTTACATTGTTTCATTTATGAAACATGGATTTTATTACTCTTCAGTCAAAACAATGTTATTTTGTTTAATTTATGAAAATAAACAACTCACTCGATATTTCATTTATAAGAAACACTATTTTTGAATAAAATAATGTTTATTATGTTTATTTTATTTTTTATTTAAAATTCTATTCAATATTTTTTAGTTGGCCTGTGCTGATTGAATCTAGGTCCTACCTAAGAAAAGATCACTAATTAGAACACAACGGTGACCTCATATTTCAAATCCAAGAACTTTTTTAAAAGTAACCAAACTAAACACACACATTATTTTTCTAACAAACTTAAAAAATCTCAAACGATTATTTAGGGCACCTCGAGCCTCAAAATCACTTATCATCTAAGTGCTTGTATTTGAATTAATCCATATAATTTTAATCCGAAAACATGTAAATTCTGGGATATTAAATTCACCCCACCTTATTTCTTTATATCCTTAAAATCCAAAACAATGGATAAATAAATAAAGGTTATAGTGCGGGGCAAGAATATGAGCCTCTCACTCCCATGTGATCTTCTTAAGATCCTCGTACTACCTCAGACACACAACAATGGAAAATATTGTTCATAAAGGAACCTCAATATTTATTTGGTACTCAACCCATTAAACTCCCATGTCAATGTCCATCTGACCCCAGATTAGGACGTGCAAGGATTATACATGAATATCCTTAGTTGGGATAGATTGAAGATGTTGTGTTCTTTTTACCATTATGGGATAGACACAAACAGTATGCTACCTTTCCAAATCTACGTAGAACATGAAAGAGGTACTATTAACCTTGAAGATAGATTATCACCCTAGAAACTATATTCATAACCCTCATTGAGGTGATACCTAAAGGAAGAAACAATCTCTTTCCTCAAACTCAAAAGGTATCCATCGTCTATAAACACAAAATTTCAAATGGATATGTGCATACTTCATCCTCTCCTAGATGAATTGAAAATTCTATGAAAATTCCTCCATTAGTAACTTCCCCAATTGGGGTCTAAATCGAGCATCATGATCTGAAACAATTGTTGATGAAACTCCATAGAGTCCAACTATCTCCTACATGTAGATACATCGCAAAACCTCTAATAAAATCGATTCATGGGTAGTTAGGAAGTGGGCCTACTCAATCAGTCATTCAACAAGAACGTATATGGAATCATGTCTCTTGGATGTGTGTGGTAAACATGTCTTTAAGACTATACATATCCCTTCACACTTCTTTCCTAGTACCCCAGGAAAGAGAAGTAACAATCCATAAAACTTATTCAAGAAACGACAATGCTTTTAACTCGATAGGTAAGACCACATTAAGCCTGTTTGTCACCCCCAGTGTCCACCTTGATACCCACATGAATATCCTGATGAATCTTTCCACTCTAGGAATAACTAGTATAACTCTTCATTTTCTGAAAATAACGACATGCTCCCCACCTATCAAATGTCAATTAGGGGTATTCCCTATGGAAGACTGGGCATGTAAGGACTCACAGTCGATATCACCAAGTTATTCCTCTCTTACTCATTTAAGAGTAGATGGGTAAAAACCTAATGACTATAGATAAGTCGCTCTATCTTCATCCACAAAGGATAACCACAATGAGTCCAACCGCTCTGATTCCTAGTTCAATAACTACAAACTAGATTTATCTAGGGAGAATCTACTTAAACGATCCTCCTCAATGGTTTCACTACAACTCTAGCCTCTAAGATAACCTTTCCTAGAAAAAAGGGACGTCCTGAATCCATGACTGACAATTCAAGTGATTCACATAATGTTGGTGATCTCAAAGTGTGTCTAGGGACATTCTAAAGTGTCTTGTGTGATCCCCAATGGATGTCGAGTACATTAATATGTCATCAATGAAGATCATATATGTCCGCCTAGGGTGAATAACTAGGTCATTCTACGGCCTTCCTATACATATCCCCTATTTGCACCCCAACCTCTCGGAGCCCTTCAGGAGCCATATGGTATATTGGCATAAATATTAGTGTCACCCTAGGGTATATATAAATGTAGAAGTCTAAATATCAGTGGAGAGGTTAAACATGAACATCCTCAAGGAGGACATCCCAATACTCCACCACCATCACAAGACACTTGAGGACTCATATCATCCACTACATCGAGGGTCAGACTAGCTAACAGAATAGAAATCAATTTCACCCTCCTCTTCCTGGGTCTATTGAGAGCTACAAGGATTTAACCTCTTCCAATAAATGGAAATTTAGTTCCCTCACCATATATGAACTGCATCCTTTTTTCTAAGATAATAAATATGAGAATGAACTATGAGGACAAGTTTACACCAAGAATGGAATAGTAAGGCCTTGATTCTACTACAAATAGATCCCAACTGAAAATCTGGCATCCAAGAGTCAAGTCACACTATTGGAACCAGTGTGTGGTCATTGGGTCTCCTCTAGTAGTAGTATCTAAATATGAGGGTCAAGTACATGGTTTAACCAGAACCTCTATGTATCAAACGGGAAAAGTGGATAGAAAGGAACTCACTAGTAAAAGTGTCTATCAATACTACTGCTAATGTAGAAAGACACATATCATACCTTCAATCATCCCTGGTGTTATGGAACCATAAGTCGTGACATCCTAAAATTATATCATCCCGTATCCTTCATATCCTTGATTTTGGTATGTTCCACTTGGAGGTGGTGGGCATAACACATCAAAATATATGCCACTGCATACTGCTTTCCAGCTCACATGCCACATCTATCGCCCAACAGATATGTCTGATCTTTCAGCTGCATCTCTGACTGCATCATGAAAAGTGGGAAAATCCCACATGATATTACCCCATTTTAACAATAAAATCAAACACTTTTCTTATGGGAGCTAGCATTTCCTTATAACATCTCACGAATCCTTTGGTTATGTGGCTTACATTTCACCCTTGCTATTGGTGGGTCCTACCGAACTTCCATCCTAGGTGATCACTACCTCAGAAGCCTATGAAACACGTTTGAACCCTTATCATTATCACCCAGTGCTAAATGAACTGTCCACAACTTAGTCTGGAAATTTGCATCCACCTGAATCATTGTATGTGGGTTTGGTAACTGATCATTTTAAGAACATGCCACCTGCTGACTATTCTAATGAAGAACTGCTCTCTGACTAGCTCTCATCAGGGAGGTCTCATCGAGAATCAGCCCAAACTCTTGATCCTACTATGGAAACCTTTCTTGTTAGAATTTTTAACACATCCTAAGGAAAATAATATGTATCACGGTTAAAAGTGTATACTTGGTGATCTAACTAAAGAAGGATGTGAAAAACACAACCCATTATTATATGATTCATGAAACTTTATTTTTCCCTACAACTAGTGTTTTCATGTTCTTAGTAAAAAATAAAGTGCCCAAATTTTTGGTGTCTGGATACGTCATCTGTCGTATGAGCACTACAGTTTTGAGCCTAAAAAGGAACATGAAACACTTAACATTGTTTCCCTTAACAAAAAATACAGATTTCTAGTACCAATATGGAACTGAACCACCTCTGATACCACTCTATCACAACCTTTCTCCCGAGGCCTATGTCGTGACTACCCCATTCCTACCTCCAAAAGGCCAGGGGATAGTGACTAGCACTGAGTAGGCATATCCCACAAATGGGAAGATTTTTCCTAAAAACATGTACACATGCACACAACTATAAGAAATAGAGGCTGGGATGTGAAAACACTATGTAAATAAAATGCATGCATACCACTATGAACCAACAGTAGAGTATGATATAATGTAAATTAGTAACATAAAATTGGGCTAGAATACTAGCCCACAAAAAAAACGCAACTGTGAAGTCTGGCCTGTAAACATGTGTGTTGATTCTCTTATAGGAAGCTACCAAAAACACCTCGAATCCTTTGATCTCACAAGGCACCATTTGGTCCTAGTTCTAGTCCGACTCTACCTAGGACTCCACCAATGTGTTAGTTGTATGTAAAAGACATGACACATTTGGGTGAAGCTCATACAGGGGTGTGTAAAATAATACTTAATAGGGGACCTCCAAACACAAAGTAAAAGACCACGAAGGAAACAACACTACAGGGATACAGTCATCTCACCATAGGTATGTTAACAACACATAGATTAAGAAAATATATGTATACTCATAAAGAATCACAATATGAAATGTCTCATCCACTACCATCCATATGGTTTCGCTCATAGAATTCTCAATTCCAGGATATCCCACTCCTTGAGCTATCTGAATGAAATCACGCAAAACAAGTCTACAACATTTATATGAGAGAAAATATGGTCTAGATACATCACAATGTTTCCTTGAGACATCTAGTATCACTAAGGCAAGGATTATCGATATCATATCCAATCCTTGGTCACATGATTCTGCTCGGGGAAAGCTCATTCTGCAAGAACTTTCTCCAATTGCTATGAAGTCGTCATAGACCCTCAGAAATAGGTCTCACTTTTTTGGGCCGCTCCCAAAGAGAACATGCTAAGAACAATGCAAAGAACACTGGTCAGGTGTTGTCATGGAGGAAAGAAATATATCAAAACACAGATAGGCGGTCTCGTACCAAGGGCTCACGGGGGGACATGCTGGTCCTACTTGAATTTTCATCTAAGATATAGGATGGGTGCCCATGTAAATATCAGTAACACCCATTCCAAAAACTATATCTAAGGTACCATGAAGAGAATTTATGACTGAACAGTCCTCTTGGTGGATTCTATGATCCACTTAGTCCCACTGAAGCACTTAGACCAACAGATTCTATTAGACCTGCTAGGGCACTTAGACCCGCTAAGTCTGTTAGAACCATTGGGGAACATAGACCCACTGAGTCAACTCATATCAAAACAAAGTACATTTTCTATGATAGGAATGGGATCCTGCTTTGAACCTTCATAGAGAAGCCAACGGGTATGGTTCAATATCTACTATCACCTTATATAATGGGATCAGGATCCTATATTGACCCCTCAAAAGAAAGAAAAATAGAATGCCACAAGCCCTTCTAGTACAACTAAAACCCCATAAATTCATTTCAAAAGGAACACCTCATCACGAGGGTCCCAATGCCATAGAAAAATCATCAATCAGACATATGGATTCAATGTTATGGGTGATTTAGTGAAAAAGGGGCGGTGGGGTTTGGGTTCGATCCGACTCGGTCAGATCGACCCGACCTGACCCCTACCCGCCAACCTAACCCAGATCCAACCTGACCCACCAGGTCAACCCATCCTGCCAGCTCCTGCCCAGACAACTCGGACAAGGGCAAGTTTTTCTGCCCTAGATGCAACGACCTGCCGCGTCCCTTCCGCACCATGTGGCTGACTCGGTCGACCACTGATCCAGCATACACACTACTTGAGTTGTTTCTCTAGCTCACCCCACAACAACATGAAGCCAAATATTTCTCCCACATGGATACCTACATATACACGGCAGCTTTCATAATCACAGCAATCTTGTGGTGACTTCCACGGGCCACCAAACGCGCTCTGGTGGTCTATTATCTGAATCGCAAGATGTTATAGAATCCTCAGGTCATGTTCTTATTCACCAGGAGTTCAAAAACTCATTGAGACCCATTTATTTTAAAAGTGATCAAATTGAGGTATCTCTCGTGCTGCCCCAATCCATTCTCCACTATCATCATTGCACCTCCATCAGGCCACATCTATTCTAGAACAGTGATATCAAATTATTGCACCAAGAATAGTTACGCAATGATCAATCAATCATCATCCTGCAAAGAACGAAATTAATGTGGGAGAGAAAATAACAATAAGAAACTCGAAGATCAAACATCGACTATCTGTTCATTTGAGCCTCAATCAGATCTATTAAAAGTATCAATATAACAATGAACACACAAGTAATCAGACAATTGATCAATAAAACCCCAAATTAAAAACCTAAAGTATAATCCTCATGCAAAAATGATCAAATAGAAGTTCTACCTATTTGTGGGCTGACTACATCTTTCATTTAGAAATATTGAATGGAAAATAAATTAATCAAAACTAAACACCCTACCTAGAAAAAAGGATCGATCAACATCGAGGTTAGATATTTGTTGGCGATTTGTTGAGAGATTTCACGATCTGTCGTCTCATAGATCCTCAATCCACATCTCATTGTCATTGGTAATTTTTCATTTGTTGCCACTCATCAGTTTCCAATGGAATTGTACCATATCTTTAGAAAAATCCCAAGGTATTTCCCATGATTCCATAGCATTTATTATCCATTAAAGAAGTAAATGTGTTTCAAAATTTCTATTATGATGAGTCACCACATCATTATGCTATTTCATTTATGAAATAGTGTTTCTCTTATGCTTGAGTTGCAACGTTTTTATGCATTTTCATTTATGAAATGAAATATTTCACTTGATGTTGTGTTGCAGCAAAACAATCTTTTTGAATAAAATAAACTTTGTCTTGTTAATTTTGTTTTTTCATTAAAATTCCAAAAAATATTTTTCACAGTCGACCTTCACCCATAAAAGTTAGGTCCTTATTAAGAAAAACCCACTGCTCTAAACATAACGGTGCCCTCATATTTAAAATTCGAGCGCTTGATTAAAATTTTTCTAAAACCGAACACGCACATTGTTTTTTTAATAATACAAAAAAAGTTCAAATGATTATTCCGGTCACCCGAGGCCTCATAATCATGTGCCATCCTAGCGCTTAGTTTTGAATTAATACACATAATATAAAATATTCTATGGAAATTATAGGAAATTGCACCAAATCAAGCCCATGGGGGTGTGTGTTATCCCTCCAGCCATTAATAAAAAAAATTAAAGGACATTAAATACATATTGAAAAAAAAATATTCTAATATTCAAACTAATTCATATTAGAAACATAAAAATCTCCATATTAAAATTCCAAACCACTATCCAAAATTACCTTATTCCCAACCTGCAATTAACACAATTTCTCTTGGAAAGGATCCCCTGGATGATTGTGGCAATGAGCTCCCCCTCTAATGCCTCAATCGGACTGATGTGCAAGTGCAGTTGGTGGGGGGAGGATGTTTATCTGCTTTAGAGGGTATGCTGACTGAAGGAAATGATGGATGCCAAAATTCTGTTTCCACACAAAACACGGGAAGATGGGAAAATGTCTTTGATAGTGAAAAAGGAGAATTACAATAATTCTGCCAGAATATCCTATAGTGATATTGTTCAAAGTGAAAAAAATAAACTGTCTGCATGTGAAGGTGGCGGAACTGCTCCAGTAAAAAGGTGACTGAGAAAGGATTACTCTTATCTACCGAACCCAGTTATTACCATATCATCCTCCAAGAAGGAGAATGCTTCTAGAGCTGTCAATGGTGTGAGTAAAGGAATGAAATATCCTATGGTGTTACTCTCTTTGGAGAAGCTGAATCTGAGAAATAAGTATGCAAAGATTCTGAATCACTATGAAAGCTCGGAGTGGGAATCAGTGACTGCAGATGAAACTTTTCATCAGGAATATGGTTATGGGGATGATTTATATGATTTGTAGTTGTATGCATTGTTGTGATTTTCTTTCTTTATTTACTTTTTCTTTTCATTAATAAATGGTTAGAGGTTTACCTCTGGCTGAGCTTACCTGGTTATATTAGCTATATAAACCTTTTAGTTTAATACACTGGCAGAAATTTCACTATAATCATGCTCCTCGAGTCCATTTTGAAACATATCACGTGACATATTCATATTCATAACATGGGTATTTGAAGCAAAATAAAGGATTAATAAAAAATTCTTAGTAAGTAAAAAGACATATGATAAAGGATTATATCATAAACATAAAGCTTAATGAAATAAATAACATAATAAATGCTCAAAATTACATGTCAAATAATCTAAAAACTTTATAGATAAATATTATATCATATAAAGATTGTAAGGGAACCATAAATTAAATAAATTGTCTTAAAAACAAATATAAATAATCATACAACATGTGAGTATGATATAAAATTGAATAATACATTAAAAATAATACATAATCATGAAAACATAGCATAATATGATAAACAACTTGAAAATTTGGAACATTTATAAAAATATGGTTTATTACCCTTATAGTCCCTACTATATTCCAACCAGTTGGCATTAAAAAATTGATTAGTGGTTCACTCCTTCACACTCACCCCTTTTGATTATATCGACGTGCTAGTTTGTTCACATGTAAAATTGTGGGTAAAGATTCACAGCATCACCCACGCATATTTTGAACATACATACTTTTAACCTATTCACATAACTTTTCTTTATTCGGATATATAATCCTTTACCCCATGAATTAGAGGGATATATAGTTCCCACCATTCTCATGATCTATATGATTATGTGCCACTTGGAATCAAAAATTCATCATCTCTTAAAAATTCCATGGAAAAATAGTATACTTAAAATAATCATAAACATCATGTAACATAAAATTTTGAAATCGTATAATATGACAAATCTCATTTTACAAAATAAATCATATCATAATAACATATAAAGGGTGATAAAAACATTACTTTTTGTTAACTAAACCTTGGAGGGTAAATCATAAAATAACACATATATAGAAAATGGGTTTCATAATATTTACAAATCATCAAATAAATAAAACATGGAAATAAAATAGGATTATATAACATAAAAATGGAAATAATTCAATTTTTATAAAAAAAACCAAGGAGAAATGGCTATTCTAAAAATTCCAAAAGGTATAAAATAAGTTTATCAACTAATTCATTTGATACTGAAAACCAGATCATACAAAATAGTCATATAAAATAATAATATATGGTAAAACCTGATATATAACTATATTAGAGATATATCATTAAAACATTATGAAAACATATCATAAAAATATCATTTTGAAAACATTTTCTATTTACCAAATTAAATGAAATGGATAAAAATATCATCTTAAAAAATATCATTTATATTCAAGAAAAATGAAAAGAAAACAAATCATGGAAATTAAATTTGTTCAAAAACTATTTTCCCTTATAATAGAAAGAGAACCACATTTAAATTGTAAATACATGCAAAAATTATGTTCAAATAATAAATTATATAACTCCATGAAACGAGTATGAGTTTCTAAGTCCCTTATAGATATCGTAATTCATGGATATAAGGAATACTATATAAAACCTTATTATAAAGTGTTCTAAACAAGAAGTCCTTGAAAAGAAAAATATTTTTCAAAATGGAGTAATAAAAATAAGTTGAAGATGTTTAAATTTGATAAAATTTTTAATATTTAAATATTTAAAAATAAATAATTGTTTTATTAAAATATAGGAAAATATTTTTGATATCTTTCACTTTCAAAACAGATCATTAATAATAGGAACATTAATAAGAAATAATGTTTTCAATAAAAGAAGTAGAAATATTATGAAATCAATGATTTTTAGAAAATAATAATAATAGAATAGTAAAAATATATAAGTGTAATACAAAGAAAAAGTGGAGTATATTACAATCCTTTTATCTTGGAATGGGCTGAAAAACATTTTTTCATTTTTAAATTACCTTACTAAAAACATATATTGGTTAGAAGATTTTGAAAATTAAAATTCAAAATAAGGTAAAGAGAAATTTAATTTCAATATATATATATATATGAGGATAAAATTATAGAGTCTTTTGAATGAATGTGCATAAAAACTCTTCAATATGATCATCTCATTTGAGAGGTTAAATTTTCGTAAAGGAAGTTCAAAATTAATTCTTATAACTTCTATAACAGTTAAAAAAACTCTATAAGTAGAATGAACATGAAATTTAATATAAAAATACCATTAATTAAGTATTAATTAATTATATAATATCTCATATAGGTATTATAAAAACCACTTAAATAGAAATATGTGTGTAATACAAACAATATATCGATGAAGGGGGAATTGAGAAGAAAATCCATTAATTTTTTTCTTTCTTAATTAATAACAATAAACATTCCTATAAAATAGGAATAGATACCCTTATAACCTACTTTATAACCTTAATAATAAATATAAACCATTTATAATCCAAAATATATTTCTTATTCCTATGTACATCAATTTTTTATAGCATACTAGGATCATTCGATCATGATAACATTAATAGTTTTGTGCATATTTAATAATTCTGATATCATTACCCATCATTTGATACCATGTTGATTATTGAAATATAATTTATTATTACTTAATATATTACTTATATAGTTTTAAAATTTTCTTATTTCATTTCATATGTATTTTGGTTATGTTAAGTGAATACTGAAATGATAACGGACTATTTCATTAATTTTAGAAAATAGAAATGTTTATTTATTAATAAGTTAAATACATAATATAACATATATGAAATGGTGAAATAATAATTATTTTTTTAGTATATTTTCATATTATTATTTTTTATGTTCCCATATTCATCTGCAATCAAATTTTAAATCATTTGACACATATGTGGTTAAACCAACCTAAACATGAGCACGCTTTAACACGATTGGAATGGATGGTCAAGGAGGCATTTGTTTTGAATTAATATAATTATAAAGAGTTATTTTATTTTTATGTTTTTATTATGTTAATTAATATTTTAATACTTTTTAATAATGTATGAAAATATAAACAAAAAATGTTTCAGCATAGAGGTAGTAATCCTCACATACTGATGATTATAATTCATATTTCTCAACAAGTGAGAGGGGGAGATGGATATTAAATTTAAATTTCAAAATAAAAATTATATTAAATATATAGTATTTATTTATCTTAATCAAAATTAATAACAACACAGAAAATTAGTAATGAAGAACAAGTAGTGTTTCTTCATGGAGGCGGTAGTCTCCACAATGAAATAACAATGTTCTTTTGTTTTTATGAGTCAATGAGAATGAATAAATAAGTGTTTTAACACTAATATAACAACATATTTGTATAAAAATGATACTTAAGTCAAAATATAATTATGATTATAAGATATTTGAATGTTTAATATTAAGAAAAAAAGCTTATGGGGAGATAACACTTATGTGGGAGACTCTATTTTTCCTTAGTAAGTTCCATTGAAGTTGAAGTGATTTTTATAACTATGAGTGTGTAGGGATATTTTTGTGTGATAGGTTTATAGGTATAGTAAATAGGTATATTTTTGATAAATTAGAATTATAGTTGTATCTTTTAAGGGTAGTAGTGTTATAACTTTATAAGGGGAAAAGGGACACTTTTTGAAACATTCATCATTTTTCAATAATTTCATGACACTATTACAAGGTCAGTTGCCCCAAAGTTTCAAAACATTCATTTTTAAAAATAAATAAAATCATAAAAATATATAAAGGGTTATCAGAACCTCAATTTTTTAAAAATATACCTTGAAGGGTAAATCATAAAATAACCCATATAAAGAAAATGGGATTCGTGACATTTACAAATAATCACTAAATGAATCCATGGAAATAAAACTGGTTTCATAGAACATCTAAAATAGAAATCATTAAATTTTAATAAGGAACCCATGGAAATAAAATTTGATTCATAAAACTTAAAAATGGTATAAAATAATATCATGAACTAAATAATTTGATACAAAAAACTTGATCACCAAAAATAATTACACAAATAATTAATAATACATGGTAAAACCTGGAACATAACTTCACTATAGATAAACCATTTGAAAATAATAAAAACAAACCATAAAAATATAATTTTGAAAAAAAAATTACTCTCTTTTGTAAAAGGAATGGTTACGATTATCTTTTAATGAATAATCATATTTTTACAAAATTTATAAAACATTCAGGGAAATTTAATTGGTTAAAAAACTCATTTATCTAAAAGAAGAAAGAGAAAATCATTTAAATAAGAAATTATTGTAAAAAAATATTGAAATCTAAATTTTGTTAATGAGAAAATGACTTTGAGTTTCCAAGTCCCTTACATATTTCATGATTCATAGATAAAGGGAAAGATGAGAATTTTTAAATCCTTATTATAAAAAATTATTTAAAAAAATTCCTTGAAAATATATGTTTTTCAAAATTAGAAGTAAATATAATTTGAAAATTTTTACATTTAAAAGAATCATTTCTATTTTAAATGTAACACCCCGACCCCAGTTACCCAGAGTCGGTGCACTATTACATAACATTGGCATGATCACAAGAAAGATCATGTCTCAAAAGACTGATTAGTTTAGTAGCCTTGGAAACACTAGATACAATCATAAAGTTTTACATTACATCATAAAAAAACATCTTGTCTTCATATCCCCTCATACTATCCCTGCAGGTCATTCATAAATTATTTCTTCATAATCCTGGGGAAAATATAAAACATTGAAAGGGGTGAGCTCAGATGCTCAGTAAGGATAACATTATAGAAGAAGCTTTCATAGATAAGCATAAACACTAAAGGCAATTTATAACTAAAACAAAAGCCTTTTTAAACATGAACTTCAGCATAAAATGGAAAAGATAAATTGAAATAATGTCGTTTACTTACTCACATGGATATTCTACTAGTCAAATGATCACATGAAATACCAATAACCACTTTCATAATGATGGAATGCATAATGCCTGACTATCATAACCACATAGCCAAGACCTCGTGCCAAGACTACAAATAAGATCTTGCCAAGGCCTTGTGCCAAGACACTAGTTTGTCTCATGAGACCTACCGATGCATCGAGGAGATATAGTGGGCTCCACCCATCACTTATTAAGTCCAATTCATTCCTCATATGAATAGGTTTAAACATAACATAAACATTCGTATTAAAACTAGCATACAAAATGTCAATACTTTAACCACAAACCATGAATGGTATAAAAATAGAACATCCACAGTCAAACATAACTCATTCGATAAAATATGGAATATTTTATTGTATCACATTAACCTCAATCAAGAATAATGAAGGATGTTGACATAGATAGAAATAATCATCAAAACTATTTAAGAGAAATAACCCCCTTTTTCTTGAAATCATTTAAAAGTCACACTATTTTTCAAGAAGCCATTTAAAATAATATTTTTGAATAAAAGTGTCCCATACCACTTTGAAACTTTTTAAAAGGAGTTTTAATTTTAAAACTCTAATGTCCATATAAATAAATCCTTAAAACCATTTTTAAAACATGGAAATTAATGAGCAATATTTAGATGAATAAGTCTTTAAAACATTTAAAAAAAGTATTTTAGTTAGAGATTCTAACCAAAAGAGAGAAACTTGAATAAAAATAATTGAGGTAATAAAAACATTTTAATATCATGAGAATAAAGGGATCCATGATATACTATGTCAAAGTACATTATATACACCACATAAAAGTGATTTTCTGTATAACAACAAAGAAGTCTCAATGGAATTTAAATTGAGATGAAATCTCTCATAAAGGCTGTATCCTTAGGTTATGGATAAATCAAATACATAGTTATGTGTGAAAAATATAAATATACTACATATTATTGGATATTCAGTGTAAAACAATCAAAGGATATTCACACATAATCTTGTAAAAACAACACCAATGAATTGGATGTTTAACTCAACAAATGGAGAATGAGTTAAAATTACTCTTATCAAATTCATATCGATGACTTGAGAAATTATCAATGGAGTGATTATATGTATCAAAATTATATCCACATAAAAGGGGAGTAGAAATTATGACATAAGAAAATGAATAGTTATTCCACACATAATCTCAGAGTAAAATAATCAATGAAGTTTGTGTAAAGCCGAATAAATGGAAATTGAAATTTCAAATTCCCTTATCAATTAGGTAACTTATGAAACATACACCCATGAAAGAAGGATCATACAATGATTATGTAAAGACCCATAAATTAAAGTATAATACACAATGAATACAATTATTGGCAGTACACATACACCACATGCAATAAATAAGTGGTGAACAATGGAATTCTCAAGAAATTAAGAGTGAGATAAGAAACCCCGTACTTTGTACTTTTTCTTTGGTCGAAGATAGGTTAACCTCCTTTATAGTGGTGAAATAATTGTTATTAAATTACTAAATAATCATATACATTAATATGATATCATATATGATCTTTTAACATTTCTTTGTTAATAATATCTTAGAATTATCATCGTTTCGGGTGTTAACTTACTCGTTTTCTTTTATATGTTTTATTACGTAAGCCATGTTTTTCATGGATAGGTTTTATCTTATTCATATCCAGAATTATATCAAGTCCTTAAACATTATTTTTAAATCATCAAATGATAATTTTACTTGAATGGATATGATAGAGAATGAATCTCATCGCGTTCGTGGAGACGGTAGTCCGTACGTATGCACAAGCGAAAATATCATTCTTTTGATATTAAAATAATATATAATTGGATGATATATAATATATACAGAATAATTATCATGTTATATTTATTATATACATGAATTACACATCATTATTATACCCATCCAAAAAATAATTTATTGAATAACAATTACACCACGACGTGGATGAGGTAAATGATCTTGCTTCAGATCTTCGATTTGTTCTTGTTGGCCGATTTATCAAAAACCGACCTTCTCTGTTCTTTTTACGTAAAACCCTTGAGAACATAGGTTTTACAAACTTCCAGATTGGACTTCTTAACTCTCTGAATGTTGTGTTTCGGTTCTCCTCGGATAATGACTATTACCGATTTTGGATTCGCGGTTCTTGGTCTTTTGGGGGGTCTTCTATGAAGGTATTAAAGTGGTCTACTGATTTTGAACTAGGTTCTGAGCCCCCTATTGTTCCCCTTTGGATCAGTTTTCTAGGGCTGCCTCTACATTTCTTCAAGCAGTGTGCCCTTACTGCCATTTCAAGTCTATTTGGAACTCCGATTAGATTAGATTCTGCCACCTTGAATTTATCTCGACCCTCAGTTGCAAGAATCTGCACTGAGGTTGATATATCTCAGGCTTTACCTTCCAGATTTTGGCTTCAGAATGGTGATAAAGGCTATTCTCAAGAGGTGGTTTTTGAAAATGTTCCACCTTATTGTAATTGCTACTACAAAAGTGGTCATTCCATGGGAGAATGTGTATCAAAAAATTCTGAACCTCCTCAACCTTGCCGCAAAGCTGTTTGGGTAGAAAAGGCCAATGCTAAAATTAACTTGAATCCTACTAAATCAAATCCTATTGATGTTATTGAGACTCCTATTTCCAACGATGTCCCCGGTAATTCTAATGCGACTCTAGAACATTGTAATTCACAGAGGGATCATGAAAGCTCTTCTCAGGATATGGGTGAGAAGGGGAGCTCACCCTCTATGGTGAATGAAAATGTACAGCATAGTCCCACACCCTCCCTGGATGATAGGTCGATAGTGAAAATACAAGAAGGCACTCATGAAGATGAGGAAAAAGAGAGGTGTGATGCATCTGAAGATGATCCCTCGCAATGCACTGAAGAAGATAAATCTACTGATATTGAGGAGAAATACTTAAGGGACATGGCCAGGAAAGGTAAGAAACCAATAGTGGATGCAGATGGGTTTATTACACCCAATCCAAAAAAATCTAGAAAACGCAGGGATTTTTCTCACGTGGAGAGGACTATTGTCACTCGTTCGTTTTTCATTGCTAGACATAATGTTTCTGCACCTACTGAAAATCATTATGTAGAGAAGGAGAAACAAGATGAAAGGGATGATAACCATACTATACCAACTTGTGAAGCTCCTGATTCTTCAGAGGGACTCAGTGATGAAATCTTATATAGCTCTTTTAAGAAAGGAGAGATCACCAAGAGCACATACTTGGCTGCTAAGAAAGAAATTTTCAATGAAAGAATCAGGAATGATTTCTTAAACTGATTATTTTTCGGATCTCTCTTTTCCCAGCTTAGATGCACTCTCCTGGATGTTATCGTTTTTTATGAAAATCAAATTTTCCTTTTTCCTTCTGTTTGGATGGAGCTGTTTTGGAGTGCCTCCTCTGAAGCTTTTATTTTATTTTCTTCAATCCTCTGCTATCATACTATCTAAAGTGTTTCTGGATTTTCTGAGTGGGCATGTAACAGAGCTGCACTGGCTGTTGGTTTTCCTTCTTCACTTAATGCCTGATTTTCTCTTTGGATCATTATGGAGCCTGTTTGTATTCAGATTCTTTGTTTTTTGAGGAGCTTCCCCCCCCCCTTTTAGGTTATGACATGGGATGAAGATTCTCTCGCTCTGATCTGAACAACATTGTGCTACTGGTTGTTGCTTGATGAATCTTTTTGGATGCTGCTTGGATTTCGAGCTCTGACTATTCTTGATAGCCTGCAACTTTTCAGATTAAATTGGTTCTTTAGATGATGCTAGTTCGGCTTACTCTTGATCTTCTAAGAACAGTGCAGACAGTTTCCCTTGTTTTCTACTCATAATGGTGCAGTATTTTTTGGAGTGTGTGGCCTACATTGGGAAGTTTTCTTTTTCTCAGAAGTCTCTGCTCTATAATACTTCTTTGGAAATTCTGATTTTGTTATACCAGTAAATGGCAGTTTATCGGTGGGGTTTGAAGCATATAAGGAAAAGGAAAGAGTCTCTTGCATGGATTTTGGTTTCCATATGGCAATAAAGAAATGGGACGAAGTGGTGTCAATAGAAATGGAAATCATGGTTAATGAGAAAGGTATCAATTATTTCAAGTTTTTCATGGCGTACAAGGGGGATCTAATGATTCGTGATGAACTTCTACTAGAAGGATTAAAGAAATGTAAGTCTCTCGGTGACTTAGCTATGCTCCATGCTAAAAATGGTGATGTTGTCTTTGAGGGGCAGAAGAGAATGGGAGAACTTTGTATTATAGGTCCTGAAGGACATGCACTTTCAAGGCCCCCTGTGCTAGAAGGAGAGGCAACTGCAAGAGCTATTCTCTTGGCTAGTTTTGTGAACACACCTCTTTATGTTGTACATGTTATGAGCATTGATGCAATGGAAGAAATTGCTAAAGCACGGATATCAGGAGGAATTGACCCACACACGCATCTAGCTTTTGATTTTATGGGCATCCAGATTGTTGATGATTTCTTTAGTGGTCAGGCTGCAGCTTTAGATGGTGGAACAACAATGAACATTGAGTCCGAATTCTTAGGGACTGTTTGAGTCCTGTTTTATTTGGATGGCTCTGAATTTTTCTGTACAGACCATTAAATGTTCTGCTTTTACTTGGTTTCTCTGGATTTCAGTTTTTTCTCTGGTTTTTTGGTCTGCTCGAATTATGCTCTATTCTCTTGGATAGATCTCTGTATCTTCTTAAGGTTTATTTGAAGCTGGGTTGGGATGGCTAGCGGCTCAGATTGAAGAATGGTCTTGCTATCTTCCTGCTGTTCATGTCTGGGATGTTTTCATTTTTTGTTTTTTGGACTTGTTTGTCCTAGCTTTTTTTGTATCTCCTTTAAATCCCCGCTGGTGTAAGCTCCATAAACCTCATGTTTGTATTGTTACCTTTTGATTTTAATAAATTTCTTTTGGGGGCATGAATTGGGAAACCAATTCATACCAACACTTTTTTTTAAAAAAAAAATTACACCACGACGTGGAGACGGTAAGCCGTACGTACGCACGTATGGTGACATGTTATTCAATGGATTGATAGAATACTGAATATGGTTGTACCATATTTATAATAATATTACAGTATATAGGAGATATAGGATTAATTATTTTAGAATAGAAAAAACAAATAAATAAGAAGTGGAAGGAGAAAGGAACTTGAAAAAGGGTGGAGAAATCATTACCTCTTCTTCAATTCTTCCTTTTGATTTGATCAAAAGGGCTCCTTAGGTTGGATTTGTGATCAAACTAAGGCCTCTAGGTTGTAGTGAGGGATGTTAATATAGTATTTGGGCAGGGGTTGGCCGAACCAAAAGGCTTTTAAGGTGTGAAGTAATGAGAAGGAAGAGTGCCCTTTTATAAGAGGGGTGAGGGGCACCTTGGGAAAATCTAGAAATATTAATTTATAATAAATTAATATACGGTTTCTAATGGCTCCAAAGTTTATTATTTAAAGTTTAAGGTAGTTATGGGTCGAAAAACACTCAAACAATAGAATTTATACAGGTTTGGTTCATTATATTAACCTTATCTTTAAGTATTAACTCTTAGTTAATTAGTTTCACTTTTACAATGTCTCTTTGTATTTTTATATTATATGGTTAATAAACATACCATATACATCCAAGAGACCCCCAAGTGGTACATTAAGGATATACCTATCATGATATAAGTCACTTGGCCGAAAATTAGATTTTTAGGAATTTAATATCAATTAATAATATAATATTTGTTTAAAAAACCCTTTTATGTCAATTTTGACACTATTCAATAGTTGATTTTTGTGAAACTCATAACCAAATTATTACTTCAAAAAAAGTCACTTAAATCAATCAAAATATGTCATATTACCTTATAAAATTATTTTAATTCATTAAAAGTCTTATATTATATTTATTTGGGTATTTATAATATCAATTATTTTAGTTTTTCACTATTATGGTAATTACTGCATCATCATTGTGTCATAAATATATTAAATTATTTAATGTCTAAAAATTATAAATAAAATATAATTATGTAGGAAATATTATTATCTTTCTATGGAATGTTTAAAATCGAATTTATCTTATGTATAACCCTATATTAAAAATGTTTTAGTAAATAAACTTTGATTTTAACTCTTTTAACTCTTCTTTGAATTAAATAATAATAAATGTACTAATCTAATCTAAGTGGACCTAAATGATAATACCTTATCCCTAAGGTTGTTTTTGGTTGAGATACACTTGTCCAATAGAATTAGGACATGTGTTAGTTTAATATTAATATCATTTTACCCTTAATTACCGTATTTACTTTTAACCGTGGTAAATAAAATTAAAAAGTTACTATTCACCAAAAATTATTTTCATCTCATTGAACCACATTTTACTTCTTGATATTAACCGTGTCTCTTGGCATTTCGAAATTCCATTCACAAAAGTGGTAAAATTAAGTTTTATGAAAAATTCAGTTATTTTAACTACCACTTAGTAGTTTCACTATTCATCAAAAATTGATGTTTTTCAGAACAATGCCAAAATTTCACCCTAATCTATAATTGATATTCCAAATTCAAAAATGATATATATTTTAAAAAATTATAAACATATAAGTTGCATTAATTAATTTTATAATTAATTCCGCGTGTTTTTAAGAAACAATATATATATCAAAAGATTGACAATTGTTTAGGTCTAATTTCAAAGTGAAATTAATTCTAATGAACACCATTTGATAAATTGGAAAAAATATATTCTAATTATACTTTAAAACCACTAAATAATATAATTTATCACTATAAATTATTTTGATTTAAAATGTTGTTTTTAATTAAACTTTAGTAATTTTCACTATTCATCAAAATATAAGTGTTATCCAAAAAGTTACAAAATTTCACCCTAGGATAAATTCGATATTCCCAATCCAAAAATGAATTCCATTTTGAGAGATAGAACTTATAAAATTTCAAAAAGTAGGTATTACTATTCATAACAGCTAGTTTGATTGGTTGTGGTGTGTTAGAATCTCGAAGTTGCGTACAATGCACGCCATTGCATTATTCGAAGGGAAACGTACCATGGAAGTTTGGGGTGTTAAATTCTCCCCTCCTTCAATAAATTGTGTCCTCGCAATTTTTTTTAAAATTGGGCTTGAGAATGTAATGGAAAGTCCCACATCAGAAAGAGATTCAATAAAACTATCATTTTAAAAGAAAGGATGATAGGTGTAAAGGTCACCCAAGATAACCCATATTAGGATTCCATGTAGGAAAACATGAATATGGACGATAAACTAAGTGTTCAATTCTGATGAAGAGGGATAGAAAACATAATCCGGAGAACATTAACAATAAAAAAAATAAGAAACTTGTGTTGGGACAAATGGTCCTTAGTCTCCCAGTAGGAAAAGTAAACAAACAACATTTTTTTGTTTTAAGTTACATTACATAAGGATGATGAATTCATTTATGATATTGACTAAGAAAATAAAGAGATATACTTACTTTTTAATTAGAGTTTCATTATTTAATAACTTTTTACCACTAACTAATTCTTTTGAACAGTGAGTATTCATGAAGACTTGGTCACAATGAAAGAGCAAGAATAAACTTCTATAAAAATACATGATCCATGTAGGATAAACTATATATTTAACTTTTCTTTAGAGATTAATCAAAACCAAAATAGTTAGTATAATATCTGATGACCCCCCAAATGGTTATTCCATTAGAGAAAAAAACTAATCTTAATTTCTAAAATTAAACCATCAATACCCCAAAGTTAAATAAATACCATTCAATAATCAATTGTCTTTAAAATCCTTCAATATAATCCAAACTAATATTGAAACATAAAACTTATAAGAATGTAGTCTTCCACTTTAAATTGTATCTCCAAATGTTATTACTTACTCTTAAAGTCACATAATTAAAAGTAATTAACCTAATCATTTCCATAAACAACCCAAATCACTATAAATCCATAAAAAAACATAGATAAAAATCCACCATTACTCTTCAAATGAAATCCCACAATATTCTATTTTCCTTGGGCATATAGTGTTCACAACAAAGCGAACAACTTCCAAAATAACATCTATCACATAATCACCAAATCATTTTCCTATACCAAGGGTATTCATTTAATAAGACATAAGAACCCAAATCATTTTTTTATTGATCGATAAAATCATTTAACTAAAAATAATTAGTCACACTATCCAGGGACTTCACGTAGTCCAGTGGTAGGCGATAAATCCCAATCACACTTTGGTTGTGGGTTCGATTCCCATAGCTTTGTCCGACGCGACGGGTTGTCACACGGTCTGCGTGTTGTCCTTTTTCAAAAACTATATTTTATAATATGACCAAAATTAAATAAATTCCTCAAAATAATCATAACATAATTTAACCACAAATCTTATCTCATACCTTGCATTTTCATCCCAAATTATGTTAACGTATAATTTCCCCAAACCCAACGATCATATAAAACCAAATGATTATTCATAACTATATCCAAAAGAGAAGAGATAATTCTTCCTCAAATATCATTCTCACATGGAAAACTGCGGGGTTACAAATACAAGAAAAAATTATCCCAAAGTAAACCCATCAACAAGGAGCACTAATACTTTTTAAAACATTTCTCCAACCATTTATTTTTCACATAGCTTCTTCTTTGACCAAGAAAATATCCTATAGAATAGGGCATTCACTCGGGTAATGGCTGGTTCCCTTACATTTACGACAAATGTCTGTAAATGGACTCTTGGGACCATTTTTATCTTCTTCCATAGTACTCTTCATTTTTCTTCAGAAATTATTCACTTTATGTCCTTCCTTCCCGCATGTAAAGCATTTCTTTGTCACATTGAGACACTTTCCTGGGTGTCTTCTTCCATATTTCCAACATGATAGAAATTGAGGATTCCTTTCTCCATGGTCTCCACTGCTGAAGCTCTTATCATTCATCACTTTTCTTTTCTTTTTTGTGTTCGGGAATTGGTTAATATATATATTGTTGATCATATTTTTGGAAAATTGAGTTGGCATAAAGATGATATCTTTTATGCCTATCAACATTCCATTTTTTTGCTCATTTCCACCATCGTTCCCACCTTGTACATAATTCTCAAAGTCACTATGACTTCCTTGGAATCCAACTGTTGACTAAAACTAGAAATCATTGTGTGAGTAACAGTATTCATAAAATCATTTAGAGATTAACATGTCACCATATTCTCAATTTGAAACACATTAGGATTAACCAAGGTCATTTACTCTCATCTTATGTATATAATACCTCAAATCGGTTTGTAAAAAAAATGTAAATTATCCTAAGAATATCCCCCAGGAGTGTCGTAACCAAGAGTGAATCAAGGTCTGTTGTTGTGCACCAGTTCCCATTCGAGTCTAGCTAAAAGCGGTGTTTTTTGGTTTTACCCCTAGGTACATCTGTTCTAGAGCTTCCTCTACCTGCTCGTATCTAGACAGGGATGTATTGCTCAGAAAATTCACAAAATCTCTACAATACCAAAATTCTAGGAAGTTATTCTATACTAATCATCAAAGTTCATCTTAGGTATACGTGTTCTAATCAGAGTTTATCTAAATCTAGCTTCCAAGGTGTATACTAAACTTCCTATGATACCAACTGTAACATCCCGACCCCAGTTACCCAGAGTCGGTGCATTATTACATAAAATTGGCATGATCACAAGAAAGATCATGTCTCGAAAGGCCGATTAGTTTAGTATCCTGGGAAACACTAGATACAATCATAAAGTTTTACATTAGATCATAAAAAAACATCTTGTCTTCATATCCTCTCATACTATCCCTGCTGGTCATTCATAAATTATTTCTTCATAATCCTGGGAAAAAAATAAAACATTGAAAGGGGTGAGCTCAGATGATCAGTAAGGATAACATTATAGCAGAAGCTTTCATAGATAAGCATAAACACTAAAGGCAATTTATAACTAAAACAAAAGCTTTTTTAAACTTGAACATCAGTATAAAATGGAAAAGATAAAATGAAATAATGCCATTTACTTACTCACACGGATATTCTACTAGTCGAATGATCACATGCAATACCAATAACCACTTTTAATATGATGGAATGCATAATACCCGACTATCATAACCACATAGCCAAGGCCTCGTGCCAAGACTACAACTAAGATTTTTCCAAGGCCTTGTTCCAAGACACTAGTTTGTCTCATGAGACCTACCGATGCATCGAGGAGCTATAGCGGACTCCACCCGTCACTTATTATGTCTAATGCATTCCTCATATGAACAGGTTTAAACATAACATAAACATTCTTATTAAAACTAGCATACGAAATGTCAATACTTTAACCACAAACCATGAATGGTATAAAAATAGCACATCCACAGTCAAACATAACTCATTCGATACAATATGGAAGATTGTATTGTATCACATTATCCTCAATCAAGAATATTGAAGGATGTTGACATAGATGAAAATAATCATCAAAACTATTTGAGATAAATATCCCCCTTTTTCTTGAAATCATTTAAAAGTCACACTATTTGTCAAGAAGCCATTTAAAAATAGATTTCTGAATCAAAGTGTCCCATACCACTTTGAAAATTTTTAAAAGGAGTTTAAATTTTAAAACATTAATGTCCATAAAAATAAATCCTTAAAACCATTTTTAAAACATGGGAATTAATGAGCAAGACTTAGATGAATAATTCTTTAAAACATTTAAAAAAATTATTTTAGTTAGAGATTCTAACCGAAAGAGTGACACTTAAATACAAATAATTGTGGTAATAAAAAATTTGTAATATCATTAGAATAAAGGGGACCATGATATACTATGTCAAAGTACATTATATACACCACATAAAAGTGATTTGGTGTATAACAACAAAGAAGTCTCAGTGGAATTTAAATTGAGATGAAATCTCTCATAAAGGTTGTATACTTAGGTTAGGGATAAATCAACGACATAGTTATGTGTGAAAAATATAAATACACTAAATATTATTGGATATTCAGTGTAAAAAAATCAAAGGATATTCACACATAATCTTGTAAAAACAACACCAATGAATTGGATGTTTAACTCAACAAATGGAGAATGAGTTAAAATTACTCATATCAAATTCATATCGATGACTTGAGAAATTATCAATGGAGTGATTATGTGTATAAAAAGTATATCCACAGAAAATGGGAGTGTAAATTATGACATAAGAAAATGAATAGTTATTCCACACATAATCTCGGAGTAAAATAATCAATGAAGTTTGCGTAAAGCCGAATAAATGGAAATTGAAATTTCAAATTCCCTTATCGATTATGTAACTTATGGAACATACACCAATGAAAGAAGGATCATACAATGATGATGTAAATACCCATAAATTAAAGTATAATACACAATGAATAAAATTATGGGCAGTACAAATAAACCACATGCAATAAATAAGTGGTGAACAATGGAATTCTCACGAAATTAAGAGTGAGATAAGAAACCCCTTACTTTGTACTTTTTATTTGGTCGACGGTAGTTTAACATCATTTATAATGGTGAAATAATTTTTATTAAATTATTAAATAATAATATACGTTAATATGATATCATATATGATCTTTTAACATTGATTTTTTAATAATATCTTAGAATTATCGTCGTTTCGGGTGTTAACTTATTCGTTTTCTTTTATATGTTTTGTTACAAAATCCATGTTTGTCATGGATAGGTTGTATCTTATTCATATCCAGAATGATATCAAGTACTTAAACATTATTTTTAAATCATCAAATGATAATTATACCTGAATGGATAGATAGAGAATGAATCTCATCGCGTTCGTGGAGACGGTAGTCCGTACGTACGCACAAGCGACAATATCAATATTTTGATATTAAAATAATATATAATTGGATGTTATATCATATATACAGAATAATTATCATTTTATATTTATTATTTACATGAATTACACATCATTATTATACCCATCCAAAAAATAATTTATTGAATAACAATTACACCACGACGTGGAGACGGTAAGCCGTACGTACGCACGTATGGTGACAGTTATTCAAAGGATTGATAGAATACTGAATATGGTTGTACCATATTTATAATAATATTAAAGTATATAGGAGGTACTGTATTCATTATTTTAGAATAGAAAAAACAAAGAAAGAAGAAGTGGAAGGAGAAAGGAACTTGAAAAAGGGTGGTGAAATCATTACCTCTTCTTCGGGTTCATCATTTTGATTTGATAAAAATGGATCCTTAGGTTGGATTTATGATCAAACTAAGGCCTCTAGGATGTATTGAGGGATGTTTAGAGAGTATTTGGGAAGGGTTTGTCCGAACCTAAAGGCTTTTATGGTGTGAAGTAATGAGAAGTAGGAGTTCCATTTTATAAGAGGGGTGAGGGGCACCTTGGGAAAAGCTAGAAATATTAATTTATAATAAATTCATATTCGGTTTCTAATGGCTAAAAAGTTTATTATTTAATAGTTAAGGTGGTGAAGGTTCGAAAACCACTCAACCAATATAATCTAGACAGGTTTGGGTCATTATATTAACTTTATCTTTAAGTATTAACTCTTAGTTAATTAGTTTCACTTTTACAATGTCTCTTTGTATTTTTATATTATATGGTTAATAAAATTACCATATACATCCAAGCGACACCCAAGTGGTCCATTAATGATATAACTATCATGATATAAGTCTCTCGGCCGATCCTTAGATTTTTAAGAATTTAATATCAATTAATAATATAATATTGTTTTAAAAAACTCTTTTATGTCAATTTTGACACTATTCAATAGTATATTTTTTTGAAACTCATAAATGAATTATTACTTCGCAAAAAGTCAATTAAATCAATCCTAATATGTCATATTATCTTATAAAATTAGTTTAATTCATTAAAACTCTTAAATAATATTTATTTGGTTATTTATAATATCAATTATTTTAATTTTTCACTATTATGGTAATTGTTGCATCATCATTGTGTCATAAATATATTAAATTATTTAATGTCTAAAAATTATAAATAAAATATTATTATTTAGAAAATATTATTATATTTCTAATTAATATTTACAATAGAATTTATCTTATGTATTACCCTATATTAAAAATATTTTCGTAAATAAACATTGATTTTAACTCTTTTAACTCTTCTTTAAATTAAATAATAGTAAATGTCCTAATCTAATCCAAGTGGACCTAAATGATAATACTTTATTCCTAAGGTTTTTTTTGGTCTAGATACACTTGTCCAATATAATTAGGACATGTGTTAGGTTAATATTAATATCATTTTTACCCATAATTACCCTATTTACTTTTAACCGTGGTAAATAAAAGTAAAAAGTTACTATTCACCAAAAATTATTTCCATCTCATTGAAAAACATTTTACTTCTTGATATTTATAATATCTCTCGTATTTTTGAAATTCCATTCACAGAAGTGGTTAAATTATGTTTTATGAAAAATTTAGTTTTTTTAACTACCACTTAGTAGTTTCACTATTCATCAAAAATTGAAGTTTTTCAGAACAATGCCAAAAATTCACCCTAAGCTATAATTGATATTCCAAATTTAAAAATGATGTCTATTTTACAAAATTATAAACATATAATTTGCATTAATTAATTTTATAATTAATTCACACTGTCACAACAAATAACGTGTTTTTAAGAAACAATATATATCAAAAGATTAACAATAGTTTAGGTCCAATTTCAAAGTGAAATTAATTATAATGAACACCATTGGATAAAATGGTAAAAATATATTCTAATTATACCTTAAAACCACTCAATAATATAATTTATCACTATAAATTATTTTTATTTCAAAAGTTGTTTTTAATTAAAATTTAGTGATTTTCACTATTCATCAAAATATAAGTGTTATCCAAAAAGTTCCAAAATATCACCCTAGGATAAATTCGATATTCCCAATCCAAAAATGAAGTCCATTTTGAGAGATATAATTTATAAAATTTCAAAAAGTAGGTATTACTATTCATAACGGCTAGTTTGATTGGTTGTGGTGTGTTAGAATCTCGAAGTTGCGTACAATGCACACCATTGCATTATTCGAAAGGAAACGTACAGTGGAATGTTGGGGTGTTACATTAAATATTAAAAGTAATTAATTTTTCAATAAAATAAGTGAAAATACACTGACATATTTTACATTTAAAATGAATCCTTAAGATTATAAACATAGAAAAGATATAATGTTTTCAATTAAATAAGTGGATATAATTTGAAAAAAAATTCATTATAAAAAAATATATTTAAAATTGGAAATATTAATAATACATAAGGGTTATAAAATTTTAATTTGGATTGGATGATATACTGTTTATTTTGGTAAGGTTGTAAATCCCTTTTATTCATTTTGAAATAACCTTTCTGAAAACCCACATTTCAAAGAAGAATTTAAAATATAAAATTTAAAATAAGGTAAATAGAAATTAAAATTTTCCAAATATATACATAGGTAAATAAAATTATAGATTATTTAAATTAAATGTTTATACAATCTCTGCAAATGGATTATCGTATTTGAGATGTTTCAATATTTGGAAGAAATATAAAAATAAATCGTTATAGCATGTGTAACATTTAAATAGAAAACTATTTAAGTTAAATGAGGGTAAAATTTAACTATTAAAAAGTAAATGAATAATTAATTCATAATTTAATATATCATATAGTCATTATACACACCAATTAAATGAAAATATGTGCATAAAAAATAGTGTCTCATTGAACGGGAAATTGAGACGAAAATCCCTTACCTTGTTTCCTTGATTTGTTTATGATAGTATAAACTCTGGTAAAAAATAAATATCAAACTTAATAGCCTATATTACAACCTTAATCATAGATATTTTACTTTTATAATTCTTTTTATAATTATTTATCCTGATTTCACCTTTTTGTTATTCTATATTATGGTCATTCGGTTTTAATAACATTAACTGTTTTTTGCATGTTTAATAATATAGATATACTTACCAACCATTTTATAACAAGTTAATTATTGATATAAAATTTATGATTATTTAATATATAAATTGTATATTTTTTAAATATTATTATTTTATTCTATCTATTATTTTGTTATGATCTACTAAAACTGAATTAACATCGACTTATTTTGATAATTTTAGAGCCTGAAAATGTTACATTAATAAAACATTTAACAATTAATATAATCTTTAACAAATATATACACATAATTATTTGATTAATATGTTATATTAATCTTATTTTCTATGTTCCCTTAGTCATCCATAATTTAAAATTTAAATAATTATTGCAATAGGTGGTTAAACAGACCCAAAATTGAATACGCTTTAACTTAAATTGTGAGTATGATTAAAGAGGTGTTCATTTTGACATATTATCATTATAATTGAATCATAACGATTTTATCATTTTTTTGTGATTTTAAATCAAATTTTAGTATATTTATATAATTTATGAAAATCCCAATAAAAATGAAAAATGTTTCATCATGGAGGTGGTAATTTGCACCAATGTATGATCAACATTCCCCATTTTCAACACTTGATAAGGGATAAGGTGGATTTATAATTGAAATAAAACTAATAATGGTTTATTTAGATGGGTTCTTTGAGATGGTATCTTATCAGAAATACCATGTCACCGAAAATGGCATCACAAAATATAGTTTTCTAATAGGTGGTGTCTCATCATAAATAATTTTTTTTACATAATTAATTACTCAATCATTTATGGCATGAAAAGTAACCATTTGAAAAAAAATTATTATGGTAATATAACCCATCACAAATAAGTTTAAAAATTAAAAAATAATGAAATTAAAAAATATTAACAAATTAATATATAAAAAATTATCAAAAAATTAATAAATAAAACTATAAACATCTAAAATAATAAAAATATTAAGAAAAGTATTTTCATTATAATCTTAACATAATAAATTTGTATATAATGTGTTAATCACTATAGAGGGGGGTGTTGAGGGTATGGTCATATTGAAGAGGAGAGGGAGGGAGCACCATCTCTACACCCAGATCTGATCGTCTCATGTACTTAATCATCTGATCATGCAGCTACTCCTACCATTGTTGCATCTCTTCCTTCTATTGCTGATGAATCTTTTCATGCTCCCAATACATGGCCTTTATAACCATAGTCTGAGCTCATCATGACTCCTCATACCTTGAATATGATGTTCAATTCCCTCAATAATCTCTCCTTGAGAAGGATTCCAAAATTGCAATAGTACTATAAAAACTATTAGCTATCAATCGATAATTGATACCAAGCACTCGTCCCTCCACGAAAGCATACTGATTCACCTATGTCCATGTTAAATCATCAAATCCTACAATACTGGTGACATAAATCTCAATCTCAGCATTCATATATTTCTATGTTGAAGAATTTTTGGCCTCATATGTCACATTCAATTTCAATTTGAATTTCAAATAGTTAAAATATTATTTTTAGTTAATTTTTGAAAAACAATATTCACAACAATCTCATGTTGTTTACCGCCTATAATCTCTCTGATGACAGGATCATTTTACAACATCGTATAAGCATTGAACTCCATAATACTGGGATGGTAAACTACCTATATGCGTATAAAATAAATAAGTTTATATTTAATGTTATATAAATTTTTAATTAATGTTCATACAATATGTCGTTGATGAGTACTGAATATATGAGTACCATATCAATTTTTCACCTCCTACCACCCTAGTTCTGTATACCTTATAATGATCTCCAATGAAGACTACATCCCATTAAATATGAAAAAATCAAACCCAAACCAAATATGATATGTAATATGGTTCTTGGGAATACTAATATTGACAAAAATCCATGACTCCCACTTTCTTAATGGTTGTTCTCCTTAGATTGAGAATAAACCACAACAACACTCACAAATACAAACCTACTAGGCCTCCCGTATAAAAATATTTGTTTTATAATTGTTGGGATATCATAAAACCTACATATTTAATAATATAAGGTTAATTATTAAATAAATTTAAAAGTAACTATTATTTGATTACATTCTATAAAATGATCAAACGTGCATTGTCGAACGTCAATGGGAATCTGATACCACGTCAACCATGATCTATAAAAATAGTTCCATAAAATATAACTCCTCTATCCAATATCAATATGTGAAAATATATGAAAAAATAATAAATAATAAAAAAACTAGAACATAAATAAATTAATGAAAAGTAATGAAATCTAAATAAAATTCAAAACTAAACATACCTCATCATTCATGGATCTAACTAAATATGTGGACACCACTCAAGAATATGTCTAGGAATCATCAATATCATAATACCACAACACATTAAAGTTGATGATGAACTTCTATGAGTATGAGGGTCAGAAGATAAAAAACCAGGCTCATAACCAAGTAGTATAGCCTCCCCGAGGCTCTAAAATATATCATCAAAAGTATAATAAACTATCTAAAACATGAAAAGAATTTTTTTGATAAATAAATGAAATGGGTATTGTATATACATATTTATTTATTTATTTATTTATTTTTATTATAACAAACATGTAATTGTTTCATTCTACATCTTCATCCCGATCTCTATATATGGTTGTGTCAATGTTATCATCTTCCTTCTCTATGTAATCAATTTCCATAGGAGTTTCAACTTAATCCTCACTAGTTAATTCAAAGTTTATTGTTACATAATCAATATCATTATCATCATCAACTCATTAAAATTGTGTTTCATCATCAATATTCATGTCACTATTTTGAAAAGAAGTATTTGGAGTTTTCTCTTGAAAAAATTCAATTCATTGTACTTCAATATAACCTCATTCACTTTGTTTAGCCTGATTTTCATGGTATTTCATATATATATTAATCCACCAATTAATTAACACTCTCTTAGTAGCATAATAATTAGCATAATATATTTGGTGTTCTTGATGAGCCAGTAAAAATGATTCATTTACTGTAAGATGACTTTTATATTTAATATCAATGATTACTGGGCATGGATGAACACGCAAGCCTCTATTAGAATAAAATCAATAAAATTTAAACATTGTTTCATAATTCATTCACATATAATATAGATCAATTATTTCACCCATCATTCCCTAAAATTCAACTTCACTTTCTCGATGACGAGATCCTCTCAATCAAACACAAAAATTAATTGTTTTTTATTCACTATATTTATATGTATGAAATCAAAAACCATTAACCACATGTGCATTATAAGATTTAACCATTCTAAATGGTGGATTAATCAACACAAAAAATCAATTATCAATTTTATTTTCAATTTTCAATACTTGTAAAATTGAAAAAAAAATAACAAGATAAAAAATATAAATCGATTTAATGTGTTAAACTATAAAAAATTTACTTTACCACTATTTTAAACTATTAGTAAAAGTTATGCTTCCAATTCTCTTCAATGCATGTTTTTTTGTTATTTTCTACAAACTATTTTTTAATATGATCATCAAATAATCTAAAAATAAAAAAATATACATATATTTTAAAAAAGTAATAAATTTGTTGCTGTAGAACTAAGTGTACAAATAATTCCATATCTTCATAGTTGAGTGGAACATAGGTTTGATCTATATGATGTAAATAATATTAATGTTATTGTTCCAGAACACTATAAAATCCAATATCACGTTGATTAAAAACTGATAATTGAATGTTCATCACATATTCAAGACTTCCCTCATTACTTACAATTCTGTTATATTTTGTAGGATATTTTGGTTGGAAATAATGGGTGCATAAAAAAGAAATTTCCTCCTATAAATAATCTTCTTCAATTAAACCTTAAACGGATCATTTTTACCAAATTTTTCCTTAAGTTTCTGTAAAGAAAATATCATATGGATACATCCATCGAACATATAAAAACCGCCATATTTTTATACATGTGGAAAATGTAATATAAAATGCTCCATTGAATCATGTAAATCTCTCAGAAATGTTTTTTTTCTGTTTATATAAAACTAAAAAACTTCTTGATGTGTAATAAGTGAATCTTAATTAGTTTTCACCACATAGATGTCTTGAAATAATATAATATTTCTATGATTTCATCCCAAATCAAAGAGTTCAAAAATCCACTAAATATTATCAATAGAAGAATTTCCAATAAAACATGACAATCATGACATTTTAATTATATAATATGACTTTACCTAACACATGCATCCAAATTGGTAACATAATCATTCAATATACTCAATTGTACAATCCACTAAAATACAAAAGGTTTTATTTTGAAAGTGTATAAGCCATTTTTGTCTTTATTAACATTGTGATCTATCATTTTCAAACAAAACAAGTTCTGCTCCCCTGAAAAATTGGAAATGAAATAATTGTGCCACTAAATTATAATTTGTTTTACTAGGTGTGTCCATAACTATATAAAATATGTTATTAAAACAGTCATTCAAAATATACATGACATCCCACTTGTGATGGGCCAAAAGATCAGACAATATAATTTAAATCAATACATTATATCATTTTTAGGTCTAAATATTTTAATTATACCTTTTATAAAATGATTTATATTCCTTTAGAAGGCACGATCAATAGGAATAAATATAAAATGATACTTAAAAAAGAAGGTTTTCACACATTGATATCCATAAAGGATTTTATGTCACTCATACATTATAGAAATGATTTTGTACATTGTATAATCTATCTAGATGACATTAAATATACTGGGAAGTCTCTAATTGTCCACATTACATCATCTTTAATTAGGAAATTATTTTTCCCAAGAACATCACATGCACTGACACCATTACTGCATAATAAATTAAACTCATCAATCTATGGATTCAAATAAACATCAGAATTATTTATTGGATTTTCTAGAATGAATATTTTTAAAAAGATATATGGTTTATTCACTAACATAAGAGGTGGTATGTTCTACAGAGTTATAAAGGCAAGTCAAGAATAATACTGATTATCATAAAAACCAAATTCACATAAGCCATCAGTAAAAAGAGAAAATCTCACATTAAGGGGATTCTAAAGAAAAAGAAGTATGTATATGGTCAAATATTTACATGAATCACCTTCGCAAGGATGATTTATGTTTTTATAGGTTGAAATATTGGATTCGTACCATGACATAAATAAATTTGTGTTCTTAGACATAGATAAATGTTGCAATCTATGTCTAAGTGGGAAATACCCCAACAGTTTAACATGAGAGAATCCAAACATACCTTGTATATCCTCCTTGAACCTTGATTGTTCACATGCAGGAAAAATAACTAACGACTCATTTTCACTATAATATAAAATTAAATCATTTGAACAATCATGAATATTTTGGAAACCAAGACCCAAATTATGAACCAACCACGTTATGTCATAAAAATTGGTGGGAAACATATTTCTTTTAGTTAATAGTGATTTAACTAAAGGTAATATTTGATGAAAATAGCAATTTTATATTCTATTATATGATTTAATAGCCATATAAATTTTCAATAATTTAAATTTTCTTATCTTGCAACCATGATATAATGAATCTTCAACAAAATTCAAAGACTTAGATAATCAAGATAGTTTTATCTCAAGAGTAAATAAATATCATTATGAGTTTATGATTATAAGTATGATTGAACTGAAACATCATGTACTAAATTTTGAAAATATAATAGATATGGAACTAAATTATTAGTATCATCTATGGAGTAGTGTTTTCTGTGTTGACACCAAAAAACATAATCTTTTTGATAACCAAAAAGAAATATTTGTCCCCCCACATTATCAAATGTTTCAAATCTCCTTAGATCACATTTATTACAAGGATACTTAATTTTACTTTCAAATATAATTTCAGGTTTAAATGATGCAAAAGATAAAAAAGGTTTAGCACCATAATTATATACAGGTTTTATACAATAAATATTTAGATTCATGTGATGATTTATCCAATCATGATGTTATAATAAATATTTTTGTCTACTTCTTTATTCTATATATTTCTAAAAAATATAAAATTAATATATGAATTATAATTAATCTAACATAAATAAGATATTATCCAAAAAAAATTATAAAATAAAAAAATCAAATTACTTGAAAAAATTATCAATTATATCTTATTGACTCTAAATTTTTCTAATTTTGAAAATGATTCCAACTTTTTTCTAATTACCAGATTTTATTTATAATTACCATTAATTATAATTAAGGGAAATAGAAGGTTGTCCATGGGATGTGAGGGAATCATGAAGTGGAGGGGGTGAAGGTGACTATGAAGTGAAAGAATTCCAGTGTCCATATTTTAAGTCCATTTGGAGGAGAGATAGTCATGGGTAAAACTGCATGTTTACCCATCATTGTCTCTCCTTAAAACCATCTAAATTTTCCCGAACTGCATGCTTCCCACACACCCCATATCCTATCTTTTTTTAATAATTTTGGTTAATTATGGTTAATTTTGAGATTTTTTACTGATTAACACGCATTACTGGCATATTTTACTAATTAAAAATCATTTTCATTATTTTTTATGGGTTATGGATCATTGCCTATTTTTTAACTGATTAATGATCATCGGTGGAATTTTTTTCTCATTAAAGATCAATATATTTTTTTTTTCTAATTAACTAAATTTTTTTGTATTTTTTAATAATTAACGCTCATTTTTAGTATTTTTTATAGATTAAGACTCATTGTGGGTATTATTCTTACCAAATATATCTCATTAATGGTAGTGTTTACAAAATACTACCCATTGATGATATTTATTACTAAATACCCCTCATTTTCAATACTTTTTACTAATTGCAGCTCATTACTTGTATTTTTTACTAATTACCACTGTTTTTCACTAATTGATACTGATTTCCACTCATTGTTGGTATTTTTTACTAATAAGCCATCATTGATGGTATTTTTTTAATAAATATAGCTCATTATTGGTAGTTTTTTACTAAATACTACTCATTTCTTGTAATTTTTAACTAATTAATGTTCATTTCCATTATTATTTATTGATTAATGCTCATTACCTGTATATTTTTACTAAATTATTCACATTGACAATATTTTTCACTGAATACCACTCATTATCAATATTTTTACTAAATAGCAGTCATTTTTGGTATTTTTTATTAAAAGACACTCATTATTGGTATTTTTCACTAAATACTACTCATTGCTGGCATTTTTTACTAAATACACATCATTGATGGTATTGTTTACTAAATACTGATCATTACTAGTTTTTTTACTAAATACCACTCATTGCCATTATTTTTTACTAATCACCGCTCATTGCTAGTGTTTTTACTAATTATCACTCATTGCCTATATTTTTTACTGATTAACTCTCATTATCTTTATGTTTACAGATTAACACTCATTGCTAGTATTTTACTAATAAACATTCATTACCTTTATTTTTTCTAATTAATGATCATTTTTTATATTTTTTTCTATTTAACACATATTTCCTATATTGTTTAACCAATTAACATTCATTAATATTATTGTTTCACTAATTAACACTCATTGATAATATTTTTTACTAACTACAACTCATTGTGAGTATTTTTACTAGTTACTGCTCAATGTTGGTATTTTTAATAATTACTTCCTATTTGATGGTATTTTTTTATTAATTACCTCTTATTGATGTTATTTTTTATTAATTAGTGCTCATTAGTGGTATTTTTACTGATTAACCCTCTCTTTTAGTATTTTATACCGATTAATGCTCATTTCTAGAATTGTTTTACTGATTAATGCTCATTGGTGTTATTTTTTATTCATTAACACACATTATAGGTATTTTTTATTGATTATCAATAGTTGAAATAATTTTTTATTAATTGATCATTATTTCCATTATTTTTAACTAAATACTACTATTTATCGATATTTTTTTTACTAAATACCACTCATTGATATTATTTTTTAATAATTAAAGAACATTTGTCGAATTTTGTACTAATTAACACTCATTATCTATATTTTTTTTTCTAATGACGACTCAATACTGTGATTTTTTAATAATTGCTACTCATTACGTCTAATTTCAACTAATTAATGCTCATTTCACCTAAATTTTTAATAATTACCTCTCATTACCTCTAATTTTTTATAATTCATGCTCATTACTGCAATTTTTTAATAATTCATCCTCATTACCAATATTTTTTTATTAGTTTCCACTTATTTCATCAAATTTCAACTAATTATAGATCATTACTACTAATTTTTACTAATTTCCACTTATTTTATTAATTTTAACTAATTACTACTCATTTTCAACAATTTTTACTAAATATCACAAGTTTGTTCTATCTATAAATACCTTCTAATAATTACAACTAATTTTTAATAATTATAACTAATTATATTGATTACCGCTAATTTGTACTGTTTAGAGGTAATTTTTTAGAATTTTTTTAAAATTATTAATATTTAGCATTAATTATTAAAAATCAGTTTCAATTAGTACTAATTATTAGTTGCTGTTATTTATTATAAATTACTATAAATTATTATTACTTATTAATATGATCTATAAATTATTACTATGTTCTATTAATTAATCGTATTTAATTTTCAATTATAATTAATTATAGTTAATAACACCTACTTACTAATAATTAAAACTAAATATTGAAAATAAAAAATTTATACTTCTCATTTTAAAATTTAATGCTAATTAAGACTAATTATTCTAAATTTAATTAATTACAACAAATTATAAATAATTACTACTAATTGTAAATAATTACAAATAACTATAAATAATTACTTTTAATAAACTCTAATTAATACTAATTAATAGTACTAAATTCAAATATAAAATAAAATAAATGAAATAAAAATTAAAACCACAAAATCAATATCTCTTAAATGAATCTTATATCGGAAGAAAAACTCAAAATTTACTTCCTTGTAAAAATTTAAACTTTTAACCAAAGAAATGAGGAGGATATGAGGATATAGGAACAAAGGAGAGCTCAAATGAATAAGGAATGAAAAGAATCAAGTGTGGGGTATATATATGTTAGATTAGAAGCAACGACACCTTGTGTGATGGGAAACCTATCGTAAATAGTATTATTTTGTATGGGCCTATCTTAGTTAGCATCCCCTATAAATAACTGCATTGAAGGTAAAATAGTAATTTGCGATGGGTCAGGGTATAAATATTCTTCTTCCGAAAGTTCATTTTTGATAGGATTTTAATCTCTTCTCAAAAGAAAATAATGAAGATAGGTATTTGTGATAATGATAAGTACCCATTATAGATACCTTTCCCACGGTTTGGTGTGAAATCTGTGCCAGCATTATTTGTGATGGTTAAGCAATCCCATCACAAATAATCCTTAATAAAATATTTTTTTGCATTGTAAATGAGTAATGTCGCAAATAGTCCCTCATTAAATACTATTTGTGATGAGCCCGTTTCAAATATCCAATAGTAGGAACCACCTTTTCCTATAGTGACATTTCATAATTATAATTATTTAAAATATATAATATTTATTTATCATTACCACCATTAATACCATCAATGAAAATGGGTAATGAAAATCATATGACATCGTTTTTTAGAGGATGTATTCTATGCAACGTACTAATGATGTTCTGTTATTTTTCTATGAGGATGAAAATGAATATATAATGGTTTTACTAATAATATATTAAAATATAAGTATAATAATGATATATATGTCATCATATTATTATCATATTACCACATGAGACCAGCTGAAATTAAAGAGTTGAATAATCATTTTGATTATATTTTAGATAAATTATTTATACACCCAAGTGTGTCACCATTGGATACTATCAGGTGGAAAACTACCAATCGATCTTTTTTTGAAGAACTACACGATCTCTCTTTACTTCTCATGCCCTATACTTCATTACCACAGGGGATACATTGAACACCTTTGTCAGATATGTCCCACAATTTCACTAATGTGTTGTGCTTTGTTTGATTTCATTGAAATTTACATGCCTTGGATTTACACCATTTGGTAATTCATGAAGGGTTGGTCAGTTTTATCTCAGTCCACTCAACTTCTAAATATTTTCTTGGCTATTATAGAGTACCTGATTTTAGTTATTTTGTTTTCTCGCAAAAAATGGATTCACGAACAAGCCATGTTTATGCCATAATATTCTTTCACTCAAATGATTGTTGTGATTACAGAAGTTAACTCCATTCAATAGGTGTTTTTTCATTATTCAATGCATGAACTTTCAGTATTTATGTGACTTGGAATTTGTGGTAACTTATATCCTCCCTATGACATCTTTGAATTTTTTTGGAATTATATTTTTTTGGATGGATTTTAATCAACACTAATGGTTCTTCAAGATGTAATCTGGGTCCTTTGGGCTTTGTTGAGGACTATTTGAATCATTATGGTGATTCCATAGGTTGGATCTATTGCTTCTATAACTTTTCTTTTTCTCTTGAGACTGAAATTTTGGGTGTTATCTATGCCATTGAGCATGCTACAAGCCTTGGTTGGAACAATCTTTTGATTGAATTCGACTCATCTATCATTTTTTAAGCCACTATAGAATGCTCTATGAATCTCTTATAGAATTTTACTAATCTATTGATTACATTATTGGATTATATCTATTACATTTATTATATTGTCACTCATTCTTATAGATAGGACAACTCACTTGTGGATTGTCTTGAAAACATGGGTGCTAATGGCAATGAGATGGCTTAGTCTAATAAGGTTCTTGATGATCTTCTTCCTCTTCTTCAGAGGGATAAGTGTAAATTTTCTCCCTTTATATTAGTATAATCTCAACTTTTTTATAATAATTATTCTTTCTTTTCTGAGTATGATCTCAAATTATTTTAAAAATTTCTTAAGAGGGGATAACTCTATGTTCGAGACTTGATTTTTCCCTTCGAAGTTCCCTTGAAATTGAATAGATTAATATATCTTTGAGTGACTGGGGGATTATGTTTGTGGGATAATTTTATAGGGATAGTAAACGAGAATAATTTTTAGGATTAATTATAATTATATGTGTATACTTTATGGGTGGTTGTGGTATGCTTTTACATTATGAGAAAAGGGGAACTTTTGGAAACACTCGTAATTTTTCAATAATTCAATGAAACTATTCCAATGTCAATGGATCCAATGTTTCAAAATTAATGATTTTTAGTGTATTTAGGTTAATAAAGTCATGTCCATTTATTTTAACACATGTTCTAAACATTTTATAGGGTTTTTACCACTAATTTTTTACATTTTTCTCATTTTCTTTTAAACAGTGTAATTGGTTTTTAACGGATATGTTTTATCATTTATTAAAAATATATCATAATGAAAATAACCAATTTTTTGAATTAGGAAAATATATTTAGAATATATTTAATCCAATTAAAATTCTAAATATTTTAATATTAACTTTTAAATTAAAATATATAATGCGCTGAAAACAATTTTATTAGAAAAATGTCATTTTGACCATTGTTATTTTTATTCTTATTTACTATTGATTAAAAATTAAATGATTGTTAATATATTTATTTTTGTGTTTATAAATCATATAATATTCATGAATTAAAGGATGTAAATTTATTTTATTCAATATAAATTCCATGAAATTAACCAAACAATAATTTTAAAATAATTGTTTCACCATTATCATAATAATTAACACTGATCTTAACAATCTAAATTTTATACCAAAACGTGAAACTGGCATTATAATATACTATAAAAATTATTATATAAAATATAAAAATAATTTTATCAAATTAAAAATTTATTTTTATAGAAATTAATCAAAACAGTAACACGTGTATCACATAATTTCCTATTAAATAAATATTTTAAGAAAAAGAATTTATGAATATGATATAATTAGTAATTAAATTGATTAAAATTAATTTAAAATAACAATTATCATTAAAATTTTATTTATTTTACTGTAAAAGAAATCAAATACTTCATTTCAAAATGTTATAATTAATTACTCAAAGTAATCAAAAATGGTTTTAATTAAAATCAAAAATAAATTTTCAAAATGTTGAGAATGGGTTTATAAATTAAAAATAGTATTTTAAAATTATTTTTTATAATTTATATTATTTTATTTTATATGAAAAGGTTACATAACATTTGGTGTATTCATATAAAAAAATAATGTCATAAAATTGATGACATTAATAAAACTTGTATTTTTTACTATTCACCAAAACATGTTTATTTTATAAAAAACTCAAAAATAAATCCTTAGATAATTTTTTAAGGAATTTAAAAATGAATTTTAATATTTCAAATTCAAATTCTAAATTTCATAAATTTTATTTTTTAAAAGAAAATTTTTAATATAATGAAATCAATTGGATTTGAAAATAAACTTTTTAATATTAAATGGTATAAATTATTTAGCTTCTACTGGTAATAAAAATTAATGGTTTATTATATTAGTGATTATTATATATTTATTAATAATTTATTAGTAATATGCTTTATTTTTTTTATATTGGGTGTAGTGTGAGAAAAAAGTTTTATATATTTTAAAAGATACAAAATCTTAGGTTGTTATACCTCTATTCTATGAAAATATATATCATGGACTCTTATCCCTTTTTCACTCATGTAAGGTATCCCCCATAGACCAAAAATGTGGTTCCAATATATATGGTCCCCACATGACCTCATACATGCCTTCTCATATGCCAGAGTTTTCTAACCAATTGTGGGGGTCTAGGGAGTTTCATGGGGGACTATTCCCTATATCAATGTTTACAATAACAAACAAATAACAAAAAATATCAATAATAAATAAACATAGTACATGTAAGAAAAATATAATACAAGCTATAAAAAATGAAAATGTATAAGTAATTATTCATGAAGAGTCATTATCATTCTAGAATACAATGACTGATTGTTTAATATGACAACCATATATACCAGGTAAATAAAGGAAGAAAATATATTAAGGCTATACTAAAATACCATTTCCTAACCTAATCTATATTTCAAGGTATATATTGGATATCTTACTCAGTCAGGCAATTATGGACCTGTTCTTGACTATAACCTACAATCAGTGCAATCAACTTAGGTACCTAAGTGTCATGGCTGCTTGATTAGGTTGTAAATGTGACTTAGTTGGTCCCTACGATTATTGATCCATACATAACCATTAAATTAAGTGTATTCACATGTGAAATTCTAATTAGAATAAATTAATACAATGTGGAGCATAAATAAATAACTATTGTCGGTCCATGTTTTCCATCTAGACATTCTGGATTGACTATAATAGCATCAACACTTGTCAGAGTGTCTCTAAGCATGTAACATAATCATTTAACATGTACCAGCCCAAAACCATATATTATTATGTTCAAGAACAAGATCCATGTATGTATCCAAAGTCATCCTAATACTATCATGCATAAATGGTCGAATCCACATGACATAATCCTTTGAATTCTTTTTGAAGGCGACATGCTATTGATTCATAGGGGGATGACCTTAATCATTATACAGACCCAAAGGCTAAATCGTAGTACTCTTAGTATTTCATGCAGACATGATGGTTGAATCTAATAGGAATGAAAAATGAATTCATATATTATTTGTCTCAATAATTAGATCCATTGAGTTCACCTTAGTTATCCAATAGTATAATGATCAATGGATGAATTCTTATTAACAAGCATAAGCCATTCCTTTTAGACTACATATCCAAATTCCATGTATCCACATAGGCATTACACTTAAAGCATCAAGGGAAATGTGTCTCTCCCATAATAACTCATCACCATAATAATAATACTAGGGTTTGTGTAAACACCCAAACTCGTCTAACATGATAGAATTTAGCTTCTTAATCACATGACCTAACATCCATTTTATAGCCTTATCTAGCTAAGATGAATGATTTAGGTTCTAATGTGACTCCACCAATCATAAATAATGAATACTAAAAGAAAACTCTCTAGGTTGAATATATATTTGGGGAAGTCACAAGGTTCCCCTTGGACATATCATAACATCAAATCTCACATGGGCTATATTATCCCATTCTCATATTTTGGGTCAACACCCATAACTAAAATGGAGTAAAGTCACTTATCGGGATCGTACTCATAACCCATCCTCATATGCCTCATATACCAATATTACATTAGAATCACTCAAAGAATATGGACTCAATCCTATATCTATTCTAAATCACCCATGTTTTTTCATCACACACTCAACTTATCCATAACATATCCAAGGAATTCAATACAAGTTCTTAATTACCAAGGGGGAGGACCACTCACTAGACTCTCATCTCAACTCTCTGAATATACATATAGCATATCAAGGTTCACTCATGGTCTACTCATGCTAACCATTACCATACCAATTATCTCATATACTAGGAGGATTTATGGGAACTTATCTTAAGGGCCACTACACTCATTTAATCTATATATTTATCACCCCTCATAATTTTTATATCTCATCGTAGAAATTTATAATCAAGTCCTTGGCCATCGGTGTCACAACATCTATAGTAAATTCAATATAATTTGATCAACATCCCTAAATAAATATACCAGGTAATTTCCCTTCAACAAAAGGACATGAAATAGAGTGTGATCATCCTTATAGCACATACTATAGATATATTGTGCATAATATCTATCATATTAGATAATTTACAGAAGGATCTTATTTAAATAGTCATAAAACCATAATTGGATCTCACCAAAATTAGGGATGATCAATGAAACAAAAAAAATAAAATGGAGGGAGAATATATCCTAAACAACCATAAAAACGAATCCAATAATATATTTTATAGAAGTTGATTCATGAAATGATAGGAATAGGTATATACAATCAAGATATCCTCTACATATTCCATCTTGACCTAAAAATAAAGTGGGGTTGATCGATAAAAAGAAAAGACTACCACTACAAGAAAAAATCAAAATGGTCTCACAACATCTTGTTATCAATGCACCATTGAAAGGTTCCCTTCTATAGAAACCCTTACAGCATATCCACTCTGGATATTTCATGGTGAAAAACGCTGGGGGAGTTCTCACTGGCCCAAAATTCTTAGAAACTATAGAATATCACCCTTCCCATTAATTTTTTTCTATACAGATTCCCACTACTTACCCATAGCTAGCTCCATGGTGTTAAGATCACTGTGGTCTAACAAAAAATTGTTAGACACACCCATGTGAGAACCACATCATGTTTCTTATAAGTAATTTTATATAAGTGATTTCCCCATGTCACCATACCATGCACTAAGGAATAGTTATCCCCATGGACACTCAAAACGTGAAACACATGACCACCATAGTGTTGTCTCTTGGGAGTTTCTGGAGGGTATAAGCCCCTAGTTCTAGTAGATCAATAGAAGAACCATAAATTCTGATCTATTTATTTCACCCTCCACCATGAGGTCCACCATATCATATTCCTATCAATAGTGACAAACATGAAATGAAATTCAATTGTACATCCATATAAATTCAATACTCTATCACTCAAGAACTTGAACCATAATCTAATCCTTGATCCATTTCCAAAAAACATCACCTTGAGGTGTTTAAACACTCGGGATTTTGATCTAAAACATGGTTAATAAAATAGACCCCTTTCCAAAATTAAAATTTTCAAATTTCTTATAATTTTTATTAATTTGAAAGAAATGAGTCAATACAAACTGCCAACCAAATAACATCTCATCCCATAGAAACGTTGTAAATACATTAACAATTAACCAAACCAATATCATCCATTAATTCGAAATAAATTCATCACATTCTATCTTGTAATTTTGAATGATCTTCCTCGATATAATCATAATCACAAAGAACAATTCATTGAAACATGAATCACTCATTCATCAAAAATTCAAATACCACGTTGGTGATCAACCACACCCATCTTTCAAGAAGCATCACGGTGTCATCAACTAGATTATTAAAAGGATTATAGATCTCTCTTCTATATAGATGATCTCATTAAAAACAATTCCACGTAACAATACTTACCACCATTAGAATTTCTTACTAAAATATATTTATAGTGGCCTATTGACCTACATAGTGTCAATTCCAACTCACCAGACACAATGTCATATACAGTCTATAGTTTGAACTCATCAAGATGACTTATTGTGAAATTGTTTCTGCACATACTGGTTCTCTATCACAGTTCCCAATCACAATGAAAAAATATTAATGACATCCTAAGATCATTCAATACCCTCACTATTGTTTGAACCTAACCTTCTGAATATCTTCCCATGTTGGATTATTAACCCATCAAACTATAAATTAGGATCTCACCATGCTCACCAGCACATATCCAATACAATATGCCATAGAATTAAATCTAAATCATATTAAGAACAATTACAATGTCCAAACTCCATATAATATGATATTGAAGTATCAAATTCAATATTATCAATGGAATTGAATAAAACTGAATCCATAATTAGAATTGAATCCCAAATCCGTATCAATAATAAAACAACCAACCTCCTCACACCAAATTCCTTACCTAAATGAGATTCATACCTCCAAGGCCAATTCTTCTTCCATTACTCCACCTAATAACGAGTTTTGACCCTACCATCCAAACTCAATTACCAACATGAAACCGTAATCCCTCCCTATTCTCAACTCTAGGAACATAATACGAGGCACTCACCAAATTAAAAAATAAAATAAAGGCCACACCCTATATAGAAAATTGTGTCATCTATGCCATATTTCTTGTATTATGCCGCTCTTTAAGTTCAATATCATTATATTTCATCAATATAAATTCAAGATAATCTGTTTCATGGAACACACTCAGGTTGATCAAACCACAACAAATTATCCATCTTTAGTGTAACCTCTCAACCTAAAGAGACATTTTTCATTTAATAAAAACTCTTGAGAAACTATGTATTTCAGTGTTTCATTGAATCTTTTGGTCATTATCCCACACATGACAACTCATCAATTCATAGACTAATGGAACCAAACATAACCGGATATGTTTCATCTGTCTCATCCAAAACTAATGGGTGTATGGAGGACTCATACATAATAAAAACCATGAATGTGTGCCTAAAATACTAACCATACTCCACTCCCATGTCAAAATCATCTAACCAAGATCATCCTCAATTATAGTCTTCAAATATGGGCATATCACTCATGAAAAATAAAATCACATAACAACCCATAAACTCATCCTTAAAATGAAAATTAGTAGAAAATTCCCATTCTCCATCCATCTTAGATCTAACCCCTTATTTTCATAATTTTCTATCAGATTGGGATCCACACCAAAAAACTATAGGGTCAATCATCGCATTGATCCTTCCCTATATAACCAAAACATAGTACTCAATCACCTTGAGAGCTATTAATCAAGATAGCCCGAGCCATCTCTTTTCCTAGAACATATATATGATTATACCTCTAATTCAAAAAACTAAAAACCCAAATCATCCATCCATGTTTCTTGTTTCTATAGTAATAACTAGCCTAGACTAACCCCTCTCTTGGGTTACCCTCATACAAATCACATCCCATCTCGATCATAATTCCCAAATCTCTAATATATTGTGGAATAAAAAAAATTCACAAGGATCATTCACATATCCCCTAGGTTATATCTCACATAAGTCAAAGTTCATAGGTAACAGCTCATGTTCCTATATCAATATTACCAGGAAACTCATGTTCTCTAACACCCACTATTGGGATAGTATATACTTATCATATTTGGCATCACATACCAAATAATATGCCTATTAGGGAACTAATCCTCACTAGAAATCTACATTTTATACTAACCACTTGGTTTTCAAAATTACATATAGATTTATATATAATGACATCATCCCATTATGATTTTTGTTAATTAATTAATTTTCATTTAATTTTGTTTAGTGGAATTACACCAATAAGATTTATGGGAAACAACCATATAGGTTTTCACTAACACTTTGAATAATAAAATAATTCCTTTTTAACTTGTATCAAGGAATAAAATAATTATATAAAACAAAATGGGGTCACTATATATCAATTACAAGAGGGAATTAATAGTTATCATTGATGAACATCCCACCAAAGAATGTACGTGGTCTGTCATTAGATAAACAATAATGTGGTTTACTTGAGTAAAATTCCACCAAGAAGTTATATGGAAAAACAAAATATAAGTTTTTATGGAAAAATTAACAAGGTAAACAAACATTATCTATGATATAAATCATATACAACTCGGTGTATGTTATGTGATTCTTACATACTAAATATGATGTATGTACATTGTCCTATTGTCAATAGGTCAAGATAAAGAAACCAAAATAAATCATAAATCTCCAAACTAAAGTGTTTAATGCTAGGATAAATCATATAATCATAAAATCCTATGTTATGTTGGAATAATATAAATATAACACAAGAGTGGGTGAATTGTGTCATTACAAAAAATTGTATAGATTCTGGATTATAAATCAATTTGTAATTTATACAGAGATAAAACCTTCTATTCTGTATGAAATATAAGCATTTGGTAATCATAAAATAATGAACACTAAAATTTTATAGTTTTTTGGAGAAAAAAGATCCCTTAATCCACTCCACAAACTCACTCTCTCTCTCTCTCTCTGTGATCTTGGTTAATTTCACTAGAAAGGTCCTCTTATCATTAGACCTTCAAATCCACAATTGAGTGCAAGAAGTTCACACCATTACAATTAAGGATAAAATGATCGTTCTAGTTATTTTTATAGGGAACCGGTTATCCACATCTTAGTACGAGAAGTTGATACTTAAACCACAATTGAGTATAATCATTTGATACTCGAATAAATCAAAATACTTTTATTTCTTGATGGTTTGGGTTAATCTCTAAAATTTCAGTAGTATAAATTGATAACAAACGGTTCTTATTATTTATAAATTATGGTATTAAAGAACTAATAACTTTGAATTAATCCAGGATGCAAAATATATTCAATTTGAATAGAACAAATAGAAGTAGTAATATTATAATAGTATGAGGTACAAAATGTATGTCTCCAAAGTGCAGCCTCTTTAAAAAATAATGGATTTAATTGTTTGCTGCTGCGGAATAGAAAAATATATTCATGAGAATTTAATTTTATGTTTATATGTGTGTCACTTACTTTTTCAATGGAATTTTGAAATAATAAATAGAACTGGAAGCTTTCTTCAGTAATCCAGATCCCTAAAAATAGCTTGAAAGAACGTGGATATTAAAAATCATTTAGTCTAAAGGAGAGTCATAACATTCCTTACGAATATGAGTCATTTTATCCTTTGAATATGGTTCTTGAATCCATCAAGAGGATCCTTTGAATCATATGTTTAGATTCTTTCTATCAGTATATATAATAGCTGAGATCGTTTCATGAATCTTGGATTATATTGCAACATTAAAACTTTGTTGTTGAATTGTAAAATGTAGGGTTCAACTATGTATTATAGGGTTACATTCCATAGCATAGGTTTCCTTTTCATATTATAGGGTTCCTTTTCATACCGTAGGGAAAAAATTAAAATAGGGATGAGAATCTATACGTTCATCTTTCTAATGCATGGTTGATTCAAAATGTAGCATTGATTAACCATATGTTTAATATCCTGAAGGTAGGTTACAGATAATGTTTCTAGATTCCAATGTAGGGATGATATTCCATATGTTTTTCACTTATATGAATATACGTTTGATAATCCATATATTTCATATCCAGCATAAGGATAATGATCCATATGCACAAAGTGTTCAGCATAGCGAAGGGATGATGATCCATATGCTCATTTATTGAACATAGAATATGGATGATGATCTATACATTCATTTACCAAATGTAGGGATGAATAATGTTTCTAGAACACGTCCCATACCTTTTAATTCCACAAAATATGAAATCATGATATATATTCATGAAACATACCTAACACAACTTTATTAGAAAACAAACAAAGGAATTTGTGAGCATTAAAATAATCATATATTATAGAATATTATTGAGACAATGCATGCAAAAATATCCCCCCTGTTTTGATGATCACAAAACCCATAAAGTAATTTCTAAAAAAATTGTGCTTTTTAAACAAAAAGTAAATTAAATATTTCTATTTTATATAATTATTTTAATAAATGAAAATAGACACTTGTAAAATGAATTTTTTTACCCAATTTTCTTCAATTTTCTCTCGAAAAAATATTTAATGTTGTAGTTCCCAAATATTGTCCCCCTTTTGTGATATCAAAAAGAATGATTGAAATAATAGATTACTTAAATCATAGTTAATATATCACTTAATTTTATATGAATTTTATAGTCTACTATGTAAAGAAATAAGATATGTGTTATGGAAGTATAAATTTGAACATGAATAACAAAATAATAAAATTATAAAATATTACAAAACAAAAATATAAATGTAAATAAAAGTAAACATAAATAAAGATCTAATGTTTTGGGGAAATTATTAGTTCAACCAACAATCAATTAAATGATTATTCAAAATGAGGGTATTCGGTTAGATTGGTGGTCTTCATCAAAATCTCCATGGGTAGTAGGTACAGCTAGATGAGGAAATGATTGAACCACACCATGAATATCAAGAAGCTTCACTAACTGGATCTAAAAATAAATGTTAAAAATATTTTTCAACTGCTGAAGAATTTTACTTTATTATTTTACAAATTTCATGTTTTCAATTAAATCAACCTTCACAAACACATTTACTGATTCTTCAAAATAAATGAAAGAATTCAACCTATATCTAACTTGATGAATGACTGGTCCGAACAAAAATTCATTAGATGCCAACTGAATTATCAAAACTCTCTAATTAACCAATATAATAATCAATGGAGCACTCTCTCACTGAATATTATGCATTTGGTTATTGAAGTCAGCTAACATTGCAGTTATTGGATCAAATATTCTAATCAGGTCTAGAGGATTCTGTTGAGTTATACAGGTTGAGGCCTGATTACTTTATCTGACAAATTAAAATGCTCTTCCTAATATCTGTTTCTACACATCAAAATCTGACACCTTTACATATTCATCATTCAACATTTTGTTCTCTCCAGCTAGAGATATGATAAAATCTCCAACATCTTACATTGAATTAAAATTTCCTAGAACATATCTTAATTGAACTTGAGGTTCCTCAAATTTAGTTCTTTGTACTATAGAACTTCTTATATCTTTATCATTCTTCCTCTCATTCTGTAATTTTTATCCTAAAGACATTTTTGGTTCTCTAAATGAATACAATTATGAATCATATCTTCATCATAAGATTCATAAGATTCTATAGTAAAAGCTATAGAAGGTTTTTCATCCTACACAATAGCCAAACATGGCTCTTCAACACCTTATTATCTATCTCTCAACGTATATCATTTTATAGCTACATAATCTGGAACAATTAGTGATAGGATATCAGGGGTGGGGATATCTTCCATATATTGTTCTTCACTATGAGCCTCTTGCTCTATATTCTCATCCACTTAATCCTTATGCTCAACTTAATTGATATCTTCATCCACCGTCTTAAGAACATTGACTAATATTATGATTCTCTGAACAAGATTACTCTCCAAAAGTCTTGATTAAACTTCTTCATTTGTCCATGGTCTAATATAAGTAACTAAAGATGTCATCGTATTCTCCACCTAGGTATATTACATAAAATTTTGTTATATTCCACTATAATAGGTGAAATACTATTACAAGAATCGCTCAAGAAAAATCCAAATTTCTTTGATTTCTCTATCATTTAAAATGTTTTTTTGATGAAATCTATATAAAAATTACCTATCCTTGGTTTTTCCCTTTCTATAAAACAAAAAGAATGTACTATTTCACAGGTATAAAATCATATCTTTTCTTCTTTATTATAAAAATGAATTAGATATCTTAACATAAAGCGACATAAAGTGAACCACATTTGGTTAAAAAAAGTAACATAATATACATGTTTACATACAAGACATTCTCTAACTCATCTTTCTCAGTAGAATTTCAGTTTATATAAGTATCATCATGACTTTTTGATAATGAGAAAGGTATTTTGTTATTACTTTCTTGATAAATATTTTTCCAAACAACAAAACCATAATCTCCTCTAGATTATATATTACATCATCAATATTCCCTAAATCAAATTGAAAATATACCTAATTGGGGAATTTCAACAACTTTAAAATTTCCTATGAAGTTAAAATTCAATTTTTTGAATCATAAATATTATAGAGTCTTTATTGACTCCAAAACTAAATGATTCATTTATAAAAAACTCTTTAACTTCTATGTCAAACATCATAAGATTCTTACCATATCCAAAAGAAAAATATAATCCTTAAAATATAATGGATATCTTTATTGAAATATTTGTCTCATTTAAATACTCCAAATCGATCACTTTACCTTGAATATATTTATGATACTTCACTGGAAGATAAGTAGGCACGCCTAAATCATCAATGTCAATTATTCTGGATGTTTCCATTTCTGAGGGTTTTGATATTAGAGGTTTAAAGGTTTAGGGTTTTGGAATATTGGAATGTGATGCTCTATGTCATCTGAAAGGAGGTGAAGGAGTAGGAAGATCCAGAGAAGGTATCCAGTTTTCATGTGTTGATTTGGAATTTCCTCATTACTTTTAAATTTTAAAAGATTAATAAAAATGAATTAAAACGAAATTCTTTTAATCAATATGTTACCAAATAAAAATAATAAAAGGTAGTTCAGATAATTCAATAAAATAAATAATTTTTTATAAAGTAAAAATAGAGTTACTATGAATAAATTAATAAATATTATGTTAAAATAAAATGTTCCTAACACCCCATTAATAAAATCAAAACGTGAAATGTGAAGTGTTTTAGTAAAAATATCATCTAATTGATATTTGGTATTTATAAATTCTAAAGATATATCATTTTTAAGAACATGATCTCTTAGAAATTGATTCATGATATCAATATTCTTAGTCCTAGAATGATGTAAACGATTTTTTAAAATAATAATATCACTATTATCATCACATAAAATAAGTATATTATTAAAATTTAGTCCAAAATCTAATAGAGTTTTTTCCATACACAGTACTTAGCAGAAACAAATTATGCATTGACTGTTGATAGGGAAACTGAGTTTTTTTCTTACTCGACCATGATAATAAATATTTTCTTAAAAAGTGATAGGTTCATAAGGTGTTCTTATATCTAATATACATCATCCTAATTAAATATTTGAAATTGAAATTAAATTAAAATCTCATGTATTTGAGTAATGAATAGATTGAAAAAATAAATGCATTTAAATATCTGAAAATTATTTTAACAATATTAAGATGGTATTGTGTTGGATTTGACTTAAATCTGGAAGTTCATTATAAGGAAGACAAAATGTATGTTCTACTAGTAGTATTATACAAAAAACATTAAATCATAACTCTATATAACTTTTTGTCAAATGGTCTTTTGGCTACATCATAATCAAGTTTTATATTGTTCCACATTAGATTTGTATAAATCATACTATTTTCAAGTTCAAAATTTTTAAATAAATCAATAATATATTTAAGGTGATTTAAAATATTTCCAAAATCTTTTTAATAAATTTGAAATCCTAAAAATAAATTCAGTTCACCCATATTATTCATTTCAAATTATTTTTTATTATATTTGAAAAAAATAAAATCATTTTAATTGCTAAACCAAAGATAACAAAATCGACATAAATTTGAAATGATAAAGCATTAGAACAATTTTTTTTCTAAAAATTATTCGATATTCCAATAAAATAGTAGATCATTTTTTTCAAAATAAAGGGAATGGATCTTTCATACCATGATCTAGGAGCTTGTATAAGGCCATACGGAGCTTTAGTAAGATTAGTAATAAAATTTGGTTCATGAGGGTTTTTATAACCATGATCTTGTTCAATATAAACTTCCTCCATTAGATATCCATTTAAAAAGGAAGATTCAATATACCTATGATATAATTTAAAATTCATAGTAGATGAATAAGATAAAAGGATTCTAATGCGTTTTGATCTAGCTATAGAGGAAAATGTTTCATCATAATCTATTCCATCTTCTGGATTATATCCTTTAGAAAACAATATAGTTTTATTTATTGTTATGATAACATAATCAACCTATTTTGTTCTAAATATCCGCATAGTTCCTTTTATTGGATAATATAATGGTCTTTATAATAATTCCAAACCATAATTTCTTCTAAATTCATTTATACTAGGCTTCTTACATTTCTTCTATTTATAAATTTTCTGTCTTGGTATCCGATGAATGTTTCTAAAGGATGGTTATTTAAGGTTCTACACTATCTAGGTAAGACATTTTCAGGTTATTCAGTTTCATGTTCTTCAAAACTGGAAAGAATTTAATTTATATACTTTTCAAAATTAGATTTTGGTAAATAAAGTTTCATGTTCTCAATGGATTCTATCAATTCATTTGTTTGATCTGTGTTTTTATTGAAACAGTTAATTTCATCAAACATCACATGAACTGGTTCTTGAACAAACCATGTATTTTTATTAAACACTATATGGGATTTGGAAGTATCATAGTATCTTAAAAATATTATTTCATTAGCTTTTGGATTGAGTTTACCAAGGTTGTCCTCAATATTAAAGATATAAAACTTTTAGCAAAATACATTAAAGTAATTAAAATTAGGTTTTCTATTATTCCAAATTTTATTGGGTTTAGTTTTAATAATAGTTCTTATTAAGACTTTATTCGTGATATATCAGGTTGTGATAACAACTTCTATCCATAATTAGGTAGGAAGACTTTGGTCATTCATCATAGTTCTTTCCATTTCATGAATAGTTTTGTGTCTTATTTCAACAATTCCATTTTTTAGGTGTTTTTGGTGTAGATAAGGTACTTTATTAACTATGTTTGAGAAAAAATAATTAAATTCTTGATTCTAAAATTATCCACCATGATCACATCTAGATGAAATTATTTTAAAATCTTTTCCATTTTGAAAATTTTTTCAAAATATTTCAAAAATAGCGAATTATTTACTTTTGAGTTTTAGAAAATATACCCTTGTAAATTGAGAAAAATAATCAAATAAAACATTAACATATATCTTAACATCCAAAATTTCAATTCGTTATGGTACAAAAAATCCATATAAATAAATTTTATTGTTTAAGATGTAGAAATTTTGTTAATAGATTTTAAAGAAGATTCTTTTTTTAGTTGGCATATATCACAAAATCTATCATATTGAAACATAAGAATGGGAAAATAAAAAAAATATTTTTAAGAAAATTTATGTAAATAATATATATTTAAATGTCAATTTCTTTTATACCAAATCCATGGCTCATTTTCTTATCATTTAAACAATTCAATTTTTTTTACACAGGGAATTTAAGAGGAAAACAAAAACATTATCAGTTCTTGGTTCTCTAAATTTAAGAAATTTATTTTGAAAATAGGGGAAGAATTATTTGAGAAATCCAGATGAAATCTATCTTCATAATGTTGATAAATACTTATCAAGTTTTTCTCTAACCCTTTTACATACAATAAATTTAGGATATATAATGTTTTTGGATTTTCAACAATTCTAACTTTAATGATCTTTCCTTTTCATTATCACCAAAAGTGACTAGACCTCCATCCATTTGAGTCAGTGTGTGGAAATTTGAGGAGTCTTAACTTGTGTTTCTGGAATATCTACTATTTGTATACCATATTCATTTTCTTTCCCTGTATCCTTTTCTTAGTAAAACCAATTATGTATTTTTTTATTTTTATACCCATATTTTCTTGGGTCTAGCAATGTTAACGAGCAATGATTTGGGAATTATGATTTTTTTTATTTTTCCAAAATTATATTTCTCTACTTGAGAGATAATTTTTGAAAAAAATTAATTTATTAATACCATAAATTTTATTATTTCTCAGGTAATAATTATTAGTGTAACTACCTTTTATTCCAAACAAATAAAAGGTTGGATTATTTGAATTGGATACAAAATATTTTTTGTATAATTTTTATTTTTCTCTCTTGCTTCATATTCCTAATGTTTCTTGTTTAATAACATTATTTACAATAATATAATTTATATTATTTTCTCATTTTATAAAAATGAGAGTAGAAATTTTTTAAGATTCTATTTCATCATGTAATTCTTTTATCCTTTTTCATGAACAATATAATTTGATATAGATGAATTAAAATTTTCAATTAATTCTCAATGTTTTTTAGAATTGTGTCTCCTTAACCTAAAACAAAATTGTGAATATTTTTTAATGATTTATACTTTTTAATAAATAATTATATTCATCTTCCAACATTGAACAATAAGAAATTAATTTATCATTTGAAAAACTATCTGAGTTAGAAGCAGAAGAATAATAGGTTTATACTTATTCCACTTTCATATCCATACAGTGCATATTGGCTCTGATGTTTTTTGGCTCTTTCTCAGAATCATATTTTGTTAAGCTGTTGGAGTCTTTAGGAACACTTCATGTAGCATTTCTAGTTATTTTTCTAACATACTCATAATCATTATTCCTCAAATGTTTCTTTTCTTTCCTTTTTCTTGCAACCTTTAATTAGGGGGGAATCAGGTCTAATGTGACACAAATTTTTTCATTCATGGAATCTTACTTCATGATGTTCTCTTTAATCCTTAATGAATGTTTTTTAACGCCTATTTTATTCATATATAATTTGATAAACTTTCTAGCTATCTAAGCAAGGTCCATTTCAGAACTTGAGGTGTCTGATTTCTTTCATATTTTGACTTCTTATTTTGTTTTTCAGTTATTCTTATCAAAAGTCACTTTAAGAATAGTATTTTTTCCCTTTTAATACAATATTTTGATCTTTAAATTCATCTTTAATTTAGGCTTCATACATCATCAATGTTCCGATCTGTTCTCTAATTATCACATTATTGACATGTGGTGATTTTCGGATAATTGTAGAGAATCCATTTCATTTAGAGGGAAGTACTCTAAGTCCTTTCAGTGCTTGATCTGATTTATTGATGGGATATCCCAACGAATAAATATTATTTACCATATCTGTTAGTCATCCATTCATCTCTATAATTATTTCACTGTCAAAAATTATAAATGTGTCAAAATTGATCTTAGTAGTATCATATCTCATTTTTTTGATGTTGTTTGATCCTTTATAAGAAACTACAATAGTTTTCCTTATTTCATGTGTAGTAGGTAATTGTGAAACTTTATTAAATTCATTAGGTCTATGTCTAGAAATAATACCATTCATTTCCATTGAATTTATGTCATATTTGGCTTATATTTTATAATTCCATGTTTTGGTTTTTCAGGAGTTTAATATGGATTTATGATATTTGAATAGACATTGAAGCCCACAGTTTTTAGATAAATGATCATTCATGGTTTCAATCATTCGTAGTTGTCACTATTAATGTATGAATCTTTATGGATATACATACCTTCTTTCCGATCATCCATTTCCATATTCCTTGTATAAAAATTATTATTTTCATCATGTTATATCTTTATCAAAAAATCTATCCTATGAATGAAATTGTTAGGTTGGAGTAATACAATGTTAAAATAAGAGGGGGTGAATTGTGTCTTCTTAAAAACCATGAAATATTTTTAATTTTAAATTGGATTGTGTTTTTTGTAGACATACAACATTTTATTCTATATGATTTATGAGAATTGGATAAATAGAAATAATTAACATGGAAATTTTATTGTGGTTCGGGGCACAAAGATCCCCTCATCCACACCACCACGGTATCTCTATGATCTTGGGGAATTTCACTATCAAGGTCCTCTCGTCACAAGGCCTCCAAATCCACAACTGAGTGTAAGCAGTTGACACACATAAAATCATGGATAAAATGAGACTTCTAGTTCATTTAGAGGGAAATTGTTATCTGTAGCATTGTACAAGAAGCTGATAACTAATACAAACCTAATTACAAATAGTTGATACTCAAATAAATCAAAAGAGTTTTATTTTTTATGGTTTTAGTTGAATATCAAAATTGCAGTCATAGTAATTAATTCTGTATGGATATTATTCTTTAGAAATAATTTTTTCTAGAAATAATAACTCTAATGTGATCCTGGTAGAAAAATATCTTCAATTTGAATAACAACAAACAACAGTATTAATCTTACAGCAGTATGAGGTAGAAAATGTATCTCTCAAAAGTGTATCCTCTTTAAAAAAATAATATATTTGATAATTCATTATAGAAGTACGGAAAAATATATTCACACTAATACAATTTTATGTGTATATGTGTTTCACCTCTTTTTCAAAAGGAGTTGCAGTATAATAAATTGAGCTGATAGCTTTCTTTGGTATTCCAATTCCATGAAAATAACATAAAAGAACCTAGATATTAAAATTCAAATAGTTAAGAGGATATTTGTAACATTACCTTAGAATATGATTGATTTTATCTCTTGAATATGGTTCTTTAATAAACCATACTGAGCCTTTGAATCAGATGTAGAGAAGCATTCAATCTTCTTGTAAAAACAGTCAAGACCGTTGCTTTAATCTCATATTACATCACATCATTAAAACATAACATTTGAACAATCAAATATAGGGTTTAACTATGTTACGATGGGTTCCATATTGTAACATTGGTTTCTATTTCATATCGTAGAGTTTCTTTGCATAGCATAGGGTACTTTTATGTAGCATGAGGTTCCTTTATGTAGCACAGGGTTCCTTTGTGTATTGTAGGACTACTTTTCATAGCGTAGGGATCCTTTTCATAACATAGGGTTCCTTTTCATACCATAGGGAATAGAAGTAATGTAGGGATGAGAATCCATATATTCATCCTTCCACTGTAAGGTTGATTCCAAACATTGAATTGAAAAACCGTACATTTAATCTCCCGAACGTAGGGTATGAACAATGTTTCCAGATTCCTACATAAGGATTACACTCCATACAATTATATTTTATACGAACGTAGGGTTATCGATCAATATGTTTAATATAAATTATTTGGACAATGATCCATACACAAACTATTCATCATAGTGTAGTTATGATGCTCCATGCATTCATTTTCCGAACATAGCATAGGGATGATGGTCCATACATTCAGTTACCGAACGTAGGGTTTAGACAGTGTTTCCATAAACCATCTCGTAGATTTTCATTCCATAACAGATAAAACCATGATATATATTCTTGAAACAAACATAAAGTAACAATATTTTAATACAAACAAAGGTATTTGTGAGCATCAAAATCATCACATATTATAGTGTGTTTTGAGACAATACATGCCCAAAAGAAGAATCCAAGAAATATTATCTGATGTCCCTAGTAGCTAAGACATTCCATCAAAATAACTGTTAATGATGGCCCAATCTTGGTTCTATAACAAGATCTAACATGTCCCTAATCATTGTCTACCATATCCCATAATATTAATAAAAAATATAGGTCTTTGATTCCACTTTGTAACATATCACCAAACTAGACCAATTAACTAGTTCATGGACTGACAATCACTACTTGACCTTAGGCATGCCTCTCTCTAAGCAAGTGGTAGTTTACTAGTAATATGGGTTTACAGTGTCACCATAGGGAGACTATACCACTATATAAGAGTGTTCAATAATATTTAAATAAAAAAATCCATATATAGTAAATAAATATAGTAGGTAGAATAAATTAAATGAATGGTTATATATAAATATAAAATATGGAAACAACCAACCATATAGACTCACAATAATTCCAAAATAAAATGACCATTCATCCATTATATTGATAACATACGAAATGTAAATAAAGTAATAATTGACATTGTGGATCGACTACCATCCTCGATCATCACCTCATCTAGAAGCCCAAACCCATTTGGTATATCCTACATGAATATATAACTCTTGGACTATTCCTAGTCAGAACCTCCAATTAAGAAGATTATCTTAATTACCATGAATCTATGCCCACCAGAGCAGGGTGTGAGTAATAATAATTAGGGAACCACCATTGTGTTCCCATACATAACCAAAAGATATATAATTTCTATTCATGTGACCTAATTAACTGAATAAATAAATAAATTTTGGAAGCATAAATACATTACCAATTCTAATTTATAGTTATTAATGTGACACCTAAAAATGACCATACCTACTCTGACCAATGATGGTGTGTCTCTAAGAATTACACATGATCATTAAAACATGTTCCTAACCCAAAATATATATAGTAGTATGTGTATGCATAGAATTTTTAAAAGTATCAAAATGTATCCAAATACTGTCAATCATAAACATCTGAATTCATAGGAGGTAATATTAGGAAATCATCAGGTAGTAGGAATACAATTTATTCATCAGGGTGTAACCCTTGGAAATCATATTAACCAATATGTTGAATCCCGACATCCTTAGAATTCCATTTTCACATGAATTTTGAAGCTAATGGGATTATCAAAGGAATTCATACAGTATATTTGTCAATATCAATATCCTAGGATCACATCATAGGCATCTATTAATATCAATCGCAATGTTCTAATACAAGGTTATCAACCATAAGAATTCCACCTAAAACAAATAGGTGAATCCTTGGTAACCACTAGTAAATTACACTTAAAATATCAAGGTTAGTGTGTCCCTATCATAATATATTGTCATCGTAATAATAATAATAGGGGTATCCCAAAATTTTGAACATGTCTCACATAACAGAGGTTGGCCTCTCAATCACATGGTCTAAAATTTTCACCATATAAATATCAGGCTCACAGGACAAATTCTAGATCTAAGGTGACATCTATAACTATCTATAATAAATATTGCATACCTCACATTTAGGAACAATATAGATATAAGGAAATAACAAGGTTCACCTAAGTTACATCATAGCATGGACACCCATGTGGGATCCATTATCCCATTATCATCTCTCAGATCACCACCCATCACTCAAATAGAATTGTATCACATGGAATCATTTTACTCGAAAAATAGGCTCATATGATTCATAAAAAAATACCAAAATACTGTCGCATGAATAATATGTCTTTAAGATCATCACCGATTCATGGTACCCTCGGTTTTTCTTCATGCACTCAGCTTATTCATAATCCCACTAAGATATATGACCCTATTTATAAATTACCAAGAGGGAGGAAAACATACCTTTATCTCTTCTCAAATCACTAAAATGTTATAAAGGGGCTCAAAATTATCTCATGGCCTACTCAAGCTAACCATTTCCAAATTAGTGTTATCTTATACAAGTAGTAATCCTGGAAACTTATTATAAGGGTCTCTATGCTCATTTAATCAATTGATGTCTCAACCTTTAGAGACTTTACATATAAATAAACACATTTGTAATCAATTCCTTAGATATCATCTACAAAGGCATCAATCCAATGCACAAGGGTTTATCACGAACCATTGAACAATATCACCGTCGAGGAATTTCATTTTCATTAAACAATTCATTTAAAATAAAAAGGGTTACTTACTATAATGGTGATAACATATATCAAATAATATAAAATGTTCATTATCAAAGAGATAATTCTAAAGGGGATACCTACCTCATTAAAGGAAATTTTATTTAATTCATAGATTTCCTAGAAATTTATCTACTTGTCTAAGTCATGTTAAAGCTGACCTAAACATGCTACGAACCTAACTCAATCCATAATTCCAATTTCAATTAATTATAGAAAGTAATAATTAATTAAACAAATTTATAATTTAATTTATAATATAATATAATTTTTAATATAATTCAATTAGGTATAAAATCCAAATAACCCATCATTCCACCACACTACATCGTTGTCACGACCATTCACCCATACTATGTCAGGATCCAACCTGATCCACCATGGGATTGAGCACCTAACCCAACCAATGACATACCAAAGGTTCATTCCCAATCTCCCTAGGATGGAAACTTGTACCAAGCTATAAAGTATTCATAATTGGTAATGATTTAACAAAAAAATGGAATGAACCATGTCCAATTAAAGACAACTTATAAAGAATGAGTAAATTAAATTAAGTAGACTAAAATTTCATATTATCTCAAAAATAAGGATTTAGCATCATCACATTAATAAACAACTTAAAAAGATCTATTTATATAAGGATAGTATATAAGAATCCTATAAAACAATATAAAAACCAAAAAAATAAAACTATCATTAATATTTATGTGTCAATTGGTCTCTCACCATATCCCAATACAACCAACATAAAACACCTGAAAACCCAATATATAGAAAACTGAAGCAATGACACTTGAAAATAAATCACAATAGTAGCATCTTTAGAATTCTGTATGGTGGGTATGGGAAAAACCAAGGACAATAAGAAATAAAAAATAGTTAGTTATATTTCATTCAAATTAAATTTCATCCAAGACAGTTTGCAATAAAATTTTGAAAAGTATTTTTCTTGCATGAAAACATAAAATCCAATATCACATCCATAACATTTTTATAAAATTTCCCACTTATTTCCATTAAATAAAAATAATCACATTGAAAAAAATCACTTGACTAATTTATCCTTTATTAAGACACCCATTTTAAGTCCACTTTAAAACAAATTTATAAATAAACATTTTTAATTATATATATAAATGCTTTAAATTAACATTATAAATACATAAGTAATAAAAAACCCGAGTGAATACATTAATAATGAAATAAAAAAAGTTCACAATTCCATATAGGTCAATTGGATAAGATAATAAAAGGAAAAGGAAGTCCCCTAATTAGTTTCAACTAGTATCCTTAAAAACACACTAATGCCTAAGGTAAGACAGTCCCATTCATTATCAAAACTGTTGGACCAAATACCATCCAATATTTTCTACAGAATAAAATAATACACCCAATTATCCTTCCATCACCATCATTAGGGGAACTCCCCACCTAGTAATATCTCACATAATAGGGGAAACCAGTAGCATGGAATTATCCAGTATTGAATAAATCTTTTCCCCTCACTTATTTTTTAGTTTACCCATGATTGTAACAATAAAAGTTATATTTTAAAATGATTAATATGAGAAATGCATAATAGAAAATAAATATATCCATTCTTACAACAAAATTATAAGAATCATCCGTATCCATATCATTCAAATCTTTCAAGTTTATCAAAGATAAGTGGAATCATTGAGGGTCTCACACCCACACTATGAAATACAATTTAAAATTCAAAAATATTCCTGATTAAAAACTCATATTTGTTTTATAAGATATTTTATTTTCCCTTTAAAATTAAATTTCAAAATCATTCTTAAAAAATATCCATTAAAAATTATATTCAAATTGATTTAAAACATTCATCCTTTTCATTAAAAACATCTTGAGATACCTAAAAAATTCATTAATCTATTCCAATTTTATAAAAATCCCCACTTCTAGACCTAAATGGTGTGAATGCATTCGGAAATCTCATAATTGTCCAAAATAAATTATTATAACATTTTACAAACACTTTGGTTTCAACCGTCATTTTAGAAATCAAAACCACTTGAAATACCCTTTTATTCCAAGTAAAAACTCTTTTAAAACAATTATAAATCACATTTAACCATTATATATAAGAATAAAATTCATAAATAAAACATTGTAAATTCTCATGAAATAAATGGCATACCAAATAATAACCTTCCATTAATCAAATAAAATCATGATAGAAGTCTTTATATTCAATTAAGAACTCCTAAAAAAGGGAAAAAATTCCCTCCATGGATATTAAAAACCAAAACCCAAAAGAATAATTTCACCTAAAACCCTAAACAAATTATTAATTAATTTAGGTTCACCAGTGAAATATTATCAAAAATGAAAAAATATTGGGTGGAATGTATGAGGTAAATGATAAGAAAAAGAGGTATTATCTTAATAAATATTCTTAAAAATAGTGAAATTGAATCCAAATATTTATAAATAATGGAGGGAGAGATACCTTTACATGTTCCTAGCCTATTTTAACCAAAATGGGGAAGAGGAAGGGAGAGACCCATTTAAAATTCAAAAGGGTTAAAAGGGGGGAAATATATTTTTTTCAAACTGGGTTGGTCACATGGATATGCCACACTTTTTGGAAAGATTTGTGAAATCCACTATATTGAAAAAACATCCTTTCATGATTTAGTCACATAGTATTTTAAAAATTCTCATACCAAGTAAAAATACCCTTTCAAGATATAGAACGCCTTATATAGTAGATTAATGGTTTATCATAATCGTGCAGAACAACTATGCCACAAAACCACCTATAAGGGTTTCCCTCAAGACCACTACATATACCTTCATAGTTGACCACAAACTATACTCAACATGTGCATATTAAAAATGAACTTATAAACAATAACTATGGAATCTCTTACAAAAGAGTGTTGGATAAGTATATCATAAGTATACTAAATATGTTCAAAATAATATGTTCTTTTTGGCTTTTTTTACAAGAGGCAGTGAATTATTGTTTAAATAAATTTAGTTTAAAATAATTAATCTACAAAAATTCATAGAACCTATTTAAGTAAAAATATCATATTTGAACTTATCGCTAACTCTGGTTACCAAATTATCATAATCAAGATTTATTTCAATATATCATAGTATATAGATCATAAATTCATAAGGATAAATTATATCAAAGTAAACCGATCAGATTCAATCAATAAAAGATTAAAAAAATTAATTTTTATCATATTTAGATACATTAAGATAAATCAATTACAATTTAAGTAGCAGAAAATAAAAATTGTAAGAAACAAGTAATGAAATAGCTATAATAAAGTAAGAATGACTTTGGTATATTAAAATAAATAAACATATTTTAACCTTAAGAGTAAGGTAGCCACAAACTTTTGAAAAAGGTATAACTTGTTTTATACTTACCAGAATGTCTTTCTTACCATAGAAATGAAATTCCTTGATAAGAATATAGGATTATTTGTCTAGGAAGCCTTGGTAGCCATCAATCTGATGGATTAGCTCTATCCTGCTATCCCTACAATCCCATGATTAGAAAATTTGACTCCCCATCTTGTTAACTGTGGAATCCCTCGATCATAATCATATATCAGATGCATGATTACAGTGAAAAAGTTTGTATTGAGACAAATATGACATGGTTTCTTTAGAACTAGACAAATGAAGAAAATTATATACACTAATAATAATTATATTCTGTTCTATAATCTTCATATCTCTGAATAAATGATAAAATTAAAAATGAAATTTATCATCCCCAAACTCTTCGAATAACCTAGTATTTTTAAGGAACCCTCCAATGGTCATATTTCATTCCGAATAGTCATATTTCTTCAAATTGGACACCCGGCACATCAATGAATCTTTTGAAACTGATTGTCTAATGTCATAATGATTTACACCATTACAGTGTAAATCCTTACATTAATAATTAGGTTTCAGTATTCATAATTGAAACACATTTATTCCAATGGAATTCATTACAAATGTCATTACAAAAATCTTTATGAGTGTGAATCCAATATTTTTTAGTTCTCATATTAGTCCGATTATTAAGAGTTTGACATTATAAGGGATAAAACAGAAAGTATAAATCTAATCTGACAAAGGTTGGTCCAATTTTTATCAGATCCATACTCATTATGATAATTGTAATGAAATTTTTTGTTTTTTATTCATTATTAATTCAGCACTAATTCAAATCATGGTAAAATATTGTGTTTTCTAAAAAATATAAAATGATTTGGACATAAAAAATTAGTAATCAAGTGAATAATAATGTTATTGTGATTTAAAAAGTAAAATTAATGTAAAAATCATAAGTATATATTTTTAATCAATAATATCCTCTTTTTTAGGAAGTGGAAACCAAAAACTTAAATGAAAAAATAACTTTGAAAACATATAATTCATTAACTTTTAAGCACTTCATATTTAGAATTAAAAAATAATCCTTATCTCCCCTTGAGTTTATGACTCATCTGAATGTGATGGTGAATATGATTAACTCCCCCTTACAATAAAAAATCCCCATAAGGATCTTATAGACCCTCATAGTGTGATATTCTCTTCCTTAATGAAAAAGTATCAACCGTTCTATAAAATTCTCCCCTTTGGGATTTTCAAATAAGAATGGGTAAAAAATGAGTATCTTGAAAAAATTTAGAAAAGAAACTAGAACACAATATAATGAACAAACTAATCATCCTAAAAATTTATGAAAGAATATTCGACCAATCAAAATTTGGAAAACATTAAAACAATCATATTTTGATGAAAAGGATTATTTATTGATAATAACTCAAAAGCTTTACAATATAAAAAGAGTTAAAAAACAAATATTCTTTCATATGGGTATGGAAATAATATTCGATCTTCCTAAAATCATGTTTATCCTTATCTGTCTTCTCAATATTCTCTCCATGAATCATATACTTCTATTATTGAAATCTAATCTTTTCTTCTTGAAACCAAATTTTTTTATACAATTATACTTTCTAATTTTTCAATCCGATGATTTTCTATTTATGATATTTGAGTCTTGAAAACTCTAACTATAAATATTTTATATTTATTTATAAATATTTTTCTTCTTAAGTCTAGTTGTCAATAGAATCTATGGAATTTTCAACAAATTTTACTCTTGATTCCATATCTTTATATAAATGACTAAAGGCTTATGAGTTTTCATTCATAAGCTCCTTCATTTCATCAAAATATCTTTATTAATGTTAACATCAGCATCAATATTATTAGACCATTTTACAAACATATTTCATGCCTTTTTATGAGAATGGGAACATTATTGTAAAATTTTGATATCTGACTCTGAATGAATTATATTATCTATTAAGACATTTATTGAATATAATTATTATCTTTGATTGTAATTAATCAATTTTACCCTAGATTCAACCCTTAGAAATTATGTAATTGTTCCATTGAGCCTCTATAAATATTTTATTATATAATCAAGCCCTTATGTGGTTATCATATTCACTGAATACAATTATTTTTCTATTTTAGGATGTTTAGAATGGATGGTTCTGACTATAACCAATTTTATTTTTAATTTTCTTTCTTTGAGACATATTTCTCAACTTTCTTACAACCTTTATCCCTATATTGCTTTTAATCAGATAATTCAATGATATATCTATCATCTATGTCATCTCTCTCACCTTCTATCATAAAATTTTGTTTTTTTCAACTTTCTTAGATGAAGATTCAACTTCTTCTTTGATGATGATTTTTCTTCCCAAAACATTCATCTTCACGACCCTTATCAATTTGGTGGGTAAGGTCGATGAGTATGAATTTGATGACGAAATCTTATCAATTTGAATTTTTTTGTTATTATCATTTTTATTTTCTTATTCTTCCCCATCCTATTTATCTTCATCCTCTTTATCTTCATCAAATTCATTATGTTCATCTCTTTCCTCTACTTCTTTAACAAATTCTTATTATTCACTGAATATACTTCATCAAAATCCTTCACCTTATTTGGATAAATTATCAATCCTCATAGTTCCTTCATTCATTCATTTATGATACTCTTCCTAAGGCTATATTTTAGTTCTTAAATCAGACATTCCATTTTGTTCTTAGTCTGATGAATTTTCTGGAATTTCAAGAGTTGGTTCATCATTAACAAATTTATCCATTGCCTTAACTATGATAGAGGAAAATTTGGAATTTACTACTATAGTTTCTTTGAATAATAATCTAGAATAAGAATTTGATTTATTGTACTGAGATGATGGAAAAAACATTCTTATAGGCTTCCACAATGCCTTTATTATGGATTCTACAATTCATACACCTTGAATTTTATTCATATGCATCTTCTTCTTTGATTAATATTACAATTTATTAGTAGTAAGAATCTTTAAGGCCAAGTCTTATATTAAGTAAATATAGATAACATGATCATCTTATTTCTTCTTAGACTTCTTTGTCATCCACTCATCCATTGTCTCATCAAGGACTTTCTTTTTCCTCTTTAATTTCTTAGGTGAGAATGTATCATCTTTCCTTATCTTTTCATAGTCACCCGACTCAGCTTTCATTTTCTTCTATTAATCACCATGCTCATCTTTCTTTGAGGGTTCATATTTTGAAACAAGTAACTTTGATTCATTATAAAAACTCAACCTTATCCTCTTCATTGTATCATCACTAATAAAAATAATTTTCATCTTCTTCAGTTATGATTTGTTTGCAATATCAAAAAATATCATGAATTAAATCATTAGTTTAGTTATAAAAGATGGGAACATAATTATTTTAGAATTAATATATATTTTCTTTATATTATTGATGGTAAGAAAAATTATTCCAATCAAATTTATTAATATCAAATTCACAAGAATACCAAAAATGAAAAACTTTGTAACCTTTAAAGTGTCGTGATTCACGTTTACTTGGAATTAATAATTCTTGAATCCTTAAAGAAATAACTCTATTATCCAGGGTTAGATGGGATACTTTTTGAAACTTTTTTAATGATGAAATAAAAAATTCTCTACCTTTTTCTTATAAAAAAAGATCAACAGGTAATTTGTGAGATGGGAAATAGGCTTCTCTATCTGATGGTACACTAATAGAATTTTCATCTTTTCTATATGACATTTGATACCCTTTCCATAAATTATGAAGGAACTTTTTTCTTCCCATCCTATTTGAAAAACATGACTGAACTATAACATTCTTGAATAATGTCAATATATGGAAAATCATAATCTTCATTGTAATTTTCTATAAATGAAGACTCCCCACCATAGAATTTTCTAATTTTTTTCAGGGTGGGATCATACATTTCATAAAACAATTCCACAAATATTTCCCTGAATACAATCAAAACATTGAAATATTTAGTAGACAACATCATATTTAGAGAAGAAACTATAGATTCAAACATAATGAAAGATTATAGTCTAGGATACATAGAAGTTATCTTCAATTTCTCATAGAATACTTTAAAAATTTTATGCGGTACATGGGGGGGACACCCGTTTATAGGAGAAGATAGAGATAGTTCATCTTCTATACTAAATCCAATGGGTGAGATTCAAATTAATCATATCCAAGGATTGGATACTATCAAAATAATGATCTAAGTAATATTTAACTCTTGATGTTTAAGAAACTACCATATTGATAATTAATATTATTTGGAAAATATTTTAAGAGAAAAAAATTACGAATATAAAAAACAATGATTTTTTATAATTACTAAGAGAATAATAACTAAAACATAGATGAACAATATTTGTATGATAGTGAAAAAAATTAAAAGATTATTTGAAAACCTTTTGGAGTTGGAAGAATATATAAGTATTTTAGTGATTTTATTCTTCATTTTCGTAAACTAATATATTACATTAGATTTAAAAAGTCTAAGTACAACAGATTTTATTAATAAAAATGTTTTGAATATGATAGTTTTAAAAACATAGTGTTATTATGGTAAAATAGGTTATAAAATTTGAATGATCAACTTTTTATAACTATTTCAGTGTCTCAAAAACAATTTAATAAAACTATCTTTGAAATATTTTATAAAGAAAATGAGTCCCAACAATCTGATTACAAAAAAAATTTATAAAAAAAATCAGATAAATTTTTTAAATAAAAAAATCATATGTACTCCCACTATAAATAATATTGTATTAATATAAAGAGATGGGTAAAAAAGAATAATATATTAATTATTAACTTATTTTCATCACTCATATATTCTATTTAATGTATTTAAATCTATCAGAAAGAAATAGTTTGGTAAAAATATTAGAAATTTGTTCTTGTGTTATTAATTGTAAATTCATATCTTCTTTAAGTATGTGATCCCTAAGTAAGTGATGCCTAATATTTATGTTTTTTTTCATGAGAGTTATGTTCATTGTTCTTACATAATGAAATAAAACTAAAATTATCAAAAACTATTTTAATTTCATAAAAAAAATTATGACATATTCCGTGAGTTTGTGTTGTATCTATAGCACTTGATCCCAATAACTTCTAGCTGCCACATAATTGGATTCTAAAAACCAAAACATTTGAAATGAGATATTTTCTAAGAAGAAAAATATTACCTATATCGATAATTCCTTTTTGATATTTATCTCGTAAGGTAAATTTTCTACATTTCATCATAAGAACCTTCTTGAAATAGTAATTGTTACCAATCATTTTCCAGGAATAACCACTATCCAAGTACCATATAATCTTTTTGTGCATACTTGTTTTTCTAAAAACAAATACGTTAGACTTTCGACACCCAAAAATTCTTGGTTCTATTAGAGTTAAAAACAAAAAAAAAATTAGAATCCGCATTTTTTTAGGAAAATTAGATTTGTGTAACCCGAGGGATTGTACTTTATTAACAAAAAAAATATTTTTCCAATGATCTCCACTTTGATATTTTGTGCAAAAGAGGGATTTTTAGGAATAATGAATTTGTTACTAAAAATATGTTTTTATAGGTATAACCCATTCTAGAACTAATAACATGAGTATTTATTTGTTTATACATGTTTTTAAATATTTCTTTTCTATTAGTAATGTTTTAAAAAAGTTTCATAAAATAATAAATTTCATAATTTAGTTTTACAACTAAATTTTTACCCTTTACAGTAATTAAGAGTTTCATAACTAAGTTTCTCAAAACTAGTTTGTAAACTATCCTTTTTAGAAATAAAATTTTCTAAATCTTTAGAGATAGTATCCTTTCCAAAATTATTATTATCATTATATTTAAAAATATCATATACTTTATTTGGTAAAACAATTATTTTTGAATTATCCTTAACAATTTTCTTATAAATATTATAATATTCATTTTATAAATGCTTTGAAAAACATGAAACTTCATCATATAAAGGAAGAGTATTATCCACTACTAAAAAGGATTATTCATCCAAGGATGAAATTTTTTTCAAATTAGGGTAATTGGAAATTAAATACACCTCAGTTATGTAAATATAAGTTCATACCTTGGCCATGAAATGAGGATTTTACCCATGTATATTGGAAAAAATTCATAAGTTCCTTTATTTGGAACATTCATTCCCATAAGAATTGTCCAAGGAAACACCACCACTGGAACTCCCCGTCTTTGCAGTCTTTAATATCTTATATCCATTGTATTTTTAAAATTTATTATCATTCCTTTTATGATTCTTATTTTTATTATCATTCCTCTTTATCATTGGAAAATCTATCCAGATGTGTCCAAATTTATTGCATTCATTACAAGTGGCTTCATCATTCTTGTAACTTATATCCTTATGAACTTTTTTATCGATATTGTAATTATTTCATTCCATTTATCTTATTCATTATCTTTAAGAGATTATAAAGATCATCTTTAGAATGTCTATAATTACCCAAATATGATTGGACAATAACTTTATTCTTTTTTGATTACATAATAACTTTATCTATTGATTGAACATTAGCTGGTAAGATTGATGTTGTATGAATATTAAATCCAAAATTATTATTTATATGCTTCTCACTGTCTCTTTTTAATCTTCCATCATATTTTATAAGGGTTTCTATAAGATTTTCAAGGGTAAAATTTCTTAAAATATCAGTTTCATCCACATTTTTTCTCATAGACTCTAATTAATTGGACATGATATATATTATCTTATCTATAATGATTTTATCATCTATAAATTTCTCACCAATATCATGTAGACTTTTAATAATCTTCATAAATATATGGTGAATCATGGAGAGATATTCTATGGGTATAAAATCAAATTCTTGATACTTAGCTCTCAATATAGCTCTTCTCTTTTCTATAGCCTTTGATGTTCCAAAATTTGTAACCTCCAACATTTTCCAAATTTGGTTAGAATCATTAGAAGATCATACATGACTATAAATTCTTCTTGTAATGGAAGATAATAAAGTATTCCTTACTATATAATTAAAAGTATATTCATGTTTCTCATCATTAGTAATGGAATTAAATTCTTTATCAGGAATTTATATCTCCCAGTCAACACAATTAAATTTTCTACTCCTGTGTTGATAAAAAACTATCGATTTTATCCCTTCTGTATTCATAGTCACCAACATAAAAAATGGTGTTCTATTGGGATTAAAATTATCTATGGATCCAATATTCCTTTGAGTCCTATATATTAGAACATAAGATATATTATTTTCCACAAAACGTGTTATTGTAACATAACCTTTATAAAAAATCTTAATAACACAAAGTAACAAAATTTAAATAGATGAATCAGAAAAAACATAGAAAGTATTTGAGTAGTTGAAACCTTCTCTGATACTAATTTTTGGATCAATATATCATAATTATATTAATTAGGATCATAATAATAATTTGTTGATGGATTTATTACAATAGGGGTTGGATTTTAGTTTAACACACTTTATTATAAAATAATTAAAACAAGTAAATTCATAAATCTTATTTAAGTAAGAAAACCATATTTCGTCTTGGCCCTCAGTCTGATTACCAAAGTATAATAATCAAGTATTATTTAAATATGTCATAGAAAATATACCATAATTAAATAAGATTCAATCATATCAATGTGATCAGATTGGATTCACAGAAGATCTGATTAAAAAATTAATGTTTATCATATTCAGATATGTTACGATAAAGAAATTACAATTTATGGAGTGAAAAAAAAATATAAGAAACAAGTAATGAAATAGCTAAAACAGTGTAATAATGTCTTAAAACTAAAAAAATAGAACCATTTTAACATTATGTGTAAGGTAGACACAAACCTTGGATAATGGTATTCATTTTTGTTTACTTACAAGAAAGTTTTTATCTAATTAGAAAAAAAATAACTCGATACAAATATCGAATTGACTGTCTACCTAGATTTTTTATCCCTCAATATGATGGATCATTTGTATCTTGTTATCCCTAAAATCCACCAATTGTAATCACATATCAACCTCATGATTATAATTAAAAATTTCATAAGGAGAAAACCCTGATAAGGTTTCCTTTTAACTACAAAATTCTATAAAATTAAAAAAACTAATAATAGGTTGTTCACATTGTTTAATCACTACATATATTGAAAAATGGTAAATTGAAAAACAAAATCTATCATCCCCATACACTTTGAATGACCTGGTATTTATAGAAAATTCTACGATGGTAATATTTCATTCCCAATAGTCATATTTCTTGGATATTTTCTCAATGACTTGTACATCTATCACTTAAATGGATCTTTTGTAACAAATTTTTTGACATTATATTTATTGACACCATTAAAGTGTAAAAAAATCCCTACATTAGAAATTAGTTTTTTGTATTCATAATATAATCTTATTCATTCATATGGGCTTACTTATAGATGTCATTATGATAATATTTATGTGTGTGAATATGATATTTATCTATTTGAATATTGAAATGCATGGCCTATTGTTTCCTATTGACTGGTCAAAGTTTCGGTGCTCTGCTAATGTGTATAGCAGCACTCAGGTCGAATCCTCCGTGATGATACTTTGTAATAGTCATTTGTTTTTAGTTAATTGTATTTTGATTGGGGGGGTTTGTTTGCAGATCTTATAAAATAATTTATGTATGATGTTTGATTTAAAAAATTGATAAAGATTGGGGGTGAGTTCATAATTAGGTTCTTAAACTTGTGATATCCTTGAGCTTTGCTTTATATTGCATTATATTAACACCCATGTCACAAGATGATTTGGATCGGAATTCCCAAGTGTTAAAGCTTTAATCCAAGCCGTAACATAACTTAGGTTTCTAATAATTACCATTAATTATTTACGGTAGTGTATTTATGGTTCCAATAATCCATGGAATCCACATATTAAACAAAACATGTCATTAATCTATGACATATAAAGTTCAACATACATAATTTTAATTTAAAGAACATTTGTCGAGCAAAAGATCTCAATAACTTAACATACCTAAATTATAACTCACCCAAATTAAAGATTTACCCAGCCATTAAAATGATTACTAATATGGTTATAATGATTATGGTGATGAATTATAAGGAGAAGAAAAATAAAGGGACAATATAAGAGTAGTGCGCCGAACACACACACAAACGATGAAGAAAATTAAATAATGGATTTTTGATTGAATGAGGAGGCAGAAGAAGGGAAGGGAATTCAACTGAATTTAAACTAATTTAAGAACATAAATATTAAACTACAGAAGGGGGATGAGAATAATAGATATTGAATAAGTAACTTTCATTAAAATATAATTACAAAGAAAGAGACTTACAAAATTACAAAAATGAAGAACATCGAATTAAGTGAAAACAAAGAGATGAGGAAAGGTCTCTCAAGTGAATAGTTGAGTATGGAAGATCCTCCCAAGCCTTTGGAAAGGCCTTGTTCATGCCAATATGTTCTCCTCTCTTCATAAATGCCAACCCTTTTGAAAGCAGAGGAGGGGATGTATTTATAGCCCAAGGTGGGGGACTATTTACATTCCAGAAATACCCCTCCACTTGGCTCGCAGATATGGACATCAAGACAGAAGAATCTCAAGAAATATCCTTCTTCAAATTTGTAGATAATAAAGTTGGATGGCTACTGTAAACATTTGGATTCCTTTGGACAATGGAGCCAAAGTTATGGCTCTTTTATTAAACAAAGGTAAACTATCCATTTCTATCCATGCTTTTTCGATGGACAAAATGTGAATGGGTTTTGGAATAGTAATATGCATTAAAATCCGAATTAATTTATCAAAAAAGTCTTCCTACTATATCTCCTATTTCACACTGAAAAATCTCAGCTCGATGTGATGCTTACATCATGAGATATGTCATGAATATTATACTGATTTTATTTCTCGTCCAGAATGGTGGGCTGGACTTCAAAGCTTCATTTGGGCCCCTTGTACTTAGATTTGGGCCTTTAAATTTTTATCCAAGATGACATGTAGTGTCCCCCAAATTATGGTGGAGAGTTAATGTTTTTGCACTTCTGGATTGAGCCCAGTAAATCAATCTTCAAGGCTGTTCCAGTTTGTTCACAGATTCTTTGGTCTTGTTTGTGAGGACCATATGACCCTTCAAATGAAAGAATTGTCTCATGGTACCTTCTAATGAAATGTTGTATATTGAAATTAGAATAATACAAAATAATAACCACACAATTTGGATCAGTATATTGATAGTCATTATTAAAACATTAAACTGACTCAATTGGACTACTTCTAAAAATGCTCAAAAATTATACTTAATATTAAAACATTAATATTTCACACAAATTATACATATTTCATATAAAATAAGTAAAGAGGGAATATAATAAGTCATTAAAATATTAATAAAATCAACCCCCACACACTTTGTTTTGTGCATGTCCTCATGTGAAAAAAATATAAAAACATGGCAAAATCATTTTTACTCACCAACAGATTTTAAATTTTTTTTTTCTCCAATTAGGGGAGGTTTAGACTATTTTACTCATCCATTTTGAATTCCACCACAAGTTGTTACAGAAACAATGTTCCAAAACTAATTCATTTTTTCATGCTCAAATTTATAAATGGAAAATGTGGACACTCAAAACTCACACCTCTCAAGATGATAAAATTCATTTGTGGAGGTTCACTCTTTCACCAACCAAAAGTGATAATCTTAGAGTTTGAAAAGAGCTCCCAGCTTCCAATCCCTATACAAAGTGAACAAGAATCAATATGTCTCTTTAAAGGTATTTTCTATGGCTATGGGATGGTAGGAAGATAATTTCCAAGAGAGAGAAGAAGAGGGTTAAAATATCAACATAGAAAAAGCAATGCACATTTTTTTGAAATGAAACATGGAAGGAAATGAAAACACATATTTACAAGGGAATTATTATGTGAAGAAAGAAACAATATAGGAAGAAAATATGAAGGTAATGAGAAGATGGAATATTTACAAAACAAAAAAATTCTCCCAATAATAATATAATGCAAGTGTTCTTTTTTTTTTCTTTTCCTTTTTATTCTTTATTTTTTCGAAAGTTGACCTTGAAACAGATCTCACACTCATATCCCAACCCATGATTGATCGCCTCACAACACTAAATTTAATATTTAAAACAAGATCAAAGGCTAAGAAATAGTGATTTTTGACCTACCCAAGACACAACCTAATTTTTCATGATTTTTTTTTGATTTCGATTTTTTTTGATTTCGATTTTTTTTGTATTTTTTTTTGAACACTTTTCAATATTATTTGTACAATACATTCACAAATCCCATTGAATGACAACCTCCCCCCCCCCCACACTAAAATGTATGCTTGCCCTCAAGCATATGATACCACACCGGAAAGTAAGGAAATGATACCCAAAAAGGAAATCCATTCCTCCCCCCACACTTAAATTTCAAAAACATATGCAATGAAAATCCATGTTGATATTGGGTGGGATAAGGTATTGGGATTGTAATGTGGCTATAAAAGAAAAGGTTTTCATAGGCTCAAAGGGGATTTCAAAAGGAGGATTAATGTATGGTAATGGGAGGCTATTTGGCCATTTTCATTCTCATGAGGTTAAAAAAATGCCTCTATCATATTAATGCACACCAAAGTAGGAAATTCAGCTCGAAGGTCCACAAACTCAAGACTCACAAATGGGGGTGAAAAAAACACATTTTTAAAAGATGGTCATAGGTGACCTTGTCATGAAAGCTAATGATGTTCCTCATGGTAGGGGTAAATCATTTTCCAAATCAAAAATTGGTTATTCAACATTTATTGTTCTTGACACAAAATTCTTTATCCAAAGTCATGATGAAAATGCAAAATTTTTGATATGGAAACATGTCTTTCGATTCCCCAAAAAGGTTCAACAAAATTTGAAAATTTAATGGTGAGTAATTATGACTCTCTCTTTTTTACCTTTTGTATTTTACTATTTTTTTAGTGTTTTTTTAATACATAGTCACACAAAAGAGAACGATAAAAAAAGGTTAGATGAATAAAGTGGTAAAAAAATGAAAGACATAGGAAGAAGAAGAAATAGAGAGAGAGGAAGATAGAGAGAGAGTTAAAGGGAAAGAGGTGCCCCCTGGTTTGGATTTGCTGGGTCTCCATCCAGTGGTGGTTATATTGAAGTTGATGGGGATTTGATGGAAGTCGATGTGGTTCCCGGATTGTGAGACCTCTCATGGTGATGCTTTAACCGATGTCTATTAACCATTAATGTCCTTTTGGAAGTGGGGTCTTGGACTTGCACTGCACCAAATGGGTAAACATTAGTAATAACAAAAGGACCTTCCCAACGAGAATTAAGTTTACCAGGGTGAAGTCGGAATCGAGAATTGAAGTGCATTACCTTTTCACCTTCATGAAATACCTTTATCAGGATGTGTCAGTCATGGAGTACCTTAGACTTCTCTTTGTACAGATTGGAATTCTCATAGGATTTAAGGCGAAGCTCCTCCAGTTCAGCCAATTGCAACAATATTTCTTCACCATATTTTTCACAATCAAAATTACAGGTTTTCACAGCCCAAAAATACTTATGTTGGATTTCAAATAGTAAGTGAAATTCTTTACCAAGAACTATCCTAAAAGGAGACATCCCAATTGGTGTTTTATAGGCAGTTCGATAAGCCCAAAGTGCTTCACCAAGTCTTTCAGGCCAGTCTTTTCTTGTGGGTCTTAAAATTCACTCAGGCACTCTTTTCACTTCTCTATTAGAAAGTTCAGCCATGCCATTTGTTTGGGGGTGATATGCAGTTGATGTTTTATGTACAACCCCATTATTTTTCAGAAGAGCTTCCATGGGTCTATTACAAAAAAGGGTTCCTAAGTCACTAATCAAGGCACATGGTGTGCCAAATCTTTGGAAGATGTGGGTCTTTAGGAACTCACTAACAGTATGAGCATCATCCTTCCTAGTGGGTTTGGCCTCAACCCACCTTGAAACATAATCGAACTCAAGAATAATGTATGAGAATCCATTGGAAGGGGGAAATGGTCCCATGAAATCGATACCGCAAACATCGAAGATCTCAGAGAAAATTAAAGGCTTTTGGGGAATTTAATTTCTTTTGGAGATTGTGCCGAACTTTTGTCAAGTGGGACATGATTGACAGAACTCATGTGAGTCCTTGAAGAGTGAAGGCCAGAATAATCCAGATTCTAGGACCTTTTGGGAGGTCCTTTGTGGTCCAAAGTGGCCACCTCCGGGAAGTGAGTGACAAAATTCTAATATGGAAGAATGTTCATTTTCATCGGCACATCTCCTTATTACCATGTCAGCCCCAGTTTTCCAAATTTTATTTTCTTCCCAAAAATAGTATTTTGAATCACTTTTCAACTTCATTTTTTGTTCTTTTGAAAAATTTTCAGGAAAAACACCAGAAACCAAATAATTTACAATTGGGGTATACCATGGTATTTTTGGAGTGAGAGACGAAAGGTTCTCAATGGGGAATTCAGGATCAATGATTTCTGAATGAGAAGAATTAGAAATTATACTAAAGTGATCAGCCACAGGGTTTTCTTTTCCAGATCTATCTTTGATTTCAAGGTCAAACTCTTGGAGCATTGGGATCCATCTTATTAGCCTCGGTTTGTAATAACTTTTCTTGAGTTAAAACTTAATAGCAGAATGGTGTGTGAAGATGATGATTTTGGCACCTAAGAGATAGGACTGAAATTTATCTAAGACAAAAACCACTGCTAGAAGTTCCTTTTCAGTCACAGTGTAGTGATATTGAGTTTCATCCAATGTTTTTGAGGCATAATAGATGACATGAGGAATTTTTTCTCTTCTTTGACCAAGAACAGCCCCAACAGCTCTATCATAAGCATCACACGTCAACTGAAAGAGTAATGACCAATCTGGGGGTTGGATTATCGGGGTAGATGTAAGATCAGTTTTGAGTACAATGAAGGATCTCTTGAAAACCTCATCGAAATGTAAAGTGACATCATTTTGGAGAAAATGAGTGAGTGGGAGGGAAATTTTACTGAAGTTATGGATGAATCTATGATAGAAACCAGCATGACCAAAAAATGAACGGATGTCTCAAACAGAGTTGGGTTCAAGAAGTGATTGGATCACTTCAATTTTTGTAGGATCAACTTCAATACCATCTTTTGAAACTACGTTCCCTAGAACAATCCCATTTTCAATCATGAAGTGACATTTTTTAAAATTTAACACAAGGTTACACTTGACACACTTTTGGAGGACAAGAGAGAGTGAATGAAAGCATGACTCAAATGACTCACCATAAATGGTAAAGTCATCCATGAAGACTTCCATGCACTGTTCTATGAATTCTAAAAAGATACTCATCATACACCTCTGAAATGTTGCAAGAGCATTACAAAGGCCAAAAGGCATTCTTCTATATGCATATGTTCCAAAGGGGCATGTGAAAGTAGTCTTTTCTTGGTCCTGAGGTACGATTGGGATTTGGAAGTATCCGGTGTATCCATCAGGAAAGTAATAGTGTGACTTTCTGGCCAATCTTTCTAGCATTTTATCAAGGAATGGAATAGGGTAGTGATCTTTTCGGGTTTCAACATTCAATTTCCTTAAGTCGATGCACACATGCCATTTGTTCTTCACTCGAGTTGTGACTACCTCTCCATGTTCATTTGTGACAATAGTTATCCCACCCTTCTTAGGTACAACTTGAGTTGGACTAACCCATTCACTATCAGAAATTAGGTAGATAATACCAGCTTGAAGAAGCTTGGTGATCTCTTCCGTAACTACCTCAAGGATGAGTGGATTGAGTCTTCTTTGTGGTTGTCTAATTGGTTTGGATGACTCCTCAAGATGGATGTGATGCATGAAAAGGGCTGGGTTGATTATTGGTATGTCATCTAGGGTCCAACCTAAGGCCTTTTTTTTCCTCTAATACTTGAAAAAGTTTGGACTCCTTAGTTTCAATAAGTGTGGCAGAGATAATGATAGGATATGAGTGATCATGGAAGAGGAATACATATTTCAGGTGTGCAGGAAAAGGTTTCAAATTAGTCTCATCATTCACTTTTGGGATAGATAACTCAGAAATAGAAGAAGGGACTTCAGTTGCTTCAGATTCATTTTCCTTAATACTATCCAAGGTGGAGAAGTAGAGATCAGAATTGATGTGGAATTCAAGAGAGTTTTCAAGTTCCTCTAGATTTATGGAGTCTATGAATGAAAGGTCCACATCAACTTCACCATTTATGACTTGGTTAATCCTAGTGCAGATTTCACAACTTCCTATCTCTTCAGAATAGGATGAACGTGATGTAATGGGGTTCAATTGACTCTTAGAAGTGTCCTCGGAAGCATGGATTGAGAATGAAGAGTGATCCTTAGATGGGTATCGCATTGCTTGGAAAATGTTTAATTTGAGCAGTTGGTCACCGAATTCCATGGATAAGATGCCAGAATGGACATCAATCTTGGTTCTCATAGTCATGAGGAATGGTCTTCCATGAATTAGGGGAGATCGAGAAGAGTTCGTCCCACCTTCCATGTCAAGGACATAGAAATCAGCAGGGAAGAAAAGATCATTGACTCGGACAAGGACATCCTCAATTATTCCCTTAGGATTGGTTGTGCTTTGATTGGCTAACTGAATGACAACACACGTTGGGTGCAAGGGAACAAGACCAATGTTGGAGAATATGGATTTGGGTATGACATTAATTGAGGCTCCTAGGTCTATGAGTGCATCATCAAAGTTGGAACATCCAATTTGGCATGGAACCATAAAGGTCCCTAGATCTTTTCACATTATGGGAATAGACTACTGGGTGGAAACATTTTCAAAGGTCCTAAGTTTCCTCTTGTGGGTACACAACTCCTTGATAAACTTCGCATACTTAGGAATTTGTTTTATATCATCTAAGAGGGGAATGTTGACTTCAACACGTCGAAAAATGTCGAGCATTTCAGGATCGGGTTTAAAGTACTTCCTTGGTTTAGAAACAGCTTGAAGAAAAGGAATTGGATTCCTAAGTGGAATGGAAGGAGGTGATGTAATTGATTCAGATTCCTTTTCAATTTTTTTTCTTTTCATTTTCTAGGTCAACATTCAAAGGATGGTTTGAGGATTTATCTTAAGGCATAGCATGTTGCTTTCCTGATCTAAGTGCAATTTCACTTACATTACCCTTGGGGTTGGGTAATGGTTGAGATGGGTGTTGGGAAGAATTTGATTGTTGTTGCTAGCTCAGGTTGGATGCAAGTTGACCTATTTGAGTTTCAATGTTTTTAAGGCTATAACGGGTGAAGGAGGCATGATCTTCCACTGTACTTTCCCATGGTTTCTTGGAATAAGAGGCTTGTCCCTGGTTGGGATTGCCTTGATTTTTGTTCTTGGGAAAGCAATTGTATTGGGTTGGGAATTGGGAAGGCTCATTTGGATAGTGGAATCCAGGAGGAGGATTGTTCCTTTGAGGTTGAGGAACAAAAGGATAAGGTTGATGGAAGTCACCACCACCTTGACCATATTGGAATTGGTTTGGGTTTTGAGAAGGGAATTGAGGGTGATGAGAGACGGGATTACCATACCTCAGGCCTTGGTTATAGGAAGAAGAGAAGGGCTCAGAGTGAGGTTGGTTGAAGTTTCTAACAAACTGACCTGATCGTTGAGGGTTAGTGTTCTGTTGAGCATATGCTGCATTGAGCTCCATTGGTCCAGATGAATCGTATTGATCCTATTGAAGTTGTGGAAATGTGTCAATTGGACGAGATGGAGAGTTGCAGATTCCATAGTTTTTGACAGGTCTTGGAAACATTGATTGTGGAGAAGATGAGGTTGGGGATTTGGTGGCCACAGCTAGCTGTCGCACAAGACCTGTAAGTTCACTCATCCACTCGATCATCTTGTTTGGCTCAATTGATTGATTATCTTGGTCTTGTTTGACTTGATCATGTGCTCGGGTATGGAATTTTTGTGTGTTTTCAGCCATGTTACTTATGAGATCTCTTGCAGCTGCGGGAGTTTTATCAACCAGAGCACCACCACTTGCGGCATCAATGAGAGTTCTCTCCACAGCCAATAACCCCTCATAGAAGTATTAGATCAAGAGTTGGTCAGGAATTTGGTGCTGTGGGAAGGTTACAACAATCGTTTTGAACCTCTCCCAGTACTCATGGAGTGATTCACTTGGAAATTGACATATACCACTTATTTCCTTTCGGATGGAAGCGGTACGAGAAGCAGGAAAGAATTTTTCTAGAAAGAGACGCTTCATGTCATTCCATGTAGTTATGGAACTAGGAGGGAGGTAGTAGAGCCATGACTTGGTAGAGTCAGTTAGGGAGAAATGGAATGCTCGGAGTTTGATTTGTTCTTTAGAAACCCCTTGAGGCTTCATGGTAGAGCACACCACCTGGAACTCTTTGAGATGTAGATGTGGATCCTCACCGGCTAGACCATGGAAATGAGGTAGAAAATGAATCAAACCTGATTTGAGTTTGAAGTCAGCCTCTATGTTTGGATATTGAATACCACGGGGTTGGTAATTCATATCAGGGGAAGAAAGTTCTTTCAATGTTTGTTCTCTAGGATTGGTCATATCAAATTCAATTGGTAGGTAAATGATTGGTTCTTGGGTGATTTGGTTATCCCTAATGGTCCTCCTAAGTCGACGAAGAGTTATATCAATTTCAGGGTCAAACAAATCCGAGTGATTTTTTGGGAGGCTACGGGGCATTCAGAGATATTTATAAAGGATGAGGAAGGCGAGTTTTTATCGGTGTTTTTTTTCAGATTTTTTTTAAATGTTGATTTTTGTTGTTGTTTTTTTTTACAAAAACTAAAAACTACCGACTACTTAAAGAACCATCCCAGGAAATGGCTCCATTTGAAACACACGGCCGATTGTCGTCTATCGACCAGTCAAAGTTCCGGTGCTCTGCTAATGTGTATAGCAGCACTCGAGTCGAATCCTCGGTGATGATACTTTGTAATAGTCGTTTGTTTTTAGTTAATTATATTCTGATTGGGGGGGTTTGTTTGTAGAGCTTATGAACTAATTTATGAATGATGTTTGATTTAACAAATTGATAATGATTGGGGTGATTTCATCATTAGGTAGTTAAGCTTTTGATATCCTTGATCTTTGCTTTATATTGCATTAAATTAACACCCATGTCACAAGATGATTTTGATCGGAATTCCAAAGTGTTAAAGCTTTAATCCAAGCCGTAACATAACATAGGTTCCTAATCATTACCATTAACTGTTTATGGTAGTGTATTTATTGTTCCAATAATCCATGGAATCCACATATTAAACAAAACATGTCATTAATCCATGACATATAAAGTTCAACATACACAATATTAATTTAAACAACATTCGTCGAGAAAAAGCTCTCAATCACTTAACATACCTAAATTATAACTCACCCCAATTAAAGATTTACCCAGCCATTAAAATGATTACTAATCTGGTTATAATGATTATGGTGATGAATTATTAGGAGAAGAAAAATAAAGGGACCAGATAAGAGTATTGCGCTGAACACACACACAAACGATGAAGAAAATTAACGAATGGATTTTCGATTGAATGAGGAAGCAGAAGAAGGGAAGGGGATTCAACTGATCATAAACTAATTTAAGAACATAAATATTAAACTATATAAGGGGGATGAGAATAAGAGATATTGAATAAGTAACTTTCATTAAAAAGGAATTACAAAGAAAGAGACTTACAAAATTACAAAAACGAAGAACATGAAATTAATTGAAAGCAAAGAGAGGAGGAAAGGTATATCAAGTGAAAACATGAGTATAGAAGATCCTCCCAAGCCTTTGGAAAGGCCTTGGCTGTGCCACTATGTTCTCCTCTCTTCATAAATGCCAACCCTTTTGAAAGGAGAGGAGGGGATGTATTTATAGCCCAAGGTGGTAGACTATTTACATTCCAGAAATACCCCTCCACTTGGCTCGCAGATATGGACACCAAGACAGCCTAATATCGATAAATATCCTTCTTCAAAGTTGTAGATAATAACGTTGGTCGACTACTGAAAACATTTGGAGGCCTTTGGACAAGTGGAGCCAATTTTATGGCTGTTTTATTAAACAAAGTTAAACTTTCCATTTCTATCGATGCTTTTTCAATGGCCAAAATGTGAATGGATTTTGGAATAGTAAGATGACTTCAAATCCGAATTAATTATTCAACAATGTCGGCCGCCTATATCTCTTATTTCACACTGAAAAATATCAGCTAGATTTGAGTATTACATCATGAGATATGTCATGAATACTATACTGATTTTATTTCTCGGCCAGAATGGTGGGCTGGACTTCAAAGCTTCATATGGGCCCCTTGTACTTAGATTTGGGCCTTGAAATTTTTATCCAAGATTACATGTAGTGGCCCCCGAATATGGTGGAGATTTAATGTTTTTTGACTTCGAGATTGAGCCCAGTAAATCAATCTTCAAGGCTGGTCCAGTTTATTCACAGATTCTTTGGTCTTGTTTTTGAGGACCATATGACCCTTCAAATGGCAGAATTGTCTCATGGTACCTTCTAATGAAATGTTTTATATTGTATGGAGAATCCTAAAAAGAAAGAACCACAAAATTTGGATCAGTATAGTGATAGTTATTATTAAAACATTAAACTTACTCAATTGGACTACTTCTAAAAATGCTCAAAAATTATAATTAATATTAAAACATTAATATTTCACACAAATTATGCACATTTCATATAAAATCAATAAAGAGGGAATAAAATAAGTCATGAAAATATTAATAACATCAGGTATTAACCCGATTATTAATACATTATAAGTACATAATACAAGACATAAAGATTTACATCTAATATAATAATGGTTAATCATATATTTAGTATATCCATACTCATTACGATATCTGTAATAAAAAAAATTGGATTATATTCATGAATACATTATAAATAATTATATTTATGGTAAAAGATTATGTTTTCTACAAAAACATCCTAAAAATATTTAGACAAAAAAAGATAGTAATCTAGTGAATAAGAAAGTGTATGTGATTTTTAAATTAAAGGAATGAAATATTCCTAAGTATAACTTCTAACTCAATAAATAGTACACACACAGTTTGTACTAAACCATGAACATTGAATTGTGTCCCATATAAGTCCCATATAATGATAATCCACATGATTATTCTAAAGATATAATGACTATGAGAAAACCATGCATTTAAATAAAAATTCTAAAAATTTCAAATCTAAATTCCAAAAATCCAAAATCTAAAATGAACCATAAATTAGTTAACGTAAACATAACTATAGTAGCATGGGGTGCTAAAATCTCCCCACCATTCCATTTTATTCCCCTAGAAAGTCTTTGTAAAAGTGGAAGTATAAAAAATTCCTTAACAACATCCTCTAAAAGAGGTATACAATATAAGGAAAGAACAAAAGAAGACCCCTAATAAGAAACTCACCAGGTTTAACTAGACTCTCTATGAACAATGAACTAAATACACAAAATCCATGATATATCTCCCAGAATAAGATTACATGATCATGAAGGTTATTCCTCAGAATACAATGACTGAAAATAGGTCCTCCACCATTTATAAATAATCTAAAATGCTCAAAACCAAATGAAAAATTCACCTAAAAAATAACCATCAAAAACATAAATCCCCCAAAATCCCATAAATTTTGTATTCACCCAAGAATATAATAATAAAATCATTATGGAGAACACAAACCAAAAAACTTATAGACCCACGTGGTTTGAACCATAACAAATATTAAAAACAAGAATAAAATGTAATAAAAACATCTCAAGACTCAATATGATCAATAGAGACTCAAAACCTCAGGACACTAAAACCAAAAAGTTACCTTGGACCTCCAACTCAAAACACTATCCCAAGGTGAATCTAAAAAAGTAAAATATGAACTTAAAATCATAAGTAAACTAACGATGATGTGGTCTTAGATAACCAAGAATAGACCTAATAGTATTTGATGTTCATACCACTAAACAGCCATCCTCAAACAACCAAATTATTTCAAGACACTCAATACCAAAAAGCCCAAACATGATCATAAATCATTTCAATTCACAAAATAAGAATCCAAAATATCCTTAATATAAATAAAAATAAAAATAAATAATAAAATACACTATTGGAAACATCATTTCACCTAAAGATTCAAATTTATATAACCCGACATTAAAAACCATTTATGATAGACTAAATGGATTTAGTGAAAATTGGACTTAAAAGTGTTCAAACAAAATGAATTAGAATGACTAGTTTCTCTACAATGGAATCACAAAATTTAACTCTACTTCTTCAACTTATAATGATATTTACCCTTATCATCCTACCCTTCCAAATCATGTCCATCCTACCGCTTATTTGTATCTAATAAATAATCCATATTTTCTTTAACTGAAGCACCCTAACTTATCCTTATTTATTGTGATCTATAAACTATCCACTCACAAGATGATTGATCAACTCCTACCATGATAAATAAACAATCAAGAAAAAGGATAATCTTGTTCAGGATGTCCATTATAGAGTCCAAAGACTTAAATGAATTAATATCCACCAATTAATCATGGGTCAAGGTAGAGTGGGTGGGTGGAGATACCACTCTTAAACAATGATAATTACCTCCCTGAAGGTCATCCCACCAAAAAACATTTCACTCGTCCTTGAATAACCTGGTGGAGAAATATTCTAAATACATAGGACACGAACCCTAATTAATCCATGTTCAATAATTCAAATCACGCAACCTCATTATAAATCAAAAAATACTCCAAAATATAACTCAATCAAGAAAACACATATAAAAATATTCCTATGAAGCCGCACTCCTTGTAATACATTTTCATAAACTCCTTTTTCGAATAACCTAATGATCCTTGAAGAAAACCTCCCTTCAAAAAACATTTTCTTGTTTTAAATTTAAAAAAACCTTTTTTAAAAATTATTCCCATCATGAATTTTCCCCAGAAAATGAAGACGTAAAATAAAATTTACACTCATGTCAAAACACTTCATAATTTTATATAAAAACAATTTCCCATTAAAATATCAAGGAAATAAATCAATTTTCATCCAAAATTTCTTTTAAAATGGATTTTTAAAATAAATTATCATTACAAATACTCTAAATAAAAAATTTAAAACACATCTAATAAATTTAAATACGTTTCACCAACAATTTTTAAAGTCCCCCATTTCATCAACAAATTAGTTTTCCAAACATAAATCTAGTTACGAAAAAAAATATTAAGGCCTAAAATTCATTCAAAACATATTCCCAAAAATATTAACTTCATATATATACTCTCTTATTTAACATCACATCAACGATAAACACCATTAGAGTTATTTCAAAAAACAATGTAAGAAAAGTTAAAAATCTTAGTAGGGAAACAGCAGAGTTCACGGTTTGGGAGCACGATCAAGTAAACAATGTGAAAATGTGAAAGAGTATCTTTGATGGTTCCACCAGTATCTTCATATAATATTCATAGTTTACTAAACAATGATAAATAACAATGAAAATCATGTTCATTCACAACATCTGACTTTTAAACTCATGGTAACCCCAAAAATCAATAATATACTAACCAGGAATCAAAATATCATTATCTCATATAAAAATAAATCTCATAAATTCAAAATCAAACACAAAATTAGAACTCAAAAACTAACCACCCTTTAAAAATAATGGTTCAGTGTGATGAAGGACTATCCATGCACTTTTTCACAACTTACTTCTAAGTTCTAGTAAAAATATTTGTCTTCATACTACCCAAACACTCCACAAATAGAAATTAGGAACTCTAATACTATTTTATCCTAAACCAACATGTTCCTACTCTATATGACCCTCATTTAGTCACCATATCCCAATACAAACAACATGAAAAACATAAAAACCCAATATAGAGATGACCAAATCTATAGAACCTAAAACAGAACCCATAAGAGATGAATACACTTAATGGAGTATGTATGTTGTGAGTGAAAACAAACACAGTAGGATCCTACCTAAAAGTCCGGATCACTCATTTTAAAATACCCTTTATCCATTTTATCTTGAAATATAAATAGGGAATAATTTTTACATAAATTAAAATACTAAAATATTATCACATCTATAAATATTTTTTAAAATTACCCATTTATTTCCTATAAATGAAAACAATCACTTTATAAATGTTCCACATTCAAATAATCATTCATTAAAACACCCATTTTATATCCAATTTCTAACTCAATTTACGAATAATCTTTTTCATATCTCTATATAAAATTTTAAAACAAACAAGATCAATATCATAATAATAAAAAACATCATGGCATCACGTTACTAATGAAATGAGAAGGTCATGATTAAATATAAAAAATAAAATTGGGGATCCTATGATAATTTAACTCTCTAGATGAGTATTATATATTATCATGGGAAAGATAGTAGTTTATAAGTTAATGAAATCTTAGGCATTACCAACACAACTAGACCAATATTCTACTAATATTGTATCCCAAATAACATAATCCAATGCACTGGCCTACACCTAGTATCATCGAGGGAACTCTCCATCTAGTACTATTTCACACTATAGGGGACACTACTAGAATGATATTATCTAATGTAGCATAAATATAGACCTCCCACTCATTTTCATAAATAACCATGAAATTAGTAATATCAAGTGAACAATCAAAAAAGTCATACGAGAAATCCAACTAAAGAATATAAATTTTTCTACACCTACAACACCCTTTTATAAAATAGCATGAGTCATAAATCCAAATCATATAAATATATCGAATATTTGAGGAATCATCATGGTTCCCAGAGTCATACCAACAAAATTTAATTTAATGTTTCAAATATGACTTACTAAATACACAACTCAGTATTCAATGTTGTTTTATCATCCACTGAAAATTCCACTTATATATATTTTTTCCAAAACATTAAAGACTATATTTAACACCATATAAAACATGCAACCATTTCAATGAAAACATCATTAGAACCCCAAATTTTTTCTTACTCTTCAAAAATATCGTAAAAATAAAATAACACCTACATCTATAACCAAACAAGTTCAATAACTTTCAAAATAACATAATCATCAAAAACAAGTTATGAAAACATTTTATAAACTGCTAACATCTTAACATATTTTTAGAAATAAATACCACATGAAATCTCCATTTATTCCAAGTGGAGAACCCAATCCCAAAAAATTATAAAAACAATTTAACTATTATATACAAGAATAACTTTGTAAATAAAAATTTTAAAATTATCAAGAAAAAATGGCATAATAATAAAGGAAATATGAAAAATCAATGACATTGATTCAATGATAATCAATACACAATTCATCATATTCAATGAAAAAATCCCAAACATGCAATGATATTCCCTCTAAAAGTAATAACAACTAAAACCCCTAAGAAAAAACTCTCCCCAAACCCTAAAACACCAATGAATCCCCTATAGATTTTGGTTCAAAGAGAATCATATATGAAGAAAGATTGCAAATGAAGGATAATGTAAACAAGAATTAATAAAGGGATTACCGCAAGAAATTCACATAGAAAGGGTAGAAGAAAAGGAAAATTATTTATGGAGAAGTGAGAGATATCTTCCACTTTTTGTAACCATTCTTGGTTAACACTAATGGGGAGAATAAGTGTGAGAAACCTTAAAACATAAAAAGATTAAAAATAGTGAAAATAATTATATAAAATTGGGAAACTCATATTGTTAAGGAACACTATTTGTAAATTAATAACCCACTATACATAAGAAACTGAAGATAAAAACATCTTCACAAAATTTCATCACATGGGTTACTTACCAGTAATCGCCCTGAAAAACTACTTAGTCAATATATATAACATAATGAATAGTTGTTGAAAGGTTTCTTCTAATATTTCCAAAACCATGCACCACACAACCCACATGGATGGAAACCATGAATAGTCTCTACTAAGACCCACATAGTTAAATGAAAACCATGTGCATCCCCTATATACTAACAATACATGTACAAAAAATAATTGAGGACCATCCTGTATAATAATACATGCATGGTTAAAGATAAATTTTTCATGCTAAATCATGCACCAAAGATGTCCCAAATGAGGGGTATTTTATGGTTGGTATAATAGTATAATGACCATGTGGACACCACTTTGTAAGGAAAAAACACTAAAAAGATAAACTCAAAATCCCAAACTTATAATATTTTAAAAAATCTAAAATAATTCATATAAATAAAATTATAGTTACACATGTTTGTGCATAGTATGTCCACAAATCCCTATTAATATGCACCCAAGAAAAAAATTAACACAAGACACCAATTAAATAGAAAATTCTAATTAAATAAAAAAACATTTAATAAATTAATGTGGTGATGTAATTTAAATGAAACAACATGTAGTGATTTTTTATTGTCTGTTTTGGACTTTATCTAGATACATTGATCATGAGACCAATTATATCATATAATTTACACTATAATCTAATGGAAATCTTCACCACACCCTAACAATCTCAAAACAAAATCAATGTTGTAAAAGGGAAACCAAGAAAATGTTAAGGGATGGATAAAATAAAATAAATAACCAAAAGATCGCATCCATGAACATGTTGGATTGAGGTGGAATTATGAAAGGAAAGTAAGATAGGGAGTTTTTTATGAATGGCCTCTCCCCACATTATATCAACCAAAAATGAAAAGGGTTATCCTATAAAATGATATCCCTACTTTTTTTAAAAAAATAGTGAAGGGACTCGCATTTGTATTTTCCTTTGGTGCCACATCATGGTTCCCTTTTCTTGATACCAAATATGGAATATCCCATCTATTTATTTTATGTAGTAACTCCGTTTGGGAGTTCCCATAGTCCTAATACACCGATAAAATATTGAATAAGGACTATACCCTCACCATTTAACATGGGGACTGTTAACCCTTCCCTACGGATAACTTCATGGAATTGAGATCATTGTGTTCTATCCTAAAACCTTGATACATTACACAATGTTCACCATGGCATGGTTATAATGGGATATTTTATATAGTGGATACCTATATCACATCATGTCATGAACCACAATGTGGTTCTATATCTACTTCCCCAAAACAAGAACCACAACTCAAACATGGTGTAGTCTCCCTAATAGTTTCTAATAAATAAATTCCCTTGGTTACATGCACTAAAAAAATCACCACAATCTATATTTTTGTAATTTTATGCTCCACCATGTTATCCACTACCTCTTGTTCCTCCCTATGGTGGCACACTTGCAGAAAAATTTATCTACAGATCAAACTGACATCACTCTTTCATCCACTCGACCACCTGAAACCCCTTTCAGTCCTCAATCAAAATCCAAAACAAACATCTAATTAATGTGATAAAACTATAAAAATTTCTATGTGAACCTTGGTTCACAAAATGAAGCCACACTATCATAAGAATTTCAAATTTCATAAAAATTTTAAAAACATAGAAGTTACAGTTCTTTATAATCCATGAAGATCATTTTCCCCTTGTTTTCTTATATATAAAGTTCTCTAAGACCATTCTAGGACCATCAAGGGAAACATGTATCCTTGAAAAACTTTTCCAAATATCTATTTATGAATAATATTTACATGAATTATAATTCCATTGATAAATAAAATATTTTGAACCTAATGATGCTATAAAAACACACTTGTGAGATAATATAAAAATTTATTTCTCAATATTAAACAGTAACACGTTATAAAATATCCTTATGAATCAAGATTACATTTCACATAAACAAATAATTATTTCCTATGTAATGGGTATTAAAAACTAATTCATTACACTTTTATTTAACATATTATGACATGATGAGTATATTATGTCATAATTACTTTAGGTGAAAGGATTTGATGTCATTACGTGGAATCATAAGAATGCATCTATATTGTGAATTCAAATTTTAATTTCAATTAAATTATTTATTATGTTTTTTTATTATCTTGGAACCCCAATTTTATTTTATAGATATTTAATTTACAAAATAATATAGTTATGTGATACAATAAGGATTATTATTTCACCATCAAAACTAGAGATATTTGAAATTTTAGTGTAATGAATATCCCTACATTAGAAAAAAATTTTGTATTATCAAAATTAAATGGTTGTTAATAATAAAATAAGGTTTAATTTAAGAGTCGTGTCTTGGCTTTAAATTTTTTAATAGGCTGAACCACATTGTATCATAATGATAAACATTGCACAATGTTTTTTAAATGAAATTTGTATGTTTAAATCCAAGGGGTTTATCAAATTTCATTTTTTTTCTATTTCATCCTCTTATATATGGGGACCATTGGGCTTTCCTAGGTATCCATAAATTAAATTTTAATAAAAATTGAATTATTCCCTTTTTGATGATGAATTTTTATAAATCAATTTATTATTTTCGTGGTTTTTATATCTTCATTCTATATATTCAATATGTTTTGGGGTCTACGTTCATTTTGAGGTGATTAGATGATAAATGATTAAATTAATGGATACATTAAAGAATTATTATGTTGATTTTGATGTTTGGTCTATGTCTTGATATCTCTCTTATTTATGGTGCATAATATGAATTATCTCTCTAATTTTATATTTTTGGTGTGGTTGAAGCATGATTTATATTAGGTTTATACAAGAAGATGTGATTACCCTTAAAGAACATAAGTAATTGAAATAGAATTAATAGGTGAGTTGGAAAAATATTTTTTACAATATTATGTTATCCTATGCTTCTTTCTATTATTTTGGCCTACTATAATGATAAAGGTTTCTTTTAATGTGTGGAATCATTTTTTAAGGTGTTTTAAAATAATTAATGTGAGTAAAATATAGGATAAATATAAATTAAAAAATATTATGTGTTTTTATGATCAAGAAATAATAATTATATAAAAAATATACAAATAAATTGTATTCTTGTTAGATTTTAATTTTGGTCGAATTATATTATTAAAATCATTCTGATATAGGATAAGGTGATAACATGATTTTTTATTGTGGTATTTTTGGGTGTTTTATAATCTCAATGTGTATATACAGAAAACGTTTCCTAAAATTTGTATGTATGATAATTAAACTAAATGTGTTGAATAAATATTAAATGTTAATGGGATAATTTAGTACCAAATATTATTAATTTTTGTAATTAAATGTTATGTAGTCATTAAATTATAAATGTTGAATAACGTGATAGAGGATGTTGTTTTTTTATAATGATTATTTTATTAATTAAATGTATCTATGAAAAAAATGTAGTTAATAAATGATTTTTTTGGAATTGGTAGTGAAATAAAATATGGATAGAAGTTGTGTGGTAGTAATGCTAACTTTTTGTGTGACTAGAGGTGGAAGCAATTGATGATATATGGTAGTGAAATTGGGTTGATGGGTTATGTATTGTAGATTATGGATAATAAGGACACCCTAGTATATGATTATGTGTATCTATATATATTCATTTTTTTCTATTTCTTGCACACCACCCAACAATTTTGGTAAATTGGTCAATGTGAATAATTGGTATTTGGTTATAGGGTACCATTAATATTTGGGGTCTGTGTAATAATAATAGTTGACTACAACTTTAATCTCTCTCTTCAAAATGTAGTTTTGTTATATGGTAATGTGGTCATGATGTGGTGATAAAGAAGTTGTGTGGTATAGTTTCAATGATGAGGTTATGTAGCATTGTTGTGCTAGTGTGGTTATCTAATGTTGTATATAGATGTGTCATGTGGTATATGGATATAATATGTGGATACGGTATGAGGATATGGGTTGTAGATATATAAAGGAATGGATCACCCAAATATTTTATTTTGGAATGTGAGGGTTTCTTATTAGTGGGGAGAAATTATGGGGTACCTTATTTGTATATTTTCAATATCAATACATTTTTACTTGTATATAGAATTAGTGAGTCATCCTTGGGGATGTAATGATAATAATTGAACTAGGAAGGGTAGTGAGTCAGGTTCAATTTTAATTTAGTAAGGATTCAGTATTCTATTTCTATATTGGCATTAGAGTTTCTAAGAATAAACCTATAAAATAAAATTGTATTCCCACTCCTTCCTCAAAACACTTTTTTATAGGAAAAAAATTTATAAAATAGGTGATTGTGATAAAAATCACTACAATATAGATAAGTGATTACATATAGTCATAGTTTCTACCTTTGGATTTATTCTTTGTATTATATTTTTAAACTTTATTTAATTTTTTGTGTTACCATACATGAAATATTATCATTATGAATGTTGATTGTTTATAGAGTATTCATAGATTAGTGTTTTATTTAATTTTTTAGAAATAATGAGTGTACTGCCTCCAATATTTCATAATATATACCCTAAAAACTAGTATATAACCTATAGTCTATTGTAGGTAACATTCTATGGTCACTCATACATTACCTAAAAGATCAGGATTGGTTTAAGTGGAGGTTGTTTATGATATATTTGTGATAGTTATTTGGTTGATATTTAGGATGGAAATTCATGTAAGGTAAAATTAAGCACTAAATTCTTCGGAAAGAAAATATTTTCATTGGATATTAACATGTGATATAGTCCAGGATGACCATATTAAACACTAACATTGACAATTTGATAAAATTAAAGTAACCTGATAAGTATATTAACAATATTAAAATTAGATTATTCTAGTTGTTGTGTAGAGACCTAGGTGTTGAATATACATATTCTTGTTTAAACCGGTGCTTAAATTTCTAAACATTTTTTTGAATTAAAATGAATTAAACTAAAATATCTTTATAAAAATTAAATATCCATGTACTAGGAGTTATTCTATAAGTAATATAGATATTTGGTGGTTAAAGGACCAAGATATTTTTGTTTTCTAATGAAGAGCTACATGTTCTTATAGATTATAGGTGAGTTAATCTTGGGGAGGAGGATTAACATAGGTATTCATTAGATGGGTTTTATTGTCATAGTTATTTGATGTATATGTGGATTGTCTCTTATCAGAAATGGAGTAGATGGCATGGAGTTTGATATTTTCTTTATGTTGATTCATACAAGGAAGGATCATTGGATTTATTTAGGTTCTATCTTATTGATTTTTCTATATTGAAAATATTAGAACCTTTATTTTTTTGATTTTGATAAGTTTAATATAATATGGGAGAAGATTCGATGTGCATTCCAAGCATAGTTATTATTCTAATTTCATAACGAGGCATAGTAATAGTAGGTTATTATCCTTCAATATGAAAGATATGGTGTGAGAGAGTCTATAGTACTGGTCATGAACCTTTTTTATAGTACTATTTATCATCTTCTCAATGATGAGGATATGTTTTGGCATTTTGAGGCATTTTTGAATCCAATGATTCATTGGTAGGTTATCCATTTCATGTTGACTTTGTATATCGATGTCTCAATGAAGGAAAAAAGTGATCATGAATAAATTATATTTGATGGTTTTATCAATATAGAGTGGTTATTATATAATTCCTTTATGAATATCTATGTATATAGGTTCTATCTTATCTAGGATGTTGAGGTTTCAACCAATAAGGGGTCAACTTTACCCTTTTCCCATTTTTTATAGTATAAGTTCTTGATATTTTACTTGGATATTTGGTGGCATATATTATTTCTATCAAATCAAAAAAATAGTTAGTATTATTATCCTTCTTTAATTAGTGGTTAGTGTGGTCTCAAAAATCACATTCAAATACAGACTTCTGAGAAATTGACAATGAGGTCTTATCTATAATACCATAATACATAGTCTTTTATATAGAATAAAGTTGATTCAATATGTAGAGTATATACTTGGGATATTTCCCATCCTCAAAGACCTAGGCTTGATAATCGATTTTTTTTGGATTTCATTTCGCATAAAAGGTAGAGTTGTAAGATGTATTCGGTTTCATATAATAAAATTTCAAGTGCTATGATGACATGGAAACATGTGAGGTCCAATTTATATTTACTCTATATGGATTATACATTTATTGGTTTAAAATAATTATAAACCTTAAATTTCTCCTAATTATGATCATTTGGACTTAATATGGAAAGAATTTTAGTTCTATTAGTGTTTTCTAGACCTTTAGAGTCCAGTCGAGGTTAAACAAGGTTTATTAAATATATGAGTTGATGATAGTGCATCATAATTTAGAGAGTGAGATTTTATATTATAGGAGAGTTGGTGCTACAGGTTGTGGGATCTCCTCTCCATGATGAACGATTTTAGGTATTTTCTTGTCTGTGGCGCTTCCATTCTTCTTGGCTTCGATCATCTCTCTTATCCTGGTTGTGTGGCATCGGCGATTCCCTCCTCGGTGTCTGCTCAGGACAGTCATCATTTTAGAGATGTTTGCAACCCTACGGTTGCGGTGAAGCCAAATTCTTGTGACCCTTGGAATTATGAAAATGTTTGCAACCCTATAGCTATGGGGATGCCGACTTTGTTGGTCGGTCTTCAATTGACTTCGGATCATTGCGCTCGATCTACAGAGGCGTCGTACCAATCTTCTGCGGCTTTGAAAATTGATGTGTGGTGTGGTGATTCGCAGAAGTCAACTGGTAGGGATTATGTTGCATCGGCTATGGCCCCTGCTGATGCGTTGATGCGGGAGTTTATTTTTCCTCACGGTGATGATATCTCGGGATATCAATCCCGCTTCAATGTGGTGAGGAAATAAAGCATAAGGTTGAAGCATGATGGAGCTAGTTTATTGGCACTTTTCAAGGACTCATGTCCTGGTAGAATTCTTCGTAAGGGTTCATCAACTCACATTGAAGCCAACCCCACAGTTCTTGTTGCGAGAATTTCAATTGGTAAAAACTCATGGATTGCACGTATTGTTCTTCCCAAAGGTGCACAATTATGGAAAATTGATTATGTGATTCCCAAAACCTCACATTTGTAGGGTTTTTCTAACTAAAAATGTGTTTATATTGGTCAAGGATTTTTCCACTTCCTTTTCTCATCTAATGACTTGAAGCTTCGTGCATGGATCATTGGAACCCTGTTTCTGAAACCTTGTGGGCTTCATTTGCACGAATTGTCTTTGGATTTTAATGTCTCTCATGCAAGAAATTCATTTTCTTAACTTTGGATTCATCTTCATGGACTTAATTGGGTCCTCTAGAATCTGAAAATTTTTCATAACATTGGTATGGAAATTGGAACTCTGATCTGGCTTGACAAATAGACTGAAGATGTTTGGTTTGGTTACTTTTCTAGGATATTGGTGGAGGTTGATCTTATCTCTACTTTGATTAACAAGGTAACTCTTTCCACCCCTTCTGATAAAATTCAAATAAATGTTGAGTATGAAAAAAAACACTTTTATGCAATGTATGTATAGTTGTTGGACACTCTTGAGATCTATGTCGGAAGAATTTTTCTTATGAGGAATGTGGGGTGAAAGGTCATTTAGCAGCCCTCTGTTGTAGGAAGTCCATGGTGAAGGACTCAAAATTTCCGAAGCCTACTGCTCATGATGGTGATTCACTTAATTAGCAATTTCTTGATACTAGGATAGGTTTTTTAATTGATGTATCTCCTAAGAAGGCTCATAGTGTCCCCTCTAACACTTGGCCTGATTTTGTTAAAGAGGTTACTCCAATTGAGGACCCCCATATACGGACCCCAGGATTGGTGACACCTGATACTTCTTAGGTCAATGTCTCCAATCAGATTGATGTGAAACAACATGTTGAATGTTAGAAAGAAATCCAGAAGCTTTTTCAGGTATCTGAATTACCTGAGAAATGGGGAAACGTTTCTATAGATGAATAGGAGAATGTTGGTACCCCGATTAGGATCTTGGGTAGTGGTGTTCATGCCTCTTACAATGATGCAATCTTAAGTGTCAAGCTAAAGGTTCCTGGTAGTGTGGGTATTCCCTTTAAGAGGAAATCACGTAATGATTACTCTAATATTCCAAGAAACATGTCTACTAGATCGTTGTCTAAGGTGTCAAGGAAAGTGGATACAAATATCTTAAAAATATTCAATCGGGATAAGTCTTAATCTGAGTGGGAGACTACTGGTGACTCTGATTATGGAATTGATATGTCTTATTATGATCTATAAACATGTTCTTGGTGGTTGAGGGTTTTTCTGTTGATTTTCCTCATCCGCTGCTCTTTTATACTTTTTTCTTTCTTCTAAATAAATGGTCAGAAAATGTTCTTCTGGCTAGAATTGACTAGTTTTTATATTTTATATATTACAACAATTTAACATCCTTAGAACATAGAGGTTCTATTATATATAGGACATAGATTATTACTATTGAAGGTGAGTGTTTTTTTATGATATGTATAGTGTGTGTGTGAAATTTTTGTTGATCAGAAGGGTCCTCAAATGGATTAAATATTTATAGATCTAGATCATCATAGATTATGGGGTTTCTTTTGAGTTTATTATGATTGTTTACGAGGTTCTTCAGATGATTTTATAGGATTTAACTAATGTTCTCTAAATAATATTAGAAAATTATATCCTCAAGATGATATTGTGTTTGAGATGGAGTTATAGCCTGACATCTCTATGGTTTTTAGTTCTTTATATAAGATGGTTCTAATGAATCTGTTGGAGATTATAATCTTGAAATATTATCTATTAAATAATGGATTCATTCAACCAAGTGGGTCCCGATAGGGGATCCTATTTTTTAATAATCAATATGGTAGCTTGTGTATATGCACTAATTTTCATTATTTAAACATAGAATCTATGAAGAAATATTATCTCCTAAAAAATATTAATGACTTGTTAGATCAGTTTAAGGGAGATAACCAGTTATCAACGATTGTGTTGTGGTTTAGTTATTATCATAACATGGTGAAGGTGGAATTTATTCTTAAGACCACCATTATGATTCACTATTTAAGCATTTAGTTTATGATGTTGAATTTTTTTGTTACTAATATAGTGGTAATTTTAATGGGATTGATGAATTTAGTGTTCTATTAGTTCTTAGATTAATTCATGTGATTATTCATTAATGATATTCTAGACTATTCTAGATCAAAGGAGGTTCATTATATGAATTTTAGGGTTATACTAAATTTTCATTAACATAATTATAATTATAATATTCCATCCAAAATTAAATTATATAACTATGAGGCACACATTATAAGATATTTTATGTCTTGTAGATTTGTGGTTGTGAACCTGTCGTTGATTTAGGTGGTTGTTTCTTAGGTACCATATAAGAACATTTTAGGGGTGTGAATTTTATTTTTTTAATACATTGTAGGAGTTATGTAACTAATTTATCTCCTATTATAAAATCTATTCTATCTTTAATTCGGAAATATTTAGTTTTTGTATGGATAGATCAATGTCAATTAGTGTTTTATATGGAATGGAGAAACTTATATGAACTCATGTTCCTTGTTTTACTAATGAAATTTTTATATTTGAAGTATTTTATAAATATTATTATATCTACATTTCATGTGTGTTCAGGAAGTATTTATAATTATCCAAGATTTTCTATATGTTATTTTTCATCTATATATGTGTCACATTTTGGAATGTGGTGTAGAATAAAACAAATGAAATATGTAATAAAAACAAACAGTAAATTATTCCATCAATATGTAAAATTTTATATGAATAATAAATATACTCTATCAAATTTATAATACAACAATTAGATAACAGGAATAAAAAAATACCTGATAACAATTTGAAATTCTAGAACAACATGATCCCCTAGAATTATTATAGTTACAAATGAAATTTTAAACATAAAACAAAACATTAGAAACATGATTATAGTTTTATAAGGATATAGAGATACTAGAGAGACACAAACTATGCGTAATGGGTAGAATTGAGAGGTATATATTGGTAAATAAAAGGATATATGATCATTAGAAATATAATCATTTGGAATAGTTACATTCATGTTAGTAATAGTAGCCTCATTGTTCAAATAGTAAAAAAAAATTAGAATATTAAAATGAGTTGTGAATAATATTTAAAATTAATAAAATAAGTAAATATGAAAACCATAATTCCATAAAATAAATGTTAAAAACATAAATAAGTTATAAGTGTATTTTAAATAGTTTATTTATCATAATTTATATAAACATAAATTTTTCTATTAATTGTTAAAATTAACAAGTTTTAAAAATTAATTTGACAAAATGAAATTAAATTTCTAAATTAGTGGATCAAAATTATGTAAGAGCTCGTTTTTTCAAATATTCTATAAAACATGAATTTTTGATTGAATAGTAAAAATATAGTTTTTAAATTGCTGATGTTTTAGGATATAATATTGATATAATAATAAATTAATTTATGATAAAATGGACAGTTTTGAACAAAATAGACTTAATAAGATAAAAAAAATTACATAGAAATAATAATATTGATTTATTATCCTAAAAAATAATTTCCAAAGTCCAAAAGGATAGTGTATATCATAACTCATTTTTAAACTATTTCATTTTGTGTAAAATAAAAAAAATGAGGAAATGTATAAAATTTATAAAATCCTGTAATTTTTTAAATATGATTCATGGTGTAAAATATTTTCATTGTTTTAGGTTTTACCTTGAAAATTATATTTTATTACATATTTCAACCCAAAAATACTTTGCCGCACGTGTATAAATACCCCCTCTCATTCCCCAAAGAAAATAACTTCAAAATAACTTATAATAACATAATATCTACTCAATTTCATCATTTTTAGAATACTAAAATTCTTATGGGTGATTTGGATTCTTATAAATCTAATCCACCATGAAATTATGTTATTTAAAAATAAGGAACTCTAAGGATAAGGTAACATCCTCTCGTAATTATTTGAATCTTAATTTTTATGTGTTCCTATTCCAATTCCACAACTTATTATCATAAATTAATTAATTATAAATTAATCATAATATAATTATTATTATTATTATTATCATAAATTATATATAATATATATTTAAAATAACTCTTTCCCTCTCTCTCTTAACAATGTCACCTTAACGGTTGATTTAACTACTAATGAAGAAATTGTCAACGCTTGACATATAACCTATTACAGATAAGGTTAACATATATTATATATTATATTTATATATTTACTTTAATGTACAAATTTATTGCTGGATTAATTTTACAAAATATAAATTACAAGGAATCAAAATGATGAAATTGAAAAGAAAGATGGAAAATTCAAACAAATATTTCATCAAACAATTTTATATTGTAAAATGATGATAAATAAATTAAAATGGTCATGATTAAAAAAATAGTAACATAAATTCCTATAATAATCACTTATATTCATGTGTTGATAATCATAATCTAAATATAAAGTAGATGTAAATGTAATAAAATAAGATGGGATCGAAGGTAAAGAAATATTCACAAAATATTACTCTTTACGGTTTACTCGTTGTCTAACATTAATTCTAAATATTTTTATGTGTTTACTAATAAAATCCTCATATTCAATTTATTACTAAAACTTTAAAGGGAATTACTTAAGAAAATATTTTTATTTTCTCAAATATTTATGATTATATTATAATTTACAATGTTTGTTAGAGGAATCTGAAACCCAAATGTTTCTTTTGGTTTTGTTGTCATTTCCTCTATCCTTTCCAATTATTATTCTCTAATACTTTATTTATTTAATTTTTATTTTCTTATAATTTTCTTATTCTAGGTATATGTATTTTTTTATATTTTTTGTGGGATTTATTTTCCACCTCTAGTGACTTTTTGAAAATATACTCATTTAAAAAAGTGATTATTTATTCTTAATTTTTTCTTTTTTCATGGAATATGATATTTTAGGATACCATTTACTATCTAAAATTATGTTTTATATTTCCATTTTTAGTAATATTAATTATTATTTATTAATATATGTCTTATGATAATATTAGGAAACCTGTTATTTTATCATAGATTTTTCTAAGGTGTATAATGGATTTACGTCATCCTTCCTAAGTGTCAAGGAATATTATAATCATATTATGATATGATGGGTGGGGAAAAAATTATATATCCCACTAATTAAATGTTTAATGTGTTATATCACATTTTATTAAAAATATTATACATGAAAATTATGTTATATTGGTTTATAATCAATTCTTTAATATTTCTACAAATTTTTTATGTGTGAACATGTTGTTATATGTTTTCACATTGTACGCATGAGATTTTTCAACACTATTGTAATGTTTCATTGTTATACATGTTTTTTATTGTATGAATCCTTCAAATTTTTTCCTTATTCATATTATTAAGATCCTATTATTATGATATAATTATGATGGTTATGCTCACCCATGAACTATTTACAGTTATACATCATGTTTTCCCCTATTATCCATTTCCTTACTAGGATTTGATCTCACACTTTCTTTGATGTATGACTCAGGGTGATTACATTTAATTTTGTGATATATAAATCATATTGGATGGATATGAATAATGATTTGGAAAAAAATTTATTTTTTATATGTATTCATGTTTCTTGAAAAAAAAAATCCCAAGACAGTAAACTTATTGATTTTGGAAGTGTAGTATTATATATGTTTATCTTTAAAATGTTGTAATGATCATGTATGCTATATGTGGGTTACTATATCATAGGTTAGTCATTTATTACAATTCTTGGAAATTTTGTTCTCATAAATGTAATTGTGTAACCTAGTATTTTGAGAACCCAAATATACTATTTTCATTTAACTTTTGGAAATATTATCTTATCAGTGGTTGTATTTTATTCTTTCTATATCACAAGAGCCTATAGTAGATATTATCTTACTGTGAGTTCCGTTTTCATCAATGATATAGGTGGAGTTCATTTTGTATTTTTACTTAATAATCTCTTTGACTCTAGGGAAAGAATTTTTGGTATCATATGTGATGATCAGGAAGTAACATAGAAATATTGCTCACAATATTGGAGATTCGTGAAGAACGATAGAGGGTATGAGAAAATTGCCTTTGGATATGGAAGACGTCTGTGGGGGTGTTTTCTAATAATAAATGAATATATATATTTCCATTTTCCATCTTATAGAGAATCCATGATAGAAAAATCCTATGGTGGAGGATTATAGAGATATTTGTTTTATTTATATGCTTGAATGGGATGATCTGAGTATGGTCATTATCATGTGTTGACTCATGTGAAGTTTTTTATTTTGTTATCAATGTTAGGTGGGGTTCTACTTGGGTTTCATAGGTCACCTACAATAATAAATCTATATATTTCAAATATGTGTAATTCTTTGAAATAATTTTTCTGGTATGAGCATATGTAGACCAAAATTCCATATATCATATCTTGTTTTTTATTTTTCAATAGGTGAAAGATGAACATCAAGTTTCAACAGGTCACTTTTATCCCTTAAATAGTTAATAGTGAACATGGGAAAGTATTCTTATTGATTTGGTAATAATATTTTCTCATTAATTTGGAGTTTATGATATTTTTTAGGTTTATATATATATATTGATAAAATTGCATTATTTTATTGATCAATGAGTTAATCATGGAAGATGATTTTTTTATTATCTATATGAAACATATGGTCTAACTTCATGTGGTACTAAGTCAAATAATCTTAGATCGTGATCCTTATTTTACATTGATAGTATGAAATATTATATATCATTCTCTCATATCATGGTTTGATCTTATCACTATTTTTCATCCCCTTATATATGGGAAAAATAAATTATTAATATTATAGAGATAATTTAGATTCATGGGTTCTTTATTTTGAATGTTTTTGGGTGAATTATTTTTCTACAATTGAGTTTTATTATAATAATATTTTTCACTCATCTATTGGTTGGGCTCTATAAAGGGGTTTGTATGGGTGGAAATGTCAATAAATACTTTTTTGACCATAATTAGAGAGTCATAAATTCATGGATAGGATTTACTGTAGAGAAATTAGAAAATAATGAAGGTATTCATGAGATGATAAATTATAGCCACATTCATTCATACATATTTGAATAAAAAATCCGTGACTTTTTATATTAAATTTATTAATCTTACCTATAGCTTTAATGATTTATTTTTATTTTTTGGGATATTTCACATTTTATTTGGAAGAAAAAAAATAAGGTGGAATTTATGATTAGAAGTATTTTTCACAAAGAGTGGTTTAACATCCTACCCCTCCTCATTGTCTTGAGTTGAGGTAGAATTTATATTTATCCTTAATAGACAACCCCAAGATGCCAAAGGATGATAATAAATGCCAAGGGCTTCAAATCAGTTGTGGGATGGTTTTCTCTTTCAAAATAAAACAACCCAACCAAACCCACCATAACAAAATAACCACTAAATTATTCGTGGTAATAATGTAAACAACTGAAAGTGTATGAAATGGATAACAAACCTTACTAAAATCTTAGTACTATAGAGGAATACTATAACCATTAAAGTAAAAATCAGAAGACAAACCAAAAAACTCAATAACACGAAGTAAAAATCCAAATCTCCCAATATTCTCCAAGATCCTACTCTACAGTACATCCTAAGTATCATGAAGCATCACTAAACAAGTGTGACACTTTAACTTTTCTTATTTCTTGATGAAAAAAATCTATAAAAGCATTAAAGTTCCATTGAAGTGGTGTTTAATGAAACCCATTATTCTTTCCCAAAATGACTTCATTACTCATGCCTCCAGGATAGAATATGTCAGTACATTTAAAAAAAAAATTAAATAAAAAATTTAAAATAGTTTATATCAAATCAAAAATAGTTTAACAGAAAAATGGTTTTCCATACTAAATTAGTTTCCATGTAAAATCAACGAAACAAAACATTGAAATATTTCAAATTCCTTTTTGTAATTCCCATTCCACAATTCACACACACATGAATTCTTCTCTAATAGTTCCATACTCGTTATCAGTTTCTCTTCCATCCACTATGTCATCACTAAGTGTCCAATATCCTTGTTCCCCAATTAAAAACACCCATTTTCTTGGGTCACCTCACATTATATTCCAATGGCGCATTCCCCTTATTCAGGGCCATGTTGAGAGAATTAAATCACACAACGCATGTATGCAAAAACCATTTCAAATAAAAAAATTCAATAAAACCATTCTTTTATTCAAAACGATTCAAAAAAACTATTTCCATAAATCAAAAAAATCAAATTTTAAAATAAACCTTTTCAAATAAAGAAAGAAAAGAAATTTTCACAACCTAATTCCATAAATCCACAAATCCAAAACCCATAACTATAGAAGGTTTCTACCATTCTTTTTCATACCAATTTTGAAATCAATTTCAAGAATTTTAAAAAAATTAAAACTCTGAATTCAATTTCTAAGAATAGTATTCGATATTAAATCCACATACCTTGGGAATTATTTTTTTAACAAAGAACGACATAAAAATTCCCACAAAACTAGGTTAAATCTCCAAAAACCAAGCTTATATCTCATTCTCTAACATCAAAAAAGAAAAAATATAACCACGATTGGAATCAACCAATATAGATCTATTCACAGTGGAAAAGATATAAGAAACTAAATAAGAGAGAGTGATATAAGAATTTATATCAACGAAAAACAAAAAAAATAACACAAATTAAAACTTTCTAACATAATCAGGATTCAATACACAAATAAAATCCTCTATATAACTTTTTATTTAATGGGAAAGGCCCCAAAAGCCTTTGTGGGGAAGAAATATTGATTTTGGCCCAAAATCGTATAAATAGGAGGGATTTACAGAAAATCCCTACATGTATCCACATTTTTAGGATCTAGTTCTCAAACCGTTCATGGTTATTCGGACAGTTTTTAAAATCGTGCACTAACCTTGCACCAATTTCTTCCTCAAGGAGAACATCAAATAGTTGTCCCATGCTGTTAAAAAAACCATGTTCCAATCATGAAAAATATCTTTATCCCACTTTTCACAGTACACTAGGTGGTCGTGTAGTCTATTAAAACCATGTGTCAAACTATGTGCCTACCCCAAAGCTCATGTTTCACCTTGTATAGTTTAATGTAGAAGATTCATGTTTTTTCACAAACTATTCTGAAACCATGTACCATTTGAAAAGCCCCAGAAACATTCCATATGTTTTTCAAACCCTCCAAAAAATAACACAAACACATAAAATACCTAACTAAAATAAATAATGTTTTAATTAATTGAAATAAGGGGAGTTAAATTCTACCCCCCCCCCCATTTTCATTATTGTTCTCATAAAGTAAAAAATTTATGTTGTCCTAGAAGATCTCTACCCTCTTCTTGATGATTCATTTCTCTCATTCCTAAGTCTCTTTCTAATTTAAACCATTTTTCCATTAAACCCACACTAGAATGATTCTTTTGCAATGAAATACTTTCTCTTGCCTATCCAAAATATGTACCGGCACATGTACCAATGAAGAATCTAGATCTAGATCAACATGATGTCATAAAATCACATGTTCTAGGTCAGAATGATTATTTTTCAACTAATATACAAGAAACACATTATGATCCACATTGAACCATGGTGGAAAAGATAACAAATATTCCACCTCACCAACCCATTCTATTATCTCAAAAGTTCCTATTTGTTAAGGTTAAATCATAACCTTCTTCACAAAATGGTGATTTCCAAGGCTTAGAGAGATCCTCAAAAACATAAGGTCACTCACCATGAACAAAAATGACCATCAACGATGATCCACGTTATATTTTTTAGGACTCTGAGTTTTATTCATTGGTATCCAAGTCAACTAAATCTTCTACATTGTCTCTTGGACAAGGCTCAACCCAACTAGTGAAGTCTCACCAATTTCCACCCAAAAAAATGAGAGAACAAAAAGGGTTCCCATAAAATTCATCAAAATGAGACTATATATTAATTCTTTATAACTATTGTAATATTAGAACTCTACTAAAAATGTATTATCTTTTCACGAGGCACCAAAATCCATTAAAAAAGATCATAGCATATCTTCCAATGTTTGTATCATTTTTTTGGATTGTCCATCCATCAAAGGATGATTTTCCATACTCATAGTCAATTCATTCCCAAGGTATTTCGGTAAGGATTTCTAGAAACCAGAATTATACCTCAAGAATTTATCAAATACTATCGAAACTGTTATGTCGTGATTCTTTACAACTTCTCAGATATATATTTTTGATAATCCCTCCACCATATAGGATTCATGAATATAGATGAAATGGGAGGAATTTGTGATCTGATCCACTATCACCCAAATGACATCATGTTTTTAAACTATTATTGTAAGAAATATAAAAAAATCATTTTCCATATTCTATTATTTCCAAATAGGCATACTTACAGAATACAACATATATGTTGGTCGATGATGCTCGGTCTTAACTTGCTAAAAATTTAGTTATCTCGAAACAAACTCATCCACCTTCCTATTCATAATGACACACCAAAACTAGGCTTTCAAGGCCTTATACATCTTCTTTATTCCATGATTTATATCCCATCTCAAATTTTTGTAGACAAGAATAATTTTTTCCTAAAAAGACAAAGGTATTACCATCCCATTTCTGAACAACAACACAAAACTCTTATCCATCTACCCACCCTCAATGGTCTCCCCACCATTAATTTTTGACTTAATTGAAACATATTAAGAATTATATGATTATTCCTCTTAAACTATTTCATACACGTCAGGAATAGAGTAAACTATAAATAAAACCACAGCTTCAACTAGGTTTTCACATTCCATGTTCAATTCAGCTATGAATGACATCAACAACCTTTAGTTTGAAGCTTATTTCTCCAAATAATCATACACCTTTCTACTTAATGCATCTTCCACTATATTTCATTTACCTAGAGTATACATAAAGTCGAAGTCAAAAATTTTCATATAAAACATTCATCATATATTTCTTAGATTAAAATACATTTTTAATAAAATAAGTTTCAAATGATTATTGTCTATAAACACTGTAAATTTATCACCAAAGAGGTAATAAATCCAAGTCTTTCATGCAAGGGCTATGGTAGCTATCTTCAAATAATTTTTTGGGAATTTATTCTCATTAAATGATATCTATCTTGAGCCATAAGGAAAATCATGGTCTTCATTCATGAGAACACATCCCAACCTTGATCTCAAAGAAAAACAATACACTACGTACCCTTATCATGATTCTTAAAAAATAAATATTGGTTCTATTGTAAGGATATCTTTAAGCTATTTAAAATACTTGTGAAATTTATCATTAAATTGGAATGGAACATTATTTCTTATCAAATCTATCATAGGAGAGACCATTTTTGAAAAAACTTGAATGTGTGGAAGTGGATTAAAATTATTAATCATAAATTGGTTAAGCTTACGATAATCCAAACTCGGTCAAACAGTTCCATCCTCTTTTTTTGACAAATAAGAATAGTGTTTCCCATGAAGACATACTCAGCTGAATGAACCATTTTCCTTGCACCTATTCTAACTAGGATTTTAATTCCATTAATTCTATTGGTTTTATATAATAAGATAGATGGGAAATAGGACAGGACACTAGAATGTGATCCATAGTGAACTTAACTTCTCTTGTGGGTCGGAACCATAAGAAATTCATAGGAAAGTCATCCAGAAATTGATCAACAACTACTGGAAAATTGATATTCTTGATATCTTTTATCAATTCCAAAATCCACATTTCTATCTAGTGTGATATTGTTACAACTATTGGTGCCAACAATCTCATTTCACATGCCTTCACATTTCGATCTCCTCTAATGAGATTTCAGACACCTTCATCAGTCCTAAAACTAACCCATCGTTTGTAATGGTTGAAGTGAGCCTTGTATGTAGTCAACCAATCCATACACAAGATTATTTTATATACATACGTATCAAGAATATATAAATCCCACATAATCTTGAATCCTTCAAAAATTATAGAACATGCTCCAAACAAAAAGGCTCAACATTCTCTTTGACCAAGAAGAGTTTTTAGCTTCAATATAGAAGGCATCATCTAAACATTTAAATTTAGAAAATAAATAACATGAAAATAAATTAAATAATGGGATACAATCAGTTTAAATAAGGATTTCATAGAGGTATAATTAAAAATAATTTTACCTCTCATGGTTAATGGTCCAAACTAATCATCTATAATAACTTTTTCAGCTCTATATAATTTCTTTATCATGGATCTTTTTTCATTATTTCCCTGTTGATATTTTTTATTGAGGATTCATGGTATTCCTTGAGTAACCCTATGTAGCTCGATTCTACTAATTACAGGTATTCTGCTAACCATGACCCATTAAAGCACATGATGTCTACGACACATGAAAAGTGTCCCAAACACCAAACCTCAGAGCACAATGAAAATAGTGTTGAAGATTCCCCATCTAATTGAAATTGAAGCATGATCTAGGTGGTGTCATAAACTCTCTTTTAATGTGGTCAAATGAAACAAATTGGAAACACCAGACATTGTTATTCATTCTTGGAAGAAGATGTATCGATCCATCTATCTGATTCTTGAGTCGTTCCACTACCTTAGAAATAGGTTTCCCTATTTCACATTCTCCAAAAATTAGATTTCCCACCTTTTACCATGGGTATCAACATTCACCCACAACTCATAGCTCCTGATATTTCCCTTTCATCCAACATCTTTCTATTATCCATCTCTATATAATCCATCATAAAAAAAACAATAATCATCATGTGAATCATTTTCCTCAACCCCAATTAAAAAAGGTGTGCCTTCAAGGACACACAAGAAGTATATTTGGGTGAAAATATGACTAAATTCATGAATTTATCCATGCACTATGTCACATTGAAACGTTCCCATTTCAACCTGATGAAATATGTCATTCTATCAGTCCTAAATGTATGAGGAAAAAAAATTCAAACAATTCTTAAAAATTATCACATGATAGTTCTTGGAATAATTTATCCCGAACCGCTAAATCCCACCATTGTTGTAAAATATCCTCTAGAATATATGTTCTCATCTTTAATTTCAACTATACTATAGTTACAAGGTTATCGAAGATTCAATTCATCATATTCATCCACACCTATACCTTATCTGGTTCTAAATCCACCCAAAAGATGGGTAGATTCTTCTTTTGTAATTGGATGGAAATATCCACTTTCCTTGGTTCATCCCTTAGGTTCTATCTATCCAAAACATGAAATTATTATACAATACAATGAACTAGTTTTTGGTTCACCTATAGGTCAGGTGAAACTACATTCCTAGTAGATTCTTCCAATTGGTTTCTACGATTCTTACTAGGTTCCATTTTCTATACATATAAAAAATGCGACAAGTCTCACTCTCAATAAAATAAACTTATAAATCTTTCAAATTATACCACATCATATATCAAAACTATGGTTTCCAAAATTCAACATTTTTAAAATTCTTCCATTTTTAAAAAATTTCCCATGGTTCTGAAAATCATATCATTTTCAAAATAACCATTTCATTCGATTTCAACACATCACAATTGAAAAAACAACAACAATTTTAAAAAATCAATTTTTTACCAAATTTTATGTCACTACTTAATAAAATATTCACTCTTAGTGGTATGTCATTTCTAAAATGACTGTCTTGCTATTCTAATTGGCTAAACCCATCAAAATGATATTTCAATTCCTACAACTGTCTCCAAAATACTTATATACTGAACTCCCAGGTAACTTTATGTTCATCATAAAAACGTTTATTGTGTCTTTTTATGCTCTAAATTTATTGTCCTGAAAAACCTACTTATTTCTACCAACCCAAAAAAATAATTAGATCAGAATGAATTTGAACTCCAAGACTAATAAATTGATGACCCTATTAAAGATCAACCAAGACTAATACAACCTGAAATTCAAGGACTGAACAGGATGATACCACTTGTTGAAATGAAACACTGACTGGTCATGAATAATACCCCATGTAACATATTTCCCTGCCTAATTTTCATGAGTTGTGGTGGAATTAGTACTTGTCCTTAAGAGACATCCCTAAGGTTCTAATGGATGAGAATAAATTCTAAGGGATTCAAAAAAAATTTGGGGAGGATTTTCCCTTTGAAAATAAAAAAAACAACCAAACACACCATAAAAAATAACCACTAAATTATGCATCATAACAATGTATACAACACAATATAAAACAAATGAATACCAACCCAACTACAATCAGAGTACCATAGGGGAATACTGCAACCACAATAGTAAAAAGTGGAAGACAAACCAACAAAACTCAATGACACAAAACAAAACTCCAAATATTCCAACATTCTATACTCTCTAACTCCACAATATATCCCTTTTATCAAGAAGCACTCCTAAATAAGTGTGATATTTTACTTTTACCTATGTATCCATGAACAAAATCTTCAAATGCACAAAATTTCCAATGTAGTGGTGAGTTATAAAACTTTGTAGGATTTCCCAAATTTAATTCCCTAATCATACCACTAGGAAAGAAAATTTTATCGCATTATATAAAATAATTTACATAAAAAAATTGAATTAGTTTATACCAAAGCCAGGTAGTTTAAAACCAAAACAATTTTCCATACTAAAATAATTTCTAATGAAAAGAAAAAAATAAATAAATTAAACCATTTCACATTCATTTTTGGTATACTCATTCCATAATTCACACAAACCTTGACACATGCATTATTATCAAACAATTACATACTCATGAGTGGTTTATCATCTATACACCATGTCATTACTATGTGGAAAGTCTTCTTGTTCCCTAATGACACAAACCCCTTTCTTAGGGTCATGACTCTTTGTACCCCAATGGTGCACGCCCCTTATTTCAGGTCATGTCGAAACGTTGAACTCAAACAACCCATGTTTGCCAAAACTATTTAAAATATACCATTTCAATCCATTTCAATAAAACCCTTATATTAATGAAAAAATTTCCAAAAAACCATATCCATAAATCCAATATGTCCATATTTTAAAATCAACATTCTAAAATAAAGAAAAAATACTTTGTACAACAAAATTCCAAAAATCCAAAAATCCAAAAACTGTTACTAAGGAAGGTTTTTACCCTGATTTTCACACCAATTTTCCATTAAATTTCAGGTAATTTAAATAATTTTAAACTAAGACATCTTGTTCTGAGAAGAGGATTTTAGAGTGAATCCACCTACCTCAGGAATTATCTTTAAAATGAAGAACTACATGAAAACACCCACAAAATTGGGTTGAATCTCCAAAAACCCACCTTATATATCATCCCCTAAAATAAAAAAGGCCAAATATATCCATCATTGGAATCAAATACATTAGATCTATCCACCGCAGAATAGATCTATAAAACTGAGAGGGTGAAGAATGAATATCTATGAAAAAACTATGAAAAACTACAACAAACAAAGACTTATTAAGGGAATCGGGCATAAACACATCAAGAAAATCCTCGAAATCGCTTTTGGTTCAATATGGAAAGCCTCAACTACCATTGGGGGGAATAAATATGGAGTTAGAGCCGAAATAGATAAATAAAGATGGGTTTAGTGTTAATCCCAACCAAGATTCACTTTTTTAGAACTAGTTTTTAAACTTTACATAGTTAGTTGCACAGTTAGGAAAACTATATGCAATCATGCACCGACATCTTCTTCTAGGATCAACTTTCACGGTTAGCTTGCATGGTTAGACAAAATGTGTTCCCACCATGAAAATGATCTATGTACAAATCTTCAAGGTTTCCATTGGGAGGTCATATGTTCTGGACAAACCATGTTCCTATCCATGTGCCTATTCATAATCTAATGATTCACATTTCATGGTTTCTTGTAGAAGTTGTAAGGTTTTCACTAACAGTTATCAACCTTTGAACCTTTAGAAAAGCCATAGAAGAATTCATAAAGTCATTAAAATCCTAAAAAACTTTACCGAAACACATTACATACCTAAAATACTTAAATAATGGGTTTCTTAATTGAAATTGGGAGTTTTAAAATGGATAATTCAAGGAATGAGTTCACATCTCTAAATTGAATATTCAAGTGTAAACGAAGAAAAATATGTTGAAAATCACTATTCACATCTTGAAACGCCTAATAATTATGTGAAAAGATTTGTTAAGTCATTATATTAGAAAATTAAAGAGAAAAAGGATCCTGGCAGTTGATCATGAAATATCATAGTGTGAACCCATGTGTCATGTTGTGAAACCTTATTGTAGGATTTTGAATTTTTGAGTTGATGACATTTATGGTTGGGCTATGAATCAAATTCATTGGTATCCTGAGGAATATCCCTAACACATTTTCTTGATAAATTTATGGTATATAATATGGGGTGGAAGGTAAATTTTCTTCTATTAATACATGGTTAAGGTCATGTTATAGAGTTCATTTGTAGAACAGAGACCTATGGAAATGTGCTACATTGTTGATTCCTTCACCAATCATACTCTAAAAATTATTTTATTATTTTAATTTTTTTATTTTCTCAAACTATAATGGATATCATTATGGGTTGATTTATTTAGAATATATTAATTTAAATGAATTTTAATTTATTTAATAGATGTTTTACTTTGAATAAATATTGAAAAAAATTACCTTCATCTAATTTTTAATATTTATTCCTCTCTTTTTATTTAATGCATGAAATTTTACTTATAGATGGGAGAGGGAATATTTTTGTAATACATTAAATAGATTTTTATTTATATAATTAATGTTGGGATAATTGCATTAGATGTTTAAAAACGGTTTCAATTTACCTATATTTTGATTATTATAAGTATTGAACCATAGGAATGGTAGAGTCTAGAGATGAAGAGTGTCTATAGATACAATGTGTTTCACTTAGAATTCATCCCAATGAACATATAGTTGTTTTTTTATATTTTATAATTTATTACTTCATTCACATAGATTTTTTATTTTGAGGAACCTCTTTTCTTATTTATCCCCACAATATCCCTCAAGAATCTCTTTGTGTGATAGTTTAGATTTTATTATCAGCAATCATTATTTAATTTAGGTATTTATTTGAATATTAATTATAATTATTAATTACATATTCAAGGAATTGACCCCATGATGTGCAATATCCTATAGTACTTAAATATAGAGTTTGTGAGTTCTAGTTTCCCATTTTATAAATTTATAAATTTTGCTTCCATATTGGAATCAATGACACCTCTCGGTGGACGAAATTTTTTCTTGGTTATTGGGGATAGGTTAAGAGATTATATTAATTTAATAATTTTTACAAATAATTGATTCATATCATTTGTTTCTGGATTTTGACAAAGATATTTATTTTATCATTTTTATTTCTTTAACGCACATGGGTATTTTATATTGTGATGTAGTTTGACAATGAAAGATAAATTCTCCATAATTATTTGTGATATTAAACATCAATTCAATAAGATTAGAATGATGAATAGTCAAATAGAGAAATACAAGTAATTGTACATGATTTAGAAATATATGAAACTCCATATACTGAAATAGGAGTTTAAAGTGCTTTAATGTGTGGTAAAAAATGTATAGTTAAGTTTCAAATATGGTATTATTCCATTAATTGGTTACCTCAACACATAGTGTTTGAAGGTGGATAAAGGAGAATAAGATAAATAATAAGGATTTACCTTAGATATAGCATTTATAATGATAATGTTTTGGAGATTTGGGAGTATATGAAGAGGAACATGAAGAAGAGGAGCCCACCATAATCATCACTAACTATACAGAATAATAATAATAAGCAAAAGAGAAATAAAAATAGGAGTTGGTGTTTGAACATAAATTGATCATTTGAAAATTTTAGTAGCTACAATGAGTAATTTAAAAAGAAGAATTCTACCAAATCTGGATAGATTAAATATTATTTCAATAAACCTTCAAAATATTTAGATTTTTCTCACCTCTTCAGACTTACACACCATATTAAATGAGGTGGATATGATCTGATTTGAATTTATATCAAAGTTAAAATTTTGTAAAGTAAAGAATTTTTGCTTTGTACTTACACCCATTAGCTGACAAAGGTAAGGTTGGGATAAATGACCATTTAAAAAGGGTATATTTTGGCATTTAACTCTAGTTCATTATTGATTTCAAATAAAATGGTTTTTAAATGAATTTTTAAAATTTAATTTATATAAATGAATCTATGATTCAATTCCACTTATCCTTTTGATATTAAAGGAAAGAAATTTATGATTTGATGAGTTGTCTAGTTTTGTAAGTCCAAAATGAATGAAAAATTATGCAGTAGAATTGGTGACCACAAGACAAATAACATAAATTAAAAAAGGGGTTATGAGTTTTAATTTTACCAATCTATTGCTACTCCCCTAACTATCTTCACAATAAATATTAATTGAAAATGTATTCTCTACACTTGAATTTTATTTATTTTCTAGTCATGATAAAAAAATACTGTGTATAATCATCAAACCATGTTTTAAATTTATTTTTCAATAAATTTAATGAGAAAAATGATTGATTGAATTAGTAAATATGAACATGTGGTTTTTGTTTGATGAATCATGATTTAGGGTGACTTGTTGATTTTTGCGAATGAAATTTTTCTACGAATTTTCATGCTTTGAAAATAAGAAAATTTTGTTAATTGTATTATTTTTATTTTGTATTTATATGATTGATTGTATCAATTACATTTTCACATTCATGAAAAATTTTATAAGATAAATATTTTTTCCATTATTTTCTTGACCATGTTTCTTGAGAACATGGGCAAGCTTTCAACTGGAACATTATTTACATATTCACAATGTTTTAATTGTATAAATTAAATTTTGAAATTATTGAGGAATAATTTGAATATCCATTTATCCTAATACCCACCTTTACATTAATAATTTTTTATCATGTAATCTATAAATAACGTTTTCAGGGAAGAATCATATTATAGACCTGTTTTATCTTTCCTACCCTACTCTATGTATTTTTCATGATTTTAAAAAATATGGGAGAATGGGATATGGTTCTCTGGTTAAAGGGAAGTGTATTTCAAAATGTATAAGTGTGGGGTGTTTCCATAGAATATTGTGTGAAAGTTTCATGATTATTCATTCATTGTATTTTACTATATACAACCTCGAAAATATATTAAAAATTAAAAAAAATTCTTTGGAAGGTCAGAAATCACCATTTACTTGACCAATTATTTATTTTTTTGGTGTTTGGGGTGGATATGATAGTTGTAAAAAATAAATATTTGAAAAAAATAAGAAACCAAAAAAATTAAGAGGGTTAATCATTCATTATTCTTTATTAACTCGTGACCTAGTTTTGAGTTTTGGAAAAATAAAAACATCATTTCTAAAGGGAGAAATTTTCATTGAGATTATTTTGATGATCATGCATTTTATTTTAGATAATAAAATCCTTTTCATCTATAAATGATTTATAAATTATTAATTACCAACCCTAACATCTCTGATCAATTTTATTATAATGTAAAATATATCATGATTAATTATGATTTTTTTACTTATGGGATGGAGAAGGTAAGTGCATTACAAGGCTAAAGTAAGGAACATGATTTATGTAATGACAACAACACCAGTAATATATATACCTTGGGTGATGAGTGTTAAAAAAATCCAAGTGAGGTAAATTAAAGCTGACATACACACTGATAATGATTTGAAAGATATGAATTGGGGAATGGAAAGGATTGGTAGATTCAAAAGAGACAAGTTAAAGTACAAGGTTGGCATATTTCTCTAAAAAAGAGGATTTAATGAAATTTTCTTATGTGATGCCAGATAATTTAATTACCTAACTAATAATTTCATTATATTAAAATTCCATTTAAATCATGTTTTAGTTACAATCCTTCATAATTTTTTTATAATTCATACTTTAGGATAATCGTTAGTATATGTGTGGAGGAATTTGACAGTCGCATTTCATGCTACATATCTGAATATAAAATTTATTTATTTTTCAAATTAAAATGATTACTTTTTCATATATACATAATATAATAATCAAATTTGGGGAGGATATTTTCAAATTAAATTTGGAATAAAACAAAAAAGTGGTGGAATTTATGATGAAAATGATGTTTCATGATGAGGGATAAGTCAAGGATTGATCGCATGAAACAGAATTGATGATTCAGGTAGAAATGAAGTAAAATACACAGAAAAAAACTATTCATATCATGAAGAAACTATTCATGATGTATGAATATTTGGGAATTAATGATGTAATATAGGCCATGATAAAAAAAATCCTATGAAAGGAGAATAAAAAATCATGATGTAACACTCTTTTTCCCCTTGAAACCATGTTAAAAGATTCTCTAACTCAAAATTAGTGACGTTTATGGTTATTCCATTCAATTGATTCACTCCTAATCCCCATGATTGACCTATAAAAAATTTATGGATGAATTTTATATAATTTAATATATTTAGGGTTCATTTTCTTCTATATATACATGTATAGGGTCTTGCTTCAAAAATCATTGGATAATAGAACCTTGGTTTATGGTGTAGCGTTGTAGAGTCATTCACCCAGACTAGTCTATAAATTATTTCAGTATTTTCATTCATTTAATTTCTCACCATCTTACAAAAAGCATGAAGGGGTTATTTATTCAGTTCAGGTTGATTTCAATGAAGTGGAATTAATATAATAGGTATTTTATTTTGAATAAATAATTTATGTTGGGGTTTTTTCATTTATATATTTTCTCAAATATCATTATCTCTTATTCCTTAATGCATTTCCATTTTATTATAAGTGGTTGTGAAAGTTTTTATTGATGAATTAAATAGTGTAATTTCCACTCGGACCTTTTGGATAATTTTATTATATGTTGAAAATTGGTTTTGTGCTATCTATATTTTGATTTTTCAATGTGATTGTCCATAGTAAAAGGATATTCTTAATATGGGGAGTGTCTATGCAGACCAATGGAATAACTTAGAGTTGATTGTGATGAAAATATGAAGGCCTTTTAAGAAGACTAATATTTTTTAGATTAGATGATGATATATTTATAGTTTTAGTTGGTTGATTATATATATTTAAAATTATCCCCATTTTATAGGAAGTGTAGGATCATTATAGGAAGAAAGTTTTTTTATTTTTTATTAGGTCTTTTGAGGTGTTAGACTATGTTAGTGTGGTAGGGTATCAATTTGGTCATCCACACTAGACGGACCAGATTCATGATTTCTTTTTTATGTCATATATTTAAATATTTCATCACACTGACTCCCATGTCAATGATAGCTGTGATATGGATATTGATAATGATATAACAAAAAGAGTGACTTATTGAGATATAATATGTTTAGAATAAGGTAATGTGGGGAATTTTCAATCTTTTAGTTCATTTCCTATGATGTTATATTATTTTAGAGGAATATTCTTGGTATTGAAAGTCATAGATATTATCGTATTATCTAATGTGTTTATTTAGTTTTTTCGTTGTTTTTTTTTCAAATGGTAACTTTATAATTTGAGAGGTATCATATCAAGTGTTAGACTTTGAAAAAAAAATCCTTTTGAAAAAAAAATTATTCTCAAGCATGAGAATGACCTTAGAGTTTTACAATATATAAGCCTAGAAATTCTTGTTCATCTAAACTTTTTTAGATGATGGAGGTATTGTAAATGTGTTTAAAGTTGAATTAAATAATGGGAGTTTATTTTAATCAAAATTTAAAAATGATAGAAAAATAATGTTGCCACTGATTTCATTACCATTAATTTATTATAGGTTATATGTATTATATCTAGAGATATAGGTATTTCATTTGGAAATTTTAAACAATTATTTAGATTGTGATTTATTTCATTATTATTTGATGGGTTTCATTATATTACAATATTTTAGGGTAGATGGATTTGGTGTCACTGCATTGTATTATGGGTGACTAGAAGTGTTTTGGTTTTATAACATGATTTTATTATAGTTTACCACTATACCATGATTATTATATTTCCTTCAATATTATATCAAGAAGTATTCTTGTGTTATAGATAAACTGGTTTCTGAATTGAATATGTGAAATTATTGCACTGTCATTATTTGAGATATTTTTCAATTATTTATAATGATTTTTACTAAATTAAAATATGATTTAATATCATTGAAATTAAATGTTTTTTTATTTATATATAATAAGAAATGGAAAATATTTCAGGCAATAATTTTTTATTTCCAAATGTTTATTCCACATTACACCATAATGCTATGCAATTTTGTTTTTTGGAATCTATTTTTATATTTAAAATTTAAAATAGTTCTCACAATTGTATTTGATTTCCTACATCCTTAAAGTATTTTGGAACCCTAGGGTTTCCTATGTGTCATGGAATATAATTTTTATATTTTTATAATTATTCCTCTATCATAGCCATATTTTTATCCATGAATATTATTTGTTTTAAATACTTCTTTATATGTCACTTTTTTCATATTTGTGTTTTTGTGGTGATGCGATGATAATGGATTGATGTGGGTGGTTGATTATTGACTTCTAGTGGCGATGCATACCTTTTATGAATGTTTCTATATCTAATCACCATTATGACTAATTGATATTCTTTTTGAGGTTCTTTATTTTGATTCTCTCTTTAATTTACTATTGTTGATGTGATTTATTCGTTATTAGGCTTCAATTTGGGTAATAATATGATATTTTTGTTAATTAAAATAAATATTATAAATATAATTAATATTAAAGGGGTTCGAATATGTATCACCGGATTTCGTTTTTATTTTTTATGTTTTGTTTACTATTTTTCCAAAATTATGTTGTGATAAAGGTATTTTATAATTATGTAATCATGTTTTAGATTTGTTTAATAAATTAAATTATGATACTATAAATATAAAATAAAAATATAGAATTATTTTTTTTCTATTTTTTTATATGTTAAATGATAATTTGTTAAATAATATTTGAGTAAATGTTACTTCTGTTTGATTTATATTTTGGTGAAATTTTGATTTAGTAATCAATGTGGTATAGGTTGTGGTGGTGATGTGGTTTTTTATTACAGTAGCTTAACTTTATTGATGTCATTAGTGTGGATATTGTGTGGTAGTTTCCTATGATGTGGATTTATGATAATTCCCAGAATTGTTTTGGATAAATATGAAATGTAAATGGGTTCATGAAGTATTGAATACATTAAATTAATGTAGTGAAAATTTCATAAGTTTGAAATTTTAAATAATGTGAAAGTGGAAGTATTTAATGTGTAATGAGTCATTGCTAAAGTAACTGAGGATGAAGAATAAATTAATCTACTAGATTTTTCATATAAAAATAGTGATAAATGATGATATGTGAAGAAGTTGTGTGGTAATTTTTTTGGCAGTGGTACTATTTTGTTGTGTGTCAAGATATAATAGTAGCTGATGTTGTATGATTGTGGTGATGTGGTGATGGGATGTGGTTATAAAGGTTCTTGTATGAAGATAAACCTTGGATGGGATTATGTGTACCTTTATATATTAATTTTAATATTTTTTATTTCTTACATACCGCCAACCTAGTTGGGTATCCTGGCCAATTCATATATATGGTTTTGGGTTTCGGATGCACCCCAAATATTAAGGTTTTAGGTAATAAATATTCCCAATTATAACCCTTATATCATTATCTCTTCCAAACATATTGTAGTCATGTGGTGATATAGTATCGGTGTGGTGATGTTATATGATGTGGTGATATAATTAGGTGGAGGTGAGTTAATTATGTAGTTGTGGCATGTGGTATATGGTTCCATTGCATATTATGTGGATACAGTAGGTGGATGTGGTAATAAGTTGTGGTATGTGGATATAAAATGGATGGAGGTGTTATGGTATCTTCCATTGGTGCATAATATAAACTAAATCAAAGGGGAAGTGGGTGAGGGGTACTTAAATGATTTTTTTATTACTATATTATTACTTTTATGTGGATATGGTGAGTTATTCTTGGTGATTTTGGGGTGATAGTTGAACTAGTATAGGTTTTAGGTTTTTTTATTAATTGAGGACTTTGTTTTCTTCCTCCACCTTAGCATGAGATTTTTTAGGTAGTATCCTACTATGTGTACATGTATTCTCACTCCTACTTTTATATAATATTTGTATATATATTCAAAAAAGAGTTACTAACCATGGTGTGTGTCACTAGGTTTTGGTCTGGTAATTGATTAGTGCTAAAGATGATGCATTAACTGTAACGTCCCGGCCCAGTGTACCATCGAACTGGTGGCCGGACCGGTTGGTCAAATGGCCTCAAGTGCATCTCCCCATATACTAGAGGTTTCCGACAAGCAGTGAGGGTCTCGGGAGGTGATAGTGGGGAGACTATACCCTCATATCAGAGTAACACAGAGGTATTATCAGAGTAAATAATATTCAATAGCAGAAGCAGTAAACAATTGAAAGGCAGAAGTGATAGACATGTAATATCCATTTAATAAAATGTGGCAAACACCAGTTTACAATGCATGCATGTACAGATGATGTTACATTTATGAAAGCAAGAAACATTATAGCATGCTTTAAAAAATACAAAACAAAAAGACAACAAATCTGAATGTGCGATCCACTAAGAATCCCAAGCTCCCACTTTGTTCTTTTCTCCTAACACCTCAGGTACAAACATCACAACACACAACCTAGGTCCTGCAAACAAGAAGGTCTACTCAGGTACCCCAATGTAATGGCGGCCCGAGTAGGGTGTGAGATATAAATCTCAGTAGTCCGACACCATCGGTGTCAAACCCAATCCAGACAGTGTATAATAATTAAATAGTGAGAAGGTATGGAGAAATAAGTAAGCAGAATTACATAAGTAAATAACACCCGTCTAGGTTCCCAAGGGACACCTAATGGTTATACCATCATCGGATCGTTTCCAGTAAAGTAACCTGATCAAGTCCCCACACACATATATAATTGCATTTGGACCATAGATAGTGTGGGATAAGAATGCCTCCCACCCATTAATAAGAGCAAGAGGCACGAGGTAAGAATGCCTCTCGTCCCTATAGGTCAACTAGAAAGGGGTAAGAATGCCTCCCTTCCATACACATATCGTGATTAGAGGGAATAAGGTAAGAATGCTTCTCGTCCCTATAGGTCAACTGGAAAGGGGTAAGAATTATTCCCTTCCATACACGTATATAGATCACATCTGGCGTGGGGTAGACATGCCTCCCACCCATACTCAAAATAAGCTTCCATGGGTTTTACATGCCTCCCATCCATAATCATCAAAAGTAGATGGCATGGGGTATGAATTACTCCCATCCATAATCACTCATAATCATTATCAAAGTTGCATTAGAATGCATAAGTCAGTACATCTTATGAATTTCAAGTGAACATATCAAATTCACAATCATTCATAATCAGTCATAGTACTCACTTAAATTCATCACAATAAACACCATGGTCACACTCTAACCTTCTCTAGTGTGCCATTCTGTTAAACCATTATTTATACATATCAAAAAACACATAAGGCAATACCTCTCATGTCTTCCAATTAACCATATCAAAAAAAATCACAACCCAACCCCCCCTACAACACGACCTGTAATATAGTGCACAAACCCTATTCAAAGTCACTTGTTCCAATTTTCCTATGCATGGAAAATTGGGAAAATGTTCCACATGAGGGTCATTCCCTATAGTTTCCCAAACCTGGATGGACGATTAATACTGCAAGAATCATAATCATTTCACTTTGTTTCCACCATCTCATTTAATCCATTTTAATCAAAATAATTTAACCCCCTTATCTAAATGGAAAATACAATTACACATTATGCCAGAAATACTAAGGTTATTAGGGAAACAAGTGTTAGATCACTAAGGGTCAATCCCTTTAGGAACATTTCTAAAAGCCATACCAAGAAAAACTACACACAAACATGATGTCAAAGTATGAGCATGGAACTAAGACAAATAGAGCAGGAAAGCAAGTAATTCTACTTCCTACTTTTGTCTTGAAGACAGAGCACCTCTAATCGAGGGGTTTTATTTTTAAATTGTTAATTTAGTGACCAAACAACCTATTTTATCTTATTCCTTCAGTTCACACGATTTTCACAGAAACATTTAATCAGAACTAAACATGCATAATTAAAAATTCTAAGGCAGTGCAATTATAAACTCTTTACTACTTTACATTAAATTAAAATGGAAGGAGGGGGACCCTACCTCAATGTGGATCAATCTTTCCACTCCGTCTCTTGGTGCTTTCTAACTAAGAGACGTTGTTTCTCCCCCACTGAGCATAGGCACACATATGCCTACGTAGACGAGTCGTTGTGACTTTGGAGACTCGAAACAACACCAAAACCTTCAATGCACTAACAGATAAATACAAGGAACTTTAAAACACTTAAAGGAACCATTCTAGGTGCTGCGAAACCAAAAGTTTAATAAAAACCTCACCTCAAACCCAAGCTGGCGAACCGAAATAAGGCAGAACCACGCAACAAACCTCAACGCACTACAAACAACATGTCAGGAACTCATAAACATCAAAAGCCCCAAATTTGACTAGTGAGAAACAAAGTAGGAGGTGAAATCCTTACCTTGTAACCATACCAATGGTTCGAAACCACCCTAACCACTTCGCCTTCAGGGGCAGAATCTAGAACGTCCACCAAGGAGTCCCAATGGACTTTCTGCGCCGACCTAGAACAAGAACAAACTGAAAAACAGATCACCCTAAACCCTCGGGCGTTTGGATGCACCTCACCGGGCACCGATTAGATCAAAAATAAGCCAGAGTAAGGGAGGAGAAGCGAGATGGGAGCTTACCATGGAGATTCGATGAAGAAACGGCCAGAAATCGGAGGAGGAACATTGACCGAGAGGAGGCCGAAAGGGGGTGTCACGTGCGGCTCACAGGAGAGGAGGGGGATGTGTAAAAAGGAGGGGTGAGGGAGAGTTAATTAGGTTTTAGGTTTTTAATTTAATTTTTTTCTTTTATTTTAATTTTTTATAAAATTATTAAACACACCCAACCACACAGTTTGACCCGCACAGTTGGGAAAACAGTGTGAAACCCGTGTGGAGTCTACTGCCTCCAAGACACCCGCTGCAAAGGCTAGGCGCACGGTTTAGGAAACTATTCCTAGCCCATGCACAAGACACTTCCCACCTGATTTAGGCCGCACGGTTTTGGACGCACGGTCTGGTCAACCCGTACGCCAACTGTGCGCCCTCTGTAGTCCCTTAAAAACTCGGGTATTGTGCTTCTGAAACTTGATGAGTCACTTGGGAAACTCCTCGGGCCTTCTCCCAAGCACAAAACCAAAACAAAAAAGCATTTCAACTCCCAAAATTCCATTCTGAAGCTCAGTTTTAAAGAAAACCCATTCAGTAACCGAAAAAGTTCAAATTCCTTCAGGTTTTAGTCTGATTCAAATCACGGGTCATTACAACCATCACACCTTAGAAATTCTCATCCCCAAGAACCCTTCGGGAACAATGTACACATCACCCAACCTACAAGGGTCATGAATATTTTTTCAAATGATTAAGTTGCATTCACAAACATCCAACACACCCTGAATCATCCATTAAACCCTACGGCGTTTAAGCCGCCAAAACTTGAGCTGACTCTCATCTCCCAAACGAAACACCAAGATGGCTCTTCCTGATCCCATCTACCCAGAGACACGAACCCGTCGTCATCTCACCAAGCATCCAGCCACAGGTACTTCCCACCTTAGATTTTTAATGTTAAGAAACCAAATCCAAACTACAGTTTGGACCACCATTGGAATTAACTTTCAAAGAATTCCCCAAGCTTTCCCATGACGCTCCTAGTAGGATTTGAAATAGATCAAACAGTTGATTCCCCATCGACCTCAAGGCCCAAGTCGAGCTGGTTGTTCATATCAGGCACCTGCCGACAAAAACCACAGTCACCTCTACCTGAAGATGTGCCATAGAATGGTATGTCACTGACCACAGACAGTAAACAAGAACCCCGATTCATACCATCTCTGGCTGACAATTTACGAGAACGCTCGGCCTAAATGGACGATGTATTTCAAACAGAACCATAATGCCTTTCCCCAAGGCACCTTACGGTTAGGAAAAACACGTTCATTGAATCCTAGACCCAAATTCTGATGATGTTTCCAATATCAATCCATACAATAATTTCATGCATCCCGCGTGCAACGCCAAAAGATAACCATCCGATCTGGCACAAAGGCTTAAAAACATTAATGCAGATAAGGTCGATGCTCTCTTAGTGCATCTTGAACGAGGACAAGACAGGGGAAATGTTTTTCACTAAACAGAATGAACTAAGAGGATTGAATATATCTACTTAATCATACTAGACTACTGGAAGGAAGAATAGTCAAACCTCAACTGGTCAACTTCAAGGATGGAACTCGGCTTCACCTACTGACACATCCACACGTTTTAAACTCACATGCCTCAAAGGAATTTATAAACGACCAACCCATTTCCAAAGGCATTCCAAGAAGAATCTATTCCACATGAAAGGACACATTTACCAGATTTGACGCGACACGCTCCCAACCGTAGGAGTGTCCTAGTCACCAAAGGGAAATGAGATAAACTAGCCGAGCACAATGCGCTAGTACACAAACACCGCAAACCATCACATGACGCTCCTCCGCCACAATCTCATCACCAAACAAACGAAGAAGATCCAAAACAAGTAAACCAACATGTCAAAACTCAGGAGTCATTCAAAAGCCATAATAGACATTAGGACGAAACAATTCTTTAATGTCGGGCCACTCTGCTGAGGAGATGACCCAAAGCTGCAACGAAATTCAAACCCCCACGACCACCCCTCTGAACAAGGGTGTCATTAGATAGACAAGAGCCCAAAAATGGACAACGACACCTGAACAACACCTCACATCAAAAAACCCACAGTACAAGAAAGTCATTAAAACACTAAGGGTGCTACCAACCATGAGCTAGCCCCTTAGGAAGATCAAACATCGACCCTAACGATGGGTCACACCAAATAAAGTAGCTAGGCTCAAAATCCTAACATCAAGCCACCTCTAAAGAGAATAACACCTACAAAAAATACATATGGTTCTATTCCAAGGAAACTCAACGAGAAGTCTAAACTACCCTTAAAAGAGGGTCCAAACATGCCACTTACAGGTTCCATTTCAAAGCCCTTTAAATTTTACCCCATTTAAACTCTAACCATTTAAAAACTTCAAGCACACATCAAGAAAACATGCATGTTTAACAAAAACTTCCTTTTAAGAACATCAAACATTTACAGACATCCTGTATTTATCAATCAAAAGAGAAAAAAAAGCCATCTAAACAAAATTGCGACCTACTAGGGTCCCATTTTATCCATCCCGGGTTCTTCAAAAAGCAACCCCAAAGTAGTTACTCAATTCCTTTTAAAATTTAAACACCCCAAACTGGTTATCTCATACAAAACTTTCAAACTATCCTACTAGGGCCCAGTTGCACATTTAATAGTTAGAAAAAAAAATCAATTCTGAAAACACACAACATTTTCCATTTAATCATTTCACAATACAACAAGCCTTTACATTTAATATGGGTTTCCATTTCCCAATTCATGAAGTGCACATACACTTCATCACGACATGGAAAGTGCATGACATGTTAATTTTTTTGTGCCTAATATGATGCATGGAATGCTGCTTTCTTGCCATATCAGGCCAAGGGTAAAATTCAAGGAATTCCATAAACCATAAGCAGCAGAAAATACAACAGTCACTCAAGGTGAAATCATATCAAATTTAATAGCAAACAACATGAACAGCAATTCCTAGCCCTGGACACTTAGTCATTTCCCGTACGTGGGGTGATCAGTCCCAAGCACGACTAGTAGCCAAGCACCGACACTTTCCTAATATTCTATCTACCAACCCAAAATAGTAAGGAAAAGGAAAAAAACAGCCACTAATACCACTTTGTAATGTCATGCCCGGCGTACCATCGAACCGGTGGGTCACATGGCCTCAATCGCATCTCCCCATATGCTAGAGGCTACCGACTAGCAGCGAGGGTCTCGTGAGGTGATAGTGTGGAGACTATACCCTCATATCCGAGTAATACAGCAGTATTATCAGAGTAAATAATATTCAATAGCGGAAGCAGTAAACAATTGAAAGGAAGCGGTGATAGATATGTAATATCTATTTAATAAATGGTGGGAAATGCTAGTTTAAAATTTATTCATGTGCATATGATGTTACATTTATGAAAGCATGAAACATTACAACATGATTTACAAACAATACAAAAAGAAAAGACAGAAAAGCCTGACGGTGATCCCCTAAGCATCCCAAGCTCAGGCTTGGTTCTTTGCTCCTAACACCTCAGGTGCAAACAGCACAGCACACAACCTAGGTCCTACAAGCAAGAAGGATTACTTGGGTACCCTAGTGCAATGGCGGCCTATGTAGGGTCTGAGATATAAATCTCAGAAGGTCGACACCACCGGTGTCAAACCCAATTCAGACAGTGTATAATAATTAAACAGTGAGAAGGTATGGAGAAATAAGTAAGCAGAATTACATAAGTAAATAACACCCATCTAGGTTCCCAAGGGACACCTGGCGGTTATAATAGCTTCGGTTCGTTGCCGGTAAAGTAACCTGATCATGTAACCACATAAATATATAATTTCATTTAGATCATAGATGGTGTGAGGTAAGAATTCCTCCCACCCATTAATAAGAGAAAGAGACACGAGGTAGGAATGCCTCTTGTCCATATAGGTCAACTGGCAAGGGGTAAGAATGTCTCCCTTCAATACACATATCGAGATTAGTGGGAATGAGGTAAGAATGCTTCCTATCCTTATAGGTCAATTGGAAAGGGGTAAGAATTACTCCATTCCATACACGTATATATATCATATCTGGCGTGGGGTAGACATGTCTCGCACCCATACTCAAAATAAGCTGGCATGGGGTATGAATGCCTCCCATCCATAATAACTCATTTTCATTATCATAGTTTTATTAGAATGAATAAGGAATCACATCTTATGCATTTCAAGTAAACATATCAAATTCCCAATCATTCATAATCAGTCATAATACTCACTTACATTCATCACAATAAACACCAGGGTCACACTCTAACCCTCTCTAGTGTTCCATTCAGTTAAACCATTAGTTATACTTATCAAACAACACATAAGACATTACCTCTCATGCGTTCCAATTAACCATATCAAAAAAATCACAATCCAACCCCCCTACAACACGTCCTATCATTTAGTGCACAAACCCTATTCAAAGCCACTTGTTCCAATTTCCCTAAGCATGGAAAATTGGGAAAAGGTTCCACATGAGGGTTATTCCATCTAGTTGCCCAATCCTGGAAGGATGATTAATAATGAAAGCGTCATAGTCATCTCACTTAGTTTCCACCATCTCATTTAATCCATTCTAATCAGAATCATTTAACCCCCTTATCCCAAGGGCAATTACAATGACACATTATGCCAGAACTACTCAGGTGCTTAGGGCAACAAGTGTCAGATCACTAAGGGCCAAGACATTTTGGAACATTTCTGAAGGTCGTACCATTTAAAACTACACACCAGACATGATGTCAAAGTATGAGCATGGAACCATGACAAATAGGGCAGGCAAGAATGTGAGTCTACTTTCTACTTTTGTCTCGAAGACAGCGCACCTCTAATCGAGGGGTTTTATTGTTAAATAGTTAATTTAGTGACCTAAGAACTTCTTTTATCTTATTTATGCGGTTCACACAATTTGCAGAGAATCATTTAATCGGAACTAAACTTTCATAATTAAAAATGTTAAGGAAGTGCAATAATAAACTCTTTACTACTTTACATTAAATTACAGGGTAACGAGAGGGAACCTACCTAAAGGTGGATCCATCTGTCCACTCCGGCTCTTGGTGCTTTCTAACTAAGAACCGATGTTGCTCCCCCACTGAGCATAGGCACACCTATGCCTATGCAGATGAGTCTCCTTGACTTTGGTGACTCGAAACCACACCAAATCCTTCAGCGCACTAATAGATAAATACAAGGAACTTTAAAACACTTAAAGGAGCCATTCTAGGTGCTGAAAAACCAAAAGTGTAACAAATAACTCACCTCAAACCCAATACAGTGAACCGAAATAAGGATTAACCACACAACAAACCTCAACACAACACAAGCAACATGTCGGGGACTCATAAACACCAAATGCCCCAAATTTGACAAGTGGAAAACAAAGAAAGAGGTGAAATCCTTACCTTGTAACCATATCGATGGTCTGAAACCACCCAAACCACTTCACCTTCACTGGTGGTTGGCCGAACGTGCATTAGGGAGTCCCAACGAACCTTCCACTCCAACCTAGAACAAGAAAAAACTGAAAAATGGATCACCCTAAACTATCGGGAGATCGGCCACACCTCACCAGGAATTAATTAGGTCAAAAAGAAGCTGGAGGAAGGGAGGAGAAGCAAGAGGGGAGCTTACCATTGAGATTTGACGAAGAAACATCCAGAAATTGGAAGAGTAACCTTGAATGAGAGGAGGTCAGAAGGGGGTATTGTGCGTGGCTCACAGGCGAGGAGGGGCAGCATCAAAAGGAGGGTTGCGGGAGAGTGAATTAGGTTTTAGGTTTTTAATTTATTTTGTTTTCTTTTATTTTAATTTTTAATCAAATTCTTAAACACACCCAACTGCACGGTTTGGCAAACCGTGCGCAAACCATGAGAATTACACTGCCTCCAAGACACCCGCTGCACGGGCTAGGCACACAGTTTAGGAAACCGTGAGCATCCCATGTGCAAGACACTGCCCACCTGATTTAGGCCACACGGTTTGGGCCGCACGTTTTGGTCAACATGTGCACCCTCTATAGTCCCTTAAAAATTTGGGTCTAGTGCTTCTAAAACTTGCCGAGTCACTTGGGAAACTCCTCGGGCCTTTTCCCAAGCACAAAACCAAAACAATAATGTTTTTCACCTCTCGAAATTCCGTTCCAAATCTTGGTTTTAAAAACAACCCATTCAGTAATCGAAAAAGTTCAAATTCCTTCAAGTTTTAGTCCGGTTTAAAACGCGGGTCATTACATTAAGAGTAGTTATTTTTTTTCAATTGGATAATTTTTTTTAGATTTTTTATGTCATTAGATGGACTGTTAATTTTTAATTATTGCTTGTTTATAGATAAGCTACTGACTAATAGTTTCTTTTATTATTGGGGATATTTCAGGGAAATTTCTCTTATATTAAATGATTTATACCCTCAAACCTTATCACTAACAAATGAAAAATTAGAGTTGATCATCATGGATCAGTTCAGTCATCACTATCAACCTAGGTAGGCATCTGGTGGATGTGCTTTGTGAATTTATCTATTCTTAAATAAAATTATAAATCAAATAAATTTTGAATAAATTTTGTATAAATACAAGGACTAAATTAGATTGACAATTAGATAATACATTCAATACCAATTACATGTTTGTTTTAATTTATGTGACAATCAGGTATTCGTTGGATTATCTCATTTTAATCAATCATGATCCTATAAATTTAACCCATTAATCATACATTAAATATATGTTTTCACTTATTCTTATTATTTTAATTAGTTAAATTAATATAAAAAAGTCAAACCATATGAAATTGGACTTCCTGTTATTTGGATTACAGTTGTATTCTAGAGATATAATATTCTTTATGATATTGAATTCAAAAAAAAAACACATGCAATGATTTCATTTTAATTTTGATAAATTTTTGTGGTTAATTTTTAAATTTTCATAACTATATAGATTTAATGACTCATTCATTTGTCTAAATTTTGAAAAAAACCATATTTTTTATTGATTAAAAAATTAAATAACTTATAAAAAACAATTTAATTACACTTTTATATCATAATATATAATAATATATTTTTAGAGTCACATATTATAGATCATCCTTAATTGAATTTTAAAATATTGATATTTTTTAAGCTAATTAAGACATAAATTTTGAATGAAAAACTATTGAGATTAAAATGATTAGTCCATGCTGTAATATTAAAATTGGGATAATATATAATAAAAAAAAATTAATAATTAATAATATTAGGATGTAACATGGAAAACCCTATAAAATATTATATAGAAAGAAAAAAATAAAATACAAGGATATTACTATTTAAAAATGGGTATGGAATCACTCTCACTATATAAGGTCCTAGCCTTAAACGTTAAATAATCTTAAGATAAGTCTATAATTTTACTTTCATTCACATAAAGGATGTTTTTAGGTTTAGAGCTTTAGATAATTAGTCCATAACTCATACATATCAATTTGAGTATTATGAATTAGACACTTTTACTCACTATCCATTTTTTCATAAAATAAAAACATAAAAAATCATTGTTTATTTCATGTTTAAACATTATATCTTTCCTTTGATCCCATCCTTGACACTATTCTACATTAAATCCTATGAAAAAAAATTCAAAACATTCGATGACCATAAAATTACCAGTATGGGATACACAAATAAGGAAAAATATTACTCCTGGGAAAACATGAAAACCATTAATACTTTATCATAAAGTTATACTTTTAACCTTTAAGAAGTAGTAATTATACTTCACTAAATATAATCTCATTTCTTACCATTTTTGTAATAAATATATTTAATTAAACCCATATAATGTAATATATAACATATATAAGTAACTTTGGATATAGAATCCCACCTTTTTATCACATAAACATTCATTACATTTTACAAAACCGAGGATTTTTAGGGTTTAGTGTCTTGGAAACCAGGAACTTAAAACATGAAAACATAAAACATTCTTCTTAAACATTGTAAATGCTTCTCCTTAGGTTTATCCTAGGTTCATTACTACATCTCATAACCTGGGGACATACATCAAAAGAAAGGGTGAGCAAAAGGCCCAGTAAGGGAAACAAGGGGAAACATTTAACATGTGAACTTGAGATACATCAACAATGTCATGAAAAATAACTTTAAGGCATGAGAAAGAAATAATGAAGCATATCATAATAAAAATAACGTATTTCATAACTTGAATATGTGGCTACAACATTTAATATTGACAATAATTTCTATTTCACCAAGGTCCATCCCCAAGGTGTCATTAAAAATTACCAAGGTTATTCACCAAGGTGTCATTAAAAATTACCAAGGTTATTCACCAAGGTGTCGTTAAAAATGGTCATCTCTAGAGATTAAGTCTTTACCCAATGCATTGGAGCGCTATCAGGGCACACCATTAATTTGTCTTTATTATAATGTGATCCACATATATCATAATCAATAATTTCATAAACAACCCATATATCATAAAAGAAATGGGTTTCATTTCATAATCATAATGTTTTAAAAAATGTTTAAAGACATGATCTTTATGTCACTTTAAACCCACGGAAATGGAAAGTGGGTATCATGTATGTAAATCCCAGAATTTAAAATAGAAAATTTTGGTATATATGTGAATACCCATTTATAAGAAATATATTTGATAATTCACTTAATAAAATAAATTAATTTTAGAATAAGAGAGATACATTTTGAGACTGAAATTCTATAGCATAACGGCTATGTTACGAGGTTTTAGAAAATGTTGAAAAGAGAGGGGACATGGGTAACTCACTCATAAATGATCCATAAAATAGTAGGGGGACAGAATATAATGGATTTAAGAACATGGTAATGAAATTTTAAAGATATACCATATGAAATGAAGAACATGAAAGGAAGACAAAAATAAGATTTCTCTTATGAAAATTCGGCAGCCTAACGACATCACTTAAACTACAAAAAAATGAATTGATGAGATCAAATATGGTCTCTCATCATATTAACATAAAAGATAAATATGATAGATATAGAGATTATTACCCAACATAATAAAAAGGAACTTGAAAGAATTTACATGAAAGTAGAACTTTGAAAAATGAGAAAGGTGAACGAATCCCTTAAAAATTCGGTAGCTTAACAGCATCACATAAACTTTAAAAAAATGAATTGATGAGATCAAATAGGTTATCTCATCATGTGAAAATAAATTATCAGTATTATAGATATATATATCATACCCCAACATAATAAAAAGGAACTTGAATGACTTGACATGAAAATAGATCTTGAAAATGAGAAGGGTGAAAGAACCCCTTAAAAATTCGGCAGCCTAACGGTGTCACATAAACATCAAAAAAATCAATTGAAGAGACCAAATAGGGTCTCTAATAATATGAACATAAAAGACCAGTATGATAGATATAGAGAACATACCACAACATAAAAAGTAACTTGAAAGACTTGACAATAAAATAGAACTTGAAAATGAGAAGGGCGAATGAATCCGTTACAAAAATTTCGGCAGCCTAACGGCGCCACTTAAACATTTATAAAACGAAATGATGATAGTAAGAGGAGATATATCATCATATGAACATGAAAAGGGAAGTAAGAGGAATATAAAAGAACATCCTCAATGATAATAACATGGAGCATAAAATAAATGACTTAAAAGAGAGTATTTGAAAAGAAAGAGAGAGTTCGGATCCCTTACCTTAAAACGTAACTCTTAAAACTCAAAGGTTGGGACATTGAGGGCTTGGGGGCACCTTGGAAGGACTCCTAGGGAGGTAATGAGACCATAGCTTCGTTGGGGGAGAGTTGGGAGTAGAATGGATGAGAGTATGGCTTGGTATTTATAGAAAAAAGTGAGGGTATAAGGCATTAATGGCCAAGGGACACTTCACAAGTGGTTTTCTCAAAACCATGTGCTCTCCCATGGTATTTCCCGAGGAGTTAGGCCACATGGGGCCCCCCATAAAATAATTCATCACCTTTGGTCGGCCAACCCTTAAAATATCTCATGACCTCATCATGACACAGTTATGATGTCGTTAAACATACTGAAACCCTAAAACTGTATTTTTACTATTCACTGAAAAAACAACTTTCTCAGAAAAATCACAAATTTTCACCTTAACCAAATATCAATGTTTTGATTTCAAAAATGAACTGAATTTAAAAATAATAATTTTCTAAATATTTTTAATTTAATTTTTAAATAAATACACTATTCACTGAAAATTCATTTTTTTCAGAAAAATCCCCAAAGATTACCTTAACATAATATCGATGCTCTGAGTTCAAAAATGAAATCCATTTTATAAAAATAAATTTCTAAAAAATTTTAATTTAATTTATAATTAAAAAACACTATTCACCCAAAAAAAACTAATACTTGACTAATAATTTCTGAAGCAGTTATTTACCTATTTTATTGAATCTCATTACTTAATCAAGGTGCCTAGATTATATTAATACTTTATTTAAGTGAGATTACTAATCCATTTGGTCACATTACTAATCCTAAGCGTAAATTCACTATTCATAATTTACTATTCATCAAAAATTAAGTTGATCTAATTAGATTCTAAATTTCGTACTGAACATAATTGTAGAAGACTATTTTTCGAAAATCATTACACATTTTTAATTATTTAAGGTTTACATATACATTTTTTTAAAATATCCTTTCTCTAAAATTCACCAAAAATATCCATAATATATTTATCCGGACATTTGAAAATTCATAAACTTCATCATAAAAAGAAATCAAAATTTTCATTTAAAACAAAGGATTAGACAAGGCAGTTACAATCTCCTTACATAGCCCCTTATCACACCAGCATAGGACCTAAGTGTAAGGTGTTCTAAGGTGAGAGAATCTGAGGGAGGCTAGGCCAACATCGCACAAGTAGCAATTTCTGTCAGTTTGAACTTGTCGCGAAGGAGATTCCATTCTAGCTTCACACGATGATGTTTGGATTCGATTTGGACTAGAGAAAAGCCCAGTGGTGCTACCTCCTTCCCAAGTTCTGTTATATGGGCTTCGATCTGTCCAAGACTACTGGGTGAGGCCATCAAATCTTCTTTCAATATTAATTAACCAAGATTAGTTGTATTTAGATACAATAATCGAAATGTTTAGTTTCCAGCGGTCATACTGACCAATGGTCATATAACAGTAAAAACCCAATGGTCTCATTTTGATTATACTCATGTTATCAAATGAAAAAGATTTGTTGAATATAAAAAATAAAATAACACACAAAATTAGGAAACAAGATTTATTGAAAATTTCAGGTCGTTACAATCTTCCCCCCTTAAGAAATTGCGTCCCCAGAATTTTTAAAATTGGGTTTTGAAATTTCATTGAAAGTCCCACATCGGAAAAGGTGTCAGTAAAACTATTACTTTAAAAGAATGAAAGGGTACAAAGGTCACCCGAGTTAACCCACGCTAGGATTCCATGTTGGAAAACATGGACATATAGGAGAAAAAAAGGGTCATGTTCTGAGGGAGAGTGATAGAAAACATTATTAGGAGAAAGTTAACCACAAGAAAATCACAAACTTATGATGTGTGTAAACGTTTTTTGCTTACCTATTAGGAAACGTAAACCAACAACATTTTTGTTTTACATTCCATTTCATAATTTTGAGGAATTCATTTACTACATAGAACAAAAACATAAGGAAATATACCTACCTTCAAGTAGAGTTTCATCCTTTAATAAGTTTCTACCAAAACTAATCTTTTCTCCAAACGATGAGAATTCAAAACACTTGGTCTCTTCAAAACAAAAGTATCAACTTCTTGAGAGTCACGTAATCCACAAAATATTAACTATCAATTTCTTCTATCTTTAAACATTATCCCAAAAGCAGAAAGGGTAAGATAAAACAACTCTTCAAAAATAAAGAATACCATAGGAAGGGAAACTACTTTTAAATCTTCAAAGTTCCATGGTACTACCCAAAGTTCTTCATACACCATTCCATAAATAATTGTCCTTAAAATTCTTTAAAATAAACCAAACTAAGATTGAAACCCAATTATAAGAACGATCTCATAACATAGTCATCCAAGATAAACTTTATCGTTCATCTTCAAAAAACATCGACCACTCTTATCATCTTATAACAAAAGTAACTAACCTAATCACATTTTCCCCAAGATAGGTTAATCATTTCCATATGTAACCTAAATTACTATAAGTCCGCCTTAAATTCATCGATTCTTCAAAATATAAGTCAACCTTTACTCCTCAAAGAAAATACCCTAGTAATCTATTTACCACAATCAAATAGGGTTCCAAAAATAGTAAACGTCTTCCAAAATAATAATTACCTTTTAATCCCCTAATCACCCACTTTTTTTTACGGATAACAACTTCCCTACATCAACATGTGGTACATAAAAATAGATGTTTTCCCTAATGATATAAAAACATTTTAAATAGTGACTCGATGATCTTAGAAAACATAAAAGATATGCTCATAGAGAACGAACTAAAATACAACATGACATAGACAATTATTGCGAATAAGTTAAATGTACTTCAGTCATCATGATCCATCTTAGCATTGGACATGCATTGTTCCCTTGTCCTCGAAGATTGTTGATGCTCATCATGCTTCTCAACCATTCCAAGAGATCATTTCCTTGAATAATTTCTAAATTCTCCACATTTACGACATCAAAATGTATAAGGTACATTAGATCAATCCTTATCTCCATTCATCACATTATCCATTTTTTAAAGGAATTGGATACTTTATGCCCTATCTTCCCGCACTTAAAACATCTCCCGGTTCCTTTGTGACATTCTCCTTGGTGCATCGTCCCACACTTTTTTGCAAAAAATAAATTGGGTCTTCTTTCCCATATCAAATTTATCAGAAGAACATCCTTGAGACTTTGTCTTCTTCTTCCTTGATGATTTGGGAAATTAACTAGGTACCAATTATTAATTGTGATTTTTGATAGCTGGTTTGGCATAATCACAATATGTTCAACTTGATATTTCTTTATCTATGTCTCATTAATAGGGAAGTCATCGCATTTCCTATCACATTGGTTGTTGGGACATGCTCTTCCATTTCCAGCCATTAACTAAGAAACGAACGTATAATTAGGGGGCTTAAATACATAGCCAATAATCATGAAAAGAAAACATAAAGAATAAAAGGATAAACTTGTAGAAGAAATGTATACCCTAACTTGTGATCCCCTAGGTCCCAATCTAGTTTATCCATGATCATATATTCTTATGTGAGTCTTTAATTTATTTTATCTTTGTTCCTTTAATAACGGTTTATACTAAGCTTATTAATTTACCAAGGCATATCCCCCGGGAGTGTCGTAACCAAGAGTGCAGCAACGCCCGTTATCGTGTACCAGTTCCTATTCGATTCTAGCTTAAAACGGTGTTTTCAGGTTTTACCCCTATGTACATCTATGACAAAGCCACCACTACCTGCTCGTATCCAGACAAGGATGTATTTTCTTGGCAACCCCTTACTCAATACTCACCAAAATACCAGGAATATTTCCTTTTTTAAACTTTTCTATAGGGTTTTTCCTAAATTTTTCATATCCTAATTTTCACAAATAACTAAACCATCCTTTGATACCAACTATAGCATCCCGCCTTTTTATCACATAAACTTTCATTACATTTTACAAAACTGAGGATCTTTAAGGTTTAGTGTCTTGGAAACCAGGAACTTAAAACATGAAAACATAAAACATTCTTCTTAAACACTTGAAAGGCTTCTCCTTAGGTTCATCCTAGGTTCATTAATGCATATCATAACCTGGGGACGTACATCAAAAGAAAGGGTGAGCAGAAGTCCCAGTAAAGGAAACAAGGGGAGACATTTAACATGTGAACTTGAGATACATCAACAATGTCATGAAAAAGAACTTTAAGGCACGAGAAAAAAATCATGAAGCATATCATAATAAAAATAACATATTTCATAACTTGAATATGTGGCTACAACATTTAATATTAACAATCATTTCTATTTCACCAAGGTCCATCCCTAAGGTGTCATTAAACATTACCAAGGTTATTCACTAAGGCGTCGTTAAAAATTACCAAGTTTATTTACCAAGGCATTGTTAAAAATGGACATCTCTAGAGATTAAGTCTTTACCCAATGCATTGGAGTGCTATCAGGGCGCACCCTTAATTTGTCTTTATAATCATGTGAGACACATATATCATCATCAATAATTTCATAAAAAACCCATATAGCATAAAAGATATGGGTTTCATTTCATAATCATAATGTTTTAAAAACTGCTTTAAAGACATGATCTTTATCTCACTTTAAACCCACAAAAAGGGAAAGTGGGTCTCATGTATGTAAATCCCAGAATTTAAAATATAAAATTTTATTATATATGTGAATACCTATTTAGAAGAAATATCTTTGATTATTCACTTAATAAAATAAATGAATTTGAGAATAAGAGAGAGACATTTTGAGATGGAAATTCTATAGCATAACAGCTGTGTTACGAGGTTTTAGAAAACATTGAAAAGAGATGGGACATGAGTAACCCACTCATAAATGATCCATAAAATAGTAGGGGGACAGAATATAAATGATTTAAGAACATGGTAATGAAATTTGAAAGATATACCATATGAAATGAATAACATGAAAGGAAGACAAAAATAAGATTTCTCTTATAAAAATTCGGCAGCCAAACGGCGTCACTTAAACTTCAAAAAAAATGAATTGATGAGATAAAATAGGGTTTCTAATAATATGAACATAAAAGATCAGTATGATAGATATATATATCATACCCCAAAATAATAAAAAGTAACTTGAAATTCTTGACATGAAAGTAGAACTTTGAAAAATGAGAAAGGTGAACGAATCCCATAAAAATTCAGCAGTCTAACAACGTCACTTAAACATCAAAAGAATGAATTGACGAGATCAAATAGGGTCTCTCATCATGTGAAAATAAAATATCAGTATGATAGATATAGTGATCATACCCCAACATAAGAAAAATAAACTTGAAAGACTTGACATGAAAATAGATATTGTAAACGAGAAGGGTGAAGGAACCCCTTGAAAATTCGGCAGCCTAACGACGTCACTTAAACATAAAAAAAATCAATTGAAGAGATCAAATAGGGTATTTCATCATATGAACATAAAAGATCAGTATGATAGATATAGATATCATACCACAATATAAAAAGGAACTTGAAAGACTTTACAGTAAAATATAACTTGAAAAAGAGAAGGGTGAACGAATCTGTTACCAAAATTTCGGCAGCCTAACGGCGCCACTTAAACATTTAAAAAACGAAATGATGAGAGTAATATGGGATCTCTCATCATATGAAAATTAAAAGGGAAATAAGAGTAATATAGAAGAACATCCTCCAACATAAGAAAATGGAGCATAAAAGAAATGACTTAAAAGAGAGTATTTGAAAAGAAAGAGAGAGTTTGGATCCCCTACCTTAAAACTTAACTCTTAAAACTCAAAGGTTGGGACCTTGAGGGATTGGGGGAACCTTGGGGGGACTCCATGGGAGGTAATGATACCATAGATTCATTGATGGAGAGTTGTGAGTCGAATGGATGAGAGGATGGCTTGGTATTTATTGGAAAAGTGAGGGGACAAGGCATTAATGGCCAAGTGACACCTCACATGTGGTTTTCTCAAAATCATGGGCTCTCCCATGGTATTTCCCATGGAGTTAGGCCACATGGGGCCCCCATACAATAATTCATCACCTCTGGTCGGCCAACCCTTAAAATATCTCATGACATCATCATGACACTGTTATGATGTCATTAAACATACCGAAACCCTAAAACTGTATTTTTACTATTCACTGAAAATTCAACTTTCTCAGAAAAATCCCAAAATTTCACCTTAACCAAATATTAATGCTCTGATTTCAAAAATGAACTCTATTTTATAAAAATAATTTTTTAAATATTTTTAATTTAATTTTTAAATAAATACACTATTCACCGAAAATTCATTTTTTCAGAAAAATCCCCAAAAATTACCTTAATATAATATCGATGCTCTGAGTTAAAAAATGAAATCCATTTTATAAAAATAATTTTCTAAATAATTTTAATTTAATTTTTAATTAAAAAACACTCTTCACCCAAAAAAACTAATACTTGACTAATAATTTCTGAAACCGTTATTTACCTATTTTAATGAATCTCTTTACTTAATCAAGGTGCCTAGATTATATTAATACTTTCTTTAAGTGAAATTACTAATCCATTTGGTCACATTACTAATCCTAATCATAAAATCAATATTCATAATTTACTATTCATCAAAAATTAAGTTGATCTAATTAGATTCTAAATTTCGTACTGAACATAATTGTAGAAGACCATTTTTTGAAAATCATTACACATTTTTAATTATTTAAGGTTTACATAAACATTTTTTTAAAATATCCTTTCTCTAAAATTCACCAAAAATATGGATACTATATTTATCCGGATATTTAAAAATTCATAAACTTCATCATAAGAAGAAATCAAAATTTTTATTTAAAAAAAAGGATTACACAAGGCAGTTATGGTCTCCTTACATAGCCCCTTATCACACCAGCATAGTACCTAAGTGTTAGGTGTGCTAAGGTGAGATAATCTGAGGGAGGCTCGAACAAAATTTCCAGAGTAGTAATTTCTATCAGTTTGAACTTCTCAAGGAGGAGATTCTGTTCTAGCTTCACATGATGAAGTTCGGCTTGGGTTTGGTCCAGAGCAAAGGCCAGTGGTGCTACCTCCTTCCCAAGTTCTGTTAGATGGGCTTCGATCGGTCCAAGAATACTGGGAGAGGCCATCGAATATTCTTTCTATATTAATTAACCAAGATTACTTGTATTTAGATACAATAATAGAAACTTTTAGTTTCCAGCAGTCATATTGACCAATGGTCATATAATAGTCAAAACCCAACGGTCTCATTTTAATTATACTCATGTTATCAAATGAAATAGTTTTGTTGAATATAAAAAATAAAATAACACAAAAAATTAGGAAACAAGATTTATTCAAAATTTAAGGTCGTTACATTGTACATAATCATACTTAAAAGAAATAACTGTACAGTTGACTTCCACACATATCACTAAATGGAATAGCCATACGTTAAACTTCTATACCCAATGAATTGGAGGTTATAACATAACCACCCATCCTTGGATTATCATGAAACCACCCACAATTGGTTTATTATGTAACTACCCATCTTTGGTTTATCACATAACCACCCATCAAATATCCAAATACCTTTATATAATCATAACACATAAAGAATATAATTATCAATGTTTCACTGTTAAAATTCTATTTTCAATCATAAGAAATAATTTCAAGGAATTGAAAAAGTAAATCAACTTTAAAAACCATTTTCAATACCAAAAAATCCAAAAAGGGAATAAGGTATTTATTTTCAATTTAAAAAACATTAAATATTATATAGTAAGCTAAATATCAAATAACTCTTATGGTGGCGGAGAAGCCATTATTGCCACATTTGTTAAAAAAATTCTTTTGTATTTTAGTAAAATAATTCTAATAAAAATAATTTGTCTAGAAAACCTTTGAATGAAATTATAAGTCCATTTGGGTTTATTATACACTATATAAAAGTAGGTGCTGTATAACATCAAAATATGCCTCATTTAATGGATATTGAGACGAAGTCCCTTACCTTGTCACAAAATTGTCTTGTACATTATTTATTTTCATGAATAAAAAAATTAGGTTCAGTTTTACTTTCATGATAACCTTTTTTAAGTTTATTATTATTTTTATATCTCGTATTATCATATTGTCAAAATTATATAACTATTTAAGTTCATATCTGAGGTTTTGTCGATATTTGTTACTTGAGTCAACTATGAAATTGTTTTGATGTAAATTATCCATGTGGTCAAAATTCCATCATCTCTAGAATAGAATTCATGATTTAAAAATCATATATATCTAGTTTATATGTATTTATAATAATGCATAATATTTGGAGATAATAAATGAAATGCATTTTTCATAGAGATGGTAGGCCATACGTATGCATGAAAGATACTTTCATTTCAATGTCATATTAAATGATATAATTGTATATTATAATACAATTATTATATTAATGTAATATATTTCTCATATAATTTATAAAATCATGCTTTATACATTCCATGTATAGCAGGAACGAGTCATATCACTTTGAGGGAGAGGTAGTCTGCACTTCCTCAAACGAAATTATCATATTTTCACAACATTAAAAAAAGGTGCATTCTAAATTGAAATTACATAAGCATAGAGAGAATATAAATATAATAAATATCATATGTAAAAAATATTTTCCTTTATAACGTCTTCCATGAGAGGTTTTAGGGGAACATTGAAAAATCATCATTTCATGAGGCAGTAGTTCTCTGTACATAGAAACAATATGCTTGCTACCCAATAAATGGAGATGTGTGTAAGTGTAGATCAAAAACATAGCTCAAAAAAATCCTAGTATATTTATGATAATTTTTTTATGTAATCATATAATAATAATAGTTTTGGTATTAGATAATGGAAATGAAACTAAAAATCATAAGAGAAGGTGTTGCCTCTTTATCGAGTAACTTCTATCAGTTTATACAATAAGACTTACTTGGGATGATTTTTTATATAAGGGGGGATTCTATTATGTGATTAGTTATTACAGGAATAGTTTTGAGAAGGTATTTTCCGAACCAAAGGGTTCTTGATGTGTGAGTATTATAGAAGAGATGGTACCTTTTTACAGGAGAGGAGAGGCGCACCATTGGAAACTCATAAATTATTAAATTAATATAAATTAATTTGTTATTTAAAATAGATAAAACTTGAGATATGTAGAATATAAGATGATTATAGTTATAAATCCTCAAATTTAATACTATTTATAAATTTATTAATTTACTTTAAAGCATTACTTTTTGATTTACCCTTAATTATTATCTTTTAATTTTAATTGTGGTAACAACATTTTAATAATTTAGTGGCTATCAATTTTACTTATATGGGGTCTATTTCCCATAAATCAATAAAAAATGAAATCTTAGACCTTATAATATTCACATTATGATATTAATATATTTTAATGATTTTTAAATAATTTAATAAATTACTATTTTTATAAAACATCAATTATGTCAATTTTTACACTATACATTTTATTGAATTTAAATAAAATCCAAAAAAAATATAGATTTGAACTAAATAAATTAATAGTATTTGTAGACACCATGAAATCAGTTCCATGTACTTTTCCATTGTGTGATGATATGATTCTCACATAGAAAAAAAATGTCAAGTTTGAGTAATTATGTTTTCACCATGAGGATGCAGGCTGGATTTCTATGTTTCAAAAAACAACTCCATACCAATGAATAATTGGAATGATTCCCCCCATCTAGGAGTAGGTAGAGGATTTCCAAGATTGATGATGAAAAGGATTCGATTGATTAAATTCAATTTCCTAATTTCATCCTAGAAGACTTGGTGTATTCACGATCTCAAGAAGTATAGATCTATTCGAGAGCTTTGATTTAACAGGTTGTGGATCCCAAACGTAAAAACGGATCAAATTTTATGACACTTGGAAGATAGATAAATTTCACAAAAGGACCTATGTTGAAAACATATGCAGAGGACCTATGCGACAAATGATTTTTTACACCCCTATGTGGAAGACTAGTGGGAAGGACCTATGTGGAGGACCTACGCAGACAAATTCCATTCGACCAGGTCCCCACCATGCCTATAAATAAAACCCTTGGGCTCCACATTTCAAAGACTAATAAAATTGAAGAGACACTATGAAGCTACCATTGTGTTTCTCTTTCTCTTAGATCACTGAAATTGTCTCAGGTACCTCTCTAAACCACTAGAGAAGATATAATTAAATGGGATAATCATGTTTTGAAAGTCTTTTTTACAAATTTTACATAGGTTTGGTTCTCCTATGTAAAACATATTCTTCAGTCATCATTCATACCTGCGTGGCACACCTGCGCACCATACCTGTGTGGTATACCTGCGTGCCGTACCTGAGCGGTATACCTATGTGGTACATCAATGTGGGGTACCTACGTAGCATACTTGCATGAGGGACCTACATGACCAACTCATGTACCCTTTTCAAAATCCATTTATGGTAGGGTATCTCCTTCCTTGGTTCCCTTATCTGAAAGGGACTAAGTTGACACTTCCACCAAAACCTCTTGACTTGTCAAACCTTTGGGAAAGGCACAACAACATTTCTTCTATTTGGGTTTGTATATCTATATTAAAAGGATTCCAAAATTTGTTTCACAATGGGGTTCATATTCATAAAGTTTCTGTGAGTTTGTATATCCACAGTCACATGGACCCTTCTCCAAGAAATAGTGATGGGAAGTTCCCGGTTTTGAGAATGAGGGTTTGGGTTTTGTCCTCCCCTTCTCATGTCTAAAACCCGGAACCTCAGCTCTTTGGTAGGTAAGGTACAATTCACACTTACTTTTCTTCTCAACCAAAGGAGAAGTCTCTCTGTCCTACCTAGATCAATTTTAGGGTAGCCATCCTAGTATAAGACCCTCACCTTGACCCCTTCCTCCATACATTGTACCCTTGTCCAATGTAAATAGAACAGAGGGAAAGCTCGGTGCCTCTCCCTCTTCCATGGTCGACGCGCCCTCTTCTACTAACGAAGAAGGAGAAATTTGAAAGTGTGAATGCCTTTTTTTGAATCTTTGAAATTCTCTTGTTTCTCACACCGAGCATGACTCACGTGGGCTTAGAGACTTTTTATGATCACAACATTTGCACAATGGAAGAAACTATGAGAACACTTATTCCCACTATAACCGGGATACGTAGGAATCCGTCTCAAGGCCTGAGCTCATTGGACATCCTGGTCGGGAATTGAGCCCTAATTCTCTTAATTTGGGCATCCTCCTTAGGATACGGCCCAAAATTCAATCCTCCAATCACTAAGGCATCCTTTTCAGAAAGTAAGCCCAAACTGATATCTCTCAAAGGATCATACTCTCTTATGAGACCTATCGAATTACTTGGGTTTTGATTCCCATTTATATGGGATACGTAGGAATCCTCTTTGAGGTTCAAACTCAACACTTCAAATCAACCTTATTCTCCTTGGGCCATATTCCCAATTGGCTCTGATCCTACTTGGTAACCCATATCCATTCCATTTTCTTATTGGATTACTTCAACCTAAGTCCCACAGTAATTTCTAACTAAGAAACTTCTACATAGAGGACATTATCACATGAATTTAAAAGGTATGATGTGTCCCATTTAGTGGCCCTAAACTATGAGTGTTATGATTCCTTTCCCAATGATACGTAGGAATCCTATCATATAGGTACGATCCCAAAATCAAACTAAACCTTTGTATCCCTGGATGATAATAAAATTACAGAGTTCCCCACTGAGTGTCTTAAAAACTAGAATCATCATAATGATTGTTAAAAGATTATCTAAGCAGTATATTAGATGATAACATTGATGGAAAACCTCAGATAAATATAGATATTTCCATTTAATAAAGAACCTTGAATGCATACTAATGATTCTAAAATTTTACCCATGTAAATAAGTTATTGTAAATTCCAACGAATATTTATGATACACTTGGTGAATTAATATGGATTGATGAAAATATCTTAAATTTACAATGAGAGTCTTAGAGTATACAATAATTCCCCTAAAAAGGGTGCGATGAGTTTGACCTCTCATCCTCTCGACCAATGCACATTCTCAAGTATCATAAATTTCAAACATAATGAATGCATTCCTTTGGAATGATGGTCCCCTTTGGATAATGAACTTTTGGAAGTTTTCGGTTCCATAATTAAATCCATTAGAAACCCCCAGGAAGTAATGATTCTTAAAACTAGAACACATGTTTCAAGGAACTACGAAACAAAAATGGTGAACCCAATGTGAATAATTAACCATGTTAATAATGTTACCCACCTGTTAAGCCCCTATCAATTGATAAAGGAAGGCTAGAAAAAAGTAATTAATCATTCATGTATCCATCTAAAAAGATGTTGTTTTAATAGAGCCTATTGATGTATTCACTTTTCCACATAACTCCCTTCAATCCAAAGAATGGATTTCTCCAAGACAATATCGGTGAACTTCCTGACCGCTGCACAAGCTATATCTCCATCTACAGGAAGGAAGTCATCACCAACCCAGTGTCTTTAACACTAGGTATCTAATGTGATGGTAAAGGAATATCGCCATCATGCCTGACTTTGGAGGCTGCTCGACATGCCCTCTAGGTCAACAACAATCCTTTATCATCTGGCCAATGACGACCAATGATCAAGAAGAAAATGGTTCAACCACAGTCTCTTACCATTTCGAGTCATTATCCCTAGAACACAATAATCAATTACTCTATTACTACAGGTAGATGGATCAGGAGGCCACTCAAGGCCTCAATTCAAGAATGCTACAGTCCTTCCTGAGAACTCCCACCAGAAATCACCACCAAAATCACGTAGTAGTGTATCCCCAACATGATGGGGGTTTTTCCTTTCGATGTTTGGACCATGTCTCTCAGACGCGGACACAAAAGACGAACAGTTGAGGACAACGTTCAGTTACTAAAGAGTGGTTTCTTACCTCTACCTCCTCCAGAGAAGTCCATCAATTTAACATGATGGAAAACAATGAGTGGGAACATACACCCATCTATCTTAATTTTGCTGCTCAACAGACTCATCTAACAGAAACCCACCAATCCCACCAGATAAACCCAATGGAGCACCATGAACAGGCACATACAACTATTTACAAGTTATCATCCAGTCAGTAGTCACTTTTGACTGCATTTATAGAATTCTGCTAATCTAATATGGTGGAAATTGGTAAACAAGAACATACACCAATTTACAATCACCAATTCTGTCATCATTCTTGTCTACTAGTATTGAAGGAATTACGTCAACCATACATGACAGAAAACAGCCAGCAAGCACATACATCAGCCAATGTTCATCAAGCCTTCCAACAATCTCATTTGGTAGCACCCAGAGAAGTCATTCAGAAATCTTTGATGACAAATTGAGGGCAGACCCAAATATTTCTCCATGCATGAGTACAATCAATACTCATTGATAGGAAAAGGAGGATATGAGTAGGCACATTCACATACTCCAGATATGGAATGGATGTATATTCTCATTCCGGCTGCTAAAGTCACCAAACACATATTATCAATGGTGAAAGGGTAGATGCATATCCCTACCCATATTTTGGAATCATGCCAGGATATTTTAACAACTAATTCAGCAGTATCAGGGAAACAGGAAAATAAATCAGTCCCCACACATGGGATGACACATCGGCATGCCATCCCAGAGCAGATACACACCTCTATTCCAGTCCAGGAGGGTCATGGGGCATATTTCCCCATATAATTCGGACAACGGGATCAGTAACATACACCCTTTCCAATTGGAGCTGATTGGTACATTTTAGTAACCACTCTAAGGTAGGAAAATACACTTTCCCATCATAACCACTTTTCCCAGAAAGTGGCCCCAACTATGTATAAGAGAACATCCAAAAAATAACTTTGGCTAAGCATTGTTGTAAAATCAAGAGTTAAGCTATGATGTGTCTACTCTTAATGCTGGTGTTCTTGAATCCCTCAGACATTTATCTATTACTGCTCATGATCCTATCCTCTCATTTCCAAATTATGGGATTGGTAGTTGTAATTTTTTATGTTCCTTATCAAACACTTCATCATGAAGGCTTGCTTTAGGAAATTTTTGTCAATCCGGAGTGCTTATCTCTGGATGAGAGCCATAACAACCCTCCATGTGGCCAGAAGACCAAGAATCTAGAAGATTTATCCCTTGCTGTAATCCATTGCGGTGATCCTCCCATTGACAGAATTTTCTCTGAATGTACTCTCCACAGTAGTATTTCACATTGTCAAGATAATTCCATAATTGACAATGTAGTGATGAGAAAGCCCTCTCATCTTGAGGGACTTGAAAATAAAAAGCTAATCATGTATAATCCCTTTTAATTTGTTTGTGAAATAATTTCACAACCAAAAGACATCGTAAGGGAAAACTCATTCTCCAAACCTCCTTTAGGTCATTTGTCTTCTATTACAGAGCATTCACTCTAGTCAGATCAAGTAGATAAATCTCTGGTAAAAGATGATGAAGATGTGTTAAACATGAGGAAACAAATAGCTAAATGAGAGATCCCAATCATGTTCTGGCCTTTGGAAAAATTCTAGTATAACATTCCAAAATTAATAACAAAAGATAGCATTCATGAAATTTGTCTCAAATTATGTAAAACTCTTTTTCATTTCAAAACCAAAGTCTTACCATATGATGAATATCAAAATCATGTAAAGGTAATAGAAGGGTTATATAACCAAATTGACTTGGATTCTCTCCAAGTTTCTCAACATCCAAAGGTTGAAAAATAGTAGAGAACCCTTCAGCGCACAAGTCTCAATGCTCTAATAAGGATATGCCAGTTAATTTCTGATTCCCCATCTACTGTTTATATCAGAGGACGGGGTGCATATGGAGCATTGCATTTCACTACCCTCCAAAATCAGCAAAGTCACCAAAAGTTGTTTCATGCAATGTTATTGCCCATGGTCAGCCATAATCAATAGGTTTTGTTTGTAATCAAATGTACGCTCAAGAACAAACCTCAACCAGTTCTCTTCATAATCAAGCCCAAATAAAAGAAGTTATTGAGCTACTTATACATCAAGCATATGAGAATCATGAATAGGTGTCCCATTTAGAGGATGTTAGGTGTTAGAGGATGAAAATGTCTGAAATAGCACATCAATCTTATGAAACTGTTCATTTGTGTGATTGTAGGATGATGCACCCAGCTAATGTCTGAACCAAAATCCGCAAAATCAGAAGAGTAGTTGCATGAATTTTAGACATAGAAGTTCAAGAATCACACCATCTTGTAGGGCTGGGGGATCATTTAATTCCACCTTCAAATCTTTTACACAATGTTCAAAGATTTGAAGAAGAAGAATAGAAATAGCTTTAGCCTGCAGGGTTGGAGGCTTTTTCAAATCTGCAATCCCCTCCTCAACGGAAGTTAGTTTTCTCCCAATTAAGGAAGAAGCTACAAGGAAAGAATACAACTAAACTATCCAACAGTTCCCTTCAGGTTACTATCTTCCAAACAGTTCTAGGGTATTCTTCATATAGGTGAACATAGTCTCATGGAAGACACAAAGGGAGACGATCTAGAAGAAACATTGACAGAATACCATCAATGCATTATACATCAGTTAATGTTGTTAAGAACAGTATAGAATATCCTCTAGAAAATAAGCCCAGTTCAGGGGAATCAGATGATGAAGTTCTTGTCCATAATAAAGTACACACCGAGGAAAATGAAGAAGGTGTGCGTACCCGAAATTAGAGGATTACCCAGAATCTAGGTATGCCTTCAAATAACCAACAACCCCCTATCAAAAAGGAATCTAAAAAGGGGGATGGAAAAAAGTCAGATTGCATATCACTTTTCAAATGAATAAGGTCAGTCACTTTTTCTGGAAAATAGATTTTCACAAGAGGAATTGGAAATGAAGGAATTGAAAAGACTCAACCAAAGTTACTTCGAAACAGAATTTCTGCTAGATGGTATCTCCAGGAAAGTACTCAACTTAAAAATCCTATGGGATCTCCTCAGAAAAGAGGTTTTTTAGTAACTACAGATGTGGATAATGAATTCCCTCCATTGGGTATACAACCAAGGCAGGTATTAGCACCACCATCAATGGTTTTGCCAGTCGTTGCACCAGATCGAGATCATGTTTCTATACCTGCACAGGTTCCAGCTCATTCAGATGTTCCCCAAATACTTATGAATGAAATTGATGCATTAACGGATCGATTGGAAGCTATGGAAGAATGACATGAACTAGTTCAACTGAAAAATAAAGCTTACCCATAATGGGTGGATACAATTCTTCCCCCACCAAATTATTTGAATACCACATTCCCAATATTTAATGGTTCGGGAGATCAGAAACAACACCTACCACATTTTTTTCTCATTGTGATCCAATGATGGGAACTTCCCAATAACAAGAAGCAGTTAAGCTTAGGTGTTTTTTCCAGTGATTACAAGGACTGGCTTTTGTCTGGTATACAAGTTTGCAATATCGATCAATTACTCGATATGATGATATCCATCTGAAATTTCTTCTCCAATTTATCTCAAGGCAACCAAAGACAACTGTTTTTTTTATTACTAATTGTAAAAAATGGAAATTGAAAGAGTTTCATATTTCATTTCATGATGGAATGGATTAACATATTCCTTAAGTCTATCACTCCCTCAAAAAGAACTTCTGCTAATCTATGTGGAAAATTTGTATGATGAATTATGCACACCATTGATCTCTGTGAAATACACTGGAGGGTTTTGAGACCTTGCTTCAATCAATCAACAGTTAGAAGACTCTATTATAGAAACGAAGGCAAAAAATCAAGAAATTTCATCAACTCTAGGGACAAGGATAGGAAAGGCAAAAGCTGAAATAGTCACCCACAAATAGAAACTTGTACCTGCTTCTACATTAAGACCCACATCTTACCACAGGGCTCCACCCCTGAGCATCAACAACAATGAATATCTCATCAAGATGATCAAAGATGTCAAAGATGTAAACAGTTTGAGGAATTAAAGAATAAATATTATTTTTTCAAGAATGAAAAAGTTCTTGGTTACCTCATCTCAGCCTTAAAAAATAATTTGGTTCAGTTGCCAAGACTAAAAAATCCAAATAAAGATGGATATGAAGATCGTCTGAATTATTGTTCCTTTCATCATATGTTGGGACACCCAATTCGGGAGTGCCTTTTTTTAAAGACCTTCAGAAAAAATGGTATACTTTAGTCAAGTGAAATTGAAAAGTCAATCAGCACAAGTAGCATGTGTTACTGCTACTATTCTAGATGAAGAGGAAGAATGGAAATAGGATAAAAGTAAAAAATTTGCAAAAATATGATGATTGGATGATTAGGAAAATGATCAACCAGACTCATACCATTTTACGAACACAGTTGAAACAGCTGATTGTGTCTTCTGCCACTCCTGCCACAGTAAAACCATCTTCATCAAAAGGTCATTCCTCAAAGAAGAGAAGTGATCATAAAGACAAAGAGTATTCAAAAGAAGACAATCTCGTGTCATGGCCAAAGTTTTCCTTGACCCTAGAAGATTTTATTCCATATATTTCAAAAACATGGGCACTGCCCCACAAAAAGGTACAACAAGAATTAAACTATCATGAATAATTTTCATCAGATGAAGAATTGATCTTTGGTTCTATTAATTTTATCCATTTAACGGATCCTTATGAAAATGGTGATTTTGATTATAGTGAGCCATAATTTCTTGTACCTAATTGGGGAACAAGAGGAAGAGGACAAGGTAGAGGATATAAGGGAAGATGTGGGAATTCCACAAACAACCATTTTAACTCTACCCCTACCTGAACCATATATGTGGTAGAAACTCATGGAAGATCCCTTCATCATGCTCAACAGAAACAAGGAGTTTATTCTATGAAAGATAGGTTCGGTTCTGAAATAATTATTTTTGAAGACTAATTAAAAGCCACACCATCTTCTTCTTAGAAAATTAATGGACCTAATCAGTCTAATTTACCAAATCCAGTAGTATTTCCAGATTTTGTTTCGACCCAGAGTATATCTACATTAGAAGCATCAACTTCCAAAGAACCTACAAAAACACATCTCCATGCAGGGAAATGCAGACCTTTGGACCAAAATTATGATGTCTTGAAACAATTAGACCAAGTACCAGACAAGTTATCAATTTTTAATGCTTTGAATATATCAAAAAATATTTGAGAAGCACTCATTGAGTCTTAGTTAAGTCCTCAAGAATTTGAAACTGAAGTTACTATTGCTGAGGTTTACCATATAGAGAATGATCTTGTAGGATGTTAGGTAGTCATATCTTTTACAGATGAAGATAAAGATGATGTTTCTCATGGTTATATTAGACCTTTTTATTTTTCTGGCAAGTTAAATTACATCGATATCTATTGATCCTTCATTGATAATGGCTCTGAGGTCGACCTCATTCATGTTTGTACACTTCATTGATTGGGCCAAGCTGAATCTGACTTATCTCTTTCAAATTTATTGTTGTGAGGATATGAAAATAATGAACAAGAACCTCTGGATGAGATTACACTCAGAACATAGTTTGGAGATCTTGTGTCTAATTCATATTTCATGGTTGTTCTTCAGGACACAACCTTAAATATTATTCTTAGAAGGCCTTGGTTGTATCAACACGTAGCCATACCTTCTTCATGCCACCAATGTCTGAAATACTATTTCAATGGTCAAATCAGAACATTTTATGGTGACAAGGCTCTGTCCAAATCATGTTAATCTCAATACATTGAGGTAGAGTTTTATCACAAAAAAGAAACGAATCCCATGACAAAGGAGATAACCAGAGTTAGTGCTCCAAATGGACTAGAAAAGATCCCAGCAAATCCATTCATACATTTGAGTACAAATTATTTGTTACCCATCAATCAAATTGAAATGGTAAAACCAAACCTAAAGACTCATCAAGTAACTTCCATAATGTCAATTATGACAATTGAGCCTGACAACATAGAAGAAATTATTAATACACCAACCAATAATGAAAGCATGAATGGAGATGTTCTCTTCTGATCTGCTGATCTACAACAAGACACTACTTCTTCAACTAGAGTATAAGAGATAGTGGTAATTCTATAGGAAGACAAATATGTCAATTTTAAATCCATCAATCCTTCTTTATTACCATAGGAAGACCCTTCGTCATCAGTAGGGTCTGATATCGTGTCCTTTTCTTCGGGATGTTCAAATACTAATTTATCCCCTAAAACTGGATGTTTTACTCATAATATACAATGCAAGTGGAAATAAAAGAGGTAATACATAATGAAGAAGAAGAGGATGATCTCAGGGATTCTTCTCTAGAATTTTAAGAACGTGTCTCTACCACTGTGGATGAACTCAGAGAAATAAATCTTGGTACAGAAGAAGATCCATGCCCCACTCTAATTAGTGCATCCATGACCTCTGAAGAACAAGAGGTGTATACATCCTTTCTAAAGTAACATTGAGATATATTATCATGGAATTATACATAAATTCCAGGTCTTAATACTGATGTTTCCACCCATCATTTGGGTTTTCTAGAAGAACATCATGGATTTAAGCAAGTAGCAAGGATAACACACCCAACTCATGCCTCTAAAATTGAAGCTGAAGATGATAAGCTTATAAAGGATAACATTTTTAGGTTAATTCAGTATCCCAAATGGTTTTCCAATATTGTCCAAGTGAAAAAGAAGAATGGTCAAATTAGAGTCTGTATTGATTTCATAGATCTCAATTGGCATTGACCATAAGATGATTTTCCAATCCCAATTATAGAACTTTTAATTGATGCAACAGCTAGTTATTACGCTCTTTCATTCATTTAAGGATACTTTTGGTATAATAAAATCTGAATGGCACTAGAGGATGAAGAATCTATAGCCTTTAGACCCCCTCAATATGTGTTTTGCTATCGGGTAATTCCCTTTGGCATAAAGAATGCAGGTGAAACATACCAATGTGCCATGCACTATATCATCAAACCCTTCTTAGAGAAATTTGTTGAGTGTTATGTGGATGATTTGGTGGTCATATCCAGACAATTTTCCAATCACTTGGACTATTTGGAAACCATATTCAATTAACTTCGGCAGCACAGATTGAAGATGAACCCCTTGAAATGTGCTTTTAGGGTAACCTCAAGAAATTTTTTTGGCTCCGTTGTACGCCATCGTGGTATCGAAATTGACCATGAGAAAACAAAATAAATCCTTGGTAATAAACCTAGTCGAAATTTGAAATAATTAAAAGGATTCCAAGGAGACTTGGCATATATTTAGTGCTTTATCACTAATTTGGCAGGCAAGTCTGTACCCTTCACCAGATTAATGAAGAAGGGAATCACCTACCAATAGACTAAAGATTGCCCAGAAGTATTTAATACCCTCAAGAAATATATCTTGATTTCACCAGTATTAATGCAACCTGTTGAAGTAAGACCACTTATTATCTATGTGATAGATTTAGAACGATCTCTAGGTGCCTTCCTCGCCCAAAAGAATGATGCTGGGAATGAAAACAGTCTTTACTCTCTCAGCCGAACTATTCTTGATATGGACACTCATTATTAAAGTATTGAAAAGTGATACCTGACATTAATCTTTGTAGTTAAGAAATTGAGGCACTACTTGCAACATCATGAGGTCCAATTGGTGTCTCGTAATAATCCACTCAAATTTATCCTCAGTCATCCTATGCTTATAGGGCGTCTGGAAGAGTGGGTGGTTATTTTGCAACAATTTGATATCCTGTTTTTATCTCAAAAGTCAATAAGAGGCTAAGATCTAGCCGACTTCCTTATTGAGCATCCATCTACAGAAGATAGATCATTTAATACTAAGCTTCCTAATGAAGAGGTCTTCTCTATTCAAGATAATTCCCAAACATGTGAAATTTATTTTGATGGTGCTTCCAGAAGTCAAACAGGAAAGAGAATGGAAAACCCTAAACTCAACAAGGTTGGATTAATAATTGTCCATATTTCCCCAGAAAATGCAGTATTTCCTTATTATTTATTATTATTGGAAGGTGGTTCCAACAATGAAGCAGAATATCAAGCTCTCATCCTAGGTTTGGAATTGGCCATTTAGGTTCAAATGGATCATTTAAATGTAAAAGGCGATTCAGATTTGGTAATAAAAAAAATAATGGGGGAATATTCTATCAGAAAAAAAAGAATTAATTCCTTTGTGTGATTACATCAGAGGGTTAATGGATAAATTTCCTTCAGAGTCAACCTTGTATTCTATCTGGTGATCACAAAATGCTCGGGTAGATGCACTGGCTAACGCGGCTACAGCCTTAGAAGATCCAAATAGGGATGAGAAAGTTATCAGTAGAACCCATTTTCGTGTGGTCTTACCTTTTTTTCAAACTAGAATTGAGGAAATTAATGAAAATTTCCCTATTTCTAAACCATATGGTCATACCACAGGATAGAGAACATCCATCATGGAATATCTTTAAAATGGGGTAATTCAATCAGATAGGGCTAAGAAGGAATAGATCTGGTGACGAGCAGAAAATTTTACTCTTTATGATAGTCCAGACAACCATAAGATCCTTTACAAGAGAGGATTTTATGGAATTCTCTCCAGATGTATTGATGGGGAAGAGACTGCATCTGTCATGAAATAAGTACATTCAAGACCTTATGGTTCCCACCAATCTGGGCACAAACTATCTGATCAGATATGAAGGCTTGGATACTTTTGTCCTTCAATAATGTAGGATTGTACAGATTTCACATAAAAAATTCACCCCTATCAAGTGCATGCTAACTTCATTCATCACCCCCAGAGTTGCTACATATAGATTAATACTCTTGGCCATTTTCCACATGGGGAATTGATGTGGTTGGCCCTTATCCTCCAGCCATGGCTAAATAGTTTAAGTATATTCTCCCTACTACTGACTTCTTCTCTAAATGGGATGAGGTAATACCCCTCAAGGAAGTTAGAGCCAAAATCACTGTTAGTGGTTTCAATAATAATATCATCACCATATTTGGCATCCATAATACTATTTTGGTAGAAAATGGCACCAATTTTTGTTCTATTGAAGTAAACAATTTGTACCAGGAACAAAATATCAAGTCCAACAATTCATCTCACTATCATGCGGTGTCCAATGGATAGATAGAGGCCTTCAAAAATACCCTGTAGAATATACTCCAGAATATGGTGGATAAAGATAAGAAATCATGGCCATATAAACTTTTGAATGCTTTATGGGCTTATCGGACAACTACTCGTACTACTACCCAAGAAACTCATTATTCATTAGTATATAGAACCAAAGTCATTTTCCAATTGAAATACCATTGCCTTCACTTAGAGTTTTAATCTATGATCAGTTGTCTATAGATGAAAGATCTCAAAAATGGTTCAATGAGTTTGAAAGATTAGACGAGAAAAGATTCCATAATATGCATCATTTAAAAGTATATCAAAACAGAATAGCACAATATTTTAATAAGAAAGCTTTCCTACATTAATTAATTCAAGGAGAATTGGTATTGGTCCTTAGGAATCCAATGATACCAGGAAAGAAACCTCCAAAACATGATCCAAAGTGTAAAGGACCTTATTCCATACATAAGGGCTATTCAAATGGGGCCTATGAATTAATCTTAATGGATGGATAGCTTATCACAACTCCAACCAATGTAATATTTTTGAAGAAATATTTTGTGTAGTTTTCTACAAACAGTCCCCACTGCAATACATTAAATTGTACAGTACCATTTCATTGCTACAAGACTTAAAATTTCATAGCCCTTATGTCCTGGTTACAATACATTAAGCTGGATAACAATCGTCAGCATTCATACTGCATGACGTTAACATGCGCAGCATCTTTATCCTTATCACATGACATTAAACTTCATGACATCATTTGTACAACTAACATTATATCTATTTTACATTAAAATCTTCCATAAACAAACATCATTGAAATCATCACTACTCCTTAGTAGTACATGAGTCCCTCTCTCTCCTATGTCTGATTCAGATCTTCATAGAGACCATGTTTTCAAGAACTATGTATGGATTGATTCTCATTTTCAATGTGGTATGTAGACATGCCTAAATCTCCATTTTTTTGGCCCATCCATAATCACAAAATATTCTTATTTTCATTTCCCCTCCTGTATATGAATCAGATCTATACATAGTGTTTCCTCAAGATATATGATTTTTTCCTTATAGCATTTTATGTCTTAAGGTTTAATGTTCTCTCAAAACATGTCAAAATCCCCCATTCTTCATGTCAAACTCGATTAGCTTGAGGAATGATTGTTTCAAAAACTATGTATGGATTGATTTTCATTTTCAATGAGGTAAGTAGGGATACTTAAATCACCATTTTTTGGGCCCAGCCACAATCAGAGAATCTTCTTATTTTCTTTTCTCCTATTGGATATGAATTAGATCTATACAGAGTGTTTCTTTAAAATATATTATTTGGTCCTTATACCATTTTATGTCTTAAGATTTACCGTTCTCTCAGAACGTGTCAAAAGCCCCCATTCTTCATGTCAAACTTGATTAGCGTGAGGAATCAATTTTTAAATAACTACGTATAGCTTGATTCTCATCTATTTTGAGATACATAGAGATGCTGAGATATCCAATCTTGGGCCCAGCTGTGATAAAAAACCCTTTATTTCTTGTATACAAATCAAATTTGCATAAAAATGTTTTATGAACTATGTATGACTTGATTATTTCCCCCGAAAGACATATAATGACACTTGGGTTTTATCCCTTAATATAGTTACAATATGTCTTTCCTTTCACATTAGTTAATTTTCATCCTTACCACATGATGTTAAACTATATGGAAATCTGACACCCCCATTCTTCATCTATGTCACCTTTGTATTATAAACGAGACCCTTACTACTCCTTGTTTCCCACACTGAGCATAGCTCAAGTTAGCTTAGGAATTGGGTAAAAGGTTTCTTTATTTAAATAAGGTATTTTAATTCCTTATGGGGGTGAAAATGTCCTCACTGCCTGACTTAAAACTATATAATAAAATTTCCACACTGCATGACTTAAAACTTCCTATAACCATATTAATTCAAAGGAAACAAACAAAGTCTCCGTTTTACATATGAGTCTAATCTATGTAAAGGACATCAAACTCATGGCCAATACTGGTTAAAATATTTCTCATATGCATTAAACATAAACCCTTTCCATATTCCACACTCTTAATCATGAATATTTATAAATCCTCACAATGTTTCTTATAGTTTCTGGTGATAGAGTTTCTAATACTGAGAGCTATTTTGCCTGACTATGCAGTACATGCCATTAGGGGTCCTTGCATAAGTTGCCTAAATAATCGGTTGTTAATCAAAAAATGATACTATTTGACTATGCATTATATTCTCTAGTTGGATCTACATAATAAAACTTCCATATCAATTTTTTCAAATAATGATAACTTCATTCTTGGTTATAGTATCTTTTTCCCATTTAATCTTTGAGGACAATATACAAGAATCGGTATTTTAAAACAGTCATTCAAGTATACTTGTCCCATTATCTTTCTCACAATCTGAAATTCATCAAGACCATGGTTTACACATTTCCCTCACCATGTGTTTGATGCACTATGAAATAACCTTGAAATCACTTGGCCACATGTTATACATTATTTCCATTTCTAGTCCTATTTGTATAACCTAAAACTACAGACAACATACCTCTTACGTTTGGTTCAGACCTTCATAAAATTCATATTCCTCCGATTCTTTGGACATCTTGGTAGGAAATACCTTATTCATATTCAGTTACCTTTCTCCATAATCTAAACTTTTTTGCTTTGAAAATATGAATCTCTGTAAACATCCTTCGACTTTTAGCAATAGAACGTCGAACTTCTAAGTGCACTTTTGTATGACTATGCAGCACAATTCCTTAGGTGGCCTTTCATAAGTTGCCTACATAACAGGCATGTCAGTCAAATGATGCCACTATTTGACTATGCAGTATATGCCATAGTTTTCCATGCATAATACAACCCTTATAACGGTTTTGTCAAATAATGGTAACTTCATTCATGGAAAACACTTTCTCTAATGCTTTTATCCCTTTTCCCATATCATTCCTTGGTTCCAAAAATTCCTAAATCATAGTTTACAATTATCTCTTCCATACTTGAATATGATAGTATATTTCCAAACAAATTATCAAAAAATTGGGAGTGTTTTGTACCTTTGGTCAAATTTAAAGACATCAAATTAAAGCTACAAAATGTCCTCACTACATTACTTAAAATTGCAGAGTATGATATCAGAAATTCCCTTTTCTGATAAATTTAAACCATTACTGATACACCAAATTATTATAGAAATGGTTTTTCTATTCATGACTTATGTTAGTTTAAAATACCCCTTTTTCATTCATACAAATCCTTTCGTTGTAAAACCCACCCACTGTGTTCTTGAGTCACCCAACTATTATTTTCCCATATCTATCAATAGTAAAATGTTTAACTTCAAAGAGCTCTTTTTCTTGACTATGCAGCATGTTCCCTTAGGTGGCCTTGCATAAGTTGCCTACATAATAGGCATGTCAGTCAAAAGATTTCACTATTTGGCTATATAGAATATTCCCCAGTTGTACCTACAGAATACTACCCCCATAACGTGTTTTGTCGAATAATGGTAACATCATTCTTGGAAGAAACTCCCCTTATGTAGATACAGGTTATAGATTTTGTGACCATAAAAATCATGACTCAAGATTACCCTTGGAAATATTTAAAGAATATTATGTAAATTCTTATCCATAGAGTCTAGTTTGGGATCAAATTTCAAAGTTTATAGTCAAAGTTGTTTGACCTTAAACACTAGCCCTTTATAGTTCAACGTGCATGACTATAAAATGCTAAAAGAAGTGGTACTCACCAGATTAAGAACCGTCAAGGGTCACTCTAAAAAAAATTCGAGTCCCAACTCACTAAACGTACATTTTTTATTATTTTGGGAATATTGAGTAATAAAAAGTCAAATTATACGATGTTTGTGGGGTTTTCCATATAACCATATAAAAAATCAAACTATGCTCACTAGGCCCCTTAGATTAGGTATATATTAGAGCATCCTTACAAACATTATATGGCACCAAATCTAACCAAATGATGTGGGAATGTGTCAAAGTCCCCTAATTTCACCTTATAACAAGATTATTTTCATTCTGAACGAATTAAATTCTAGGGGGGGTTCTGTAGACACCATGAAATGAGTTCCATGCACATTTTCATAGAGTTATGATATGGTTCTCCCATAGACAACAAATGTGAAGTATGAGTAATTATGTTTTCACCATGAGGATGTAGACTGTATTCCTATGTTCCAATATACTACTCCATACCGATGAATAAGTTGAATGATTCCCCCATCCAACAATAGGTATTGGATTTCCAATACTGTTGATGAAAAGGATTCAATTGATTAAATTCCATTTCCTAGTTTAATACTAGAATACTTGGTGTAGTATCTATCTAAAGAATCATGTATCTATTTGATATCTTTGATTTGACAGGTTGAGGAGCCCAAACGGACATATGGATCAAAAGTTATGACACATGGAAGATGGATAAATTTCACAAAAGGAACTACGTGGAGGACCTACACGGAAGACCTACGCGGATGACCCATGCAACAATTGATTTTTTACACCCCTATGCAGAAGAACTACATGAAGGACCTACGCAGACAACTACCCTTCGACCAGGTCCTCTCCATGCCTATAAATAGGCCACTTGGTCTCCCCATTTCAAATACTGAAAAAAATCGAAGAGGCTCTATGAAGATCCCATTGTGTAGATCTTTAACATATATCCCACAAATTGTCTTAGGTAGCTCTCTAAACCAAGATATAAGAGATAATTAAATGGGATAAACATGTTTTGAAAGTCTTTTTACAAACTTTACATATGTTTGGTTCTCCTATGTAAAACATATTCTTCAGTCTTCATTCATACCTATGCAGCATACCTATGTGTCATACCTACGTGGAATACTTGTGTGCCATACCTACGCAGTATACCTACACAGTACATCAACATGGGGTTCCAACATGGAATACATGTGTGAGGGACCTACGCGACCAACTCAAGTACCCTTTTTTAAATCCATTCATGGAAGGGTATCTCCTTCCTTGGTTCCCTTATTTGAAAGGGACTATGTTGAAGCCTCCACCAAACCCTCATGGCTTGTCAAACCATTGGGAAAGGTACATCAGCGTGTCTCCTATTTGGGTTTGTATTTAAATAGTCAAAGGTTTCCTATATTTTTTTTCACAATGGGATTTAGATTCATAAAGTGTCTATGAGTTTGTATATCCACAGTCACATGGACTCTTCTCCAAGGAACAGTGCTAGGAAGTTCCCAGTTTTGAGAATGAGGGTTTGGGTTCTATCCTCCCCTTCTCGTCTCTAAGACCCTGAACCTCAGGCCTCTAGTAGGAAAAGTACATTTAACACTTACTTTTATGCACAAGAAAAGGAGAAGTCTCTCTTTCCCACTATGATCAATTTTAGGGCAGCCCGCCTTGTATAAGCCCCTCACCTTGACCCCTTTCTCTTTATATTGGACCCTTGTCCAATATAAATAGAATATAGGGAAATCTTGTTTCCTCTCCTTCTCCCATGGTCGACGAGCCCTCTTCTACTAACAGAGGATGATAAATTTGAAAGTGTGAATGCCTTTGTTGAATCTATGACATTATCTTATTTCTGACACCGAGCATGACTCACATGGGATTAGAGATTTGTCATGATCAAAAAAATTTCCCAATAGAAGAAACTACGAGAACTCTAATTCCCACCATAATTGAGATACGTAGTAAGTCATATCAAGGACCAAGCTCATTGGACATACTCCTTAGGAATCCAACCGTAATTCCCCTAATTTGTGCATCAGCATTATGAATAATCCCCAAATTCAATCCTCAAATCACTAAGGCATCATTTTCAGAATGTAAGCCCCAACTGATTTCTCTCAAAGGATCATACTCTCCTATGAGACCTGATGAACTATATGGGATTTGATTCCCATCTATATGGGATACGTAGGAAGCCTCTTTGAGGTCCAAACCCAACACTTCAAATTGACCATGTTCTCCTTGGTACATATTCCCAGAAGGGTCTGATCATACATGGGCACCCATATCCTTTCCAAGTTTTACTTGGGTTGCTTCAACATAAGTCCCACACTATGTTCTAACTAAGCACCTTCCACTTAGAGGTCCTTATCACATGACTATAAAAGGTATTATGTGTCCCATTTTGTGGCACCAAACTACGAGGGTTCTGATTCCTTTCACAAGGATACGTAGGTAGCTTATCTTATTGGAACTATCCCAAAATCAAACTAAACCTTGGTCTCCCTAGATGATAATAAAATTCTAGAGTACCCCATTGAGTGTCTTAAAAACTAGTATCATCATAGTGATGATTAAAATAATCTCTATGCTTTATATTAGAGGATAAAATTGATGGAAAAACTCAAATAATCACGGATATTTCCATTTAATGAAGAACCATAAATGTATACTGATGATTCTAAAATTTTACACATGTTAATAAGTGATTGTAAATTCCAAGGCATACTTATGATAAACTTCATGAATTAATATGGATTCATGAAAATATCTTAAATTTACAAAGAGAGTCCCGGAGTAGACAATAACTCATCTCAAAAGGGTGTGATGAGTCTAACCTCCAATCCTCTTGACCAATGTACAGTTTTATGTATTGTAATGTTAAATCATAATGAATTCCTGCCTTTGTAAAGTAGGTCCCCATTGAATAAATAATTGTTGGATGTTTTTGGTTCTATAAATAAATCCAATGGAAGCCGCCTAAAAATAGTGATTCTTAAAACTGGAACACATGTTTCAAGGAACTATGAAACCATATTTGAACATTTAGATTCACATATACAAATTTTGGATGAAATAAATTATGTAAAATAATATTTATTTTACTATTTATAATATCATTTATTTGTTTCCTTCATTAATAAAGTAATCAATGAATCATCATGGTGAAATAATAAAAATTAATTATTTAATATCTTAAAATTATAAATAAAATACCATGATGTATGAAATATTTTTATCTTTTAAATAATATTTATAGTCAAATGTATAACATACATAAACCCATATTAATTTTTTTGGTAAGAAGATTTATATTTATAAAAAGAATCCTTTAAATTAAATTATAAGTTATAAGTGTCATAATCAAACCCAAGTGGCTTCCAATGGAAAACAATTCATCCCTATGGTTGTCTTGGTCGACCATATCTCATTCAATAAGATTAGTACAAGTGTTAGGGTAGTTTAATATTATTATAATATTATTTTTACCCTTATTTACTTGATTTTAACTTTAATCATTGTAAATAAAAAATAATTACTAAAGTTACTATTTATCATGTCCCAAAATATAAAGGGGCCTATTTACATAATTTAGTCCTTATCATTCCAAATATGGAATCCATTTTTCAAAATTCAAAACATAGAAGTTTTAGTAATTAATTTTAAATTAATTCTTGATGTCCAAATAAGAAAACAGTTTTTTAATTAAAACCACCAGAAGATTGGCATGTGTTTATATCCAATTTCAATATAAAATTACCTCCAATTACCAAAATTGGATTAAATGGTAAAAAATTAATCTAATTACACTTTAAAATCAATTAAAAGAATAAACTAACTATATAAATAATATAAAAAATGAAAATTTTAATTAAAATGCAATATTTTTTACTATTCATTAAAATAAAATTTTTATCAGAAAAATAGTAAAATTTAATCCATTGTAAATTATGTTCTCATTCCAAATAATAAGCTTATTTTTTCAAATAGAATATATTAAAGTGAAAAAAACTATATTTAAAAAGTGTTTTCAATCAAAAGGCTGTAAAACTACCTATAAAAAATAATAGAGTTTTTATGCTTAAAATTGGATTTTATCTCATTTTAAGCCTCAAATATTTATTTGATGAATATAAATATATTTAACAAATATATCTAAGAATAATAGAGTAAGTTATATTAATTCCTTTCAATACAATGGCTAAGCATTATGTACCATTTAAAATAATAATATTAATAATGTATTTTTTTTGTAACTCAGACTTTTGTGCAATTTAAGGTAGTAGAGAAACCCGTTGTTGCATGTCGATTACACTATCAGATAAATCATCCCCGTTAGAATAAAATTAACATCTTGTTCATAAATTTTAATTGATATGATAATGTATTATTCTATAATTTCATGGGACATTACAAACTATTATAAAGAGAAAACCATTATAAACTTATCCCTTTGATCACTATAAAAATATGCCTCATAAATACACAGATTGTATAAATAAATATTAAAAATTTTGATTTTATAAAAATTCTAGCATAGTGGAAATACTATTTTTGAATGAATAACACATCCCTCTCAACTACCACCATTGGTCCTCACATTGGTATGTTTTGGAAACCAACCTAATCTGATATGCCTTCCCCTTAACAAATGAGAGTGTGGATTCCATCCCGAATAAACAATGAGGAATCCAAAGACTATGGAAAAAATTCAAAGATATTTTTTATGTGGTCGGTGACATGTATCCCATTTGATGATTTGATTAATAACCAACCATGTCTTCAAATATTGATGTTATTTTCAAAATCATAATATTTATATCATTATGGAACTACTTGAGGATCTTCAGTATTTGTATTTATCTTGTTCAATATCCATTATCTGGAAAATGTTTCATAATTCCATAGTATGAATTATATATATATACACTAATTTATTCCTCAACTTCTTAAATAAAATTTTATTTTACTGTAATGTATTTCTTCCTATAATGAAAATTTGGATTCCCTGAAATATGAAATTCAATCTCACTTTCACAAAATAATATAATCTTCTAATTTATGACACTAAGTACTTACATTAATACTCATGTCCAATTTTCCTCTCTACATGTCATTATAGATAGTATGTAATTTTGATCCTTTATGGATAGGGACTCAACTTACTATATTTAATTATAACTCATAGGTCCTTCGATAATATTAAACACATAGAGAGTAATCAATTTCATTCAATCAACATCTCTTGAAAATATAAATGAAAATGGAATTTAATATTTGACCTTGAACCTCATTAAATAATGTATCATTTGGTTTATCCAAGATTTATCTCAAAATCCTCTTAAAATATGTTTACTTTCAAATTTATTAATCAATAATATATATATATATATATTCTTTTAGAAAAATTATTACTTTAGTGATAATATGTATTTGTATTATAGAATAGTGAAAATCATAAACCTTTAAACCATACACATATCCCAAGATGATACTTTTCCTATATCTTGAATACTTGTCTTTTATTTCCTTTTAAAAAAAATTCATATATACTTATTTTAAATAAATGTGGTTGGGAATTGTCAATAGGTTTACCGGTCCATATCTCATTGCTATTTCTAGATAAATCACTAAAAATTAATGTCATTCACTCACATTATATGTTGTCTTTGATACTTCACCAAAGAATTTCTTAGTCATTATTATTGTCTTTAACATCTCCCTTATTCATTTAAATAGTTTTCTATTTATCGACTCATCTTCTATATTCATTTAGGATTATATTATACCATAAATTATCTCTTAAATCATTTTTATTAATAAAAATAATCAAATTAATTTCTTTCATATTTTACACCATTTTGGATAATCAATAACCTTCTGTGATTTAAAATTTTTAAATATATTAAAAGTATCTACCATCCTCTTTATTGGGTATTCATAATATCTCCATGAATAAAAATTATTAAATGATATAATGTATCACTGTCCTTCGAGATATATGTTTTATGATTTCAATACACCATAATAAATCTAGTCTTGGATATCCTTGATCCTTATTGTTGGCTAAATAAACATCAATATGTGGCCCTTTCTAAAAAAATATTACGCATATTTAAGGATGAATTTTTAAACATAGGTAATAATTTGTGACTATAATTAATCCCCCTGACTCATTATAACATATGGATATATGTTTGATGAAAATTATTTCATCAATGATTTCTATGAGATAATTCTTATGATAACTCTCTTTTAAATATTTTACATTTCAAATATTTACCAGGGGATATTATTTGATATCTTATTTACCATTATCGAGAAAAGTGTTCCATTAAGAATCATTATCATCCCATTCATAATGTTATTCATGAATCTATTGTTTTCTAATTATCCCTGAGATAATTTACTATTTTTTTGATCTTTTCATTAAATACACATTAAATATTTATTATCATACCATCATGAATTTTAATTTTAATCTTACAACCCCAAATGAACTTCAAATATTGGTTATTTTCATTGTACACTAGCACATCTAGGACACGTTAGTTTAATTAAACCATTCCCATCAAGACATTATATTTCATATTCAACCTGAGTAAATCATCATTGTTTCATTAATGTTCTACAAAGAACCAGCAACCATCACTATACTGACTATTTTATATATATTTTGATAATAATTATCTATATATCCCTAAAAATTATTTCTAACAGTTTTTTTGATCCACCAATAATTCTTAATGTGGTACTTCTTCATATAACTATAAAATGTGGCATTACTCTTTTTTACTGATTGATTTGTATTTTCTATAATTAAAAATATCATTTGAGAAATAATTAATTTTTATTATTTTATCCATTAATTGAGCTATATTTCATGAAAAGTACTGAACCTATATTTATTTTAATTCCACCAAAATTAAAATTCATGAACTACAACTAAAACGTCAATAAATACATGAATATTAATGACTGAAAATTAATATTTTTATTTTTCAAAAACTTTTGAGGAAAAGGTGAGAAACCAACAAACACTTTTTAGAAAAAGTGGTAAACCATACATGACTTCAAAAAAACATACTTCAAACACCATTGACCAGAATATAATGCCCAACCAAACAACTCAATCAAAAAACTCAACCACACCATCATTCAAATTGACAATCTTCACAGGAGATGTCGAAATCACCAAAGAGAATTCCAAGGAACCATTAGAATGATGAAAGCACAAACCTCATAAAATCATGAAAAAACCTCAGAATCGGCCTCCTCAAACACAACTGATGTGACCATCGACACCAGCCCAAATCCACCAACCTGCCAACGAACTCTAGTTGGAGGTCACCCAAACCCTCCAGCGATGTGAGATGGACTCCCAAGAATCCTCTGGTAAGAACACATCCACTGAATTCCAATGAAAAATCTAGATCGAGGAAGTCCATAATGTCCTTAATCCGCATCCTACTCTACAAAGAACAGCAAACCAACCTCGAATTCCAATGACAACCCCTTGTGAGATAGATACAACACCCACAAACCTCAAACAACAGAGACCCAAATATTCAAAATGGAAATTCCATTCCACTGATTCCACACATTCAACCAGCCTATCCAACAATCCCAATCCTTCAACACAATAGTTAAAAAAACGCCAAATCTAGTCCTGTGATTCACAGCTCCTCTAATGCTGGAACAGAAAATCCCTTCACATTTTCATGACCTGATGTATGCTTTCTTAACCGTAGAACAACAAAACAATCAATAGATTCAAGAAATATTGGAAACAAAATTATGGTCCATGAAGTTCCATTTATCATTAGTCACTCTAATCAACCTTTTATTAATATTTATAGAAAATTATCCTTTCACGTAATCACATAAATTTGGATATTATACCATGGTAAATAGTTATCCATAAAATATTCAATATTAAATGTCATCTCAATATGAACACACTCTCAATACAAATATATCATCATTACTATAACATCCATAATCTCATTATTGGCTTGAAATGGTTGAAGGATATTAAATGGTCTTAAGAGACATCCCTAAGATTCCAAAGGTTGGAAATAAATTCTAAGGGCTTTATTAAAAATTGGGGGACGATTTCCCCTTTAAAAATTTAACGACCAACCAAACATGCAATAACCAAATAATCCATTAAATTATACATGATATAATGAAATAAAACTCAAATAATAACATTTATATTAATACTAACTAAAAAATTGTCCCATAAAAGAAGACTAAAAAACAACCAAGTACACGGCGGAAGATGTAACCAAAAAAACATAATGACTCCCAGATAAAACTCTAAGATCCAACAAGCTCCATGCTCCAACACCAACAAAACTTCAAGAGTATCACTAACCACCACTAGAGTAGTGTGACACTTTACCTTTTCCCGTGTCCTGTTAAATGGTATCTGCAAAATCACCAAGTTGAAAACATAGGTGTCAGTAATGAAACTCATTTGATTTCCCCCCAATTACATCCTTACCAACACTACTATGAAAAAACATGTTAGCAAATTTGTATAAAACATTTTATAAAAAAATTATAAATCAGTTGGTTACTAAATGAAAAAACGTACCATAGTAAAAACAATTTCTCAAAAAAAATAACAAGTTCCAGGGAAATCAACCAAACAATGTTCTCAAAAAATTTGAAAAATTTCATTTGGAATAACTCATTCTAATTTATAACCCATGAATCCACACATGAATGATTCATTATGATAGTTCCATAATCATGAGTGGTGTCTCATCAATCTACCAATTATTCATAAGGTAATTAAATATCATGTTCCATTACATATTTGGAATTGAGAAAAGTTTCATATTTCAAACAATCCCCATAATGAAATATGAACAGAAAGTGTTGATCTTTTATAGATCCACATAAACACCTCTGTAAGAAATAAAATGACTGATAAAGTGTATAACTTTTATCCAAAAATCAAACTTTGATATTTTCTCATAAAACTGGTAATCTTTCAATATTCCAAACATTGTCACCTAGTGTTTCTCATGCTTAGCCCTTACCCTTCAATAAACCAATATGTCATCAAAAAAGAACCACAATAAAATAATCTATATAACTCTAAAATATCCAATTCATAAATTTCATAAAGACTTCCAATTCATTCATAAGAACTAAAGGCATTACCAAATATTAATAACTCCCATATCTACTTCTGAATTTTTTCTTTGGGATATCCTCCTTTTAAACAAACAATTGGTGATTTCATTACTGTAATTCAATATTAGGGACCAAATGATCTCTCCTCAATTTATAGAATAGATCATTAATCAATGGAAGTGGATACTAATTCATTATCATATATTGGTTAATCTTACGATAATCAACCCAAAACCAATGTGTTCCATTTTCCTTTTTTTAACAAAAACTCAAGTGCTTCCACAAAGATGTCTTAGGCCGAATGAAACCTTTCTCTTTATAACTATTACAAATGCACTTTACATTACCTTAATTATATTGGTGTCATCTGATAATATTAAAGGAAAGTTGGATTTGTCCCTGGGATGAGATCAATCCTAAACTATACTTCCCTTATTGGTGGTAACCTTGAGAAATTTTCTACAATTATATATAGAAACTGATCCACCACTACTAGAAAACTCTTATTCTTGATCTCATACACTGATTACAACGATAACGTTGTCATCTGGTATAATATCATTCCAACTTCTAATTCCAACAATCCCATTGCACCTACTTTTACATTCTGGTCTCCTCAAAAGAGATGCTTGAGGCCAACTTTTGTTGTAAATCTGACCTTTCTGGAATTAAATTCAATGTGATCCTTTCACGTTCTCAAAAAATCCATACCTAGGATTTTTTCAAAGAAATATATATCAAGCACATATAAATAACATGTCATATCAACTTTATTAATTTTTATAAAACATGCTCTACACACAAAGTATTGACATTCTCTTTGACCAAGAGGAGTTTGAAGTTTTATCATATAATGTGTTTTCTCAACTTTTACACTCAACAAATCAAAATAACAATAAGAAATAAAGGAATGGGATGCACTTGTATCAAAAAAACATTAATATGTGTTCAATTAAAAATAATAATACCTTTCATGGTTGATGTTCTAGACTGATCGTCCACAATAACATGTTTTTTCCATATAATTACTTCATCTCTTCTCATTGTTCTCTATTTACTTATTGAGATAGAACTCCCTGAGGAGTTATGGTAATCCTAGAATCACAATGGATATCTCTATTTTTCTAATTATTAGTATTCTTATGCCCTAATATATTAAATCATATGATTCCTACGACACTTGAGAATCTTTCCGAACACACAAACTCAGAGCACTGTGATAATAGTTATTAAGATTCTCCATCTAGTTGCAATTTTTGAATGATCTAGGTGGTTATGTACACTCTATCTTCATATGACTAAGAGATTCACATAGGAAATATCCTTTCTTTCTTATGGGTCTTGTAGGAAGGTTACTTTGTATAGTGATTTAATTCATATATGTTCCACCTCCTTGATAATAGGTGTCTCTATTTCTCTTACTTTTAGTGCTAGATTAATCACCTCCTCTTGTGAAGACAATATTACATCATCCATGTGGATTTTTAGTGGGGAAATATATTATAAAAATAAAATTTGGTTAGAGTCCTAGCTAAATGATTTGAAAATCATGATGGATTCTTTAGACCAACTATTGGTCCACCTATGGCTCAGGTGCAACCAAATTATCAAGAGCTGCTTTCGACTTCTTCCCATAACGTCTACCAAGTGTCATTTTCTAGAAACATAACACACACCAAAAGTCTCACTCTATATTCACTGATGGTTTAACAAATTTCAAATTATATCACATCATATTATCATAATAGTTCCTTCCAAAATCAATCATTTTCCATGTTCAACCATTTTTAAAAATTTATAATTTATTTTGGAAATCAAACCATTTTCAAAATACCATAATGATGCTCTTTATAAAAAATTTGAAATTGAAGATAACATTAAATTTTGTCAAAAATAATCAAATTTCGTCAAATCATTACTCAAAATGAGATATTCACTCCTAGTGGGTATTCACTTCTATAATGAATTTCATGATTGTATCATTGGATAAACCAATAATAATAAGATTCCAAATCTATAAGTTTCTCCAAAACACATATCTACGCAACACTCTATTAACATGATGTTGAAAATAAAAATCATAGCTATATCTTTTTAATATCTACATTATAAGACAATAAAATAATAATCCTTTATATGATCCCAACTCAAGGAATATAAAAGAATTAATTCAACTACAAGACCCTCAATCTATATCAATTCAAAGACTAACAATGATTGTTACAACTTTTTCCAAAAATATCAGAAGGACCAAGCTGATACTGCATGTAACATCCCTTCTCTCCTCATTGTCTTGATAAGGTGGAAGGATATTACCTAGCCTTAAGTGACATCCCCATGATTCCAATAGATGGAAATACATGTCAAGAGTTTTATTAACAATTGGGGGATTACTTTCTTTTGTCAAATTTAACAATAAATCAAACATTTTATAACCAAATAAACTACTACAAGATGTATGATATAATTAATGACAACAAAAATCATACCATTTGTATTAATTCTAAAAATAAAGAGTACCATAGTAGAAGACTATAAAAAAACCAAGTGTATAGTGGAAGAAACAACCAACTAAACTGAAAGACTCCAAGATGAAACTCTAAGCTTTAACATGCTCTGCGCTCCAACTCTACAGAACATCCCGAGTATCACTAATCACCCCTAGAGAAGTGTAATACTTTACCTTTTCTTGTCTCATGGTAAATTGTATATGAAAAATTACCAAAGTTCCAAAGTAGTGGTGAGTAATGAAACTCAGTAGATTTTCCCCACTAACTTCCCTACTCATGCCACTAGAATAGAACATGTTCACACATTTATATAAAATAGTTTATATAAAACAATTTCTAAAATCAATTTATAACTAAATATAAATAAGTTACATAGTAAATTATTATTCCGAAAAAAATAACATGTTACATGGTATGAAGCCAAATGATATTCTAAAAACATTTCATAAATTCCATTTGTCATAACTCATTCCAATCCATAACCCATGCATCTACACATGCTTTCTTCATTATGAATGTACAATACTCATGGGATATGTCTCATCAATCTACCAAGTCGTGACAATGTAATTAAATACCGAGTTCCATTACACCTTTCGAATTGAGTAAAATCTCATATTTTAGCCAAGACTTATAATACAATATGAACACACACCACCAAATATGCCCAAAACCATGATAATACAATAATGCCAAACCCATTTCAATACTAAATACATTTCAATGAAAACCCCATTTCAAATAAAAAATCTTTTTTATTGAAAACCATTTTTAATAAATTGAACCAAGAAACTATTTTAAAATCATTTATCAAATCACCTATACATAAATTCCACAATTTTAGAAAAATCTACAAACCATCACTAAATAAGTTTTCTACCACTCTTTTTATACAAATTTCACAACCAATTATAATCAATTTAATTAATTTCAAACTAAGCCTTCATGTTCTAAATAGAGAAGTCAAGAGTGAATCCACCTACCTTATAAATTCAGTAAAAAAAAGATAAAAAGTATGAAAACTAACCATGAAATTGGGTAGAATCTCCAAAACCCTACTTAGATATCTTTCTTTTTCATAAAAAAATTCAAATTAAATCATATTTGGAATCCACTAAAATAGATAAATCCACAGTGGGTATAAACCTAAGAAACTGGGAGCAATAAATAATAATATCTATGGAAATCCCCTAAGAGTAACCAGGAAAGATGACATGCCATGAGAATATAGATACAGAACACCAAGAGAATCTTTTGGATCACCTCTGGGTCGATGGGAGAAGCTTCATTAGTCTTTGGGAAGAAAGAATATTAATTTAGGGTTTTAGAAGAGAAAAAATGAGGGTCTTATAGGTCAAAACCTATGAGATCCACGATTTTAGGATCACACTTTTATCCTGTGCACAGTTAGTCACACAGTTAGACAAATTGTGCACTAACTGTGTGCAAGCCACTACCTTAAGGATGGACCTCGTATGGTTGGCTCGCACAGTTTCCAAAACATACACCATCCATGCCAAAATATATTATCTCATGTTTCAAGGGTTTTCTTAGGCTTACACAAGGTTTTTAGAAACCATCTATAGCTCGTGTTCCTTCATGTTATCCCCTATCTCATTTTTTAGAGTTTCTTGTAAGTGTTTCACATTTTTTCCAAACTGTGCACCTTTAGAAAAGCCTCAAAACACTCCAAAGTTCTCGAAAATTTCCAAAAATTCTCCTATAAATTTATATACTAAAAAATTATAAATAAATAGTAACATATTTGAAACTGGATGTGCTATAATTACATAATGGTATATTTTATAATCTCAATAATTTTTTAATTTTTATTATTATTAAATTATATAGTCTGATAGAATATTAGAAATTATATGAATTATTAATGCCTTAAAAATACAAATAGTTATAGTCTAGAACCTCTCTCTAATAACACTTATTGGTAAATTAATTATTAGGATATAGTATAACAATAATTTAAAAATAATAAATTGATTAAAAAATAGAAAATAAATAACACAAATATGTAACATTGGAAACCGTCCAAAAAAATGTAGAGTAGAAAATCAGGGAAAATAAAAGGATTTAACTATCATAAATGTGGATGGAGTAAATATTTCACTATTATCAAGATAATAGCCTATAAAAATTCTCTCGTGATTAATTATATTAACATAAAAAATCCACATTTATTGTAAAATATCGATGAAATGTTAATTTTCTTATAATTCCATAGATGGGGAGGGCCTCTATTTATAGAAACTCTGCATACCTATCTATTTTCTACGTTACAACTCTCATTTATATGTTTTGATTTAACACCACTCCTATCATGCCTTAACCCAAATAAAATGAATTGGAAAATCATCCATCTCAAATAAAGAGGGGTGACTTACTAAGGATAAATGAAAAAATGGGGTGATAACCGGATATAGAAAAAATGATTTTTTTCTAAATGAGGTGAAGCAACAAATGTCATTGATTTACCAATATAAATTATATAGATAAATTATTTAAATATTTATATTGTGATAAATTTATTATAATTGGTATAAATATTAATTAATTATTGATTTTATAATTTTCGGAGTATTTTACTTCAAGGGAGGACCATCATAAAATATTTTTTAATGTAGTCTATAAATTATTATATTTCTTGAAAAACTACTAAGTACTATGAAATCTGTAATGAACTCAGAATAACAACTATTTTTCCTTCTTCTAATGATAATTAAATATTACTTTGACTCATAATATCATTCATCAAATATTTGTTTTCATTTTTAATATGATTTTTTATCAAATATTGATCATCAAATATATATGATCAAATTTAATAATTACACTATTTTTATAAATTTCACTGTCCATGAGTTTTTTAATGTTTATTATATTTTCTATATACTTATAATGATTTAAAAAAAAATTATAGACCGAAAAATATTCTCATAATTTGGTTAATTTATTTTCTAGACTATATCAAATGGGTTTCCTTTCTCATTTTGAGAATTTTTATTACTTTAAAATAAATATTTGTGCAACTGTGATTTATTTTATGTTTGAAATTTTTATTGTATTTTTAGTTATAAATTTCTATTAATTAAGTAGTATGAATGTATTTTATTCCACTCTTTAGTCATGTTTCATTTGACACATTTCCCAAATATATAGTTTCATAGTGTTTTAATTTTGTTATTCTATATCATGGGGCATAGTTATAGTCAAATGATTTTTTAATGGAAATTTTATTCATAGTTAGAGATCAAAAAAGAAAAATACTAAATTTATATAGCATATTTACTTTAGATAATTTTCACTTATAATATAGAGGTCAAATTTGAGAGAGATTGATATTTAGAGAATGGAATAAAATTTGTTTTGATTTATCTATATATTAAAAAATGTTATAAATTGTTTTGTTAATATCACTAGTTCCATAAAAAATCATACGATAACCAAATATAATAATTATTCCAATTTAATGTTAAATCATAAATTATAATAACTAAAATCCCATTATGTATTAAATACATTTTATTTCATAATGGTCAATATTAGGTGAGAAAAACTAAAAACATGTTAACTATTGCAAACTATATATTTCATAAGGGTTATTTTTTCATTAGGGTTAAATTCAATTTCATTATTATCATTGGTGTTTTGTAAAATAGATTTTAATTTTCTTAAGAATCAATCTAAATTTACATACAAGAATCTATAAAAGGGAGAAAACCTGAAGCTTTATTTTAAGATTTTGTAAGTGCCATTTTCCCTTGAGATTATAGTATTAACTGAAATTTAAAAAATTGAAGTGGTTCCAAATATTTTTTTGTGTCAATAATATTTAATTAGGATTCTATATAAATTTTTTTAGTTCAATAGTTTGTGAAATATTGTAAATGGTGGTAGTGCATGGAGGTGTGTAAGCATGATCTAAAATTTCATAATGGTGAATTCCATTTCTGTACGGAAAATTTATTGGATGTGTAAGAGTCATAAATGTGATGAATTTGATTATGTTTTGGGAATAATAGTACTATATAATATTAGTTACTCCTATATATGAGACACAAAATCGAAATGTAAATGACTTTCATGTAGAAAAATTTGAGATGAGGAACATTTAAAAGATAGGGACCAATATAAATATGGTATTTCTTTCATATGATTCGAGATTAAAATATCTTGATATTTAGTTTAAACTATTATTAATTTAGTGGTTTAAATAAATATTATATAATATTATTATGGTTGATGTTTTTATGTATTTAAAATTAAAATATTTTAAATTTCATAATGTCCACAAAAATATGTAATTTTCTTGAAATTATTGATAAGTTTCAATGTGAATTATCATGATTAACCCCCATGATGGAAATTGAAGGGAGTTTTTTATATTCAAATATAAAAATTATATTAAGTGATATTTTAATTGAAAAATATATAATGAGAAAATAATTTAGTGGGTGGAGGAGATGGTCATTTTTTAGATTTAATAAATGATGTACTAATGAAATAGATTAAAAAAGACAATAAAAAATTATTTCATGTAATTTTTTCTTCTATGTTGAGGAAATTAATTCTTTTATTGATAATCTGGTGGCTTTCTTTTTAGAAGGAAAAATAATGGAGTGCCCAAACCTACCCCCATTGAGAACCTCTCCTAAGCCAGAAAAGGAAATGAGAGTGACCCATGATGCCCACCTTCAATAATCCTTAGGATGAAGACTAGTATCGAGGGTATAAAACATAAATATAGTAATAATTATACTCAAATAATCCATGAATACATAAATAAACCACTGATCAACACCATAATATAGGTAAACCAAGATCCAAAATAATCCCATGATCCATGAATATTTCGAAAAATTATAAATATCAAAACAAAATAGAAAATAATGTTCTAGGAATCAACTCTATATTAAATCCTAATATCTGAGTTAGTATGATCCATGTCAATCACCAAACTTCCTCATGAAACTTGAAAATTCTATTTTTGAATTTAAGGGTGAGAATAACATTTTTATTCAGTAATATCGTACTCAAGACCACACATAAAAATTTATACGAAGCAGACAAATTCATCAGTGATAAAACGGTAGAACGAATAAGTGATAATCGCCTAAACTACCACCTATACACATAAAGTCACACTCAACAAATTTCACATCAAAGTATAGTAAATTAATATTAAAAAATTTAATAAAAAATACTACCTATAATAAATTTTTCATCGGTTAGTCACTCTCATGCCCCAACATCAATCATCATGTTCTCCTAATCCCTTCTACAATTATATCATAGCACACCATGTCTCATAACATAATTCAGATCTCATATAAAATATATTAGGGTATCACAAACTTCTAAGAAATCATCCCCACGACCTCATCCTACGATGAATGACCCACACTATATATACTCACATCAGCATCATTATATCTCATATCATTAATACACTCACAAGGTCATCTAATGCACCTATCCTATCACATATTATCAATACCCTAGGGTTAACCAGTTCACAAGTATCTTCTCATCCCCACCCCATAGGTTATAGTCGTACATCGTATACCATTGATCACATGAATATCTCACAGGTTCTACCAGTATACCCCAAACTATGGTATTATGATCATACCAACCTCAAGCCATCACAACCCATGGTATACCAAGAATGAAAAATGGGGAATTAGTAGAATTAATAGATAAATTTCCCTCACCAATATAGATATTAGGAAAATCACATGGTAACAAAACCATGTTGGGTTTCAATAAGGGTAACCAACTATACTAGGGTGTGTATGTAAATCCTAAAAAAATAAATAATTTATATATGTATGTATGTATGTATATATGTATTTGTGTCATATAAAATCCTAACCAAGATGGTTTACGAGGACAATGTCACCACAGCCCAAAAACATCACCACATTATCGTCTCCGTATACCACCACCACTGCCACACCATAAACTATCCCACTTACTCATTACAAAAATGCCACCACAAGAATATATTAAAACTTGGTTAATCATACTAATATTCCATTTAAAAATTTAAAAATTTCTAACGAATATAAATTCATTAATACATTAAGTTCCACATTCAATAACAACCCACTCAAGATATCACTCACATTATTTTGTCCCATTAATCATTTATTTCAAGCATTGATGTGTCACTATTATTCATGAGGTTGTTTAATTATATTCATACCAATGTTAATCATTAACAGTTATATTTTATGTTATGGTGATGCACCCTAGACCCACACTTCTAGATCTGGTGCTAAAAACACATTCATTAAACAATAACTTTGAAAAAATGTAGAATTTTTCAAGATACATACATATTTTCTAATAATTTAAACATTAAAAGTCACAAATATTCACATAATCCCCAAAATAGAAGGTCTAATTTCCTTACGGATCAGCTATATAATCATCTTATTTAGTGATACTTATTAAAAGTTCTCTATAATATAACCACATTATAATTGTAACACCTAGATATTTTAAAAGTAAGACTCTATTTGATACTGTATATGACACACAACACTGAGCATAAACACACATGATATTATTATTTTAATATGAAAATAATAACATTACTATTGAATTGATGTTAATGAATAGGAATAAAAAAATTATTAAAAATATATAAATTTTATATTTAATAAAAAATGATTAATTATAAGGAAATAATCACTCAAGATTTAGTAACGTTATATTATGTTACAAAAATACGTTATCTTAAAAATGGTTTTTGATGGAAAATAAATAGCTTACTTAGAAAACATTCATAAAATTTATATCATAAAAAGGATATAATTTATGAAATTATAATATCACAATTATCTTAGGGTTAATTTTTGGGATTTTTTTAAAATGGTCGATTTTCACTGAATAGTGAAAAAATCTATTTTTTGTAATATTTTTATTGAAATTCAATAAAATTCACATTATTCATTTAATTTTATATGAAATTAAGGTAATAATCCTTAATTTATAAATAATATCATTAATTACATAGTAATTATCATTATTTTTTTGTATAACTTCAATTTTTAGCTTACAACTCATTTTTCTTAAAGAATAGTTTTTAATTTTACTTTATGATTTTATATTAAAATTCATCTATATAACTTATATGAATTTAATTTTATGAAAATTAATTTATTTATTGATTCATAAACTCAAATTTTCCATAATATAAATATTTTTTATTTTTTAAAAAGCAATATTTTTTTTGAATAATGAAAAAATTAATGTTTTTACAAAATAGAGTATCTTTTATGATATCATCAAGTTATAAATATGATTGTAAAATTTAATAAAATTATTTAATGAATAATTTATGATAATATAAAATAAATACTATAAAAAATAATTCAAAAGTGTAACACCCCAAGACTTACAATATTTTCATTTATGAATAAAGTTAATTTTATTACATGTTTTTTACACAATACCATGTTAAGATTACACTACACACAATAACGAGTTGGATTATGTTACATGTAAGGCCTAATTTTACTGAACAACAATATATTAATAAAATATTATTATTTAATATGATATATAACATATTCGTTAAATTAGAGGTTATGAATAGTGTTAACCACATTTTGAATTTTATATATTCAATATAATTTTGAAATTCATCTTATGTGTTTCATAGACATAATGTAAGAAGAAATTCAAATTTTAAATAAAAGAAGTATTTTTCAAAAAAATGAAGTCTTACAACCTTTTAATGGATAACCATTTTTAAATCCAATATTTGACACTTTTATATATTAAATTTGACAAAATAAACCTATTATTTTGAATTGGTAAATAAAAATTTAGTTTGAATAAATTTTTGGTGTTTTTATGATAACTTTTACATATTAATGAATAGTGAAAAATACTGCATTTTAATTCAAACTATTTTTCCATCTAAATTATTTTTATATTTTGACTATCTTTTTAATTGATTTTAATGTTTAATTTTATTATTTTTTATCATTTAATATAAATTTTTATTATTATATGCAATTTCACATTTAAATTTGACATAATCACATGTTAGTATTTTGAACGTTTTTACTTCTTAAAAAGCCACATTCTAGTTTTCACAACGAGAATTAATTTTAAACTAATTAATTAAACTTTTTTTAGAATTTGGTAAAATGGATTCCATATTCAGAATCAAAAGGTCCAAATTATGTAAATAGTTATCTTTTGTTTTTTGAAATTATGAATAGTAACTTCAGTAATTATTTTTATTTATCACGCTTTATGGGTAAATTAAGTAAATAAGGATAAAAATAATATTATAATAATATAAAACTAACCTAACACCTGTCCTAATATTATTGGATGAGTCATTAGTGACCAAAAAATCCATAATCCAAATTGATGGCATTTAGGAGCCACTTCGGTGTGATAATGACATGTTATAATAATTAATTAAAAGTAAAGAGAAATATAACATAAACATGTGTCTTTTTACTAAAAAAATTGTAATATAGTGTTATATAACTTATATCTATGATTATAAATATTAATTAGAAAGATAAAAATATTTCCTACATCACGGTATTTTATTTATACTTTTTTGACATTAAATAAATAAGTTTGTTTATGACAATGTGATGATGCAGTGATTACCTTATTAATAAAAGAATAAAATAAATGATATTATAAACATTAACAAAATTATTTTTAATATTTCACTACATCCAAAAATTTCCAACATGACTATGACATGTTAGGAATGATTTAATTATTTTTCTTGAAGGAATCAAGTTTTTATGACTTTAACAAAAATCAATTACTAAATAGTGTAAAAATGACATAAATGATTTTTTAAAACAAAAACTTTTATTAAATGATATACAGTCATAAAAATTTATGATTTGTGCAACTGATATATACAGTATTAAAAATATCATTAATGATTGGGATAGTCCTCTCTTCTCCAAGAACTAGTAGGGAATCCCTCATATCGTAATCCTTTATTCCTTGTTGTGGGAGGTGGCACTCTTTCACTTATTTATCATCCTAGGGTGAAATTATAGGATGATACAAGAATCAAATCCATCCCTCTCTCTCGTGCTCCATTGGGTCCTAGGCTATGAAAGTAATATAGGATATAAGCATCAAATATCATTCCTTCCTTGTACCTATGAGATTTAACATCCATCCACCAATAAAAAATTGGATAAGGTGATCTTCAAATATAATGCTTCTTCTGGTTTCTCACACCAAGAATGTCACATGTGGGCTTAGAGTATAGTGGTGATCATGACGTCTGTGCCATCCCAAACCAAAAATGTGAATCCTCATGGATGTAATCCTAAACCTAATACCTTCAAATGGCCATATTTCTGATGAAGAAAATGCATGGGCTCCTACTTGATATAATCCCCAATCATGTCTCATCAAATGGGAATCCTCATAGGTGTAAACCCCAACATACTGAACTACAATGAATTTGATTTCTAAATAACTAGGATAAGTAGGAATCCTTCCTAAGGTCAAAATCCAACACCTGAATGCACTTTAAAATTATCCGGGCCACATTTTGGGTAGGTTGAATCCAAACCAGAGGGACATATTCCTTTTGGGTCCCTTTAATCATCATCCTTATTAGGTCTCATCCCTAGTATGATCATTCCCCCACCTGAGATACAACATCTCTTCCAGGTCCCTTGGTCCACCTTAGTGTAAGTCCCATGCCATCCTTGTCCATGAACCTATCACCTATAATTCCTTGTCGCATGAAGTAAAACTTCATGGTTTCATCCTCATCACATGACATTAAAATGTGATGTTTCCAATTAATTGGAACCAAACTACATGTGTTCTGATTTCTTTCACAAGGATACATAAGAATCCCATCTCATGGGTTCGATCCTAACATCAAAACAACTTTAATCACCTTGGACAATAGTAAACTCCATAGCACCTAAATACATAGTTTAAAACTAACATCTTCCAAATTAATGACCAAAGAATATCTAATCTACATATAAAAGGTTATCATTAATGGAATCCTAGGATACAAAAAAACTTTTCTGAACTCATGAGTGTTAATAATTGATCAATAATTTTCTGTGATTAATTTCAAACATGGGGATTAAAAAAGGATTCATGAAAATAACTTAAATCAATAATAGAGTCCTGGAATAGAAAATAGTTCCCCCAAAAAGGTATGATGAGCTCTACTTCCCATCCTTTTAACCAATGTGAGGTATTAAGTTTCATTTGATAAGTTCCACAACAAACTCCTACCTTTGGAAAGTAGCTCCATGAATTGGCATGAATATGAGATTTGTTGGGTGTTTTTAGCTCTACAAACAAAACACATTAATTTCCTTTCAAAAATAGTGTACCCCATGGGATTGATTTTAAAAATTAAAATCCCTTTAATCAATAATTGGGTGCATGATTTTCATCATAAACCAAAATGGTGAATCAAACATAAATCTTTAACCAATGTAGCGGTGTTACCCAATGCCATGCCCCATTCTAATCTATAATGGATGAGGGTGAAACAAGACCATCAATTACACATGTGTTCATGAGATTCCACTTTGATTCGATTTTTTTGTTTATTTTTTTCACATATATTACAACAAATTTTCACCAGAACACTCTTTAATACAATGGATTCTCACCAGTTCATGTGGACAGGTGCATCAACCACTTCATGGGCCAAGTCCAAGACCAAACAGAGGAATTCATCATCCACCAAGCATATTTACCACTGGGTTTCAAATACATTGGTAGAGGAAAAGAACCAGAATGGCACTCTCCCCACCCTAAAGGCAGCACGGGAATCCCTGAATCATATAAATCTTCATCATCCATCCGCCCAGTAGTGGTCAAAAGTCTAGAACCAGATAGCTCCAACAGTCATATCAAACCATTTCGGGAGCCTATCCCCAGAACACAACAATGAGTTCCTACTTTACCTTATGGATGTAGATGAAGTGCTTTCCAGTAACTTCATACAAGTAATACAGGGGTCCTTCCCAAGGTCCCCATCTATTAACCATAATTTTCAACAATGTGTGGCCCTGCATCCTTTCCACGAATATGATACCACCATGTGGGGCTCATCTGAAGTCATACATACTTGGGTTCCTTGGGAATCTCACAAAGGTAGAAGATAAGGAAATTGTGAATAGGCCATCAGCGTTTTTTTGCTAATGAATCCCTCTAATCATATATTCCAACAAACTATGATCAGGCTTATATCCCTATTAATAAACATCATCCAACTAATAAAATAAGGCAAACTACAATTAAAAGACTCAAATTCATGCTCGTTTATATCAATATCTCTAGAAAAATACAGTGGAAACCAATGATTAAATTCATATCCCTACTAATGAACATAAATCCCACCAAGAAAATATGGTGGCAGCTAATGTACAGAAGGAAATTCATGTGGATGCATATCAATCCCATCAGTTAAATATGATTGAAACCTATTTGAAGAAGAAAATACTATATCATTCACATAAACCCCTATATGGAAATACAATGACAATTGGGGGAAGAAGTTCAAGTATCCCAATTTTAAGATAGGGGTAGACCTATATCTCTCCCCACACAAAGGAGGATTGTCAATATTTACTGGTAGGAAATAGAGGATATGAGTAGGATGATATACCTACATTGACATCAGAATGGGGATACATTCCTATTCCTATCAAGTAAATATCTCAATACATATTAGCATTGATGGAAGGTTATAAATTAATCTCTAATCATATCCTACAAAATTTCTTATATGTAACCATATCTATGTAAATATCAAGTAGTCAGGCCCATAACTATGTCACCCTAAATGGGGTGAATCATCCACACAATGGGACGGTCACTTAGAGAAGACATGAATTCCTTATCCCATCCAGGTGGGTCTTCAGAAATATTTTTTAATAAATTGAAAATGATATTGGGAATAAATATTTGTTCTAATTGGGTGACACTGGTCCACTTTGGTGGCCACTCTATGGCATACATATATCCCTACTGTAATTCAAGAAGCTTACTAATATATCTAGGTAGCACAAAAAATCTACTTGAATAGGCACTCATATATGAAGGTTGTCACATACAACAAGAAACCCTAGTCACCCTCATGAGAAAACCTAAACCATTTTTCCAAAGGTAATTGGGAAATGAAGGGAAGACTCATAACCTTAATTTGCTAAAAGTTTGAGTACATGACCCTATTAGACGTAATCAGTGGTGGGTTAGGATCTTGTCGATCCATTACTAAATTACATAGGTAGAATTAAAAGTTGTGAAGGTCCTCCCTATAATGTTATTACCAATATCTCTATAGGTATTACCTATAGAATATACCATGAAGGCTCCCCTCATAGGAATAAGCTAATTGATCATGAAAAATTATCTCCTAATGAGTGTCATGGTATACCTACTCTTGACCACAAGATCAAACATAAATAATTTCCTCCCCTTGTTATTTTCACCATAAAGATCCTCCCTAAGGTATAAACTATAGAAATTCTTCGTGCATCCAGACACCAAGCTATGATGGTAGGCCTCTCCATGATGTCATATGCTATAGAAATCCTCCCTTTAGTGGCATTTAATTTTGACAATAAGGTCCTCCCCTTTCTAATTCAAGTATAATAAATACATCATGTTATAAGGATCTTGGAAATATGGTTCCAGTCATGATAGATACCCTATCAATTACAAGTGGAATCATTTCTTAACTAGAAGATGACCCAGGGAAACGATCAACCTCAGAACCATTTCTAGACCATTCTCATGCCAATGAGACACCCACTAGCCATGTCGCATGTGAAAAATAGTCAAAAAGGTCTAAGGTTGGGATGACCAAGTAGAGGATTTTCTAGAATAAGAACAAAATGATATGTTTATCATGGGAAAAATTTGGTTATGAAAATATAGGAATCATGTTTTATCCCTCATACATTTTTCAGTTTGATATTCCAAAGGAATTTTCAAAATAATGCATACACAATATCTATGTGAATCTCTAGGAAACTCATCTCCACCTAAATGAAAATTTCATGTCATATAATATTTATGCATACCATGTCAAAATATTGGGAGAGTTACATCTTCAAATTGACTTGTAATCCCTTCCATGTGCAAGATAGCCACGATTAGAGAAGTGGTGGAAAGATCTTCAATCAGCATTACTCAATGAATTTCATGAGTTTCATTATTTAATTATAGATGTCAGACTAGTTTTCACACTTAAGGATGGGGTGAACATGGAGATTTTCATTTGACCTCATTCCCCATTCAGCAGAACCCACTGGAAATGACATACACTAATTTCATTACACAATGAATGCTATCAAGAAGTACCCCTAACTATAAAGGATGTCACACCCAATCAGAATCAACCTTGAATATATCTAAAAAACATTAGGCCCAACGATATCAAGATTTCAAAAATCTCTTAAAATAGGTGAATGAGAACATTAAGAAGGATTCCCACATAAGGAATCAAATCATTAGGAACTGGAATTTTTCATAGAAGTCAAAATTTCATGTGTAGATTGGTAATTTTACAAGGATCATGCTCAAATAAAGATGAGTGAGATAAATAAAGAGGTGGAAGTAGTATTAGTAACTACATTATGAGATCAACCTGATCGAATAGTTTTGGAAAATTTTAACAAAAAAATCCCCCTCAAAGATGTAAATCCTAGATTGAGGAACAATAATAAGATAATAAGAGAACCCTTAGCCCAAAGGCCTAGAGGAATTTTTACCTTAACCTCCCCACTAATGGAAATCTATATTTTCTCATCTATAGAGAAAAAAAGAAATAAGGTCACCATGTTTTTCATGTATTACGATCTATTTCCCCTAGAATGGAATCATATAAGTAGATTTCATGGAGGTTACCTTTGTGTTAAAATTCACTAAGAATATCGAAGATGATCCCAAAAAGTAAGGTAGATTTCCAATAAAGGATTAAAATATCACCTATATTATTTAATAATCAGAAAGATTCCCAAAATAAATTATACATTGGTGAACATAATGGACAATAATTTTGAATATGGAACAAAAAATGAGGAAGCAAATAAGATAAAGGATACGTTGGTTTCATCCAAAACATATTCCGCATGGAGAAAAATGTCATTGTGCATACCCAAAACCATAGAATTGCTTTGATTTTGGGAGAACCCTTGATCAATCCCATACAACCTCCCTAGAGAATTTCTACCAAAGAAAAGAATATCAATTTATGATTAGATCATTAGGAAGAATAAAAAAAAAATTTAGGAGGATCAATGTAAAATTTCTCCAAGGAAGAATTCCTACCAAATATGCTTTATAAGTTGAGGCTCAACATAAACTTCCTAGAGGTGCACCTCAATAAAAAGGGTTCATCCTAGTGACTAAAGTAGGTCCATCACAATCTCCCAACTCTGCACCTGGGCCATTTATTTACCTAAACCCAATTATAGAAGGATAACAATAATTACCTCCATTAAAGAGACAACTATAATAGGATCATGTGAATCCTAAAAAAATCCCTCATCTAGATATCAATAGAAAATAATGGCAGAAAAGAAATGTCAAGTCTTTCCCATTGTTGGACATGTCCAAGACCCTGTCCAATGAAACCTTCATCAAGGGATTATCAGCACCATTTATTCATTAAAATATCTATTAGAATATATGGTGGAATGGTGTGCACTAGTATAGGAGGAATGAAACCTTACCTTGAATGGATGAGCGACACATTGCCACCAATAATTTTTGGGAGCCCTATATTTTTTATATTCAATGTCTTAGGTGATCTGAATAAATATATAACACTATTTTTTTCCCATTATAACCCCATTATGAGAGAACTTAAGAAAATAATAATAATTGAAACTCATATGCTTCATTTGAACCCTGAAAGGGATAGCCTTCATATAGTGCACTAGTTTTGCAGCTCAATCAATCATTGGATATGAAACAATCTGCCAGAAATTACTATTTTAGTTCTTCTCAATGATATAGAAGATAAAAATCCTTTACCTCTAAAATTGAAAACAATTATAGAACATGAATTTCTCATAATTCATTTCTATGCAGAAAGGGATGACATACTCTATGAACAAACTTCTTTTCTAAGAAGATCTTATCTCTTTTCATAGAGGACCTTAAAGATGCACTACAAACCCTACTCATCTTGGTGAAATATATAAGTGTATTTTGGGATTTCACTACCATTTTCCAATGAATGGAATATTTAATACATTTGACTAAGATAAAGTCCCAAATAACTCCACCAGTCACTTGAAAAAGAGCAAGAATGTTGGAGGAATCATTTGTCACAATTAATCTAGCCTTTGCACTAGGAACAACTGAAAAACATATTCCATACTATGTAGTGCCCCCTATGAACCAATAGAAACCACATCCTCATAGGAATACATATAAGGTACCAAGTTGAAATCATTTCAAGTAGTCAAGGAACAATTTTTACTCATTCAATGATGATCAAGTCCACATTTAATTCATTGACTCTATCGATAGTGATTTACTCCACCTTTTAGAGCCCAACAGGAATGAGAAGGTGGGTCTTGATGACCATCAAGATTATTTACCCCTACACATAACATTGGGTAACACTATTCAAGGTTTATTTTATTCAGAATCCCTTCATAAAATGGTGGACTCTGAGAAAGAGATGTTGGGAAAGCTGGCAACACAAGTAGTATATATTTCTACTACTTCAATGAAGAAAGGTGATGAGTGTAAAGAATGTATAAGAAGAAAGGAATAGAAGTTTAATAATTGGGTAAACTGAATGAAAATCAACCTAGATCATGGTATTCTCCAAGAAAAGTTGAAACAACAAGCTATGAACCTCACCGCTCCCACTACAACACATTTGAGGCCACCATCACCACAAACCTTCAAAATACATCTTTCCAAAAAGTAGTTTGACTAGAAAGATAGTGATCGAGTGTAGGAGGATGAATCAATGTAAATTAAAAAATTAATCTTTGAACCATTCATATTTTATTCCCTCATATCTAAAATAATTGGCACTACGCCACTAAATGGTACCCCTCTAACCATTCAATCAAACTAAATCTTCATTAGACAAGATGTTGATAATCAGTTCCATTAATGTCATTTACTTAATGGATCCCTTCTATGATGATGAGTATGGCTATGAACATGATTATTCCACATCAAATTAGGGAATATGAGGAAGAGTTCAGGGGAGTCGAGTATACCAGGGAAGGAGAATTACAGAAGGAACTAGAGTTATAGACCCATCCCAAATTAGACTATAAATGTTACAGAAACTCATGGAAGACCCTTTCTGTGAGCACGGAAGGAGTAATAAAATCTCCCTATATTGGAAAAAATACACTATGAACTTATCACTATAGAATATAAATCAAAGGAGGTATAGGTTTCGGATCACCCTCACTAGGAATACAGATCTTCCCGACCAAACCAACTAATGATGGGAGAACATCCAACTTATATTTTGATAGCATATCTATCAACATTAAATACTTCATCCCCTAATGTGCTTGTGAAAGAGAAACCCCATGTTGGGAAGCATAGGACAATAGACCAATATTATTAAATTCTGAATCAATTTTTCTTAGTACTAGATAATTTATCAATACCTGTTGACCTGAGGTTATCGAAAGACCCTAGGTAATTACTCATAGAGGGTTTTCTAATCCTATATGAAGTCATGGTTCTCATAGCTGAAGAATATCAGAAAGAGACTGATCATGTGGAATTTCCTGAAATTTTATACTTCATAGATCATGATGAAGATTTCATTATATATAGACACATAAGACCCATGTACATTTCTAGTAGGATAAATGGCATCGATGTCTGAAAATATTTTTTTATAGTGGCATTGGAGTTCATCTCATTTTGGTATCAAAACATAATTGGTTGGTCCCCAATAAGGACAATCTATAACATTATTACATAATGCTTTATGGATATGATAAAATCTATAAAAATAAACTAGGACAAATCAAGATCAAGTCTCAATTTAGAGACCTCATGTCTGGCTCATTATTTCTAGTTTTTTGGCCGAATACGGACTTTAATTTTTATTAGGAAGGCCCTGGTTGAATCAATATGAATAAATCCCCTCATTTTGACATCAATGCCTCAAATACTACATCAATAGATAAATTTTGATGTTACATGCTGATAAGGTTCCATTGAAATCATACATGTCACATTATATAGATGCAGGATTCTATCAGAGGGATAGAAAAAAACCTTAGTTGACAGTATTACTTCCATCACTACCCCGAATGGTATGAAAATGATCAGGTTTGAATCCTTCAAACATATTACTGAATAATATATGCTACCCATCAATCATGTTGAGTATATGAAACAAAATTTTGATACCTATTCAATTATCCTAATGATTTTAGTCATGACTACTCAGACAACAGTGTCGATAAGTTCTCTATATCCTTAGACATTAGTGAAATATCTTATGAACATTCCCTCATTCTATCCCCATAGCTCCAAGAATATATTTTGTAATTAATTGTGTTATAATATGTGGTCTTTTCATACAAAAAGGATGAAGGAGATCCTTATCCATCCCTCAATCTATCTTCTCTAATGTTTCAAGGAATCCTCATACTATTTTCTAGGATAAAGAAAGTTTATTCATATTTTGGATTTCTAGATATCAGCTCCTCCCCTAACTCTGGAGATCATACCCACTACATGATCCCCCTACAGAACTAGAGGAAGAGGATGAAGATGGTGAAGAAGTGTCTGAGGAGGAGGACCATAGATATTCCCCTCCATCATTTAAGGATGGTGTCTCCACCACTATTGATGAACACATAAAAATAAATTTGCATATAGAGGAAGACCAATGAACTATCTTTATCAATGGGGTAATGTTTTCTAAATAAAAACAGGTATAAACCTCCATCCAAATGTTGTATTGGTATGTGTTTTCCCAGAACTATGCAGAAATGTGGGCCTTGACCATAAAGTCTCCATTCACCACTTAGTCATACCAAATGATCACTGAGGTTATAAACAGGAATCCAGAAGGATTATTCTAATACACACTATGAAAATTAAAGGTTATTTTTAAAATATCATCATATTCAGCTTCATTTGAGAGGTCCAATACCCAAAGTGTCAAAAAATATAGTTTTTACTAAGAATAAGAATAGGAAATTTCGAATCTGTATCGATTTCAAATATCCTAACTCACATTGCAAGAGGGACAATTTTTTCATTCATGGTCATAGGATTTCTAAATGATTTGACATTCAGATATCTTCCCTATATTTCATGAATGTCTATTTGGGATATAATAAAAACTTGAATGGCCTAATAAGATGAAGAATAAATACATTTAAGGTCCCCCGAGGGATGTAATGTCTCAGAAATTGCATGTATTTTTATTAATTATATGGAATTATTTCGATACCAGGCTCTAAAACAATATGTGATTCTGAGGACTGGAGTGTCCAGAATAATCCATCGAAAAATCATAAGTTTAAAATTGCACATGTCAAAATTTTTCTTGAGAAAAGGGAATAATAATTAAATAGGTGTCTAGATCAGAAATATGAGGGAACCATTTCTTTTAGGATGGCGGGTTCACCCTATGTGTGAATTAAGTTTAGTCAGCGCATGCCTTCAGCAAGAAACCCTGAAAATGGAATAACCGTAAAGAAAATAATTAAATAAAATTATTTTATATCTAAAATGATTATAAATTAAGAACAATGACTTCAATAGATAATCTAAGACCACTTTTGATCTTGTGATGGTATTCTTTCCTTAGGTAGAGAAAAACATTAGCTGTCACAGGCCAACAGTGGAAGATAATTTTTGGTCGTAAATAAAATAATTAAGTGAAAATAATTTTATTTTCAAATCCTTATAACCCCTAAATGGTAACTCGGATTGGAAATCCGAGAGTACCATTGAGTCTATGAGGGGGTTTTTTCCTTAGGCGGATCTTAACCTCAACCGGTGTGGGTCAAGGGTGAAAGACAATTTTTGGGACTTTTATAACAGAATTAAAATGGCATGTGGGCGTGGTTTTTGAAAACTCTAAACGGGTTCCATATTGAAAATCATTGGGAACCATTGCATCCAAAATGATGAAATTACCTACGAATGGACCTAACCTCCACCAGTGCTAGTCGAGGGAAATTTTTCATTTATGTACATTTCGGAATAAAAATTAAATAACATAAATAATTATTTTATTTGTTTCTCTTCACCATTGAGAAGTGGAATGTCAGCACTATAGTGGAAGTGGTGAGGCAACAATAAGTTGCATTAAATGTATCCCATTAATGAGGCTCGTAAATGTGTAGCATAACGACTCATTAATCTAAGCGTAACAGATACGATGTATCATTACTAAAACATTGTAACAGAAATGTTGTGATGCGTTTCTCATTTAATGAGATAACGAGTTAGAGAATCGGATCTAGAATTTCTCTGATTGATGGAAAAGGATTTCCCTTCAATGAAGAAAGAGAGAAAATTGGAAAGCGACGATGACGGCATGGAGAACGGATCTTGGACTGGAGATCAATGAATGTCAATGGCTTCAAACACATCAATACTAATGGATAACCTTCTCTAGGTAGGGGTTGTTTTTGTTCAAATTTTCCCCATTATTCTTTCTAAAAAATGAATGTGGATTAACCCCTGAATAGTTTTATCTTTTGATCTCTTGTTCCAGTGGGAGGGTGCTGTTTCTTGGGGTTTTTCATCGGTATAAATTTTGATAGAACATTAAACTTATTTTCCATGTTTTAAAACCTCTAACATAGAGGGTGTGGGCCGACACGAACATGGCTCGAGCCCCTTATCCTTTTTTTGTTCTTGTGAATTCTTCATGGATGCACCTTTTAAATGGTATCAAAGTGGATTTGTGGCCTTAGTAAAGAAGGTGACATCCCATAGAGGTCAGAGGCAGAAATGGAATGAGGAACAGACCACCGGAGCAGACCCAGTGGTCCGCGGAAGGTGGTGCCAGTGACTAATGGAGGTGGCTCAGGGTGGAGGCCATGGTCGTGTGGGGGCGCTCCATGATGGCACGCTAAGGTAGGTGTCGTGGCCAACTCGGGCCGTGGTGGTGCAGCAAGAGCCGCCGGCAGTGGCTAGCAGGGGGCGTGCAGGGACACGGTCGTCCGACCATGTTAGTGGAGTGGCCCGTGCCATGTGGGCCATGGATCCTCACTAGAACGTAGTTCAGTGTCTGTGTGTAGGTCCACAAGCATGGTCGTCTTAGCAGACCATGGAGTGTAAGAACCAGACGCCAAATGGCGTCCGGGCGGGCTAGCCCAAGGCATGCAATCCAGGACACTATGTGGCCTCGTTGGAATTAAAAGTCAGCCCACTTCTATGGACCAGGACGACAAGAAACCATTGGGCCATCGGGAATCCTGGGCTAGGGATAAACCGGACTTCTAGTTACATGTCAGGCCATATGAGACTGGGTCACCGGGAGACCCTGCGGGTTGGACCCGCAACCAAATTGGGTCGGGTCCAGCAATGCCCAATGGGCCTTGCCCAATGTCCAGGTCGGATTGGGCCTACCCAGACCTGAATTAGGTCGGGTTAGGTCGATCGAACTAAGTCGGGGCATGCATGACCCGTGAGCAAGGTTGGTCAGGAGGGTCTGACCAGGTCTAACTGAGCCCGGACACAATCGGCCCCTGTTTATTAAAATAGTAGTAACTTACAAATTAAGTGTCTGATTGGTGATCTGTTTGCGGCGTTGGAACCCTTAAAATGAGGTGGTTGTTTTTTAATACTCTAAGTGTTACTTAATGAATGGTCAAATACGATTAATGTCTTGAGGCACAGTTTCTCCTAGAAATAAGTGCATTATGTGTGGAAATCTCATGGCTGAATGAGACCCGAAGACAATTGACAAGATACCAAGTGTGTATCAGCTACGATGGACAAGTGGGAAGTGGATCTATGTGACCCGACATTCCCATGGTGGGGAGTAGCTCTGTGTGACCCGGTAGACACATGGTACTCATCAGGGATGAGTACCTCATTATGATGGCCAAAGTGGGAAGCGGCTCAGTGTGACCCGGCTAGCCCACAGTGAGGAGAGGCTCTGTGTGAACTAGACTATACATGGTACTCATTAGGGATAAGTACCGTCGTAGTCCAAGACTAGTGGGAAGTAGCTTTGTGTGATTAGGAAGGCCCGCGGTGGGGAGTGGCTCTGTATAACCCAACATACCCAGAGTAGTCATCTGGAATGTGTACCACAATAGCCCAATGTGTTTAGCGTTGGTAATGATGGTCTTTCTTTCTATAATCTAGACTATAGATGTGTGATCTGATAGTAACTTAGTGGTTCAACATATGAGTGTACCTCTTTGGTTCAGCATGCGATCAGACCTCAGTGGTCTAGCAGACGAGAAGACGTTAGTGGTTCATCAGGGATGAGTCCCTCTGTAGTACAAGATGATTCATCCCTACAACAGATAAATATTAATTTCTATATTTTTAGTTATACTTGGTGTGATTTTTCTTGGCTTTGTGGTTTTCTTGTGTTCTCTTTGATTTGTGGTTTTTCTATGTTCTCATTGCTTTTTTGGACTTTCCTTTGAGATTTAGGGTCCCTTCAGAGTATTGTGTTATTAAACCCTACACAGGCTTCACCCGCATGTGTTGTGTCCTATGTAGGTGATTGACGCTTCAACATAGACCTTGGAGGTCGTGGACTAGGTAGTGCTCTGTGATATAGGACGGATGATCATACTTCTACAGCTATAGGTACCTACTCTTTTCCTACCCTTCAAGTGGGGTCTTCAGCGAACGTCTTATAGAGAACTTTTGTACTTTACTGTTATCAGTTAATCTTTTGTTGGGTTTGTATTCCAGACCTTTTTACCGATAGATTGTACCTTTTCTCAGTGGTTGTTTAGTGGCATGAGTGTTTTACTTTCTAGCTATTTGAGACATGGTTGTTTGTGTGTCTATGTGTACAGGTACTTAGTAAAATTCCTCACACTCGTGGGATAATGACTTTGGTGCTAGTCTCTAGCCCCTGGCCTTTGGGATGTGGGCTATGGGTAGTCATGGAATGGGCCCTGGGGGACTGATCATGACAAAGTGGTATCATGGGTGGTCAATTCTACCTCAAATACTGGGAGTCTATTGTCTTTTTGGGAAACAATGTTAAATGTTTTGAGTCTAACATTCATATTCAGGGAGTCCAGTGTGGGTGTGGTAGATGATGTATCCATACACCAAGACCTTTAATTATTCTTTTTGGATCTATACATAAAAACACAGGTTGCATGCATCATACAGTAATTGAGTATTTTCTCATGTTCTTCTTGAATTAGAGTCAGCTCACCGAGTATAATAAATTAACTCTGGTTCATCATGATTATCTTTCGAGATGCATGTACATAGACATCCATCCATGATTCCAGTGAGTGACCATGAGGATGGTCCACATAATGGTGAGGCTTTGAAACCGGGACCACTTCCCGAGATGCAATCTTTGGATGGAGTTCCAACAATACCGCTGCCCGTTGGTTAGCAGTTACTTCTGGTGCTACCAGTAGAAGATGCATGTAGGCTTAGTTCCTTATACGATTTCTAGTGACTATGACCTCCCAGGTTCAGGGGAGAGACGGATCCTCTTGTGACTGAGGATTGGATGGAGGCACTAACATGAGTCACCCTCTTATTGTGGACTCCACTTTACTAGATGGAGGTTTTAGCTGTGATCCTTTTACAGGGTGACAGACATGGCAGAGGAGATAAGAGACCAGTAAGAGGTGGTATACATTTCAACATCTAACAACCACCACCCCAATGTGGTCCTCACAAGGCTCAGGGAGCTGGAGGATAGTGGAAGGTGTATCATCACGTGGCCATCCTTACCTACGTAGGAGTAGATGCTTTGAGTTTTCAGTTCCCTACATTTGTGGACGAGTATGAGGATTCATTTCAAAAGGATGCTCTAGGTCATCCTCCTTATAGAGGGGTGGACTTCTGCATTGACCTATACCTCAGGATGGCACTAATATTTATACCTGCACATCAAATGGATCTCATAGAGCTCTAGGAGTTGAGGGTATAGTTGGATGATTTTTAGAGGAAGGGGTTCATAAGGCTAAATGTTTCACCGTGGGAATCTCCATTATTGTTCAACAAGAAGGTAGACAGAAGCTTGAGGCTATGAATGGACTTTTGGAACCAGAACTAAGTGACTGAAAAAAACATGTATCCTATACCGAGGATTTATGACCCCTTCAATCAGCTAAAGGGAGTGATATGGTTCTCAAAGATAGACCTCAGATTAGGCTATCACCAAATTCTATTACAAGATTAGGAAATCTCGAATATGGTATTCAAATGTCGCTACAACCACTATGAGTAATTAGTGATGTCCTTCGGTGTGATAAACTCCCCAACAGTGTTCATTGGACTCATAAATAGGATCTTCCAACTGTACTTAAGCCAGTTTGTAGTGTTCTTCATTGATGATATCTATGTATATTCATTATCTAAGTTGGATCACGTGCTACACTTGAGGATGGTTTTGGACACACTCTGAGAACACCATCTTTTTAGAAAGGTCTTGAAGTGTGAGTTTTGGATATGAAATATCAACTTTCTAGGACATGTATACTCAGAGGTTGTATGTATGGTGGATCCAACAAAGATCGATGAGGTGCTCTCTAGGGAACCACCCAAGAGAATTACTGAGATGTAGATTTTCCTTAGGGTGGCTGGGTACTATCATGGGTTTTTACCTGAATTCTCTAGGGTGAAAGCACTGATGATGTAATTGATAAAGAATAGAAATCCTTTTGTATAGACAAGAAGATTCTAGCAGATCTTTCAACAGCTGAGGAAAATCTTGATGAATGATCATATCTTCAGGCTTCTAGAGGAGGTCACTGACTATGTGGTGTACGGTGATGTAATAGGAATCGAGCTACATTGTGTCATGATGAAGGAGAGAGTAGTGATCAATTAAAATTAATTGAAGTTGAAGAAGCATGAGCATAACTATGTGACCCATGACCTAGAGTTAGTAGCATTGGCCTTTTCTCTAAAGATGTGAAGGCACTACTTGAGGGGTGAATGGTTTACCATCTACTATGAACACAAGATTCTAAGGTATATCTTCTCTTATAAGGACTTGAACTTGAGATAGGGATAATGGATTGAGTTCCTACAGTACTATGACTTTCAGATTGTCTATAATCATGGGAAAAGGAACATGGTGGCAAATGTTCTCAATAAGAGGTTTGGTTTGCAACTGCTGAGTGAGGCGACAGAGCAGCTAGCCATGATGTAGAAAGATAGTGATCAAATGTAGGATGATGAATCAGTGTAAATTAAAAAAAAATCATCTTTGAACCATTCATATTTTATTCCCTCATATCTAAAATAATTGTCACTACCCCGCTAAATGGTACCTCTATAACCATTCAGTCAAACTAAAACTTTATTGGACAAAAAGTGGATCATCAGTTCCATTAATATTAGTCACTTAATGGACACCTTCTATGATGATGAGTATGGGTATGAACTTGAGTTTTTCCCATAAAATTGGGGAATATGAAGAAGAGTTCATGGGAGTTGAGGAGACTAGGGAAGGAAAATTTTAGAAGGAACCAGAGTTATAGAAACATCCCAAATCGGACTATAATGTTAAAGAAACTCATGGAAGACCCCTTTACTGAGCACGAAAAGAGTAAAAAAATCCTTCAATATTCGCCAAAATTCACTATGACCATATCACTATGGAATATCAATTAGAGTAGGTACAGGTGTTAGATCATCCTCAGCAGTTATACAGATCTTCTTGTCCCAACCAACTACGGACGGGAGCATATCCAACTTCTATTTTGATGGCCTATCTACCAACATCAAATACTCCATCCCCTAAAGTGATTATGAAAGAGCAACCCCATGTTGGTAACCATAGGATATTAGACCAAAATTATTAAATTATGAATCAATTTTCTTTAGTACTAGATAATTTATCAATACTTGTTGACTTGTGGTTATCGAAAGACCTTAGGGAATCACTCATTGAATATTTTTGACGCCCCTAGGAGTTTGAAGTCAATGTTTTCATAGATGAAGTCTATCAGAAAGAGACTAATCATGCGGAATTTCATGAAGTTTTCTACTTCATAGATCATGATGAAAATTTCATTATATAGGTACACATAAGACCCTTTCACATTTCTAACATGAAAAATGGAATTGATCCCTAAATATATTTCATTGATAGTGTCATTGGAGTTAATCTCCTTTTGGTATGAAAAGTTCATTGGTTGTTCCCAAATGAGGTTAATCTATAACCTTATTGCATAACACTTTGGGGATATGAAAAAACAATATAAAAATCCAATGGTCCAAATCAAGATCAAGGATCAATTTGGATACCTCATATCCGACTCATTATTTCAGGTTGTTTGGCAGAATACGACCATCAATTTTTACTAGGAAGGCCTTAGTTGCATAAACAAGAAGAAATCCCCTCATTGTAACATCGATTCATTAAATAATACATCAATAGAAAAATTTGTATGCTTCATGATGATAGGGATCCATTCAAATCCTATGAGTCGTGTTATATTGGTGCAGTATTCTATTAGAGGGAAGGAAAAACCCTAGTTTATGGTGCTGCTTGTGTCACTACCTCAAATGGTACAGAAATCATTAGGTTTGAATTCTTCAAACATATCAGTAAAGAATGCATGTTACCCATCAATCAGGTTGAGTATATGAAACCAAATTTGGAAAACTATTTAGTTATCCTAATGATTTTAGTCATGACCACTGAGAGAATAGTGTTGAAAGGTTTTCTATATCCATAGAAATTAGTGAAATATTTGAAGAACATTCCCTCATTCCATCCCCACAGCTCCAATAAACCCTTTCTTAATTAGTTGAGTTAGAATATGTGGTCTTTTCATCCAAAAAGGATAAAGAATGGCCTTCTGTATCCCTCACTCTATCTCTTCCAATGTTATAAGGAAAGTCGACACTATTAGCTATGTCAATCAAAGTAGATTCATCATTCTGATTTCAAGATATCAACTCCTCCCCAAACTCTGGAGAGCATACCCACTACTTGATCCCCATACAGAACAAGAGGTAGAGGATGAAGAGGATGAAGAATAGGATTATAAGGAGGACCATAGATATCCCCCTCCATTATTTAAGGATAGTGTCTCGACCACTATTGATGAACACATAGAAACAAATCTGTGTACAGAGGAAGACCCACGAACTATCTTGATCAGTGGGGTAATGTTTTCTAAAGAAAAACAGGTATAAACATCCTTCTAAATGTTGTATTAGTATGTGTTTTCCATGAACTATGTAGAAATGTTGGGCCTCAAGCACAAAGTCTCCACTCACCACTTGGGCTTACCAAAGTATCACTGAGGTTATAAATAGGAATCCAAAAGGATTCTTCTAAGACACACTATGAAAATTAAAGCTGGTTTTGACAATATCATCATATACAACTTCATTTGAGAGGTAAAATATCCAAAGTAGACAAAAAACATATTTTTTTACTAATAATAAGAATATAAAAATTTGAATATGTATTGATTTCAGATATCTCAACTGACATTGCCTAAGGGATGATTTTCCAGTCTTGGTCATATGATTTTTAATTAATGTGACATTCAGATATCATTCACTATACATAATGAATGTCTATTTCGGATACAATAAATTCTGAATGGCCTAATAAGATGAAAAAATAGACTTAAGGTCCTTTAAGGGATGTAATGTCTTAGAAATTCCATGATTTTTTTAATTATATGGAATTTTTTTGAGACCAGGCGCTAAAACAAAATGTGATTCCAAGGACCGAAGTGCCTATAATAGTCAATCAAAAAATGATATGTTTTAAATTTCACATCCCAGCCGTTTTATAGAAAAAAGTGGAATAACTCTTAGACAGGTGTCCAGATCAAAAATTTGAGGGTACTGTTTTGTTCAGGATAGCGGATTTACACTAGTTGTGACTTAAGATTAGTCAGTGCAGGCGTCCAGCGAGAAAACCCAAAAATGGAATAACTGTCTATAAAATAATTAAATAAATTATATTATTTCTCAAATTCTTATAAATCAAGAACAGTGACTTTGAATGAAAATATACGTCCACTTTTGAGCTCATGAGGGTATGCTTTCCTTAGGTAGATCCAATCATTGGCCAGCATAGGCGAACAGTGGAAGTTAATTTTTGGTCATAAATAAAATAATTATGTAATAATAATTTTATTTTAAAATCCTTATAACTCCTAAAAAGTAACTTGAATTAGGAATCCAAGAGTACCATTGAGCTCATGTGAGGGTTTTTTCCTTAGGCAGATCATAACCTCGATCGGTTTGGGTCGAGGGTGAAAGAATGTTTTTTGAACTTTTTTAAGTGATTTAAAATGGCGCATGTGCATGGTTTTGGAAAACCCTAAATGGGTGCTAGATTGAAAATACGAGGGCACCATTTCATCCAAAATGATTAAATTACCAATGAATGGACCTAACCTCGACCAGCACTGGTCGAGGGAAAAAGTTCATTTTCATACTTTTCGGAATAAAAATAAAATAACGTAAAGGTTATTTTATTTGTTTCTCTTCACTGTTGAGCAGTGGCACGTTATCATTGCAGTGGTAGTGGTGAGGCAGCAACACAAAACGTTAAATGAATCACATTAATGAGGCTCATAAATGTGTAGTGTAACGACTCATTAATCAAAGCATAATAGATACACTCTATCATTACTAAAATGGCGTAACAGAAATGTTGTGACACATTTCTCTTTTAATGAGATAATGGGTTAGAGAATCAGATCTAGAATTTCTCTGACATATGGAAAAGCATTTAACTCCAATGAAGAAAGCCAACGAATCAGAAAGTAATGAAGAAACCTTGGGGAATAGATCTAGGACCATAGATCGATGAACATTGATGACTTTGAACAGATCGATACTAAGGGTGAACCTTCTCCAGGTAGGGGATTTTTTTGTTCTGAGTTTCCCCATTCTTCTTTCTAAAAAAACTAATGTAGATTAACCCATGGATAGGCTGATCTGTGGGTCATTCATTCCTCTAGGAGGTTTTTGTTTCTTAGGGTTTTGCATCGACATAAATTTTTATAGAACATTAATCTTCTTCCCAATTCTTTAAAACCTCTAACGAGGAGGGTGTCGGCTAACATGAACAAGGCCCAAGCCCCTTGGACTTTTTGGGTTATTGTGTGTTCTTCATGGTCTCACCTTTTAAATGGAAGCAAGGAGAATTTGAGGCCTTATAGGGGTAGGTCGAATCCCATGGAGGTCAGATGCACAGATGGCACGAGGAACAAACCACCAGAGGGGACCCATGGGTCCGCGAATGGTGGAACCGGTGACTTTCGGCAATGGATCATAGTAGTATCCATGGTCGAGTGGGGGTGAACCATGATGGAACACTAAGGTAGGTGTCATGGCCAACTCAGGTCGTGGTGGTGTAGCAAGAGCCATCGGCAGTGGGCTGACAGCTGGCGGGCAGGGACACTGCCGTCTGACCATATTTCTGGATTGGTTCACGCCATGCGGGCCCTAGCTCCTCACTGGAACACAGTATAGAAACCGCATGTAGGTCCACAAGAATAGTCATCTAAGAATACTTTGGAGTGCAATGACCAGATTCCACATGGAGTCTTGGAGGACTGGCCCAAGGCATTCAATCAAGGCTATTATGCAGCCCAATTGAAATTATAAGTCATCCCGCTTCTACGGGTCGGGTTGAGGGGATAACACTGGGCCATTGGGTGGCCTAGGATAGGGATAAACCAGCCTCCTAGTTATAGGATGGGCCATATGGGACAGGGTCGCCGGGTGACCTGGGGGGTTGGACCCACAACCAAACTAGGTCGGGTCCAGTAATGCCCAATGGGCCTGGACCAGTGGCCAGGCCGGACTGGGCTGACCCAGATCTGAATTAGGTAGGGTCAGGTCAATTAAACAGATCTGGTGAATTTGGGGCCAACTGAGCCGGGTTTTTCAGGATGGTCCGACCAGGTCTGATCGATCCTGAATGCAATTGGGTCCTATTTATTAAAACTCAATAACTTACAAACCAAGTGTCTGATTAGCGATTTGTTTTTGGTGTTGGAACCCTTGCAATGAGGTGGTTGTTTTTGAATACTCTAAAGAGTACTTAATGAATTTTAAAATATGACTAATGGATTGAAGAATGTTTTCTCCCCAAAATAATCACATTATGTGTGGGAATCTCGTAGCTGAATGAGACCCGAAGACAACTGATAAAAGTCCTTGTGTGGATTAGCTATGATGGCCCAGTGGGAAGTGGCTATATGTGAACCAACATTCCCGTTATAGGGAGTAGCTATGTGTAACCCAGTAGACCCAGGGTACTCATCAGGGCTGACTACCTCATTATGATGGCCAAAGTGGGAAGTGTCTCGGTGTGATCCGGCAGTCCCATAGTGAGGAGAAGCTCTGTGTGACCTAGAATACCCACGGTACTCATTATGGATGAGTACCATAATAGTCTAGGACTGGTGGGAAGTAGCTATGTGTTACCCGAAAGGCCCAAAATGGTGATCGGCTATGTGTGACCCAACATACCCGTGGTACTCATCTGGTATGAGTACCAAAACAGCCCAATGTGTTTAGTGTTGTGACTGATGGTATTTCTTTCTATAATATAGATTATAATAGTGTGAGCTAACAGTACCTTATTAGTTCAACATATGAGCGTACCTCAGTGTTTTGGCATGTGAATGGACCTCAGTGGTCTAGCAAACAAGCAGACCTTAGTGGTTCATCAAGGATGAGTCCCTTAGAAGGACAAGATGATTCAACCTAATGAGTGATAAATATTACTTTCTATATTTTTAGTTATATCTGGTGTGAGTTTTCTTTGCTTTGTTGTTTTCCTGTATGGTATTTTTTTTGGGTTCTTTCCTTTGTGATTTGGGGTCCCTTCATAGTATTGTCTTATTCACCCCTACATAGGCTTCACCATCATGTGTCGTGTCCCGTGTAGGTGATCGATGATTCAATAGAGACCTTGGTGGTCCAGGACTAGGTGGTGCTCAGTGATATGGGACGAACGGTCATACTTATATGGCTATATCCAGCTTCTCCATACCTACCCTTCAGGTGGGGTCTTCTATGAATGTCTTATAGAGAACATTTTTACTTTCCTATTTTCAATTTTCCTTTTGTTGGGTTTGTATTCAGGACCATTTAACTGATAGCTTGTACCTTTTCTCAGTGGTTGTTTAGTGGCATGCATGTTTTCCTTTCTTGTTATTTGAGACATGGTTGTGTGTGTGTGCATGTGTAAAGGTACTCAGGAAAATGTCTCCCACTCATGGGATAAGGCATTCGGTGCTAGTCGCTATCCCCTGACCATTGGGAGGCGGGGTTGGGGTAGTCATGGAATGGGCCCTGAGGGACTGGTCGTCACAAAGTGGTATCAGGGGTGGTCGATTCTACCTCAAATACTGGGAGTCTGTTGTTTTGTTTCTGGGAAACAATGTTAAATGTTTCGAGTCTGACTTTCAGATTCCGGGAATCCAGTGTTGGTGGATAGGTTGATGTAACCGTACACCAAGACCTTGAATTATTTTTTTCAGATCTATACATAAAAACACTGGTTTTATGCATCATATAGGAATTTAGTATTTCCTCAAGTTCTTCTTGAATTAGGGTCAGCTCTCCATGTATAATAAATTAATTGTGGTTCATCTTGATTCTCTGTGAAGATTCCTCTACATAGACAACCAACTCAGATTCTAGTGATTGACCATGAGGATGGTCTACATAGTGAGGAGGCTTCAATTCAAGGACTGATCCCCGAGATGGCACCTTCAAGAGGTGTCCCAGAGATACCACTACCCGTTGGTTATCAGTTACTACTGGTGCTACCGGTAGAAGATGCATGTAAGACTAGTGCCTTACAGGGGTTCCTGGGATAGGGACCTCTTAGTTTTTGGGGAGAGACAGATCCTCTGGTCGCCAAGGATTTGATGGAGGCAGTAACATGATTCTTCCACTTAGTGAGTGCGCCACTTTAACAGATGGCAGTTCTAGCCGCGAGCCTTCTACAGGGCCGCAGACATGGCAGAGGAGATGGGAGAGAAGTGGAAGGTGGTATACATTTCAACATGTTAGAACCACCACCCCAATGTGGTCCACACCAGGCTCAATGAGTTGGAGTATAGGGGAAGAGGTAGAAACATGTGGCCATCCTTACCTGTTTAGCAGTAGATGCTTTGAGTTTTTATTTCCCTACATTGGTGGATGAGTATGAGGGTGCCTTTTTAGAGGATGTTCTAAGACAATATCCTTATAGAGGGGTGGAATTCTGTATTGACATATACCCAAGGATGGAACTGATATTTATACATGTACATCGAATGGATCCCGCATAGCTCTGGGATCTGAGGGTATAGTTAGAGGATTTATAGAGGAAGGGGTTCATAAGGCTCAACATTTCACAATGGGAAGCTCCAATGTTGTTCACAGAAAAGGTATATGGGATATTGAGTCTATGAATAGACTTATGATTCCTAGACTAGGTGACCGTTTAGAACAAGTATCCTCTACCGAGGATTGATGACCTCTTCAATCAGTTGAAGGGAGTGATATGGTTCTCAAAAATAAAGCTTAGATCAAGTTATCTCCATCTTTGAGTACAATATGTGAAAATCCCGAAGATGGATTTTAGATGTCGCTATGGACAATATTAGTACTTAGTGACGACGTTTGGTGTGACGAACGCCCTAGAAGTGTTCTTGGGACTCATGAATAGGATATTCCTTCTATACTTAAACTGTTTTGTAGTATTCTTCATTGATGCCATCTTATTATATTCAGTATCCAAGGAGGAGCACACGCTACACTTGAGGATGGATCTGGACACACTCTGGGAACAGTATCATTATTGAATGATCTCAAAGTGTGATTTTTTTATAGGAAATGTTCACTTTCTAGGACATGTATACTAAATTGTTGGATGTGTGGTGGATCCAAAAAATATCTAGGAGGTTCTCTATTGGGAACCACCAAAGAGTATTAATGAGATGCAAATTTTCCTTGGGGTGGCTGGGTACTATCAGAGGTTTGAACCCGACTTCTCCAAGGTGGAAACACCCATGAAGGCATTGATGAAGAAGGTAAATCCCTTCGTATAGAAAATATTATTCATGAAAAGATTTTAGAAGATGAGGAAATGATTGACGAATGCTCCTATCTTGAGGCTTCCAGAGGAGGGAAAGGACTATGTGGTGTAATGTGACATATTAGAAATTAGTCTAGGTTGTTTCATGATGCAGGAGTGAGCAGTGATCACCTACAGTTCCTAGAAGTTGACGTAGCATGAGTAGAACTACATGACCCATGACCTAGAGTTAGTAGCATTGGACTTTTCTCTAAAGATGTGGCGGAACTACTTGAGGGGTGAACGGTTTACCGTCTACTCTGAACACAGGATTCTCAGGTATATCTTCTTCTATAAGGACCATAACATGAGATAGCGATGATGGATGGAGTTCCTACCGGACTATGACGTTGAGATATTCTATACTCCTGGGAAGTGGAATGTGGTTGTAGACGTTCTCAGTAGAAGGTTTGGTTTTTAACTGATGAGTGTTGTGACAAAGTAGCTAGCCACAATGAAGACATCCTTCGTGTAAGATGATGGACCATCTCACCTTCAGTCAATTACAATCACTCCCCCACTATTATAGTGAGTTTGGGAGGAACAACTTTTGGATGTTTACTGCGAGTCTTGACATGCTTAGTTATCCTCAGGACAAGCTTCTAATGGATTTTCGATAGGTGTAGAGCATGTCATTATATTCAAAGGTTGAACCGATGTACCCATGGTGTTAGATGAGGAAGTGTTGAGAGAGTTCCATACATTCTCTTTAGCGGTACATCCAGGTGTGGAGAAGATGTACCAAGACCTCCGACGTCAAAACTGGTTGTTGGGGATGAAAAAAGTTGTGCTAGAGTTCGTCTCGAGATGCCACTTGTCAGTAAGTGGAGTCTAAGAACCAGGTTCTAGTAGGTTTGACACAACCCCTTGAGATATGAAAGTGGAAGTGGGATGTGATATTGATGGACTTCATGACGGGCTTACCACGAACGTCCAAGGGGAATGATACTATCTGGGTGATCATAGACCGACTCACCAAGTAATCCCAATTCCTACCCATTCAAGAGAAGAGTTCAGTAGAGAGCATGGGACGCCTCTACATATAGGAGAGAGTTTGAATCCATGGACTCCCATTTATGATAGTCTCATATCATGACGCATGCCCTACATCCCAGTTGTTTAAGGAATTACATGAGTCGTTTGGGACTCAGCTGCGCTTTAGTGTAGCCTTTTACCCATAGATGGATGTTTAGTCTAAGAAGACCATATAGGACATTGAGAAAATGCTTCATGCTTGTTTTCTTGATTTTGTTTATAGTTCAAAGGACCACCGACCACTAGTGGAGTTTGCATACAACAACATCAACCACTCCACCATCGGTATGGAACCATTTGAGGCACTATACAGACAACCATGTAGGTTACTATTATATTGGTCAGACCTAGGGGAGTCAGCAGTCAGGGGTCCAGAGATGGTATAGGCTACCACTGAGAAGGAGTAGGTCATTCGAGAGCATATGAAGCCTGCACAAAGAAGGCATGAAGCTTATGTTAACAAGAGAAGGGGTCCCCTGGAGTTTAAGGAGGGATACCATGTTTTCCTTTGGGTCTCACCCCGATAGGGATTGTAGAGATTTGGCCAGGTCAGCAAGTAATCATTGAGGTTCATTAGACCTTTCTAGATTCCAAGAAGAGTTGGAGAGGTGGTGTACCCCCTAGATCTCCCCCCAAGATGTACCCGGTGCACGATTTTTTCCATATGTCGTAGTTGAGGATGTACGTGTATGATCCATCGCACTTCATCGACTGGTTGAGCTAGAATTTGATGATTGGACAACATTTTTAGAGTTTCTAGTAGAGATAGAGGATCGACATGAGTGGTTCCTACATGGATGTTTGATTCCTCTGGTGCATGTCCAATGGCATCTCAGGAATCTCCAAGAGAGAATATGGGAGCGGGAGGCTCAGATTCATGCTCAGTACTCCCATTTGATTATTTATCCTTGTTTTGACTTATGGGGACTTTAATACCTAATGGTGGGGGTAATTTAATGTCCTGTAAATTCCATGTAATTGGTTTTATTTATATGAAATTATTCTTAGACCAGGTGCTGAGACAGCGGGTGATTATGAGGTCCAGAGTTCCCAGAATGATCCTTCAAAAAATGATATGTTTTAAATAGCACATGTTAGGGGATTTCTTGAAAAGGTGGAATAACTCATAAATGGGTGCCCAGGTCAGAAATCCTAGGGCACTGTTGAGTTCAGGATGGTGGTTTTACCCTAGGAGCAACATATGATTAGTCGGCGCAGGCCTCCAGTGAGAAAACCCAAAAATGGAATAACTGTAAATAAAATAATTAAATAAAATTATTCTATTCTTCAAATGATTATAATTGAGTAATATTTACACTGATTTAAAATATGAGAACACTGTTGATCATAAGAGGGTATTCTTTCCATAGACAGATTCTAACATTGGCTGGCATGGGCCAACAGTGGATGTTAGTTTTTGGACATAAATAAAATAATTAAGTAACCATTATTTTATTATCAAATCCTTAAAAATCTTAAATAGTAACTCAGATTGAAAATCAAAGAGTATCGTTGAGATTGAGTGGGCGTGTTTCCCTTAGTCAAAGATTAACCTTGACCGGCATGGGTCGAGGGTCAACGATAGTTTTTGGGTATTTTTGTAATCAAATTAAAATAGCATGTGTGCGTGGTTTTGGTAACATATAAACAGGTTCTATATTGAAAATTTGAGGGCACTTTTGCCTCTAAAATGATGACCTTACTTAAGAATGGACCTATCCTCAACTGGTGCGAGTTGAGAGAAAACGTTTTTTATCAGACTTTTCCAAAGAGAAATAAAATAATATAAAAAGTTATTTTATTTATTTCTCTTCACCATTGAGTAGTGGCACATCAACACTGTAGTAGCAGTGATGAGGATAAAACATGATTAATTAAATTAATCCCATTAATGAGGCTCTTAAATTTTTAATGTAATGACTCATTAATCGAATTGTAAAAAATACACTGTTTCATTAATAAACAACATAACATTAACTTTTTGATGTTTTTATCTTTTAATGAGATAACGGTTTGGAGAATCAGAGATAGAATTTATCTAACAGGTGGTGAAGGATTTCTCTCCAACAAAGAATACTGGAAAATTAGAATGTGGTAATTATTACTTAGAGAAAAGATCTAGGACCGGAGATCGATGAACTCCAACGGCTTCAAACAGATTGACACCAATGACGAACCTTCGCCAGGTACAATTTTGTTTTGTTTTTAGTTTCCCCATTCTTATTTCTAAAACAATGAAGTTAGATCAACCAACGAACAATTGTATATGTGGGTTATTCATTCTTGCAATAGGGTGATGTTTCTTAGGGTTTTTCCTCGAGATAAATTTAGATAGAGATTTAAACTTTTCCCCCATGTTTTAAAACCTATAACTTGGAGGGTGAAAGTCGAGATGAACAAGGCATGATCCCCTCTAACTTTGAATGTTATTGTGTGTTATTTATCGATGCACCTCAAAAATGGCGCCAAGGAGGATTCTTGGCCTTATAAGGGAAGGTGACATCCCATAGAGGCTGGAGGCATAGACAACATGAGGAACGGACCACCAAATAGGACCCGGTGGTCTGTGGAAGGTTGCACTGGTGACCACCAGCAGCAGCCACGAGCGGGTGGCAACAAGCCACGACGACGTGATGATGTAGGTTTCATGGCCATCTCGGGCTATGACAGTGCTTCAAGGGTCGCCGACAGTTGGTCAGTGGATGGAGAACAGGGAGGCGGTCGTCAAGCCGCGTTGGTGGAGCAGCTCGTGCCGCACGGGCCATGGATCCTTACTGAAACGTGGTTCAATGAACACATGTAGGTCCACAAGAGCATCTGGTTTATTCATTCATGGCATGTAATAACCTAATGCTACATGGCATCTGGGCTGGAGGGGATCGGCCTACCGGGTAGGCTGGAGGGTACCAGCCCGCCAGGAGGGCCGGACCAGGGCATGCAATCTGGGCCACTACATAAATCGGGATGGAATTAAAAGTTTTCCCACTTTAGTGGGTTAGGAATCTTGGTTTGGGGATAAACTGGCCCACCGGTTATGGCTGGGCCATATGGGACCAGATCGCCGGGCGACCCGGTGGGGTAGACCCATGAACAAACTAGGCCGAGTCCAACAATGCCCAATAGGATAGGCCCAGCGGCTAGGATGGCCCACTCCAGAACTGGGGCGGACCGAGCTAGGGAAAGTGAGGCCTCTAGGCTAGGTTGGTTGGGATGGTCCTATAAGGATGGACCAGCCCCGAACGCATCCAACCCCTGATTATTAAAACCCTAAAAACTTACACACCAGAAATTTGATTGATGAGCCTTTTGAGGCAATGGAACCCTTGAGACAAGGAAATTCTATTGAAATACTCTAATGAGGATTTAATGGAACTTTAATAAGATTAATTCCTTATGGAGCCATTTCTCTCAGAATCAAATGCACTACGTGCAAGAATCCCATGGCTGACTGAGACCTGAAGACTTCTAATAAGCAACCTTGTGTATGTAAGTACCCGGTTCTTATATTTGAGGTACGGGTTTCTTCTTTTCTCTTTTACTTATGTATTTTTGAGAGAATAAGGGAAATGGGGAAAAATCCCAAATTTTGGAAGTACACGCCGTGTACTTTTCCACACGACGTGTACTTTTGGACGTGTGGGATGAGTACACGGGGCGTGTGGCTGTGTCGATAATGAAGGGTGTAGGAACTAACTACACGCCGTGTAGTGGTCCTTTACACACCATGTAGTCATTAGGTAGGCGAATAGTAAGGCGATGGCTATCTGTTCGGCAGAACATGTCATGTACTCATGAAGACACGCCGTGTAGTCATGTCGGCAGGTGAACAGTGCCACGCTGGCAGGAAGCCGTCAGAGGAACAGTTAAAAAATGGGAAGTACACGCCGTGTACTTGGAAATACACGCCGTGTACTTTGTTTTTTTTTCACTTAAAATGGGCATTAGCCTCCCCTATTCATAGGGAAGGCTTCGAACGGGAATAGGGCTCAGGAGAGGAAGGCCGGAGCTTTGGAGATCCACCGAGTGCACGTCAGGAATCTGTTTCTGCCTCGGACGATCTTATTGTAACCGCACTGGTATGAGCTTCCTTCTCCTAGTGCGCCTCTTTCCAATTATTCCTATAATTGAAGTTATTTGCATTTAAGTGAGAATTCTTATACCTTAGATCTACCTTGTTCTAGGACAATTCGTGGAACGTAATTCAAGTATACCGATCAGGGGCGTTTAAGGTAGGTGTATTGGTGTTTAATTTTCCAACTAATGTGTGTTTTGTGTACCATTGTCATACGTGCCCTTGAATGGGGTGTCGTATGGCTGAGGCCTTGTTTAATTAAATACCTATAATTGTTTAGGTAATTTAAATGTGATATTAAACTGCTATTTCGGATCGTTGCTTGAATCCAGGACCACCCCGGGGGTGCATTCGTCTGTTTAGCTGTTTGGCCAGGATACTCGAGGGTATGCCTTTAAAGTAATGATTATAGAATTGAATTGAAAGGAATTACTTTTGTACTGTTTGTTTACATGTTGGACATGGCCTGGTTACCTATTTTAGCCTGAGGGCAGTGTTGTGGTTAGCCTATGGGAAGTGTACTACTTAGCCTGTGGGAAATTTCTTCCGTACCTATGGGCAATTGATTCTGTTACTGTGGGAGACACCTCGTATGCTTGTGGGAAATATTCGATATGCCTTTTGGAAGATTCCTGTGTTTGGATTCTATTTACCTGAGTGTAAGGGTTTGTGTGTCTGCGGAAACTGACAGTTTACATAGAAATTCACTATGGTGGTTTCTTAATAATAAATAATGAAGATAATGTTAAATGTAAATATAACTAGTAAAGTTAGTTACTTATGAGTACTGCTTTGTTATTGCATTTAATTTTTCACACTGTTGTTGCATGTTATACATAGTTGAGCATGGGCCTTTTGTGGGTGCCTACTGGGATTTATTTCTCACACCCTATTTGGGTCATACTTTTTGTCCCAAACATATTACGATTCTGCAGGTCTGGATAAGGGCAGGGGTCCCTATACAGGTACTTAATTACTGCTGAGGAGTAGGGGATCATGGGATCGGGATTAGGCTCGCGATGCTACCAGCTATTTTGATTTGGTTTTGTTGTACTATGTATTATTCTATATTGTACTGTTTTGTAACATGTTCTGGATATTTTCTTAGATCTTAAGACATGTTGCATCGTCATCTATATAACTGTTGGTTATCTTTTACTGTAGTTGTTACATTAAATATGTATGGTTTATTTCTTCCGCTGTTGCTGTATTCTTTCTATTTTTTTCCATTGTGCTACACTTTGACAAATGAGGGCATAGTTTTCCCACTATCAGACATGGTCCCTCACTGTTGGTCGGCATCCTCTAGCGTTTGGGGAAATGCGCTTGAGGTCATGTGGCGAACTGGGTTCGGGGCACCCATTGAGTGGCACTCAGAACCGGGACATTACAAAGTGGTATCAAAGGAGTTTTTTTATTTGACTTACTATTTGGAGCCTCAGTCAGGGATATGACGAGAACGGTAGTTGGAAATAAGATGTTCCCGGGCGTAGCTAACCCGTGTATAGGAAAAATCCAATTTACCTCGTGTTGCAATTTTTCTGATTTTGCAATTTTACAGTTGAACTGATTTTCACCGAAGGGTGACGCACTTGTATTGTGTTGTTTATATTTTATTCATGGGTTCTATTTAGTTGAAACTCGATGAGATGATGGTATTCCATCTTTTGAATCATTTAGGCCCATGTTAAAAATCACATGCCATGCATAGTTTCCATGCCATGTAGGTGCATTAGAATTTGCTTGTTGTTGTGATAGATGTTGTGCTAGTAAAAGCATTTTGTTATGATAGCTTCTTTGATAGATACCTGCTATTTGATAGGGTATTATTGTGTGATCCTGTTTATATAATAGATGCCAAAGTTTTCTTTTTGGGGAGTATGGGCCATCGTTGATCGAAGTTTGGTGGATAATTGGTTTTTTATCCGGTTATAACACATATAAGATGCCAAAATTTGATTCACAGGGAGTATGGGCCCCCACGGATCGGAATTTGGCACTTCGGTGTTGTTTTTTAGTATTATATGGGTTCCGGAGAAGTTTCTAAGGCATACTATCCGAAAACCTAGTATACACGCCGTGTAGTACCTTAAACACACCCTGTATGTTTTTCAGTTTGGGAAGAAAAGAAAACTTTTTGAGTACACGTCGTGTACCCTAAGTACACGGTGTGTAGTTCTTCACGTGGTATAGACCGTGTGGGTAGGGATACATGGAAGGAAAATGCTTGGGTCGAATATGCCATGTACCGGATGTACACGCCGTGTAGTGTTGACTCAGAGTCCACCCATGTAACTAATAAACACAGACGGAGGAGACCTTAAGACATACATGCCGTGTCCACTATGGAACACGCCATGTAGTCTGACCTGGGATCCGTCCATGTAACTAACAACACGGGTTGGTGTAATCCTCTCGTGAACATGCTGTGTCCATCTGGAACACACCGTGTAGTGTGAGTTGTGTACCCGGTCGTGTAACTAACAACACGGGTCGGTGAAGCTCGTCTAGTACACGTCATGTACCTGTGGGACACTCCATGTAAGTCTTGATCAGTGTCAGACCGTGTGGACTTAGCCATGTGGCTGGGAAACGGAGTAGTGTACATGCTGTGTGCGGGTGTAACACACCATGTAGTTCAAGCTGCGTAGTCGGTCGTGTCACAAACGACACAGGTAGTTAGAAATTACACCTTACACGCTGGGTAGATTATATACACGCCGTGTAGTTTTGTTCAACAGGAGCCGTGTGGCTTAGCCATGTAGAAGGACCAGGGAAGGGAAGGGAAGTGAAGTACACGCCGTGTAGTCAGTATACATGCCATGTAGTCAGTATACACTCCGTGTAGTCATGTTTTGCAAATATTGAAATGCCTTCTTCCTCTTGTTCCCCTTTTTGGTTCCTTCATTTTCATACTATGATAATCTTGATCTATGGTGTGCATTTGACCATGTAGTGTCATGCCACTGAGACGTTCACGTGTTGTTCGCTAAGAGAACGACAACGAGTATACTCCATAGATGGTGGGCCATGGGCTACCAGTTGATCCTCTAGCAGAGACAGATGCGGCGCCAGCCGTTATACCAGACACAGGCACATATGCACAGTTCCATGAAGGATTTATGTGGTTCATGAAGACCTTTCAGGGAGCACCACCAGTTGCCACATCCATGGCCAAGCTGACTTGTATATTCCAGCAGCATCATCCGTCTGCATTCTCAGGGGATGGCGGACCATAGGTTGCGAAGTCTTGGCTGGGGTCTATGTAGACTATCATCGAGCATCTAGAGATGCCTCCAGGGTGGAGGGTCATGCTCACGACGTATATGCTGCGTGATTCCTCCAAGAGGTGGTGGGATGTTACTACTCAGTCAGATCATCACAGAGACATGGAGTGGGAAGATTTTTAGTCATTCTTCTATGACTTATTCTTGCCAGAGACACTAAGGGCAGATTGAGCTTGAGAGTTCATGAACCTACAGCAGGGCACTATGTCAGTGATGGATTATTCTGCTCATTTCACCGAGCTTCAGCTCTTTGCACCCGTGTTGGTGGGTGATGAGATGTTGAGAGCCAGACGCTTTGAGGATGGTCTTCGTTATGACATTCGAGCACTGATGAATGTTTTCAAGTTGCCTTCAGTACATGCTATTGTGAATCAGGCGCTGATTACAGAGAGGAACCTGCGGGAATCTCGTGGTGTGGGCCAGGGTGGTTCAACACCAGTTTCCGGTACTATTTCTACTAGTAAGAGGAAGAGACAGATGGACTTCTCTCAGGGTGGAGGTACCAGCTAGAAGAATGTTTCTGGTGGCCAGGTCATGTGCTACTAGTGTGGTAAGGAGGGGTACAAGAGACCGCAGTGTCCATGAGACCCGGTGGAGTGCAGAGATTACGGAAGGATGGGTCATCTGCAATGCTTTTGCAGGGCATTTCCACAAGTGGCTAGTGGGAGGGGTTCTGTGTAGACTCCACATGTGGGAGCATGACCAACAGCTTTTTGCCAGTCAAGGAACTGAAATACGTCAGGGCGTGCAGGCAGAGATGGTGTTTGTGGTCATGGTAGCCAGACACCAGGATTTCAGAGGCAGTAGGGAGGGATAGCTCTGGGTAGCCAGGCTGTGTCGTAGGGTCATGGCACTGGGCAGGCATATGCAGTGAAATAGACCCAGTAGGAGCAGGATCCCGGACCTTTTATAGTCAGAGGTACTATTCTAGTAGCTTCTGTTTTATCTTCAGTACTTTTCAATATGGGTGTTACACATAGTTTTATATCTGTTCCAATTTTAGAGATCCCTAGGCTCTATGTTTATACTTCTTCTGATATTATGATACTAGACACTCTGTTGGAGACTAGAACGGCTGGTGTGCGTAAGTGCAAGGAGTGACCCCTAGTGGTTGGAGGGTGTCACATTCTTTGGGACCTATATATCTTAGAGATGATAGCTTATGACTTCCTTCTCTGGATGGACTAGTTGGTTCCCTTTCGAGCCTTTGTAGACTGCTATCATCGGAGGGTGAGTTTCACGTCACCAATGGGTGGAGAGTTTCTATGCAAGGGAGAATGGGATGTTTAGTCAAGTTGAGATGGACTAGAAAATCATGGGTGAGGTGGAGTCCCAGCCCATATTGCGAGTTTATATCTGGACGACCATGGGACTTTTCAGACATATTTCCCTCCAGTGCTTAAATGTTTCAGGGATGTCTTCCCGGATGACTTTTTGGGTCTACCTCTGGAGCGTGAGGTGGATTTCTCTATCGAACTTGTTCCAGGATCAACACAGGTTTCCATTACTCCTTATAGGATTGCCACGCCTGAGTTGCAGGAGCCCAAAAGGGAGTTAGAGGAGTTAGAGGCAAAGGGTTTTATCTGACCCAGTACTTCTCCTTGGGGTTCACTGGTCCTCTTTGAAAAGTAGGCGGATGGTACCCTCATACTCTATGTGGATTATCGGAAGTTGAACCAGTTGACAGTTAATAACTGATATCCCTTGATGAGGATTGATGATCTTTTTGATCAATTTCATGGAGCACGAGTGTTCTCGGAGATTTACTTGAGATCAGGATATCATCAGCTACATGTTAGACCATCTGATATACCTCTCACATTTTTAGAAGCAGGTATGGTATATATGAGTATATGGTTATGCCGTTTTGACTCACGAACGCTCTAGCAGTTTTCATGGCTCTGATGAATCGTGTGTTCCATCCCTATCTGGATTCTTTTATGGTAGTATTCATGGACAATATCTTGGTGTACTCTCACACTCAACATGACCGTGCCTCCCATCTTAATATTGTAATGAGTACACTGAGAGAGCATCGACTATATTCTAAGCTCTCAAAGTGCCACTTTTGGATGGACCATATACACTTCTTGGGCCATATCATCTCAGAGTCAGGAGTTGCAGTAGACCCAAAGAAGGTGAAAGCAGTAGTTTCCTGGGAGCATCCCAAGAACGTGTTAGAGATACGAAGTTTCTTGGGGCTGGCTGGTAACTACTGATGCTTCATATATGACTTATCCCACTTAGAATCATCGTTGATGGGTTTGAATAAGATGGGTGTGAAGTTCGTTTGGTCAGAAGCTTGCAAAACAGCCTTCCAGCAGCTAAAGGGAATGTTGACATCAGCACCGATCTTGATACTCCCAGAGCAGGGGAAGAGCTATACAGTTTACTGTGATGCATCAGGTATTGGGCTAGGAGCTGTGTTGATGCAGGGTGATCAAGTAGTTTCGTACGGGTCTCGGCAGTTGAGGCCACATGAGAGGAATTACCCGACACATGATCTCGAGTTTGATGCAGTTGTTCAGGCGTTGCACTGTTGGAGACATTATCTCTTGGGAGAACATTTTGTGTGTTCACGGACCAAAAAAGTCTCAAGTAAATATTTACCCAGTGTGACTTGATCCTGAGATAGCGAAGGGGGGTTGAATACCTTCAGTCCTTCGATTTTGAGCTTTCCTATACACCAGGTAAAGTTAATGCAGTAGCTGATGCACTGAGCAGGAAGACTCAGATACAGGCAGTGCAGGAGGCCAGTGGTGAATGGCAGCTTATGGATTTGTTCTCTGAGATTCATTTGGAGGTGCAAGACAGTCAGGGTAAGACCTATCTTTCATCTTTAGTTGTGACTTCTATCCTCTTGGATAGAGTGAGGATGAGACAAATATCTGATTCAGAAGGCCTAGTTCTACGGGAGTCGGTGGTAAGTGAGGACCCTCCTCCTGGTTGGATGATAGGCGATGATGAGGTACTATGTTTACATGGATGAGTATGGGTTCCAGGAGATATACACGAGGAGATGATGTGAGAGTTTCATGCTTCATCCTGGGAAGTTCATCCCGGGGTTACCAAGATGTACCATGACTTGAGGCGCCAATACTGGTGACTGGGTATAAAGAGCGAGGTAGTTGGTTTTGTTACGAGGTGTTCCACCTGTCAGCAGGTGAAGGTGGAGCATCAGAGACCAGCTGAACTGTTATAACAGTTACCCATTCCGAAGTGGAATTGGGATGATGTCATGATGGATTTCGTGATAGGTTTGTCGAGGTCACCTAGAGGCAATGATGATGTGTGAGTTGTTGTGGATAGACTCACGAAGGTAGCTCACATTTTTCTGATCAAGAATACCTTCAAGGTTGACGAGCTCAGAAGGCTGTATATCTGAGAGATCATGCGTCTTCATGGGGTGCCTTGTTCTATCATTTCAGATAGGGATGCCCATTTTAAATCTCGTTTCTGGAAGAGTTATCATAGGGAAATGGGTATATAGGTGCTTCTAAGCACAGCTTACCACCCTCATACTGATGGTCAGTCAGAGCATACGATACAGGTGCATGAGGACATGCTACGTGCATGCATCCTAGAATTTGGGGGATCTTTGTAAAATCATATACCCCTAGTCAAGTTTTCATATAATAATAGTTTTTATGAAACTATTGAGATGGCACCATACGAGGCTTTATATGGTAGGCCATGTCGATCACCGTTGTGTTGGTTAGTGGCAGGTGAGGCAGCTTTACTGGGACCACGTCTCATGAAGGAGACTTCTGAGAAGGTCCAGTTGATTCAGAAGCGGATGGATACCGTGCTGTCTCGTCAGAAATCATATGCTGATTGTTGTAGATGACCTTTAGAGTTCGTGATTAGGGATCAGGTTTTCTTGCGTGTTTCGCCGAGGTTGCGACCCAGGCGGATCCGAAGGTAGGGTAAACTTTCACCGAGGAATGAGGGTCCATTCGAGATTCTGGAAAGAGTCGGGTTGGTTTCCTATCAGTTACAGTTACCACATAGGTATCGGGACATGCACGATGTCTTCCATGTATCTCAGTTGCGCCACTATCATTCAAACCCGTCTCACATCCTTCAGCCCGAGGAGGTTGAGCTTCAAATAAATGCATCCTTTGAGGAGTATATGATCCGTATCGTTGATAGGAGAACGATGGTTCTCCGAGTCTAGTCATTTCCTCTCGTATGGGTGATATGGTAGCATGGCCGAGTGCAGGACGAAACCTAGGAGCGGGAGACCGACGTACCTGTTCAGTGGCCAGAGTTTTTCACAGCTATACCTTCACCACCCTTGGAAGGTAAATTTAGGGATGAATTTCTTCAAGGGGGGAAGTTTTTAAGAACCCGGTTCTTACATTTTAGGTACCGGTTTCTTATTTTCTATTTTCCTTATTTATTTTTTGTGAAAATAAGGAAAATGGGGGAAAATCCCAAATTTTGGAAGTACACGCCGTGTACTTTTCCACATGCCATGCACTTTTGGCCGTGTGGGAAGAGTACACGGGGCGTGTGGCCATGTCAGCGATGAAGGTTGTAGGAAATGACTTCACGCCATGTAGTGGTTTTTACATGCCGTGTAGTCAGTCGGCAGGCGAATAGTAAGGAGGTGGCTAGATGTGCGGTAGAACACACCGTGTACTCATGAAGACACATCATGTAGTCATGTCGGCATGTGAACAGTGCCACGCTGGCAGGAAGCTGTCAGAGGAACAGTTAAAAAATGGAAAGTACACACCGGGTACTTGGAAATACATGTTGTGTACTTTGTTTTTTTCTCTTAAAATGGGCAGTAGCCTCCCCTGTTCACAGGGAAGTCTTGGAACGGGAAGAGGGATCGGGAGAGGGAGGCTGGAGCTTTGGAGATCTGCCGAGCGCACATCAGGAATATGTTTCCGCCTCGGATGATCTCGTTGTAACCGCACGGGTAAGAGCTTCCTTCTTCTAGTGTGTCTCTTGAAAATTTTTCCTCTAATGGAAGTTATTTATGTTTAAGAGAGAATTATTTTACACCAGATCTACCTCGTTTTAGGATGATTCTTGGAACTCCATTCGAGTATACTGATTAGGGGTGTTTAAGGTAGGTGGCTTGGTGTTTAATTTTCCAACTAATGTGAGTTTTGTGTACCGTTATGATACACGCCCATGAATGGGGTGTTGTATGGATGAGGCCTTGTGGAATTAAATACCTAGAATTGTTTAGGCAATTTAAATGTGATATTAAACTGCTTTTTGTGATCATTTCTTGGATCCAGGACCACCCCGAGGGTGCGTTCCTCTGTTTAGCCATTTGTCCAGGATACCCAAGGGTATGCCTTTAAAGTAATGATTATATAATTTTCATGAGATGAATTTCTTATGTACAGTTTGTTTACATGTTGGGCATGGCCCGGTTACCTGTTTTAGCCTAAGGGCAGTGTTGTGATTAGCCTGTGGGCAGTGTACTACTTAGCCTATGGGAAACTTCTTCCGTGCCTGCGGGCAATTGATTCTGTGCCTGTGGTTGACACCTCGTACGCCTGTGGGCAATATTCGATATGCCTATGGGCAGATTCATGTGTTTGGATTCTCTTTACCTGAGGGTAAGGGTTTGCGTGTCTGAGGACACTGACTATTTACATAGAAATTCACTGTGGTGGATTCTTAATAATAAATAATGAAATGAATGTTAAATGGAAATATTACTGGTAAATTTAGTTACTTTTGAGTACTTCTTAGTTATTGTATTTACTTTTTTACATTGTTGTTGCATGTTATAAACAGTTGAGCAAGGGCCTTTGGTGGGTGCCTACTGGGATTTATTTCTCACACCTTGTTTGGGTCATGCTTTTTGGCCCAAATAGATTACATTTCTATAGGTATGGATAAGGGAAAAGGTCCCTATACAGGTATTTGATTACTACTGAGGAGTAGGGGAGCATGGGACCGGGATTAGGCTCTTGATGCTATTGGCTGTTTTGATTTGGTTTTGTTGTACTCTGTATTGTGTTGTACTGTACTATTTTGTAACATGTTCTGGCTGTTTTCTTAGAACATAAGACATGCTGCATCGGCATCTATATAACTGGTGGTTATCTTTTACAATAGTTGTTACATTAAATGTGTATGGTTTATTGATTCCGTTGTTGTTGTATGCTTTCTATTTTATTCTGTTGCGCTACACTTTGAAAAATGAGGGCATAGTTTTCCCACTATCAGACTTAGGCCCTTGCTACTGGTCGGCATCCTCTGGAATTTGTGGAAATGTGCTTGAGGTCACATGGGGAACCAGTTTTGGGGGCACCCATTGAGTGGCACCCGGAATTGGGACATTATAGTGTAGATCATCTACGATGGCCCAGTGGGAAGTGGATCTATTTGACCTGGTAGGCCCACGGGCAGGAGCAGCTCTGTGTAACCCAACAGACCCATGGTACTCATCAGTTATGAGTACCTCAGTATGATGACCAAAGTGGGAAGTGGATCAATGTGACCTAGAAGGCCCATGATGGGGAGAAACTCTGTGTGACCCAGTATACCCATGGTACTAATCAGGGATGAGTGCCACAGTAGTCCAAGACTAGTGAGAAGCTACTTTGTGTAACACGACAATTCCATAGTGGGGAGCGGCTCTATCTGACCCGGCATACCAAGGGTACTCATTCGGGATGAGTACCACAATAGCCCAAGGTGTTCAATGTTGTGACTGATGGTCTTTATTTCTATAGTCTGGATTATACCTATATGAGATGAAAGTACCTTAGTGGTTCATCATACGAGTGTACCTCAGTGGTTCAGCATACGAGTAGACCATAGTGCTCTAGTAGACGAGTCAACCTCAATGAATCATCAAGGATGAGTCTCTCAGCAGTACACAATGATTCGTCCCTACAATAGATAAATATTACTTTCTATATTTTTAGATATACCTGGTGTGAGCTATATTTTCTTTTTGGTTTTTTTGTGTGGTCTTTACTTTATGGTCTTTCCACCATGGTTTGGGGTCGCTACTATTTATTGTGTTAGTCACCCCTAAACGGGATTCACAAACACATTCCATGTCCCATGTAGGAGATCAAAGCTTTAACAGAGACCCTGGTGGTTTGGGACCAGGTGGTGCTCATTGAGATGGGATGGATGAGAATACTTTTATGGATAAAGGTAGCTACTCTTTGCCTATCCTTCAGGTGGGGTCTTCTGTGGATGTCTTACAATGATCTTTTTTACTTTCATATTTTTAGTTTTTCTTTTTTTGGTTTGGTATTCTGGCCCATTTGACTTACATCTTCTACCTTTTCTCAGTGGTTGTTTAGTGGCATCCATGTTTTCCATTCTAGCTATTTGGGAAGTGGTTGTTTGTGTGCGTGCGTGCGTACAAGTACTCAAGAAAATGCCTCCCACTCATGGGATAATTCTTTCAGGGCTAGCCGACAGCCCCTAACCTTTGGGTGGAAGTCTTGGGGTAGTCGTGGCATGGGCCCTGGGGGATGGGTCGTGACAAAGGATTACTTTTCCATCCGGTAATTCCCTTTACATGGATGAATTATAGTTCTATGTACCCATTTGGAATGTATCACATATTCAATCCATTCATGGGAATTTTTTTTGAATTTTATGTTGATGACCTGGTGGTTAAATCTTGATAGCGTTCGGACCACCTAGAAGATCATGAAATTATCTTCAACAAATTATGAAAGATCAACCTGAAAATGGACCCCTAGAAATGTGATTTCGGTGTTACCTATATAAAATTACTCTGATTCATTGTATTTCATCATTATATCAAAGTCTACCCCCATGAAGAGAAAGTCCATACATATCATGCCACCTCCTCAAAACCTTAGAGTATTGAGAGGAATTCAAGGAATTTTTTCTTCATCCGACACATTATATCCAAACTTATGGGGAAATTTCTTTCCATAATCTGGTTGATGAAAAATGAGTTACATATCCATGGACTAAGGATTTCTATGAATCATTCGATAGTCTTAAGAAATCCCTCCTAGTCGCACGAGTCTTAATTCCTCCTATTGAATGAAGACCATGCCTCTTTTGTGATAGCCTTAGAGAGATCACTAGGTTTCTTCCTCATGGAAAATAATGGTTTTAGTTGCGAAAATATCCTGTATTACCTCATCAAAACCATGATTAATGTAAGGACTCATTATTCTAAAATTGAGAAATTTTGTTTGGGTCTAATATTTATATTCTAGTAACTGATACACTAATAAGGTATCATAATGTTTATCTGGTCTCTCATAGAAACCCACTCAAGTACATTCTTAGCAGTCTAATGTTGACCAGGCATCTTTCACAGTGGGTGGTCATCCTATAGCAGTTTATCAATTATTTCATTCCTTAGAAAGTGATAAAGTATAAGAATTATTATAATTCATAGAATATAACCCCTCAAAAGAAATGAATTCATTGGATACTGAATTTCCTAATCAACAAGTATTTTCTATTCAAGAGGTCCCCTGTACATGGGAGATTTATTTTGATAGTTCATCCATATTTTTGATAGGGAAAAGGTTGGAAGACCCCAAGATCAACAATGTGGGTTTGGTATTCATGCTCATTTCTCTATCTAATATAGTCTTACCTTACTCCTTCCTATTTTTAGAAGGTTGAATGAATAATGAAGCTGAATATCAGGCTCTCATTATGGCACTAGAGCTGGCACTTCATGTTTAAGTGAATCACATGAAGATAAAAGGTGATTCAGAACTAGTCATCAAGAAGGTTAATGATGATTGTTTCCTCGAAAAAGAAGCTATAATACCCCTTTTAAACCACAAACAAGGACTAATGGTGGAATTCCATTTGGAACCAACATTGACTCACATCCCACGGTCACAAAATCCAAAGATGATGCACTAGAAAATGATTCCATAGCTCTAGCCGATCTAGAGAAAGGTGAAATAGTCATAAGAATTTTTCACATTTAGATGATCTCACCCTCCACTAAAGGAAACATGGTAAAGATTGATGAGATTAGTCTCATCCCCAAACCGAACAGTCTTACCACCAGCTAGATGACACTTATGGTGGAATAACTTCAAAATGGAAAAATATCATTAACAGAGCTAAGAAAGAGTATATATACATATTACTATTTAACTTTGTTCTTTATGATGGTATAGATCATAAAAATACCCTCCAAAAGAAGATCCATGATGGGGTCCTTCTCAGGTGCATCGATGGAGAAGATTTTGTTGCTATCATGAAGTAAGTGCACACTAGAGCCCATATCACCCACCAATTAGGACATAATAATTCCCACAAAATCCAAAGACTTAGGTACTAATAACCCACTCTAACATAATAATGAACTAAATTTTCCATAAAGTGTCCCTCCTTCGAAGATCAAGCCAATATAACTCACCAGCCTCTAGAGTTTCTTCATACATCCATGTAGTTCATGTACATTCTCACTATAATTGACTTCTTATCCAAGTGGGATGAGGTCATTCCACTCAAATAAGTTAGGTAAATAAATATATTTATCTACGTAAAACCTAACATCATCACCAGATTTCATGTCCTTCAGAAAATACTGATAGAAAATAACATGAATTTCTATTCTTCGGAATTAAAGAAGCTATATGAGGAGTATGAAATCATGTCCAACCATTCATCTCATTACTCTATAGTAGCTAATAGAAAAATGGAGTATTTCAACAAGATTCTATCGAATATACTCCAAAAGATGGTAGATAAGTATAAAAAGGCATGGTTGTAGAAGCTCCTACATGCCTTGTTGGCTAACTAGACTACGGTCTACCCCTCCACATACGTGACCCAATACTCATTATTATACGAGATATATGTGTTCCTTCCCATATAAGTTTAGTTTTCCTCACTCCACATTTCCATATTCAATTAGTTATCCATAGATGAGAAATCATTGAAATGGTTTGATGAATTGGAGAAACTATATGAGAAGATACTTCATGCCTTGAATCATTTGAAATTCCACCAAAACTAGATTTTCTGATCCTTTTAGAACAATTTACACCTTCCATATTTCATAAATGGAGATATGGTGTTGGTCTTCAGTACTTTGATGATACTTGGAAAGAATACTCCAAATCTAGAGCCAAAATGGGAGGTACCCTTTGTCATACACAAAGTCTACTTCAATGGAGATTATTATTTGATCTCGATGGATGGAAATATCACCACATCTCCAACCAATGATAGGATTCTAAGAAATAATTTTTGTAATCTAAATAACATTTACATGCTACACTACATTAAACTTTGTGACTAGTATCTATCACATGAACATAAAAATCATGACACATCATCCATTTTATAAGAAGATTAATGGTGTGACACCATTATTCTATTTGAATGATGTCAAAATACATAGAATTATCATCTTAACTACATGACATTAAACTACGTGAACATATCCTTACCGTTTGATGTTAAAATTCATTAGAATTATCATCTCATTGATGGTTCACCATACATGACTAGATTTGTAATGAAAAAAAAAAGTTTAAATGCCCCTCCCTATATATAGGAAAAACCTACAAGGGGAACTAATTCAAAGAACTATGGGTAGTTTGATTCCTTCCCTCACAAGATATGTAGTGACATCCAGATCACTAGTCATGGCACAACAATAATGAAAATTCTTTCACATTGAGTCACCCATGTCTTTATAACAAGATATTAAACTTCATGTCCAAGTGTCCTTACCACATGACTTTAAACTGCACAGTTCCTCAAGAACTACACATTTCCTCATGGTCATCCCAATGGGATATGTATTGAAACTCATTCCCTATATCCTAGGAAATTACATAAAATATAGGAAAATACCCCCCCCCCCCCCACACACACATACAGATCAAACTTGAGTAGTGAAATCTATTTAAAAACTAAGTGTGGCTTGATTCCTATTCACCTAAGAAATATAGTGACGCCCAGGTTCATTATCTTGGGTCTAACCCAATCATAAACTCATTACAAAGTATTTCCCCCTTTGGTATTTTGAATTTGTCCTCTATTTGATATGTATTGAGAGTTTGGGAGGAAATAGACCCCCTAGTTCTCCTTTCATGTCGATACTCTTATTATCCACACAATCCCCTTTAATAAATTTTCACACAATCATGGTTAAGGATAGACAATGATAAATTTCAAAACTACCATGGGGAAAACCTAGGATTCCTCATGCGACCAAGTACATGAGAAATAAATGATTAACATCTTCATCACAAGTTGATAAACTGTAGCCTTACCCTATTTCATAAAAATAGGATACCTCACAATAATTCTAGGATACCTCATTCCACAAGTACAAGATATTCCAATATCACCATCAGAGAGGAAAATACCTCCTACACCAATCACCTACCATGTCATGTTTAAGAACTCTATTTGTCTTCATTATCATTTTGAAAACATATATAGAGACACCTAAATCATACATCCTAGCTCTACCACACCAAAGGTAAAAAATTTCCCTCCCTATATGTGGATGATACTTACTCATAGAGTATTCATTTCAAAAACTACATGTAGCTTGATTCCTATTATTGCAGGACACATAGTGGCCACTAGATATCTTGCATTAGGTTGAGCCACAAATTCCCCTAATTCATAAGATGATTTTAACTATCCTTTTATCTTGAGGAATGTTTTCGTGATGGGATAGTGTTTATTTCTGGACAAAAAATAAAATTTCCCATAAATATAATACATCATCATCATGATCTCATGATATTAAACTGCATGGTACAATGTTCATGTTTCAAGATAGTAAAATACATGCCACCTACGTCCTTACAGAAAGATATTAAACTACAAGGTTCCTATATAACTATGTGTGTCTTGATTATCATTCCAATGATTTGTGTAATGATGCCTATACCTCATGACTTAGGCCTAGCTCTGAAATACATAAATTGAACCCTCCCCTTCATATAAAAAAAATAGGAATGGATGACTCCAAAAAGGGTCCCTTTATTTAGAGGTCTATTTCAAGTAATGGTCCCTCTATCTTCACATAAGAAGGATCTGTGTGAAGATGCATGTTTATAACTACATGTGTCTTTATTCCTATCTACACAGGATATATAGTGATGCTCAGAACACCAATATCAGTTCTAGCCACAACAATTGATAATCAATAGAAAAATATCCCCTATGAATATGGATCAGTCTTATGTAGAGACTTCCCATTCAAAAATATGTATGGATTGACTCCTACCATCATAGGATATGTAGTGATTCCCAGATCTCCAATCCCGGGTCCATCCACAACCAATCAAAATTCCCATATCCTTCATATTATCTTATTTCTGTGGGAGAATAAACCCTTTTTGACCTTGTTTCTCACATCAATCACAGCCCACATAGTCTTAGGAGTTTCATTATTGGATTCTCCTCATGATCAAGATGTATTAATTCACATCAGTGTTATTATTGTCCTAGTTACAAGACCTTAAAAGGTACACCAAATGTCTCTGATACTTGACATTAAATTTCACAGTCCATGTCCTCATCACATTACAATAAACTTCATGATCCTTTAAGAACAACAAATATATTTATTCTAATATTAACATGAAATTTAGTGATTCCTAGACCCCGTGTACAAGCCCCATCCATAGGGTAAAAAATGTGTCCCCATATCCTACATACTAACAAGGACTTATATAAAAGTTCTTAAAATTGGGTTCCTTATTCATGGATATATTAAGAAAACTGAAACTTCCCCTCCTACATATGATTCATATCTGTTTAGGGAACCTCATAATCTGTAGTGAATCACGGTCAGAATGCTTCTTACATACTCAGATACATTTATTCTATTTATCAAACTCTATGTCTCGAGAAATTTTGGATATTTTAAGTCCTAATCGAACCATTGGGGATGGAGGGTCAGTGTCTTGAAGAAACCTTAGTTTAACTATGCACAATATTCCCTAGCTGGCTCTACATAAACCACCTACACAAAAAAGGTTTGTCGACCAAATGTAAATTCATTCTCAGAAGATGAATATTCTATCTCTGTAAGCCTTAATGGAATTTATTGAACTAGATCATTTCTCATGATCCCAGAAACCCCTAAATCATGGTTTTCATTTTCATTCCCCATCATGTCTAAGGAATTTCAGAACATCCCGACAAAGTGAGTCATTTTTTATTCATTGTTTCTAGGACTTTTGGTCCTAGTTGTATGACCTAAAACTACAAGACTGTATTCTACCCTTTCTGTATAATGTTAAACTTCATGGATGATGTCCTAGTCATATGACACAAAACTAAATAGTTTCTAAGAGATAAATTTGTCATGACTGTTGTTACCACATTACATGTAGTGACACCCTAATATTAAAATATGGTTCCATCCATTACATAAAAATATCTCCCATTTTCTTGTATATGATTCAGACTTCTATAGGGATCATTCACACAAGAACTATGTCTGGCTTGATTCTCAATTTGTTGGGATATGTAGTGACACCTATATCTTAAATCATGGTCTGGTTACACATAAATAAAAATTACCCTCTCTTATATATATCATATAGATCTTCATAAGAGGGTCCAATATACATCTCACCATACTCGTGATCTATTATTCAAAGGAATATATACATTCCCCACACAATAATTCAATCAATGTGTCGGGTAACCTTCACAGAACTATGTATATCTTAATTATCATTTTCAAAAGATATGTAGTGACATCTAGACCTTATGTCTTGGGAATATACATAAAAATACTTCCTTTTTATGTATGGATCATAATTTCATGAGTAAAATGTTTCTACCTATTCTCAGGTAATCTTGACATGATGTGATCTTCTCATATTCAAGCACCATACTTTTCACAAAACAAACTTTGTGTCCAAGGAAGTTTGAATCTCTATAAAACTTCCCCACCATTAGAAATTTAGGGTTAGTGTCCTAAGGACATAATTTTTTACTATTAATGATATTCCCTATTTGTCTCTATATAAGTCTCCCACACAAAAGGCATTTCAACCAAAGGAAATTCCACCCCGATGAGAGGATTTTCCTATATCTATACGCCCCAATAATGTTTTCATTCCACATCACTCCTTGAATTAATAAACCCACTAGATTATATCTTAAAACCATTTCCATTCATGTATGATGATGACTAAATATTATTAGATATATTACCATGAAAAGGGAAAATCATTTATCTTAGGGTCAAAGCTAAGTAACCATAAATGTTAGCCCTCATACATCGTTAATATAAAACATTAAGCTATATATTCTATGTCATATTAACAATAATTTAAATTACACCATGATTCATCCCTCATCTACACAAGACAAATTCATGTATTTTTGGTTTATCATTCATGGATGGTGTTGATACAGATTCCCTCATCATTTTCATACATCATTCCCATGAAAATACACCCTACATGGATTGAAAAATATTAATTTTAAAAAATTAACCTTCCATTAATAATGAAGGTCCAGTGTCTTAAAGAGACCTTTGTTTGACTATTCACAAGATGCTTGAGTAGGATCCGCATAAGTTTCCCACACAAAAGTCATGTCAACCAAAGGAAAATATGTCCCTAGGAGGAGCCTCTTCTATCTTAGTGGGCCAGAAAAACATCATTCTCAAACGTATTTTACGGTTACTCCTTGTTTACTTGTCCCATATCATGTTTTAGATTAATAAATCACAAAACAAGGATCTAAAATTCTTGATTCATGTCTAAAACACATTGGGAAATTATAAGATAATAATAGCAATTAGGTTCATCACCTCATAATTCATGGTCAATGTTGATCAAGCTAAAACGTCTATAGTATTAGTTTGGTTTGAAAGAATTTAAACATCACATTAAAAGATACATGATAGTCTCCTTTTTGTAAACATGAAAATTGAACCCTAGGTAAAAGTTGTGTCCCATCTTGTTCATCCTATTTGCATGGTTTAGGAAAGAAATTAGCAATCAAAAGAAAAAAAGAAAAAACCTTCTACGTTGAAAACTTACAAGGGGATGACTAATAAAAAAATCATGTTAGACCTTTTAATATTGTACCAAAGTGAACATAGGAAAAAATTTGTGTGATGATATAAAATTCACAAAGTTTTTAGGGTTTTTCACGACACTTTAGAAATAGTTGAAACTGTGATTTTTGAATCCCTTTTACTGGGAAAAAATTATAGAATTACATGATCTCTCTCCCAAGTGAGATGAATTTGGTATCTTGGTTTTGGTTGAGATTTGTATCCAATGATGAAACCATTCCGTCTTATAAGAGAGTATCTTTAAAAACATGATAAATTGTGATTGCAGGATAAGAAAATGGATGAACATTGGAAAAAAATAAGGTTTAATTAATGAATAAAAATAGGGGACCATATAAATCTTTGATCATATCCATATAAGTAAGAAATTGTGATTACAGAGCTTGGTTAGAAAATTCAAAAAGTTAATATTGTGCCTGATCTAAATCCTTTATGGTGTGGTGGATCCCAGATAAGTCATAATCTCATTATTTTCATTGGCATGTTGTACCTATTCCTTCTCAATAGCATCCAACCCCACCTTCTCATTCTCCTCTTTGAATCATTTGCCTTATTCAATTGTCGAATCAACATGATCTAGATATTAATTTGTCCACTCTAATAATTTTTTAACCTGCTCAAACTCCTAGAGAATTTGATCATCCATGAATATCTTCTCCAATACTTGATCCCAAAACCTTGAATCCGTCCCATCATTCTCAACTACATCATTAATAAATACATTTATAGTAGTATCAATGTGGTCTATAGACTATGTAGATGAAAGATGAGATTATTGTGTTCTATCCTTCTCTCAAGTGGAAATCTCCTCTATCACCACATGATATATGGTATGATATCCCCCCAATACCCAAACATTAGAAACATGTGGAATATTTTGGGCAATTTGACCATCAGGTTTGGTAGGGTAGTCTAAAAAATTATCTACCATGTGTTATTCCATGCAATTTGATGGGAATCACAATGATTTTTGAGATCCTCTTGATCCACTTCAGAATCTATATTAGAAGGTAGAATGTATTCAAGAAGTAGTTCCACCAGATAGGGTCCTTATTTAATATCTTTAGTAAGACATGACTCTCAGATAACTATCTCCCTTGCAACATATTTTTTTTGGTAGTAGAGAAACAGTTGTAGCTGAAGAAGCTTGTGTAACTAACCCTGAATATTATTGATTAAAGAATTTAGTACATGAATTTAAAATGATAAAAGTAATGGATAGAAGGGATAATAACTCTCCTTCACTTTTAAAACCATCAGGGTCCCTAAAAATATTTGTTCCCTTACCTAAAAAATTGATATTGCATCCTACATGTTTATGTTGACTTTGGTTTCATCTAGAGACACATGTGGTTTAGGCACATGCTTACCCATGTTACTGGCCTCTAGAAGATCACTCACTAATAATAAACTAGTATAAATAACAAGCATGAAACTCAGAGTGATGGAAATGTCTGACTCTCCCTGATATCGATTCACTCATTTTTCAACATCTTGGTTCTCTATTGGGATAGGATTAATACACTAAATATAAAAGTTTACCTCTAAAATATCTCCCCCTAATTGAGCAGATTTTGTTTGATAATGAGTTGTTCCCTAGGGGATTGGAATGCCCATGATCCCCTCAATTGTTTGGGATTCCTTATCTTTCTCTAGTATAACTGTTAGGGGTATCACATCTATCTCCCAAGAAGAAGGGGATGTGATCCCCTATACAGTTGATGTTTTCTGACTCACTGGACTAGTAGTAATTCATGAGATATATCAGCACATAGAAATACATAACATGATAACTATGTAAAGAGATAAAAACAATAACCCTTTTTCCTTATCTCTAGACATATCGTCAGCTATGATGCCTACCAATTCTTCTTGGTGTCCCATGGAGATGGTCTCCTAAAAGAAAAAGCAGCCACAGCTGGGGGTGGAAAGGTTTCTATAGAATTTTCTACAAAAAAATTCATATCTTATACCTACTCAAGATATCCTTCTATAAAATCTCCCATGTTCTAAGAGATGTTCTCCCTAATAGCAATGCCCATGGAGTGTACTCTAGGGAAGGAACATGTTTTTAAATTTCTCTATGCTTTTAAAATTACTCGGAATAGGTATTCAAGGTTATGGAAATAATCAGGATATAATTTGATTCAAACAAATATATTACCTATTCATTGGCATTATCTCACCCAGTCATGATTATCACCATTTAATCTTGTTAGTGGCTCCAATAAATTTTATCCATGTATGAGTGAAGGTATATGTTCATATCTCCTATATATATGTCCACTTCTTGAGGATCTTCTTGAGAAAATATTCACATGGGAGTAGTAATAGTCAAATCCCATAAGATCAAGGTCCTCATCCTGAAGAATTTCTCAAATGTATTCAGTAAATGTGCTTGTTATCAAGGTATTTAGTGATCTATATCCCTATGTGAAGGTTGTAGTGACGATAATGGATATTTCTAGGAGATCCACCCAAGTATGTGGGGAGAGTTTCATCCAACGCAATTTTTTTCACGGTGCCTCAACCACTATAAATCCCTCTATGGTGGGGTTCTTATGAGACCCCTGATAGGAAGGAGGAATTCCCCCCAAACACATTTACGATTGGGTTCAACTTCATCGACATCCCCATAGGAATTATTATTATCCTATTAATCCTCACTGACCTTAGAAATCACTATTTCAAGCACTCACTTAAAGTATATATTATAGTTCTATAGGGAATGGACTGAGTCATCAATATATCAATGATAATGGTTGACCTTCTCGGGGTAATCAGTGTAAGAGATAGTGGAGTGTGTCGACACATATCCATATCAGGTCAATGTAACCTCCTTCTCCTATAAAAACATCCATAGATCACAATGAAAATGGGAACAACTCAAATAATCCTATTGTATTTGGGATGACAGAAAAGAAGAATTAAGAGGGTTGGATACTTGACCTTAAGTGGTAGCACCAAAAACATGGGAAATTAAACCCTTGGAATTCAACATCATTCATAAGGGATCAAACACTAGGGATTTTATTATCTTTTTATAATCCATTAATTCCTAGTTATTTGACTTTTATCCCCTTTAGCCATGGGCATCGTTTGGCTTTGGGAATCAAGGACTAGTTTTTTTAATTGATCTTCATAGTATGATCAATTCCAGGACATGGAATAATATTTGGAAAACACTAGATTAAAACCCACATAATACATAAGCCCAATATGGAATTGGGTATCCTCATAAGTAAACATAAACCAATGATTTTGAGCTACCATTAAGTGATCCTCTTATCATGTACTATTGATGGTTTGAGTACAAAACATCTAAACATAGTTTAGTTGATATGAGAATCTATAGGGTGTCTACCCCTCACATATAATCTCACCATAAATCCTTTCAAATAATATGTCTTCTCTCAAATAAATAAGATATCATTTCCTATAATGGTCCCCAGATCCATCGTTTACCAAATTATCAGAGGGTGGATGTAAGGAGCATAGGTAAAATGATCATGATAGTTGAACCAATTAATTATTTCCCAATAACTCTAGTATGATGGGATGAACCCACTAATTTTTTGAAGTTGTGGATAGAAGATAGATTTTGGGATCTATTGACTATTGATAAATCTATATCTTCCCATATGGGATTCTTCCCAGTCCTAGATAACTTGGAAGGGTGCCACTATCCAGTATGGTGGAATCCCCTCACCGATACATCCTAGAAAGTAGTATGAATTTTCCAATAATAGAATGAAAATGTTATTATGAATTATGGTGGACCAAATATCTACCATTATAAAGGTTATGACTATAACCCCATTACCATATTCATGCACTGGTAGTATCCATTCACTCAGAAACATGGCATGAAAAGCTACCAGTCAAAATAGATGGTCGATATTGGGGATGAAAATTCAACTACACTCATTAAATCAAAACTCTTCAAGAATGGGAAAATAATAATTGATAAATAGTTGGGTATCAATAGTCAATAAATTCCTTAGCCTCCTTATACAAGGCTCTTGGCCACATATCATAGAAAATGTATTAATCTAATCTTAAAATGGGGAATTCTACTTTGAGCAATGATCACCCTTCAATAGATCCTTCGCCTTATGAATGAGTTTCATAGAAAGATGGGTCCTGTCAATATCATCATAAGATTAAGGATGTGGTTGAAACACATCATACATGTCACCCATGAGGGGAACCCTTGAAATAAATTGGCCATCCCAGAGACTGAGTCCATCCTCCCCATCCAGCATGTGAAAGGTATTGGTGTATGGGATCCATCTATTGAGTATATGCTAGATAAAATTTTGGTTTTGATGAGAGTAATTATATTAATCCTAGACTCCCTCATATATACACACTTCCTTCAACTCATTATTAATCTCTTCACATGTCATTTGGACCCAAAAATCCCACCCCTGGTCCATGTTGAATTATCCCCCAGGAAAAAGGTCTCATTCCAACAAGAACCCTAGTTGATCTCTTTTCATGGCCTTCCAAGAAATACTATAATAGTAATTGATATCACCTTATGGTTCCCACATAGATCCTTCTGGAGACTTATTTTTGTTATTCAAAATACATATGGGGTTTGATATTTCCGAATGAATAACCAGTTTGATGAAATATTGTCACAGTGAATGTTGGTGATTTTGATTATCCAGGATGTAGGGGGATTTACTGTGGATGGTGTTGTGATTGAAACATTTAAAGGAATCCAAAAACCTTAAATAGACATCCAGTTTGAGAGAAAACACATATTTTTACCCATTTTTAAAATCCCCTCCAGAGATTAATGGAATTGGTTGATGATGGTTTTGGAATTTCCATCGATTGAATTAATAATGGCTTTCCACCTCTCATTGGTAGTAGAAATAGTAGTGGAAGAAATAGTGGAAATGTCTTACAAGGAATCAATTTTCCAAAAAAGTATTAATAAGTACAAAAGGTGATAGTATTCATTAAAATGGAAAAGTATGAAGCACCATGAACCATCGATCTGTGAGGAGTTGGCCTGCGAACCATAAATTTGTGAGGCGTTGGGTCATAGACCATTAGTTCTCGAGGTGTTTCCCACTAAGTGTTAGATTATAAAAACATGGTCCGTGAGACTCTTGGTAAATAAATAATCTAGTCACTATGTGGTAAATAGAGAGTATGGTTCATGGGGTATTACCTTTTAGTTTTTCATATAACCATTTGAGAAGAAGAAACTCTATGCAGGAGCATCTCAGTAGAGGATAGATCATGGAGATATGGTTCATAAAAAGTATTTATTAACGGATAAATGAACTATATACACTACATAAAGTCATGGTCCCCTCTTTTGGGTCCACTTTCATACCATAAACTAGTTCAAAATGGGATCAAATTCTATATTTTAATAGCCTCTTTTTTTTTTACCAGAACCCATTCTAATGGGGAAATTTGTTGGGTCCTAAAAATAGTGTATACAATAAAAAGAGAATTTTATGAGTTTAGTTAAGGTAGAAATGAATCCCAATAAGAATCTAAAGAAATTTTCAAATGGGAAAAATCTGTTGAGGAAGTCTTGGGTTCATGTAGTAAAAATAGCTACATGGAGCATTGCTCCACATGGTGTTCTACTACTTCCTGAAACACCTAGAAAAAGAAATATTTAATGTCTTGAGATTATACCAAAAGTGCCCGTGAATGAAACCAAATATTTTTGTGGCTCGTGAAGGTAATTTCTTCCCCTTTGAATGGCTATCCCCCATGAACAAAATCACTTATGGAAAAAGAGAGTACTGCTAGCGGCCTTGAATGAATCCAAGTCATTTGCAGGGTCAGACAGTGATTTCAGCCCCTATGAACAACCTTACCCCATAAAAAATCATTTTCATATTGGAATCCTTCTTGGGATCTAACAAACAAAGACCAACATCCCACCATAGATGACCAACCATCCCGGTATCTGGGTCCTCCATTTTTCATTAAAATGCCCTCAAGGGGAACCAAGATAAAAAACAATAGAGGACAACATATGAAAGAGTCAAGACTTAGATAATAATTTTGAGAACAATGTGATGGCCATTGATTCCTAATAGGTAAACCCACTGAATAGAATAGGGGAAGAAATAAATTCATCCGGCTATCTATAAACCCAAAACCCCATTGTAGACACCATTCTATGAGGATTGATCGAAATTTCTCTTTCTAGACCACTATCATGTGAAGTAATAAATATATGATGAGGGATCCCAAATCTACGTAGAAAAATACTACATGGGAGGAAAATTATCCCATGTAGAAAAGTGGTACATGGGAAGAACCTAGCCTTCCATATAAAAACACTATATGGTTAGAACTCAGGTCTTCATAACACAATGCTGCATGGATGGTACCCTCACTCATGTAGTAACATGCTATGTGGAGGGAACCCCATTCCACAAAAAAATGTTCTATACAAAATGGGTCATCCTAGGGTGTTCTTATATCTAGCTCCTATCACTTCTTACTATAATACCATCGGGCCCCACTTCATCCTCTCTGAAAAGTAGCCTAATACCATCTATCCAAGGCCTCTTCCAAATCTACCTAACATTAATGATTAGATCGTCAGGCACACTAGTGTTTCCTCCCAAGTATGTATAACCATGGTAAGAAAATTCAAGTTGGTAACCACTTAAATAAGGTTGACCGCACAAATTTATTCAAATCTAAATTCCCATGTTAAAGATTATACCAACCTTGGAGTTCTTATGGTCTCATAGGTTATCATGTGAACCTCCCAATTCTAGGGATTGAGAGGAACCATTGGTCTTTCCCTTTGATGAGGGTTGGTGTGGGACACTCTTCTCTTCACCAGGAAGCAGCAGGGAATCACTCCTAGAGTAGACCCCTAGTCTTTATTGTGGGATATGGAACTCTTTCTCCTCTTCATTATCCCATGGTGTACTAATGGGAGGGGACAGACATTAGTGCCCCCTCTCTCTCTCCCTTTGGGCCCAGGATGAGAAAGAAATAGAGGATATGCGTGTTTGAGATATTTCTTTCACTCTCCATGTGAGATTTAATAGTCATCCACTAGTGGACAAAGTGGACCATGTGATCTTCTGATCTAATTATTCTTCTTGTTTCTCACACTAACCATGAATTGTGAGGGCATAGAGGGTAGTGGTGATCATGTCATCTACATGATCCCAAACCTCAAATGGGAAACCCCATATGGGTAATCCCCAACCCAATACCTTCAAAGGGTCATATTCACAATGAATAAAATTCATGGGTGTCTTACTCGATATAATCCAAAATCATGTCCCCTAAAATAGAAATCCTCACAGGTTTAAGCCCAAACATACTGAATTATGTCGTCATTGATTCCCAACTGACTGGGATATATATGAAGCCTTCCGGAGGTCCAAACACAATAGCTAAATTCACATTAAGGTTCCCTATTCCATATTCTCGATAGGGTAACATCCAACCCGGAGGACCATATTCCTTATGGGCCACCTTCATAATCATCCTTATTAGGTCACATCCTCAGAAAGATAATTACCCTACCCAAGAGACCACATCACTTTTGGGTCCCTCAGGCCACCCCAGCATAAGACCCACATTGTCCTTGATCAAGCAACTTTCACCTGGACATCCTTGTTGCTTGAAGTTAAACTTCATGGTTTGGTCCTCATAAAATTACCTTAAAAGGTAACACATCCTATTAAGTGGCACTAAACTATATGGGTTCTGATTCCATTTTCAAGGATACATTGGAATCCCATCTTATGGGTTCGATGCCGATATCAAAACTACTTTAGTCCCCCTTGATGACTGTAAAATCCATAACGCCTCATAGTGTGTCTTAAAACTAGAATCTTCCTAATGAATGACCAAATTTACTATTGTATAACCATTAAATGATATCATTGATGGATAACCTCAGATACATGCAGATGATTACAAACCTATGTGTATTAATAATTGATCTTTAATTTAGGGTCATCCACATCATACTTTGGGATAAAAAACGATTCGTGAACATATAATAAATCTATAATAGAGTCCTAAAATAGGAAATAGTCCACCCATACAATGGGTGTGATGATCCCAAAATCCCATCCTTTCAACCAATGTGAGTTAGTACGTGTCATTGAAAAAGTTACCTAATGAATTTTTTTTTGGAATGTAGGTCCAAGAATCATCATGGATATGAGAGTCATTGGGTGTTTCTGACTCCATGAAAAAAAACAAATTAGAGACCGTTTGGAAATGGTGTACTCAACGTGAGTAATTGTACAATATTTAACACCCTAAAATCAATAATTAGGCCGATAAATTTCTTTGGAAACAGTATGTATGGTCAACCATCTCCATCATTATAACATAGTTCATTTTTCATAACCGTGTTTGAAAGTTAGTTATAAAAGATTAATTTATGTATATATATAATATAATTATATAATTATTTTTATTTTGGAGAGGATAGAATAAGGACCTCCTTGACCATTTAAATGTTTTAAAGATTTATTTTATAAATATTTTTCTTCATGTACATATTATTATTATTGTTTTATTTATATATTTATATGGAAAAATGAATTATAAATGATTTTTATTCTAATTTTTAATTTCAATCAAATTTTATCAAAATGAATATTTTAACCTTTTCCATACATGACACTTCTGTCTCTCTTTTTTACCAAAGTGTAAATGAATGTTTTTCATTTAGATATACTACATGAATAAAATTTTGTTCCATTATGACTTTTCATTGCTTTTAATCATCCTTTAAAATTTTATATGGATATTTTAAAATGAAATACTTTCTTTAATATTTTGTGAATTTTTAATTTTCAATATTATTCATGTGAAAAGGGAATTTCTCCCTATTTATATGTGAAAATATAAAGTGGTATGGTTGTGGGTTAAAAATTATTTTTGAAGGGTTATATGATGAATATGTGCAAGAATAATTTTTTTATTTGTGATATGGTACATGACAATTATAGATGATGATGTGTGAGTTTGATATAGTTTATATGATGGGTGAGATCAATATATCACTCTAATGTATTGGGAAATGTTCTTAATCTTAAAAGGTAAGAAGAAGGGAATTAATCAGGTTGGATTCTCCTATTGATTTAACTAGGCTCTATTTATTTCTGACCCAATTTAATATGAATTATAAATATAATTCTCTAGGTTTTATAAATGGATTTTAATTTTATATAAATGGGTTTTAAATGTTTTATTTGAGAAAAAAATTTCTTTTCATGAAAATATGATTTATTTCATACAATTAAATAATATGGTGATAAAGGTAAAAGTTTTATGGATTTTCATGTTTTTCACTTTATTAATAGATTTCTTATTTTTTATGTCCCTGCTAATTTTTATACTAATCCCATTTCTTAAAATTCTTTTTATAGGTTTTAAGGATAGGTAATAAAAAAAAGAAGTCAATTTGAATTTCAAGAATAATTTTCATGAATATAAAACATGATTTATTTTAAAAGCTTTATATTGTATTAAGAATAGGTATTGGAAGAAGTTTCCAAATTATAACATATGGGTTTATTATAAAATATTTAGAAAATTATTATCCCAAACTCAAAACCTAAAACTCTCCTCAAAATGAAAGAAATTAAATTATTTTCTAAATATGCAATTCACATTATTTTTAAGTTTATGTTCATATAATAATATCTTCTAGAATTATTATAAGTTATTCTCATCTTAATATCCTAGGGAATATAAATATAAGAAATTATTAATCTGAGACACTTAGTAAGGGAAAAACATATCAATATATTATCAATGATTACATCATAATAATATGAGAAAACATGAGTATGTGAACAATTTATTACTAAAAAGATCATTTAATAATTATTGTTTCTCATAATTAATATTAAAATGACATGTAATCTTAAATAAATAAACATGTACCATTAAAAACAGTACAGAAACATGAGACAATATACCATGAACACCTCCCCCTCCCCAAAGGTACCCATACTAGTTTGTAAATTAAGAAAGATGAATATAATGCCCCCTGAGCCCATCCTCAAATAGGCATCGAGTTGGAGACTATCACCAAGGGTATAAACATCTCACAAATGGGAGGAATTACCCTCTATAATAGTAGGATTGGGAGATATGATAAATCAACCATGGACAACTCCATGACATATCAAAAAATGGAAACAAAGACCATCCCACAATGCATGTATAAACTAATAAAATATAGATAAAATATTCTAAAAAGTAGATACCCAAAAGAAAATTTAAGGTTGAAACATGTAAATTATCAAAAGGTATGAGCTAGTAATGTCAACCATGGTCTAAAAAATTCTTCTATAAACCTAAAAATCATATTATATACATAGGGGGGGAATTAACGTATACTCATTAGGTTAATTGAAGTCTCTTGTGAACATGTGAAATAATCATACTAATACACCCCATGAGAAAAAAATATCCAACAACACCTAAATAGGTCAACTAACTAAAATCATCCTCACCATGGAATGCTCACCAAATAACACATCCAAGTATAGTAGCATAATAAAAATATATTAATAAAGGGTACCCAGTACTACTTTCCCACTGGGGTGTCACTCTCATACCCCAAAATTGTATGTTATGGTGCTTAAATCTCTTCTTTATATCACATCATGAAAAGAAACTCATAAGGAATTGGACATCACATCACATCTCACTCGAAGGCACCTCATCCATCACAAAAAATCTCACTCGAAGACACATAGGTCATCACATCACAACCATAACAAGAATAGTAGGGTATCATGAACATTAAGGGAATCACCCTCGTATCCTCCTCTATCCATGAATAGCCCCAACCATAAACTATCACATCAAATCTCATATCATCACATCTCACCAAAATACACATAGTTGATCACATCAAATCACATCTTAATAGAGTACATTTTACTTTTTGGCATCATATCATGTGCATGTCAACATCAACTATAAGAGGGAGAGAAAAAGTCTAGGTATACATCTATCCATCCTTAACACCTAGATATTGGGGTAAACCCCTCATATTAATATATGGTTGGTGGTACATTGTTCTTGACATAGATAATGTTCGTATATAAAATAGCAAGGAATATAAATTGTTTTTGTGAACATATATATTTATATGAGACAAAAAAAAAGTTAAAAACAATTAAATAACCAACTCATGAAATTCCCCCACTTTTTTTCCCACCTTTAAATGCACAAAACCAAAAAATAGGCAAAAAATCACATTTCATATTTTGTATTCTTTCTAAACTGGATCCATTTTTAAGAATTCAAAACTCCAACAAATTTCATTTAAATATCCAATTCATTTTATTATTTCTATCTTGTTAAATTAATTATTTCATACCATTATTTCACATTTAACATCAACCAAATTTAACTACCCTTCCCATTTTTAATTCATTCATTATAAATTTCCATTCCATTAACCAAATAAACCTATACCATTTCAAATTACACATTTTCATTTAATTCCAACACTACTCTCGAATCTAGGATAATATAACACATTACCACAACTGTATTTCTCATGCCAACAACCAACACATAACCTATATTCCACATCCAAATCACAACCACCTCCCATCACAATTACCCTATAAAATGAAAACACACAACACTACCCCATAGCACATTCACATGACTACCACCCATCACCTCCCCATAGAATATACACCTCACAACCACTTACCAACACCACAAAACAAGTTCAAACTACAACACACATCACATCAACACATCACAAAACTTTTTCAAATTTATCAAATGTCATTTTTCCATTCGAATTCTTTATTTTTGGGACATTATCACACAACCATAATATCTTGGGGAAACCATTTTATTAAAAAAAATATTATTGGGTATCCAGTTTACAATTTTTTTAAAAAACAATACACAATAAGTTTTCCCATCTTTTCAACTAATTCACAAACAAATTCCCTAATGACCATAATTTTTGGCATGGAATCTAACCTGTACAATCCATTATCAAGATAATATCAAAAGATGTAAATAATGTGATATATTCCATTTTCCTTTTAAATTCACTATATACCAATTCATTGTCTTTATTAGGTTGGTGAAAACCATCTCCCATATATAAATAAGAATAAAACACCTTCTTTATGATACACAGAATAAAAAATGAAGGATCTTCTACCTCAACTAAATATTTTTGATCTGTTTCTCAATCTAAGAATAAAATAAAGAAATAATTCCACACAAAAACAAAGTATTAACACTAGGATCAACATAGAAAAACATCCCAAAATATACTCTCATAAAAAAATTTGGTTTTATCTTGTAAGAAACCTTCATAAATAAGGAAACATGAGAATATTGGGAGAAAAAATTAGCGAACTCACCTAAACCACCAAAGATAAATCCTATGATTTTGGGATTATAAGAAATTGAAAGGAGACTGAAATTTCACTTTATGATGCACATCAGTCACCTAATAAATGAGAGAAAGGAAAAGTGGTCTAAACCAAGGGGATCTTGGAATTTGTACCCAAACTGAAAAAATTACTACGACACATCCACCCAAATCATTATTAATCCATATTAAAAAATGAAGGGACAATGGTGAATCACCTCCCACCATGTCATATCCCTAATGGTTGGATTAAACTCTATTATTTTTTGTTATCTCTACATCACAGATCCAATTAATGGGGGAGGATGACATGGCATATCCAAATTCTCTACACCATAGACCCTCAAAAAATAAAAATGGGGATACATCTAAATATCTCTCCATAATTAAGTGGTGATGATTTTGGAAGAACCCCTGAAAATATCCACCTAGAACTCCATGTTCCAACCAAAAACCCTGTGTTATATTCGCTTAGGCGAGAACTGACATCTATGTAGTAGGATCTCCCCATACCAAAGCTACCCTAAAAAGGTAGTATCCTCTAAAATACCACTAACCTCCCACTATGACACATATATCCCTCCTATGTTGTAGTGAAAACCCCTACAAAACATCCTATTACTCCACACTATAGGGCACCTCCAAATTGAATTTTCTAGATCCATATCATTCTATTGCCCTATAATATCCTCAAGATATTCTTTGAACACCTTCACTGCACAAATTACCAAAAAATAATAGGTAGGAAGGTCAATTTAATTGTATAATGTACATGATGTATTGGGAATAATCCTTTTAAAATTACATAAATATGTAAAAATAACATAGTAAGGATTTATGGACCAAGAAAAATCCTAGGAATTCATTGAATAATGGTTCTGGTATCACAATATTATAACCCATTAAATTTTATCTAATATATTACTTCCTCCAACCCATTCTCACTTGAGCATTATAACTCCAATCCAATTTTTGACTTGAGTATCATAACTCATACTCTGTTATTAACATGACTATCAAGACTCATGATCCATCATTGACTTGAGTATTGCAACTCACAGACCATTTTTAACTCATGATATATAAAACCTTAACAATTACATTGGATGGGGATATATGACCCCAACATTCAAAATAATAATTATCCATATATATGTATTCTAATAGAACCTAAAAACATTCATATATTAAACATCAACAAATTAACCCAAGTAAAATAGACGGGTTCCATGAAAAACATTCTCGGGAAATTTTATAATCCATCTATATAAACAACATCAATGGTGGCATAAAAAAAAATTCCCAGTGTAACAAAAGTAATATCAAAGGATGATGACATAGATAAATAACAACCGTTTTAAACTATTGGATAAATCTCTTCTAAAAACTAGAAGAAACATCAAGTTTTGATAGTACTAAAAACTCATAAAAATATTTTCATTAAAAAAAATATTTTTTTTCTACATAAAATATTTTTAAAATTACACTTTAAAATCAAATAAGTTTTTCTGAAAAAAAATATAGTAAATATTCATTAAAAAAGATAAATTATTTCTTAAAAACACAATTTCTTAAAATACCTTTTAAAATTCATATTCTTTTTAAAATGCAAAATTCTAGTTTTAAGGAATATAAGAATATTTAGTTTTATAAGAAGAAATCAAGATTTATAATCATTTAGAAAGCCATTTTATAACATGGAAAGGATATTTTATGAATTTTAATTCTCATACGACCAAAAAACCGTCAATATGTTTTTAAAAAAATGTTTTCAACAAAATTTTAACATATAAAGTTATGTGTTTAATTTGAAAATTGTTTTTCAAAAATAGTGATGTAAAAATATTTAAAAAAATTATTTTAAAAATAATCACCAATAATGGATCTTGGGATAATACATAATTTTCTTTCAATGATATGTAGTGTGGAAGATAAAATTTATAATTGGGAAAGTAAAAAATATATTTTAGTTTTTTTTAAATAACATTATTGATAACCCACATCCAAAATAGTGTGATAAACCATACTTTTGAAAATGGGTAAAAAGAAATTTTTATGATCCAAAGATATAAAACATATTTTTTCTTAAAAAATTAGAAGTGGTAACATTAGTCTGAGTAGAATGTATGGATATGGAATAAAATGTTTTGTTACAATAATGGGAATTATTATTAAGATTGTCGTAATTTTATGAGGAGGAAATTCAACAAGGTATTATATTTGATTAAAAAAATCATTTTACCTTGATATAAATATAATGTAAAATATAAAATCATAGGTTTTTTGAAACTAATCATATAAGTAATAAATTCATGATGATACATTATAACTCAAAGAAAGGGGGCCTTAGTTAACAAAACCGCTTATGTCATCCTTATCGTTTGAATTGGTAACCCATGAAAGGTAGAACAGGATATGCATATTTAAATCCCTTATATTTTATCTAAAAATATGAAAAAATAAATCCATGTCAAATATATACACCACAAAAATGAAACAAGTTGTTAATACACATCATATCAGAGTAAATCAAAATTTTGATTCAAAAGCATTATATTTTTATCCCTCTTATCTGAACCTTCTCTAAAATATTATATAAAAATATATTAATCACCTATTTCAGAACAATATTTATACCTATAAACTTTTATAAACTTATTTTATAATTGTTTATTATAAATATATTACATAGTTATATTTTATTTTCATCATTGAAGGATTTTAGTTTCACTTGTTTGTTTAGTACTAGTTTTGTAATGTTGGTGATAATGTTTTCTACATTCAAATATAATCATTTTGAGATCCTTATAGGAAATAAAATAGATATTTTGTAATTATTTATAATTTTATTATGTCATTTCATAGCTATTTTAATTATTATTCATAACAATGAAGTCTGAGACGATCTTGTTTTGGTGATTTCTTACAAGAAAAATGGTGGAATAATAATAATAATTTCAACATTAATATAAACATTCCAAAACCATAAACCAATAATTTTATTAATATAAATTTCTAATAACACCATTATTTATTTTTCCATATTCATCTATAATAGAAATTTATATAATTTTAGAAATATGCGGTTATACCAACCCAAATAAGAACAAGTTATAATCTATGAGTGAGTATGGTTAAGAAAGTGGTTCTTTAAAAAAATATAATTATTAACAAAGCATAATGATATTGTTTAGATATTTTTAATATTATGAATTATACTATAATAGAGTTGTAAAAATAATAAAATTATATATTTTAAAAAAAATATGTCTCTTTCATGCGGGTGGTTGTCCACACATACGCGCGAGCGATGGGTTCATTTTTCATTGATTGGGAAGAATATATAGAATGGTTTGAAATTAAAAAAAATAAAGTTATAAATATAATTTTAATCACTTAAATAGACTTATAGAACCAAATTTTTAAGGTGGTGATTAAAAACCAAGCACTTCGTTCATGGAGGTGGTAGTTCGTACAAACACATGACAACATCTTCATTTTTGAATGGTTTTGGATGAACATAGAAAATAGAACTTCCTCTATTATCAAAAATAAATTTAATATCAGTAAATTTGATATTATCATAATTTCACGGATAGAATATGTCTGAGGGGGTGTGGAAAGAATTATTGGAGATCAGTTGAGAACATTACCTCTACCTTTGGATGTTCTCCCTTTTCCTATTGAAAAGACCAATGATTCTAGGATATTAGTGGAAATTCAAGGAGAATTTTGCATAATTTGTTTAATCTATAACATTATAAGGGGTGGATAAAGGTTATGAAATTCATCTACAATTATAGGTGAAGAAAATGGTAATTTTGTAAATACCCATTACTTTTATATTTATGGAAATACATTATTCAAGGTTCAATGTCTCAAAAACAGAAAATTAATAAATTTAGGAGTTATATAAGGTATATAAATTACCTAAATCCATTTTCAAACATTTTTCAAATATGTTTCAATTCCATTACATATATAATTTTACATTTTACCATTTTATTTTTTACCTTGGTATCTATTTATAACCCATGTAATTCATATTTTATGAAAAAGATAAGGTAAAACCTCTTACCAAATTTTATGATCTAAACCAACATTTAGAAGAAATATAATATAATTCAATTTCTTAATATTTTAAAATTAACTTTAAAATTAAATCATTTTATATGTAGAAAAACATTTTTATAGCAAAAAAAAAATTTCACCAGTAAATGTTCATAATATTATATAACATGAAATACCTATTAAATGGGTAATAGTATATTTTTATATATGTGTAAAAATCATATAAAAATAATTAAACAAAATATATCAATTTAATTAACTAGATTAAAATTATACAACATTAAAAAAATCCTTTGAAAATAACCCTTATATAATTATCATGTTCATTAAAATTAATCTTTTTAATAATAATTTTACACTAAATTATGGAATTGAACTTATTATATAAAATTAAAAAAATTATATAAAATATAAAATCAATTATTAATATAAAATTTCTATTTATGATAAAATTCAATTTTAACATTAATGATTGTAACGGGTAAAAACCCATTTTTAGAAAAAATATATATTATTTTTATGTATAAAAAAATGTTTAGGAATAAATTATAAATTTTTTCTATTTACATGAAATTAATAATTTTATTACTAAAAAATTATATGTTTTATAAAGAAAAAAACAAATAATTATACCATGTGATATCATAATTAAATAAAAAGATGAAAACGGTTTTTTTATTAGAATAAGATATTACTAAAGTTTCAAAATGTTTAACACAGGTTTTATAAATTCAATATAGTATTTAAGAATGAATTATTCCACTCAATAAATTAATTTTTAATAATTATAACTATTTTATAATTTTTTAAGTTATACATTCTTTTTGATATTGTCACAAACACTATAGTTTTAATAAAAGCTATATTTTTCACTATTCACCTAAAATTCAACCTTCTAAGTAAAATATCAAAAAAAAATTACTGAGATAATTTTGAAAATATTTATTCTAAATTGGAGTTTATTTTTGAAAAATAAAATTATAAAATATTGAAAATTATATTTTAAATGAAAATAAAATATAGGAAGAAAAACTAATTTTTTTAAAAATGATATTTTAGAAAATTAATTATTCTAAATAGTATTTTGTTTTCATATATAAATGATTAAAATATTTTTATTTATTAGAGTTTTTATTATTCTAAAATATCCTAAAAAATATTCACCTAATATTTAAAATATCATTTTAGTTCAGTGTTTCAGTTGAAATATTCTATCGATACAATGTTTATTTAAAGGATAATATATTCCAAAATCTTGGGTTGTTAGACACTTCTCCCCCCAAAAATAAATTATGTACTCATAATTTTAGTTTAAATTTACTAATTTACAAAACCTGATGGTATATAAAATATAAATATGACTAAATATATATCTTCTAAAGTGATAAAAACCATGATATCTTTGGGAAGAGTATATAACATATCTTTTCCCACATAAAAGGAAGATATTAATATTCTCGACCACTTCTTCCAAATATACCTCTATAGATAAGTATTAATAATTCCTAGATATATAAATTTAAAATATTTATTTTCAAGTTCTTATTTCCATCCAAATACTAAAACCAAAATGGTTATGATAATATCTATTAAAATTAGAGTATATGATCATATGAATATGAAAACTCAATCCAAAGATGTCTTCTCTAATGACACCTTATTTTTAACCTATAATACTTTTGGATAAACTATGATATATTTTGATCAACCTATAACTCCTTTAGTTTAACCTAGGTTTCACATGGTCAGGTTTCTATTAGTTTCTCTAAACTAAAAATTATATACTAAATCATCAACCTCTATTTATATCTATCATAATGGTTCATAAAGATAATGTGAATTAACTTAAGTATATCACCTTGTAATGTTTATCCATGTGTTAAATCATAGACCCACTCATCATGAACCAAGTAGAGACTCAGTTGATACTCAACCATCGTTTTTCAGGGTTATTACCCGTTGAAGAGTATGACCGATAGCTACATCCACTTGACAATATCCAAATATGGAAGTAAATTCCAGTAAAACTACATACTCTAAAATTTAATAAAAATCAAGGATGGTGTCCTATACATAGTCTTATGCATATGGTTTTCACTAAAGTTATATAATCTTAAAACCTAAAAAACTAAACTAATCCTCTTAAATAATTAAAGCCTACTCTGATGCCAACTCAAGAACCCCAGACCCACACTCCCAAATTTGGTGCTAAAAACACTTTCTTTAAACACTAGATTTGATGCACTTCGATATTTACCAAGATAAACATAAATATTTTCAATAATTTAAAAATTACATCTCACAGATAATCGCTTAATCTCAATAATATAAGATTTTGTGCCTTTTAGGATCAGCTTCATAATAAACTTATTTATCTATACTTATGAATAATTCCATATAATGGAACCACACTACACTCCTTTCTAGACTTATCTATGATATAATCATCTTCATAACAAAGGGAATGGAAATATAAGAAATGGGTGAGATCAAGAACTAATATTGGAAAACTCATCAAACTTTTATCAACGGTTTTATAATAAGAATATGGGAAGACATAATTAAGGGATAAATATATTATTAAAAATATCTTGGAATAATAAGAGGTTTCTGAAATCCATGATAGAAGGGAATGTAATCTAAAATTAAAAAAACCTAAACCATGGAAAATAGTCTAAAAACATGAGATAATAAACATGATACAAAGTCCAAAATAATAGTAACATGAAATAAATATTTGTAAAAGATAATAAAGAACTATATCACAAAAATAATCATTGGAAATCATTACATTATGAATCGGGTATCAAAATATTGTGATCTATTACATGGTGGCTCAATAATTCCTTCATGTGTCCCATTCTAACTTCAGTATCATTACTTGACTCCCAATAGTGAATTAGGTATCAAAACTCGTGGTCAATTATTGACTCAAATATCACAACTCATGGTCTATTAATGACCCTTATATCATATCACACGATCCATTATTAACCCAAGTTTCACAACTCACAATCCATTATTAACTGAAGTATCACAACTCAAAGACCATTTATCTTAAAGATATATAAAACATTAACTATTTCATTGGAAGGAAATATAACACCCCAACCTTAAAAATAATAATCAACCTTATATATTTGTACCATTAGAATAGGGAAACATTTATACATTAATATTAACAAAAATAACCCATGAAAAGAGGATAGGTTTCGTAAAAATCATACCTTGAACATTTCATAAGTAATCCAGATAAAGCATATGGATAGTAGAATAAAAAAATATCCCTATTGTAATATAAAAAATATGAATGGATATTAACATTGATTAAAAATATGCTTTGACTTTATTGGATAAATAACATTGAAAAACAAGAAGAAACCTCCCTTTTTGAAATGCGTGAAAACTCGTTAAAATATTTTATTTAAAACTAAATAATTTAATCTCAATAAAATATTTTAAATAATACCCAATAAAACAAAATAGTGATTTTAAAAATATATATATAATGGAAATATTATTTTAATAATACTTATTATTTATTTCTTCAAAATATATTCCTTCAAAATAACTTCATAAAAAAGTGTTAGGATACAGTGATTATGATGAATAAGCAATAGAGGGTGAATTGTGATCCTTTAAAATCTATGAAATATTCAAAAACCCCCTCTTGATATTTAGTTATTTCTTTATTATACCTTAAAGATGAGTGGAGAGAAGAAATAATTAAATAAAATAGAAGGATGATGTATAGTGGTTCAGGGTACAACGATCCCCTAGTCCACTCCACCAACAATCTCTCTAAAAGCATTTTGATTTTCACTAGTAATTGTTTTATAGGGGACTTCTAAAAGTGAGTAAAATTATTTTATACCTTAATAATAATTATTTTATAAATCTTTTCGATTCTTTTACAAGAAAAATCAAATGCACATCTTAGTTTGAGAAGTCGATACTCCACCACGATGTAGTCCGATAAGTTTGTATACTAATAAATCAGTTGAGATTGATTTTTTGATAACTTTTTTTACTATTGAATAATAATCTAATAGTCATATATGAAAATCAATAATGCATATAATTATCAATAAGCTAATATTCAACATCACACAGGCTTCCATTAAGCATCGATTGATAAAATTCTATATTAATGAATAATCATGTGTGTCACCAAATTGTAACACTGATAAATGATTTGAGGAATTATAGAACAATATTTAACAATAATATACAACAAAAGAAACTCAAACCATAGTTATTCAATCAAATAGATCAAAACATGTATGTCTCCAAAGTGTATCTCTGAAGATAATGACACAATATTATTTTCAAGCACATTCTTTTTTCTTTTCTAATAATATCTATATATTTAAAAGATGAATATCGCAATATTTATCATGTCGGTTGAATAGATTTAGGTCAAAATATATCCAAAAATAACACATAATAAATCATAAATATTTTAATTGAAATCATTCAAATAGAGTCTAACATCCCTTTGAAATATAAATGATTTAATTCTTTGATTATGAGACTTTGAATTAGTCTTTAAACAACTTTAAATATATATTTACATCAAACAAGACCATTACAAAAAACATTAATAATATATTAAAATTAAAACTTTTTTGTGCACCAAGTAAAATATAGGGATCCTTCTCATCGTGAAAAACCTTAAAATTATGGTTGAAAATGTACTATTTTTTACAAAATAAGGGATGATGAACCATATATTTGTTTCTCAAACATAGGGGTCCTTCCAAATGTAGGGTAATTGAACTATAATTTTCCAACAACATGGGGTTCATGATCCTTATGTTTTATTCCAAACAAAGGGTTCCCAAACCATACATTCTTCTTATAAACATAGGGTATGAACAATGTTTCAATATTACTTTTATCTTTCCTAGAATACTTAATCAAATTCCATTCCACTGATTAATGACTTATGAATTCTTCCAGAATAAAAATAAATATTCTAATGAATATCATATTCCTGAAATTCACTTAAACATAACTTCATTAATAACATAAAGGTGATTTTTTTTAGCATCAAAATAAAAAAAATTATTAATATTTTTGCATTCACAATTGCTCAATAATATCCCACTTTTGATGATCACAAAACCCATTCAAAATATTGAAATTAAAACAATTTAAAGAGTTGAAAATTTTACAAGTATTAATATAAAAAATTTACAATTACATTTAATCCCATTAAATATAAATTTGAGAAATATTTCTCACTATTTTAAAAAAATATCTTCTAAAAAGAGATACATATTTATCAAAAATTTATCATAAATTTGTCATAAATTTCTACCCATTTTATAACATCATAAATAAACAACTAAATAATTTAAAATGATTTTTAAAATAACATGATAAAAATAAAAATAATATTTAACAAAAATTTATACTACAACATTATATTTGAGTAAACTATAGAAATTATAGAAATATTTGGTGTTAGTAAGGTTAGTATGGATCATCTAAATATTCAAAATGTAAAACTCTCTCACTTAAATATGCTAAAACTCTTTATAGTTATTCTATTTTTATTTAAACATATTTAGATATTTGATGTTGAAGACATGATGAAAACTATTTCCCTAAAAACTCTTTCAACTCATCAAAATACAACATTGTAATAGTTTCTCTTCTAAGTGAATTCATCTGACTTATCATGTATAATTAAAATGATTCATATTATTCTTTAGAAATCGAACAGCCTTTCACATTCTAGTGATCCCTTTAGAGTGTATCAATAATTATTCATGAAACAAACACTTATTTAATCTCTTTATAAGAATTGTTTGATATATTTATAACTTCTTGCATCATCAATATTTAATTATTTAATAAATAAACTTTGAACATAATTTCTTCAAAATACTTTCCATCTTTGACCATTTGAAATGATGAAAATTAGGGTTCTTCCTAACCAGAAACATCCTTATCATTCCCAGAAGATGATTCATATGAATCTTTAAAATAAATATTTACTGTTTTCCAAATAGATTAGAAAAAGTATTACCTTTTGTTTTCTTTTTAGAAAAAATTTTCTCTATACATCAATTTCTCGATTGTTTCATTTTTCTCACATAGATTTTTTCATAGAACTATGAAACAAATATTTGAAGAAGAGAGATAATGAATTTTATAAGTTATGCAAAGAATGTCCCAGTGTTATAAATAGTAAGAAGATAAATTTAATTCTGAAATTTTATAGATTACTCTTCATATTCTCAAGCTGAGAATGCTGATTAATCATTTTAAATTTTAAATTTTTTAAAATATTTTTTTCATAAGAAAACTATTATATAGAAAGAAGTTACGTAAAATGAATAAAATTTGTAAAAATATTAAATAAAATGATATTATTAAAAACTAAACAATGAATATAGTTTTCAAACACATTTCAAAATTAAAACAAGTACTGTATTTTATAGAAATTTTGTAAGAGAGATATAAATAAAAAAAGCTTATATAAATTTGAACATTTTGTTAATTTATTCAAATTACAATATATTTATTGAGAAAGATTGAGGTTATGCCTCTTTTATTCAAAGAAATAAAATATAGGAAACCCAAGAGAGTGCATGTATACAAAGCATAGTGCCCAAGGCAAACAAATTGTTCCCTATATTTTTCCTCAATGTCTGTTAGAATCCTCTCCTCTTCTGAGATTATATGCCATCATGTCTTTCCTTGACGTGCCCCCGACCTATCGATCTCCCCCTATATGTGTAGATATTATTCTACATAATTTAGATAATTATTTTTAAAAATAAACATGTTTAACAAAAAAATATTGAGGTTTTCTAAAATAACATCCATATTTCTAATGTCCTTTAATAAAATAATAAGAACATTTAATAGTGTACATGATTTTAATATTTGGTCCAAAAACAAAATAATTCATATATAATTTTTGCCTTTCACCATTACTACCAATTCCATGTTTTCTGTTGTGACTTTTATTTTTACCTAGAATTTTATTTAAATAATTTTATTTTTCGATAAAAATACTAAAATATTACTTTAAAGTATAAACTTCATCGAATAATTTTTTAATTTTATTTTCCTGAGAATTATATCTCAAATATGTAATTTGTTTTTCCAAAATTTATTTATCTAATAAAATTGTATTATAATATTATCTGTGTTTTTTTATTTCCTTTATTTAAGGATTCATATTTATCTTGAAGTATAAATAAATATTTATTAATTTTATCATATTAAAAAGTTATTCAGAACTAGAATTTTCAGATTTAGAATATTGTACATTATCATAATGAGTCATACGACATGGATTTTCCATTGGATTTTTATTCTTATCCTCAAATCCTGTAGTAGATCCATCATTTGAATCAGAATAATCCCTCCAAGTATCGTTCATAATTTTTCTACATTTTCCGTCATAATTTTATTTTCTTTGATCTTTGTGAAAATGGAAGTTAAACTTTGTATAACCTTTCTAATGAATTTATAGCATATTTCTTCATTAATACCTTTATTTATTTGGTACAGTTTTTCTAATATTTCTATTGTATCAAATAAATTCAAACCAAAATCCAGATAAATTTTATCAGATGATTCATACATAGTTATTTTAAGTGTATTTTATTAACATTTTATAGAAACAAGATTCTTAGTTTTATCTTGCATCTCGGATTCATATGTCATCAAAGTTCCAATAAGTTAATTTATTGATAATTCTTTAATTGTTGTGGATTTCTTTTATAATATAAGATATTCTATTCCCCTTTGATTGTAGAACTCTAATTACTTTTAATGATTAATTTGATTTCTTAATTGGATCTCCCAACTAATAAATATTATTAAAAAATTATTGTTAATATCCTTGTCATTTGATTGTTTTTACCATCTTCATATACTCTAAAAATATAAAAATTCAAATTTGAGGTATTGTATCTCAATTGTCTGATATTATTGGTTCCTTCATGAGAAACAGAAAAAGTACGCAGGATCTCATATGCATTAGCACATTGAGAAACTCGATTAAACTCTTAATTCTATAAAACATAGAAAATAAAATTCATTACTTTTGAATTAATATTATATTATTTTTCTTAAGTAGCATCCCATTCTTTAAAATATTCTTTATGAATTTTATAAGGATTTACAACTTATAAATAAACTTTTATTCTAATATTTTTCTAATATATAGTCATGTGATATTTTTAACATCAATAATTTTCACCATTAAGGAAAGGATAAATAATCCATGGAATACCTTCCCTAAGATCATTATTTTTTATTTTTCTTCATGTAAATATTTAAATCAGGCTTGTTAGAGGTAAAAGATACATTTCATGTTGTACAAGAGTCCAAAATTATGATACACTTGATATTATCAAACTAAATAATCAAATATTTCCATAAAAATTAGTAAAATACAAAAACCATTGATATTACTTATTGTTATCTAATAGAAATAGAAGAATTTTAAAGAATTTAAAAATAGGAAATATATCCAAAAAAACAAACCTTTGATACCACTTGTTAGTTCAGAATGATAATGATAAAGACACAAGTGGGGGTGAATTGTGATCCATTAAAAACATTGATATACTGAAAACAACCCTCTTGATATGTAGTGATTATTTTCTTATCTCTTAAAAATGAGTTAGTGGTATAAATAAAGAAAGAAAAGAAAAAGGATATTTTAGTTGTTTAAGACACAATGATCCCCTATTCCACTCCACCAATTCTCTCTCCACAAATATGGTGATTTTCACTAGTAATTTATTTTTCTAATGAATTATATAAATGAGTACAGATAGTGGATAACTTTTACAATAAGGATTTTACAAGGCATTATGGTTCGTTTGTGAGGAACCCCAAATCCACATATAAGTTTGAGAAGTTGATACTCTACTACGACTATGTCCAATAATTCGATCCTCTAATAAATCAGTAGTGATTGATTTGATTGAGAAAGAATACATTTCTTACAGTTTTAGCAGCAACTTATAGTTGTATATGGCCTTCAATAATTCACATTAGAAGCAACATAATACTACTTATGTTACATAGGATTCCTTTAAACTGTGATTGAGAAAACGCCATATGAATTAATAAACATGTATGCCTATAAAGTGTAACTTTGAAAAATTCCAAACCAAACTATAGAAGAATATTTAATTATAAGGTAAGATAATAACATCAGTAATAGATGTGAGTCAATCAACTTGATCAAAAAATGTATGTCTACAAATTATAGATATGAAGGAAACGAGACACTATTATTTTCATGGACATAGTTCTTTTTCTTCGAAGAATGTTTTTAAATTTAGAATATTAATATAATGGTATTTTCCTTTTTGGATGAATAGATTTAGGTAAAAATAGATTCATAAAAACCACATAATAAATTGAAAATAATATAATTTAAGTCATTTAAATAGATTTGTAACTTCCCAAGGAAATAGAAACAATTTAATCTATTGGATACGAGCCATGGAATCAGTTGTAAAACATCTTTAAGGAAATATTTTCTTCCAGAAATACCATTATAAAAATTGAAAATAATATCTTAAAATTAAAAATCATGTCTTTAACAATTCAAAATAGGGTTCCTTTATATAGGTACAACCATCAAAAATATGGTTGAAAAAAACTCTTTATAACAAAATTTGGGTTGATAAACCGTATGTTTATTCCTTAAATATAGGGTTTTTTCGAAAAATAGGGTTTCTTATCCATAATTTTCCAAATTTATAGGATTCATGATCCATTCATTTTATTCCAAATTTAGATTTCCCAAACCAAACATTCCACTAACAAATTTAGGGTTTGTATAGATTTTCCAAATTACTTATAACACAACCAAAATACTAAATCAAATATATTTTCACGTATTAATGATTTTTGAACACTTCCAACTAATGAATATAATCTTCCTGAAATTCAATTAAACATAACTTCATTAGCATCATAAATTTGGGTGTTTTTAGAATCAAAACAAAAAATTAATTATTGAAAATGTTGGATCAATACATGATCAAGAAAGATTTCATTTCAAAAATAAAGCATGTACTTTCAAAAAATATAAGAATATTTCCATTTATTTTTAAAATAATTAATAGTTAAACTAATTTTAAAACAATTTTAAACAAGGAATTTAAATTTTTTAAAAAATAATTCTCATATAGTGAGAGAAACTGAAAAGTATTTTTCAATAAAATTATCATAGTTATTAAACATGATATTACGGGTGACATTAAAAATTCATTTTCAAAATAATTCTAAGTTAAATATTTTGAAAAAATTTAATTTTAAAAATAATATAAAATAATAGATTGTGTAAAATACCTAATGTTTTTTTTCAAAGGAAATTTTTAGTGTAAGATAAAATCTAAAATCATGAAAGTAAACACATTTTCAATATTTTTAAAAATACCTTTATTGAAAACCCACATCTTAAAAAGAGTGATGAACCACAATTTTAAAAATATCTAAAGAGAATATTGAATATTACTAAAAATAATATATATATATATATATCAAAATAAGAAATTATAATATTGGTGAGAAGGGAAAATATGGATATTTAATAAAAATCATCATTAAGAGAATGGGAATTATTCTTAATAATTTCATGATTTTATAAGGAGGAAATTAATTGATGTGAAATATTTGAATCAAAAGTGTAATTTTCCCCCATATAGAAATAGAATGTAAAATATTAAATATTTCAGTGGAACAAACCCTGAATATATATAGGAAGATCAAGATGAGACATTATAACTAAAAGATATGAATTTTGAGTTTATAGAAACCCATACATCATTGTTAAAATTAGAATTGGTAAACCATGAATGGAAGAACATGAGATGTAATTTTAAATCCCTTATATTTCCTAAAAAAATTAAGATAAATGAAATCATTAGATAATATATACACTATAAATATGTAAAATAAGTGGTGATCATGGATCATATCATAATAAATAAAAACTAAGATGTATAAACACTTACCATTTTATCCCTCTTTGAAAAACATTATATAACCTCCTATAAAAAAATATAACTATCTTAATAACCTGTTTGAAAACCTTATTTATACCTATAACCTTTTATAAAATTCATTTACTATCATTTAAAATGAATATATTAGTTAGTGATATTTTATATTCATTATTGAATGTTTTTATTTTGTATTTTTTAGTATTAGTTTCATAATGGTTGTGATTCTTGTTTATATATTCAAATTTAATTATTATGATTTCATTATAGTTAAAAAAATGTATTTTTTATAAAGATTTACACTGTTATAATTTCTTTATATAAGTATTATTGTAATGATTTGTGGCGATGAAGTGAATGATGAGCTTGTTTTCATAATTATTATTCAACAAAAGGATAGTTGAATGATAAAAGCATTAGTTATTTTTCCACAGTCATCTATGATATAATTTTAAATAATTTCCCAATTACGTGATTAAACCAACCCAAATAAGAACAAGTTATACTCTATGGGTGACTATGGTTAAGAAAGTGATTATTTTTGGAATAATATCATTATTACCTAACCATAATGATATAATTTAGATATTATTAAGATGATAAATGATATTATAATATGGAGAGATAAATAAGATAATAATATAGTGAAAAACAAAATATGTCACTTTTTTGATGGTTGTAGTCTACACATACGGACAAGGATATGTTAATTTTCCATAGATTTGGATAAAGATAGGGAATGATTTAAAATTTTGAAATACTAATAATGTGATAAAAATTATATTAACCCTTTAAATATTCTTTTATAACCAATTATTTGAGGTTTTGATTAATAATCAATCACATTATTCATTAAGGTGGTGGTACATACGTATACAAGATAATGTCTTCATTGTCTATATTGTTTTTAAGAAAGGTAGTAAATAGATATTAAATTAGTATTGTAAAATTTTAAAAAAATATACTTTTATCTTACTTGGATGAATATAATAGGTATTATAGGGGAGAATGAAAGATATAATAGAGCTATGTTGAGAGCATTACCTCTCCCATTGGATGTCCTACCTTCGGAACACGTTAATGATCCTTAGCTTGATCTTTTAGAATGAACAAGGAATATAGGATAATTGAGAGAGTTTGGTAGAGAATTGGGTAGAGTTTTGGAAAAAATAATTATTTGTAATGGTTGGATAAATTTGGTGGAAGTGATCTCCTTTTATATGTGAAAAAAATTACATTTTCATAAATACTCATTACTTTTTCAAAGATGGATTGACACCATTTAAAGGTAAATGGATCCAAAAGTGGTAAATAATAAATTTTTTGGTTATATAAGTCCAATAAATCTTATAAAATTAACTTTCATGCATATTCTAAACATGTTTCAAGTTTTTTAACACTATATCTTTACATTCTAACATTTTTCTGTTCACCTTGATAGCTAGTTTTACCCAAATAATTTATATTTTATCAAAAATAAATGGTATCCCATATACCCAAATATTAATATTTTAAACATAAATTAATTCTTCAATTAATATAAAAAAAATTATAAATATGATTAAATTATCTTTTAAATTAAAATATTTGACATATAGAAAAACGTTTTTGTAGAAAAATATTGTTTTCACCAATAATTATTCTTAATATAATATAACATTAAATATAAATTAAATGAGTTATAATATATTTGTATATATATGTAAAAAAATATCAAACTAATTATATAAAGTAGTTAAATTTAATTTTTTGGATAAAAACTACACAATATTAATAAAAAAAATTGAAAATTATTATTTAGCAATTATAATGGAAATTAACATTAATCATAGTAGTCATAATTTTTTTTAATAAAAACTAAATTTAACTTATTAAGTAATATTAACCCGGTTATCATAAATGTGAAATCTTTTTTTTTTCAAATAGAATTTACATTTATGAGAAAATTAATTTTAAAATTAATGTATGTGACGCATAAAAACCCATTTTTAGAAAAGATATATTTTTGAGTTTAAAAATAATTTTTTATTTATATTAAATTATTAATTTTTTTATTAATATAATAATTTTTTAAAGGCTTAAAAATCAAGGAAAATATAATTCTACTTTTAGATATCATAATTAATGAAAATGAAAAAATTAGTTTTTTATTAGAATAAAATATTATATAAGTTTCAAAATGTTAGACATGGGTTTTCTAAATTCAACATAGTATTTTTAAAACCGTGATTTCAAATCAAAGATTCATTTTTTATCATGAAAAATATATTATTATTTTTTTGGTTATAGTTACTTTTCTCTATAGTTATTAACACTACAACTTTAGTAAAAACTATATTTTCACTATTCATATAAAATTCAACCATTTCAAAAAAATCCAAATAAAATCACCCTAAGATAATTTTGAAATGATAAATTAAAAAATTTATTTCATTTTAAAAAATTGAAATTATTAATTTAATCAATTTATCCTTTAAACAAAAATATAATATACAAAGAAAAATAGTTTTTATTGAAATATTACTTTTTAAAACATTAAGTGTTCTTAATCTTATTGTATGAAGTTAAAATTAATTGAAATATTTATATTTACTAGTTGTTTTTTCATTTTTAAATTTTCTTAATTATATTCATAAAAAATGTATCTTCTTGTTTTAGTTTGGTGTTTCATGTGAAACAATCTATCGATACAATTTCTATTTAAAGAAAAATATATTCTAAATTTTTGGGTGTTACAACCATACATCTACCAAATGATCCCACACTAACAAAAAAAGTCATATCCCAAATAAACCCACACATTATATCTTTCTAATCATTGAAATTAAATCACATATCATCCATATGAACGAAACTAATAGCCCAAACAATATCAACTAACTATAGCAAATTGAACCCACAATGTAACTCCGTACCAACCAAAGCATCCCTTATTCCCAATATACGAAAAACATCGCATCTAAACACATCCATATAAATAATATCCACACAAAAATAAATTCCACATCACCTAATAATAGTTTCCAAAATTCAACACTCTATATTCTCGCTTATGCAAAGCATTCCTTTATAAAATTTTATTTCTCCACACAACTTGTTCATTACCATATTTAAGTGATTATCTCTTTAAAAAAGTCATACCAATGGTAAAATATTAACATTAATATTAAATAATTGAAAATATAAAATATTTATAGTAATAGTAATAAACAAACACTAAGTATGAAAGCAATATCATGATTATAGGTAAACATAAATGAATCATTCTCTTCCAATAAATATCCATTACATATAGTTTATTAAATTTATTCTGTCGGTATATAATACTAACCCAATAAATAAAAAAGTATGTCAATCCCATAATTTTCACAAATAAGGGATATTTCTTGAATCCCCTACCTCAACCAGAGGTTCAAAATTCACTATGTAAGAGAAATAGACTATAGAAATACTAAAATGACACATGGTGATCCTCAATCAACCTAATCCACAATATTCTGTTATCAATCTACATACCAAAAAACCAAGCACTTTTGAACCAGTTCCACCACCATGAATTTTATGGGGAATAAAAAAATGACTATTATAGGATATAACTCACCTAGGATCACCAATAAACAATTTCTCAAATTAATTGTTGAAATATAATAAATAGAGCTTGAAATGACACATGAATCATCTTAGAGTCACCCAAGATTCAAGGAAAAATAATGGTGAATGAATAAAATTCATGGGAGCCTCAAAATATATACTTATAATTGAAAATATAACATCACTATGAAAGTAAAGACCATGGTGTAATTTTTTTTCATCAAACAATGGTGCAAGTTCTGTATAATATATAACCCACTCACTAACCCCACAATAGTTCACCTCTATATCCATGGTGAAATATCTCCCAAATTGACTGAACCATGAAAACCATAATCTTAGAGATCCATGATTCAACCATGAATACCACTACACAAATCCTTGACATCTCATTATCCCTGAAGAATCATTAGACTCAGATAATGGTACAACCAAAGTCCCACACCACAAAGGTCACTTAAATAGTATATCCATTGAATATATCATTTAGGTCCCTATGTTGTAGCAACCATCATCATTTTATAGTTAGGACTTTATGGGCCTCTCATAATTCAACACACACCTCCACACCGTAGAACTGTCCCTCATCTAAAAAATCATCTCAAAATCCACTATTCTCCACTCAAACACCCTATCAATACTTCTAACTCCCAAACTCACAAATGTAATAGGTCAATAAGGTCACGACTGTTACATTATATACCTATTAAATGATTATTCATTCTAACAATAAAAGTAAAACCCAAAAGTTAAAATATTATACACCACCCACCAAACACTCCTCAAGAGATACCTCTCAAATGATATGACTCAACAAGATAAAACATTAAACATACTCAAAGAAAAAAAATCAAACCAGTGTTTATAAGTAATAAATGAATCCAATTAAATAAAAAAACAAATATTCATTAATAAAGAAACATGAAAAATTAATAAAATGTGGGATATTGAGAATGCATCATCCTCAAAATCTAAATATTCCCAAAATATGACAAGAAAATTTTCATGATGTGTCATTAGAGCTGTGACATGTGAATGATGTTTGGAATATTGTCCAAATACAAATAAAAATTCAATTGTTACACCACCTTACCAATATGATACAACACCTTCATAGGAAAAAATAAATTTAGGGGAGAGATTACTCCCCTGACCAAACCTCTACCAACCATGATGACGGTGAACCCTTAAGAACATGTGATCACCAACCCAAAACTTTGTATGTATTTTACTTTGATTAGATTAAGATTTATTATAGTCTTATACAGCCATCATATACTCTCTAATCATCGGAATCTATCCTTCATTATCCACACCACATATTGATAAAGGGCCATTACCTCTCCAACCTTATTCTAATATAATGGAGAATTAAAAAGATACCCATACAGATCCTCAAATGAATACAATATAAAGTAAGAGTGGTTTTTTTTGTTATATACAAACTCAACAAAGTGAAAATTATTTATCCACAATACACTAAAATCAATAATGTAATGACCCTGACCTAGTACCATGGAGCTAGTGTCTACTTTATTACATTGTTTCTAGAAATAATCAATCACAACCTAAAGGACCAAATAGTTTAGTAGTCTTGGAAAAATAGATACATTCATGATTCCCATGCTATATTTGAATACAAAAATTACAACATATTTTTTTTAGAATATCATTATTACCTCTAGTATATCCTTTCATATATTTTATAGTATATTTCTTAGATTCCAAATAAAAGAAACAAAATAAGGGTGAGATCATATTCTTAGTAAGGGTTATATACAACAGAAGCTACCAATATAAGATAAACCATAACCAATATGGAATAATCAATATGAAAATGTAAATATCTAAACATATATTCCATTTAATCAATAACCTGACTATCATGATTAAATAATGATTAATCAATATGGAAATGTAAATAACTGATAACAAATGTCATTTAATCAATAAACCAATAATCAAATTCGTCCACATATAATATCATTGAGAAAATATCATGGATAATAAAAAAAATCTTAATGATGTAAATTCTTAATTATTGAATGTCATGATCTCAAGCCTCATAATGCATATACCATCAAGACCTTTCACAAGATAGTTTAAAATTGATGGGTACATATACACCCAAAACTGATTTAACAAAGTCTATCTAATTGATTCATCCCATGAGACTACCAATACATAGAGGAGTTATCAATAACTTAGATTCACCCATATCTACATGTCCAACGCATTCCTTATATATAAAATAATAAATTAAATTCCTCAACAATATTCCTTATCTATAAATTTTCATATTGAGTAAGGAATATGAATTGAATATTATTTTCACAATAAATCATATAACATTTATTAAAAAATACCATATCTATAAATGTTATAATTTTTAAGAAATAAGCATATCCATGATAAATAATATTGATATTTAGGGAAAATTTAATTTCCAATGATCATAAGAAATGGAATATTTCAAGGGAAAGTTAATGTCTATAAAAATGAATCAATAAATTGAATATCAATACTTTCCATGGTCAAAATGACCATAAACCATCCGTATAAAGAAAAAGGATGGTAAAATACAACATTTCCTCAATTTAGTATATTAAAAATAATGTTTTTTTCATTGATGAATAGATTTACCATAAAAATATCTTTAAAACATTCTTGAATAAAATATCCTTTTCATTTTGAAAAATCAAATTTTAAAACTAAAAGTTCCAAAACATATTTTAAGAATAATTTTTTTTGGAAAATAAATTTTTTAAATTTTAGAAAAAACATTAAAACATTGATTGGTCATAATAGAGGAAAATTTTATACAATCTATATAAGTTAAAAAATTATTCCATTCAAATTTTAGGTGAATTCCAAACAGGCATTGTTTGGAAAACGAAATGAATGTTTCCTTTAAAAAAAAATTGTAAAAAATAAAAAATTGGTAAAAATTTCATAATAAACTATTTTTCTAATATTAAAAACATTTTTAAATCATTTTTTTAAAACAATCTTTTAGAACAAAAATTCTTTTTGATTGAAGAGAGAAATTATGTCGTAATTTATTGAAAATATTTTATCAATAATTTTAATTGAAAAATTAATTTTTTGGTACTATTACTTAAAAATCAAATTAATAATTATAGGAGAATAAAATGAAAGGGGTTTTTTATAAAATGAAGAAAATAATTTCCTTTAGTGTAAAATAAATTAAAAATAATCTTGATTAAAATGAGATGGTGAAATTAACTGTTAATGAGATCATAATGCTAAAGTGAAAATTAATAACTGGATAAATTACGTGTATCAAATGTAAATACAGATAATAAATTTTAAATTAAACATAATATAGTAGATGTATTTAAACACATAATCTTTTAATGAAAAATATAATGCTGAAATAATATAGCCTAATGAAAATAAATTGAGTTATGAAATTCTTTACAACTTGGTAATTTTCAAGTCCAATAATATTAGATGAAATAATTAAAAATAAAACTTAAAATACCATGATGTATGAATTATTCATGTTATTAAATGAAAATTTGGTAGTATATACACCATATAAAATAAAATAGGTTCATAACATTACAATATGAATCAATGAAGATAAATTGATACAAAGTCCATTGCCTCACACTTCCTTTTTTTAACATGATTTAAACTCATGTATAATAGTTTTAAACATTTTATTAATTTATTCTAGAACCATATTCATATTATTAATATCATATGTGATCTTATAATAACATTTTAACACTCGTTTGTTTATAATATTTCATTGTTTTTATTGTTTTGGGTGTTAATTTCCTTGATTACTCATTTGTGTTTTTTCAGAAATATTATGTATATTGTATATATTATATAGATAAATAATCTATAGAATGATATTAATGTTATAAGTATCATTTATTTCATTTGATACATTTTTATAATCATTATTTTAATTTGAACATGGATAATGGATCACATCGCTTCGTGGAGATAGTAGGTCATATATATGCATGAGAAACGTTATCATTTCCCTAATGGGTGAAAAATTAAAAATTTGGGTGATATATTAATTTTACAAAATCGATAAAATTTCATATATATCACATATATTCAATAAATTTATCTTTATTACCATCTATTTAAAACATTTGTGAAAAACGAATCACATCGCATCGCAACTCGATAGTCCCTTATACACACTTGCGATGTTATCATATTTCAAATGGTATGGAACATAAGAATTTATATGTGATATTACAATTACATAAGTTTAATAATATCATATACATGAACTAAATCAATCATTATATCCATACTTGAAAAGGTGTGATGGAAAAAAATTACATCTGTTCGTAAGGCGGTAGATAGTCATACACACGATCGACGGTTTTGTTTCTCATTTGATGGAAGAGGATATGGATATAGGTCATAAAATTTAAAAAATATATAATTATATATAAAATAAATTAGTTCTTATATAATCATGTTTTAATAATATTTGAAGGAGGTGGAAGAAAAAAAAAAATAAAAACACTCGTTTAAGAGTGTTGTGTCTTCTTTGGACAACTTCTTCATGTTTACACTAAAAGAGTTCGTATGATGGAATTATGATAAAATAAAGTGATCTAATATTTTTTGTGGAGTAAGAAAGTTTTTATTTTGGTTATTGTGAAAAAAATGGATCTGTAAGTGTAAAAATGGGAGAGGGTGGCCTTTTATAAGTTGGTGAGAGGACACACATGGAATTTTTAAAAAGAATCAATTACACACATTTTTTTATCATGAAAATATCTTAAAAAATAGGTTATAATTTCTAAATATCTCTATTCAATGTGTTTTTAACAAATTTTTAGTTCATTTAAACCCATATCTTTTCATTCTAACCCCCTAGTAAATCAGTTTTTCCCTTAATCGATGTCATTAATTTTTTACTTCTTTTACTATACATAATGATAAAACATTAAGTTGAAATTATTAGATGATATAAATTATTGTGGTTTCAAATATTGAAACCATATTTATAAATTCAATTAACATAATTGGATGAATAAAATTTAAAATTACACTAATAAACATGACGAAGAAGCAGGTTTCCAAAGATAAAATTTTCATAATTATATAGGTTTTTAATACTGAAATTTAAAATAAAATTTATTAAAAAACATAAATTGGTTAAATTTCAATATATTTGAACTAATTATATATTAAAAACAATTTAATATCTAATTTACCCTTGTACAATTTTTAAACAAAATGATAGTTTTCAATAAAAAGTAATATTTTTCACTATTCATAAAAATATGAACTTTTACAAAAATACAAAAAAACACCATAAGATAATTTTAATATTCCAATCTAAAAAATTAAATTAATTTTATCAAATAAATTTTATAAAATTGGTAAAAATAAATTTTTAATTAAGTTTGAAAATCATGATTGAACCGTCTTTTAGAAAAATACAGTTTTTTGAGAACATTTCTTTTTTTCTTTCAAATGATTATTATTTAATTTTTCATCAATATATATCCAATGAATTTATTTGTACATGCCAAAACCATATATTTTTTATAATTTAGTTAGAACTAATCATATATTCCAATTTAATGGATAATTTATAATGATATACTCTATCGTAGTTCATTTAGACTCAGTTTTGCGTGTCATATATGTTATAAAAACCAATTTTATTAAAAAATACCAAGGTGTGACAAAGAATGTAATTATGTTGAATATCCTTTATTTTCTGGATTTTTATCTCTTTATAATCATCCATTTTAGGATGAAAAGTATTTATAAGGTGTAATTGGGATCTCAAATCATGTTGTAATCCTCTATAAACTCACTAGGTGAAACAAGGGTCCTAATTAGTGATGATGATCCATGATACCCCATGAAGCCACACCACCTCATCCACATATCAATTTTCTAAAACCTTTACTAAACTTAACTTCATGGTAGTTATATAGTGATTTAACATAATCAAATGATCCATGATTACCAATATGGCATCACATCCTACCTCAGTTATTGGTAGACTAGGTTAAAAATCCATCAAGATTGATTTCCATTTCCAATCATGATCACCCAATGGATGCAATAACCTGCGTAGAACATGATAGTCTACCTTCACCTATTGATAAACCAAGATCTATAACACTAAGTATACTACTATCCAATTTATCTTAAGCCTATAAATTTGGACCCTTAAAGGAATGATACATCTTAAATATTCCAAGATACACCACTATAAATGAATTATAGAACTCACAATTAAACTCCTCACACACCACCAATGGAACAAACCACTTTCCCTAAAATAATAACTAATTTTTAGTCATCCAATTACTATCCCTCCAAATAAAAAAACATGGATGACACCATCTTAAATAACCTCTTCCTCTGAGTATACCCACTAAGACTCCTCCATCTACTGCATTGGGTATGATTACATTATCATATGAAATAAGAATCTTATATTATCAACCTCCTCTATGTCAAAATACATCATCTCAAGATCCTCTATCACCATCCATGAATCTTCATTTTCATGAAAAATATTTCACAAAGAGTTTCTACTCAACGTATTAACAAAAAAGATTCCCTTTACTAGGGTCTAGAATATCTCAATGTTATAATCAAGGAGAAAAAATATCCACTATAATTTTCATAGATTCAAATAAAACTGATAGAAAATGTACCCCAGGCTCTTATGATGTATAATGACACAAAAATATATCAATAATGAGATAATTTTACAATATATTTATACCAAAAACTACCATCTCCAACTTGAGATCATGGGTGGAATAGTTATTCTTGTGGGGAAATAAATACCTAGACCGATATGATATTATTATACTCTACTGAATCAATACCCAACCTAAGCTAATATAAGAAGGGTTCACCTCAAACGTCACTCCCTCCTTAGAAAACAAAATCATGACAAAACTGATGAGCCTCTAATTCAGGTAGTAAAAATATTATTAACATTAATTAGTCCTAAGGGAAGTCTATTCCTTCTTAGTTAAGGATGTTAATAGAGTTTTGAATTGAGAAAATCAAATAAAAGTCTCTGATTTTAACTCATGATTCCATGAAAATTAAATACGTATACAACGTTATTAGGTTTTTTCAAAAAAAATCATTAGTATTTGATTGATCTACTCCCATTTCCTATTGAGACACCACATTTCCAAAAAATTAGACTTACCATATATAAATCATACACTTGGTTACCTTCCCATAATGATAATGGTTTTGAAAGACCTTTAGAATAACCCAAATGATTCTAATTATTCTCCTATTCTGACCTCAAGTATAAGAGTATGTCCTAAATAAACACAATTAATTATCTATTTAATACCTCATGTGATATTTAGTTCATAAGTCCTATGAACATTGATAGGGAAATTATAACACCAAAAATCTTGAAAATGAACTCAAAGTTCCCATGCCAATACTTAAAAGTATTTTTTAATATTTCTTCCACTCTAACTCATATATATTGATATCATGAATATGGATCATATTTTAAAAATAATATGGATTCCTTCAACTATTCAATTAGATCATCAATTCTTGGAAGATGGTAATTTTTCTTGACAATCTTTAGATTCAATCATTTTTTATCTATAGACATTAATAAAACTCCATCCTCCTTCTTATTGAATAATACAAGATCACCCCATTGATACATGTTATGATGGATAAATCCCTTATAGATCAGTTCATTAACCAAATTCATCAAATATTGCATCTTAGAATGTTTCATTTGAAAATGAGTTGTTTAAATATGAGAGGCATCAGGCTTCAACTATATTCTAAAAATAAACCTTATGTTAGGGTTTAAATTCAAAACATACTCAAAAAACATTGATAAACTACTCCATGACCTTAGGGAAATCCACTGCCTATTCCACTGATGAAAATAACAATAAAGCTGGTTTCTAATATAAAAACAACTCCAATCATTTATTGTCCATCTGATGATCCCACTCACTGATGAACACTTCACACTGGCCCTCCTCATTATAAAACTCAAATCTTTTTCAAAATAAATCAATAATCTTTTGTGTTGAATAAAAACATTTGATTTCATTAATGAATTTGTATATTTGTATATAAATAAAAAAGAAATCCATGGATGATAGATACCACCCCATAATCAGATCACTACCTTGTAACACATCAAGAAGACTCTTCTGAACACAAACTTGTGTGGTCAACACTAGGTTAACTAGATGCCTCTCCACCTTTAGTACCAAGGCATAAAACAAATTGGTTTTAATGAATGATATCCCCACTATAGTACTAAGTAGGGTATAATCCAATGTAGAAGATAATAAAATAGTACCTCATTTTATTTTAAGTCCCTATATATCTAGTACAAACATATAATGAGGTTTTCCACATCTGGATTATAACATTCCAAAACCCACACTCCCAAATACAGTGTTGAAATCATAAACTTTTCATTTTTGCCTATGATGCTGATAATTATACCCCAAATTTTTCTTATAAACCATACAACATCAAAATGAAAAATTGGATCACTTATAAGATTGAGGATCTTTTGGGTTTGGAGATTTAGATAATTTGGACAATGTTTAATAAAAACAATTCATGTGACATTAAATGAAAATTTATCCCTTTTAACCCAACTCTTATTTTTCACATTAATACATCATCATAATCCATATAAAATCCCTTCTAGATATAACTTCATCAACATAATTCTTTAAAACCCAATGAAAAGGAAACATACGATGTGTGAGCTAAAATTCTTAGTATGTTTAACCATAAGATTTAGCAACTCAATTTCATCAATGAAAATAAGAAGTACATAGTTATATTATAACATAATTGAAGTTCATGAGTATAAAATACGAATATTTATACCCATAAATACCTAGATCATCAAACATGAAAACATGGCATAAGGAATTAACAAAGGAAACAATTTAGTAGAATCAATAGTCAAGTTCCATGTGATATCAATCTCGATCAAATGAAAAATTATAAACCCATAGAAATCATAGATAAAAAATATTTTTATCATGGAACATCATCTCATAGAACACTTAAAAACCCCTTATAGATCCCTTACAATTTGATTATGTATATAGACAAATTTCAATATAATTATCTAGAGAACATAATCATTACCCAGTTTAGTGGATCACTATCTAGTTCAACCCATCATATAAGCAATAATTGGATCACACAACACTATCTAGGTGAACCAATAATATATAATATCCAATAACCCCAATATTAATAATGTACATAGATATTTCATCATAAAACTCAAAAAAAATTATTATTAATTTATAACTTGATCAGACCATGGAAAAGAAATGGGATTCATGTCAATCTCTATGAAATGAGATTAAGCCATAGAAAATAAATGAGTTCTATAAAAATTTATTTAAATCATGATTAGCTTGCATAAGAGAAATGGTTTCTGTAATAATCTCTTTGAAACATGGTTATCCCATTGAAAAGAAACAAGTTCTCTAAAAATTTCATAGAAATAATACTAATCCAGCCCAAGAAGGAATGAGAATGGTATCATTAAAAAATATCCCCATTAGATCATAAATAACAATAAATGTTGTAGATTTTGATGATTAGAAACACCTTTAATAGATTATTAAAAATATTTTGAGGAAAATTTCATTTTTATTTTGAAAATCACTTTTTAAAACATAATACATTTTGAAAAACCTATTCTTTGAATAAAAATTTTAAAATCCAAGAATTTACATAATATTAAGAAAATATTTTCATTAAAAATAAATTTATAAAATTTCATAGGAAACTTCAAATAAATGATGATCGTGTCAGTGGGTAATTACATACATTCTATGAATAACATTCCTTTTTTGTAGTAAAAATGTTAGAAAAGTTCCTTGTTCAAAAACTAGTTAGAAGATTCCTTTCACTTCATCAATAAAATCCAGGCATTAAATGTATTTAAATTGACATAAAATTTCTTTGAAAAAAAACATAGATTAAAAATGGTAGAAAAATCATGTAATATATCATCCTAAATGACCACTAATACAGTAGCTAGACCATTGGGTCACTTGACCTTAATCATGTGTCCCCATATGCTAGAGGCTACTGACTAGTAGTGAGGGTATTAGGAGGTGATAGTGGCGAGACTATACCCTCATATCAGAGTAACACAATGGTATTATAGAATTAAATAGTTGAAAATAGTGGAATCAATATAATAAATAAAATAATGATAATAGTAAAAGAATAATATAACTACTGAATAAAAGTAGACAAAAAAATCCATATATTGATGTATGTAATGTCAAGTGTTACTACAAGGTACAAGTAGGAAAATATAAAAAAAATAAAATAAAACCCCAATGATCAACTTCATGAGAATCTTGAGCATGAGAATGGTCTTGTGTTCCCTAGCTCCCATGCACACATCATAGCACAAGAAATGAATCCAAAGACCTATGATTAATAATATTTAATCGGGTGCCAAATGGCACCTTGGAATGGTGTGAGATATAAATCTTAGTAGGTTGAAACCCATGGTTTCTAGGACAATCCATATTGTGAAATAAACAAATAAGAAATGTTATAATATGTAATAATAAAGATTAGTAAACAAATTAAATAATAAAAACTTGTTTGGGGTTACCAAATGTATACTTTTCCATTTTTACCTGCTTCAGCCAAATCTGGAAGTCTGAATAGGGTACCTATGCAATACATAATGTATATAAAAGAGCCAAAGTAAATAATTCACACCAAGATGAGGTACAACCCCAAGATTGTGCTTCATCTTGGGGTCTAATTCACAAGTCATCATTTAGTGTCTAAGTAAGCAAGAGAAGAATGTCACAAGTGTATGCTCTAGTATTAATGGAAGAAATAAGTATAGAAAAATCTATTTAACCAAAGAAATCAAAAAAAAATATGTAAAATACATTGGGGAGTCTCTTTCCTATTTGAGGTGATCTAAAAAAATATTGTGTATCACAATAGGAACATCTGATAATCTAATACCACTGTAACCATACAAGTTGACCCATAAAAATTCATAAGTATCACTTGAGGCATGGGAAACATTGAGTCCATCCCTGGTATCTCATGGAGGGGACAAAGTATCTCCGAAGGTATAGCATAGCCATATTTCCAATTGGTATACCCATCCATGAGTCTTTAATATGGAACCCACATTCTCTCTCATCCCGTACCAAGTGAACCAAGTAGCCAAGCACATCAGAAGTTAAGAAATGTATATAATTAATCATATTCCTTAAAATAAACATTTCTTTGAAAAATCTAAATAATAAATCCATCAAATCCATGGTGGAGTCTTGTTCCCATCCAAGGATATTTAAAAAGAATACCAATTATTGGAATTGGGTCATTCGATAATCTCATACCACCGAGCACATCCAAGGTGATCCATACATAAACTCAAGTATCACTAGAGGCATGGTAATCTTTGATTCCATCCTAGGAATCTTGCATAGTGGACCGATTATCACCCAAGGAGTGGTGTAGAAAACATTCTAATGAACTTCTCCATAGTTTCTTCCCTAGGGAACCATTATCACATAGGAGTATAATAAACCACATGGGAATCCCTCTCTTGGAAATCCATAGAATCACCCCTGGAACATCAGGTCATAACCCATCAGGCACAAAGAGTTCATACATGATTCATTAATACGGAACCCATGTTCTCTCTTTGACCGTATCAATGGGTCATAACAATAAAAAAAAGCTTTTATATGATTTCATTCCATTAAATAAAAACATTTATGACATTTAATTAAACAAAATCAAGGAAATTCAGTTATTATGGTTTAAGTGGTTCTTAGAAGGTTCCATGGGAAAACTGGAAAAATCCTATATGGGAATTCCCTTTCATAGAAAGAATAGGAAGTCATTCAATTTATAAGATAGGTAAAGAACTTATATGGTTCCATGGTTATTTGAAAATTTCAAAGAGGAAACTCCATTTTCTAGTTCCATTATAAGACATTTCCTAAACATTCCATATATCAATCGTAACTTAAAATCATAAAGAAACATCAATGTAATAATCCCAGAAATCATTAAGGTATAATCACTACATTTTATCTTAGAATACAGTGCACCTCCATTGGAGGGGTTTTATTAAAATATCATGACTTTGCATTTCAAACAAATCATTTATCATATTTAATCGTTTCTTTAAATGATCACAAACCAATTAAAGGATAATTTATTCCAAAAACTACATAGCACTAATTAAAGTATAATAAATGTGTGCAACTAATTAGTTAATGCATTATTAAATTTAAGGGGAAGAGGAATGGGATCATACCTCAAGAACTAGATTAATAAAAACACTTGTAACTTTATGACCTTGATGAAGGAAACTCGAATCTGGTCCTTACCCTTACATGAACATCCATATATATATATATTTATATAATACCCCTAGATTCATTGAACATATTCCCCTCACCATGAGGGAATATGTACAAATAGTGTATATATATATGTATATCTTACCACTAAAATGTGTGTAAGTCCTCCTCATGAACGGAAGATCGAGACGCACTAAATAAAAGTACAGTGAACTCATAAACTAAAAAATCTCCAAATTATAAATTGAGTTATAATGAATAATTAATGAAAACCTTACCCCAAATCAATGGTGCAGAACTAAAATTCTTCGAACTTCTTCCCCTTTAGTACTGGTTGTCGATACATGAGAAAGGATGACCAGAGAGACCCTTCTCATAACCTACCATCGAAAGAAGTCACTAAAAAATGAGGTCAACCTCAACCCTAGGGTTCAATAGAACATCACCGAGCAATGAGGAGAGGGAAAAAGGCTAGAAATGGGAAGGATAAGTGAGGTGGAGGCTTACCATAAATTATCAAATTAAGAAATCAGAAAAAAAACTGGGTGAAATCATTAATTGAAGAGAGAGGTCACGGAGGGTGGTGTTCCATGCATAGAGAGATGACCCTAAGGGGTGTCACGTGACTCAGGTTTGAGTAAGGGGATACCCCATAAGGTTTTTCTTAAACCTAAACTAATAATAATAACAATCATCATCACCATCATCTTCAACATGACAATATTATTAATATTAATAATATTATTATTATTATTATTAAATTTCTTTATTTTTATTCTCAATTTATCTCCTTTTAATTTTAATTTAAATAATTAATTTCATTAAAAGAAACACACCATTTAGTTTGGATCACAGGGATCAGAAAACGGTGTGCCAACTATGTGCCCTCTGCTATGTACATGGTGTATCCCGTATGGGATAGCTGTAGGGTTTGGAAAACCGTGTGGTGAATAGTGTGATGGTACATTCTAAGTATCACTATATATGTGGCCTAGGTGTGTATTTTGGGAAACCATGCACCGCCCGTGCGCACCGGCTCTATCCACCTACTCTAGGTCACATGGTTTGCTTCTAGTGGGTGGCACTATTTTAGAGAAGTTGTGTCCCCTTTTTAGAGAACTGAAACCATTTATTTCTGGACCTTAGTGATTTAGAAACTCAATGAGACACCCAGGAAACTTCTTTATCCTTGAACCAAATACAAAAACATCAATTTTAAGGGTTTTAACTCTCAGAATTATATTTTACAGATTGGTTAGTAAATCAGGCCGACCAATAAATGAAAAATTCAAATTCCATTGCATTTTTTTCAAGGTCAAAAGAATAATTTGTTACAACCTCCCCACCTTATATCTTCTCATCCCTACTAAGAATTCTGGAAAAATGACAACATCTCCCAAACAACATGTTTTGTGAAGTCCCGTTCAAATGGTCATGTTGTATTTCCAAACACCCAACACACCTCCAAGAACTTCTCAAGCATTAAGCCCTTAATCCATTAAAACATGATTCAAATCTTGATTTCTGATTGAAACATTGAGACGGCACTTAAAAAAGATTGTTTAACTATATATATGATCACATTGTCATATATTTAATGATCGGACTGATGGTTCTACCCACCTTAATTCCTATCATTTAAAAAGGGGAACACTTTGATGCACAACACTCTAACCATCATAATTTCATTTACAAGCACTCTCCAGGCATTTTAGTGGTGCTCCTGGAATGATTTTTAACATACCAAATGGTTGATCCCCCATTGAAATCAATTTCTAGGTTGATTTAGATTATCATAAATATCCATAGCTGACACAAACCGTACTCATCTCTACCATACGACGTGCAAGAAATAGTCCTTCACTAACTACCTCATTAAACATGAGAGACAACTAGTCGAGCCACTCTGGCCGACCATCCAAGAAGATGCTCTGATTAGACAATCAGCATTTGACAAACTGAACCATAATTCGTTTTTCCAAGGAACCTTCAATTTATCACAAACATGTTCACGGAATCTCATAGTTTACTTCTGGTGATGTTCCTTAGTTAAACCACTAAATGGCCATTTAAATTGTTAGGTCTTAGAACAACTAGGTGGTAACCCAAACACATACCACTAGTATCACTACCCTTTAAACACAGATTTTATCCTAGCTACAAGTCTGATATAACCTTGTAATTGAATAACTGGAATCCAAGGAACTAACCAAGGTAGTCCATTCTCCATATTTATAAGTGGTACATTGGACAACAGCCAAGTCGTCCACATGAGATCATTGACTGAGCCCAAAGTGTCACCCACCTAGTGGACGAGTTAGAAGAAATAGATAGTGTCCCATAGTTTATACAAGGAACTCCTACATAAGAACCCAAGTACCAATATGGACTAACCATACATTCAGCATGCAAGACCGATAGAGAACACTCAAACAAGCCAAGATTTTTTAAATCATTAGTGAAACATAAGACCGACACTCTCTGTAACATCCCATGTATGTATAGAATAATATACTATCATATCTATGTCTATTTATGAATTATATAGTGTTTTAGAGGCTTAAAATGATAATAAATTCAATTTTAATCATAAAATACTCTAATATTTTTAAAATATTGTTCTACCACCTTTTGATGGGAAACCATTTTTAAATATAAATTTTTATAATTTTATATGATATATTTATAAAAAGAAACTTATTCTTTATAACTGGGACATTGAAATTTATTTTGGATAATTTTTTTGTATTTTTCTGACAATGTTCATTTTTTTAATGAATAGTGAAAAAAACTGCATTTTACTTCAAAACTGCTTTTTTATCTAATTTAATTATATGGTTAGATTATATTTTTTATTGGTTTTAAAGTTTAATTATAATATATTTTTACCATTTAATCCAATGGTGGTCATTAAAATTAATTTCACTTTAAAATTGGACATAAATAATTGTCAATATTTTGATAGATAATGTTTCATAAAAAACGCTATTTGTTTTGACAACGGGAATTATTTTTAAATTAATTACTGCAATTTATGTGTTTGGAATTTGGTAAAATGGATTCCATATTTGGAATCATAGGGTCTAAATTATGTAATTAAGACTCTTTTGTTTTTGGACATTATGAATAGTATCGATGGTAATTATCTTTAATTATCTTGATTAATTTGTAATCAGGTAGTTAAGGGTAATAAAATAATATCATAATAATATAAAATGACCCCGACATGTGTTAAAATCCCCTTCGTTGTCTCATGACCGACCATGGGATCCTTTTTCCAACTTAGCTACCCCATGGAATCACTTTTGTGTGATAGTGACCTTTTATCATATTATTTGCAAAGAAATGAAAATATAACCAAACTATGTAACACCTAAGTTAAACAATTCTAATTTTGTCTAAATAAAGTATCTATTATACTATAAATAGTCTTTGGAAAGCTAAAAATATTTCCTACATCATATTATTTTTTTATAATTTTTATAAAATAAATAAATTTCTTTATTTATGACACCATAATGATGCAGTGATTGCCTCATTAATGAACGATTTAAATAAAATAAAAAGATAATGTAAAATATAAGAATTAAACTTTTATAAAACCTATTGGATGGGTGGATTTCGAACCCTTATCACCTTATATTAAAAATATATCATTTTGGGACCTTTAAAATCCGAAAATCATTTTATAATAAAGTATCATTTCAAGACTTTCCAAAAGTGACCCTCCTCCCTCTTATAAAAGGCCCCCACCAATACCCCCTTACCCACACCACTCAAGACCTTGGATAGTCAAAAATATACACATATTATCTCCCCAAATCCCTATATTAATCCTATAATCCTCACTTTGGGCATAAGTCTTTCCAAGGAATCCTTTAGCTCAAAACAAAAAAGAGTTACCCGATTTAGAGGTAGTTTCTTCTCTTATGTTCTTCTGTTTTCTTTTGATTCTCCAACCCCTTAAACTCTTTTTATTCCTTTTTTTTGTAAAAAAACCAGTATCATAAATATACTAGTATGTTTTTATGAGAAGTATTAGAGCTATACTTACACACACCTCTGTCTAATGGTTAAATAACATACTCTTTCTGTGGGTGGTGAATTATTGACTCACGAAACGATGATTGTTCAATATTCTTTAAACATATTTAATGGTGTCCATTATGATGTAACTGTATTTATATATAATATATATTATATTTATTTACTTTATATTTTTCTTTATTTTATTTTTAAAACATAACTTTATGCTTTTCATGTTGTCCAAATGCGATAATTTCATATTAGGAAGTGTGGACTACCGCCCCCTCAAGTGATGTGACTCATTCATGCCAAAGATGTAATTTATAAAGAATGTAATTAATGAACTTATGTTACCTATATAACATATATATTATACTGGAATTATAATATATATATATATATCATTTATTTTTAATTCCTTTAATATGACAAAGAAATGAATGTAGCGTTCATGCGTACGTATGGCCTACCGTCTCCATGAATGAAGCATTTCAATTTTTATCTCCAAATGTTATGGAATAGAATAAAATAAATATATACTGGATATATATTATATTTAAATCATTAATACCAATATGGAGATGATGTACTTATAACTACATGGGCAATTATTTTCAAACATGTTCATTTTTTGACTCATGTGTCAAACATCGACAAAAAGTATGATATGAACTCACATAATTAACTAATTATTATAACATGATAATATGTGATATGAATTGAATAATAAAATTTAAAGGATGTCCTTAAGAAATTATAAATTGACTAAAGTTTATTGTTTAGGAATATAAATAAACGAACAAGACAAGTCAGACATGAGGTAAGGGACTTCGTCTCAATCTCCTTTTATTGAGGCATACTTCAATTTTTATATGACCTTCATTTATTAGTTGTATAATAAACCCTTTTGAATTTTAATTTCATTCAAAATTATTCTTTTTACATGAAGGTTTTTTCTAAATGACAAAAGGAATGTTTTTGTCTTATGTATGAAGCGACAATGACTTATCTTCCGCCGTGACCATTATTTGAGTTTCGGCTTCCTCTACAGGACATAAATTTTTTTAAATGAAAAATAAATACCATGTTTTACTTTATTTTGGTATTGAATATGGTTTTAATAATGTTTTGATTATATCAATGTGTTGTATTGATATATTGTGATTGAAATGTGGAAATTTTATGTTTCCTTTATATATTTTATATGTGATACAATTATGTTATGGTTCTTGGGCATTGTTTTTGAAGACGGGTGGTTCCATGATAAAATAAGGGTGGTTAAACCCTAGATATCTCTCCAATTCATTGGGTAACGAAAAGGAGTTAAACGCTAAGGTTTATCTGAAGATATTTAGGGAATATACTATGATGGGTTTTCCAAATGTAACCATGAGGGTTACTCCCTATGTAAGAATGTTGTGAATGCCTCAAGTTACCTTTATGTCCTATGATTTCTATGATTTATTCATAAATCTTATGATTTCATGAGGTATGTTAATGTGCTTATGTTTTATTAGTAAAGTATGATTTCATTGATTCTTATGTATACTTGGAATGATGTTTTCTTTCCGTATTTTTATATCCCTTACTGAGCTTTTTTATGCTAATCCCTAGTTTTTGAAATGTTTTTCACAGGTCAAGGGAAAAGTACATGAAGTGATGATAGTGTCAAGGAAGTGTCAAGAAAGAAACCACGTTTTATTTCAAATATGTTTCCTTTGGTAGAAAAAATGAATATTGCCTTTTATGTAACCACATTGTTTATATGTGGAATGTAATGAATGATTTATGATATAATTCTTTAAAACTCTAAACCTGAAAATATCCTCAATGTGTATTCTTGAAATAAATCAGGATTAAGTAATGTTTACGGCTGGGGCCTTATAGTTGGTATCAAAGGTCGGTTTAGATAACTTTAGGAGTTAGAATTATATTAAATGATTATCCAAAAATATTTTTTTTTATATTATCGTCAAATTGAAATGATATAGCATTTGAAGATTATCATGTTGCTTCATCTAAGACATGTTTGTTCAGAATGGTTTTCTGCAGAGGAAAGAGGGAAGCCATGCTAGGAAGGAATGCAGAAGGAAATGACCTTCCAAATCAGCATCCTGAGATTGTCGGAATTGGAACTGAATATTTTATTTCACTAATAGAGTAGTCGACTCAAGCGATAAATGGTGGTGGTATCCATGCACAAGATCAGCCAGATCAATCATAGAGGAACATGTCAGTGGTGGAACATTTCATGAGGCAACATCCCCCATCATTCAGAGGATCATCTGAACCTATACTAGCTGAAGGGTTGATTAAATCACTGGAGAATATTTTCAATGTCATGGGGAGTCCATACAATCAAATGGTCAGTCTTGTTGTTTACCATTTGGTGGGTGAAGCAGATCAGTGGTGGTCGATGGTTAAAAATATCAGGGATGCTGATGAGATTGATGCTCTTGACTGGGATGAATTCAAAGGTATGTTTCTTGAGAAATATTTTTCTAAGGCTGTTAGACTTAGGATGGAAAATAAGTTCTTGTAATTGAGGCAAGAGGATGAATCAGTGGCTTCTTATGAAGAAAAGTTCACTCTATTGGTAAGGTATGCTCCAAATTTTATCTGAGACCTTGATAGTAAAATCAATCATTTTTTACTCAGGATTAAAGCCAAAATATCGAAGGGAATCACCTTCTCGTGAGTTCAAAAGTTATGAAAAAGTTTTTCGATGTGCTGAGAAGGTGGAAATGGATTTTGTTGATGATCAAGTGTTCTATGAAAACCAACAAAAGAAGAGATCGAGGTGGCAAGAGAATGGGAAGAATCCTTCAAAAATGATTGATGGTAAGAAAACTAAGTTTTCAATTTGTGACAAATGTGGTAAAAAGAATGCTAGGGAATGTCTTTTGAATTATGGAAAGTGATTCTGATGTGGTGAGATGGGACATAAGGCTCGTGATTGCACTGGAAAAGATCAGGGTAATGGTAAGACCGAATTTGATTTACAGTTAGTGAAATGTTTTGAGTGCAGTGAGATGGGTCATTATGAAAACCAGTGTTCGACAAAGAGCTCGAATGATGGGAAGTAGTCAGACTACAGGCTAAAAGGTGTGGTTAAATCCTTTTCAACTACTTCATCAGATGTTGGGCCATCAAATGAAGTGGTATTAGGTACTTTGTTTGTTTTTTCAGATTATGTCAATGTGTTGTTTGATTCAGGGACTACACATTCTTTCATCTCTGAAAACTTTTCTAGTAAATTGGGAATTCTAAATCAAGAAATGACTCCTGAACTTGTGGTAAAAACACCTGGGGGAAATGCTGAGGCAAAAATAATTTATAAGAAACTTCCTATCCTTATCCGTGGAAAGAATCTACTTACAAACCTTATTGTTTTACCTCTAGTAGAGTTTGATGTTATCCTGGGTATGGATTGTCTCTCTGTTTACCATGCTAAGATTGACTATAGAGCTAAAGAAGTTTCTTTTTAGAAAGACCTTCAGTTTGTGTACAATAATGAACCCTTAATGTTGATAAAATATCAAGAGGCTGAGAAACTTGTAAAAGATAGAAATTAATGTTACCTTTCACATATTGTTTAAAACAAAGGAACCGTTCAGGTTAATGATGTTCCAGTGGTAAATGAGTATCCTGGTGTTTTTCCTATTGAGTTACCTGGAATAATACCAGATCAAGAAGTTGAATTTACTATTGACTTAGTTCCTGATGATAATCCAATTTCAAAACCACCTTATCGAATGGCTCAAATTGAACTTTTAGAGTTGAAGGAGCAATTCCAAGATTTATTAGAGAAAGGTTTCATTCAACCTAGCACATCACCATGGGGTGCTCTTGTCTTATTTGTTAAAAAGAAAGATGGTTCAATGAGACTTTTTATTGATTATAGATACTTGAATGACATCACTGTTAAGAACAAATATCTTTTTCCTCATATTGATGATTTGTTTGATTAGCTTTAGGGAGCTTAGTATTTTTCAAAGATTGACTTGAGATCGGGGTACCATCAGTTGAAGGTAAAGGAAGTAGATATTCCAAAGACCGCATTTCGTACAAGATATGGCTGTTATGAATTTGTAGTCATGAGTTTTGGTTAACCAATTTACCTTCTATATTCATGGACCTTATGAACATAATTTTTCATGAGTTCTTAGATAATTTTTTGGTTGTTTTCATTGATGATATTTTGGTGTTTTTAAAAAGTAAAGAGGAGAATGAAAGTTATTTATGGGTTATTTTGAAAACCTTAAAAAAAGAAATTGTATGGGAAATTCAGAAAGTGTGAGTTTTGGTTACAACAAATTTATTTCCTTGGTCACATTGTTTCTAAAGATGGAATAACTCTTGATCCTGCAAAAACAAAGGTAGTTTAATAATGGCCAAGACACACAAATATAACCGAGATTTTTAGTTTTCTTAGTTTGGCAGGATATTATGAAAGGTTTATTAAAAAAAATCACCATTGTCCATCCCATTGACTAATCTAAATCGGAAGGGTGTTATGTTTATCTAGAAAAAAGAATGTGATGATTGATTTTAGGAATTGAAAAGAAGATTAGTGAATGATCCAGTAATGGAACTACCTTCTAGGAATGGTGAGTTTGTTATCTACAATGATGCTGCAGTGAAAGGAATTGGTTTTGTCTTAATGCAGAATGATCAGGTAATTGCTTATGTTTCACATCAGTTGAAAACTCGTGAGATAAATTACCCTACACATGATTTGGAATTAGTTGTTGTTGTTTTCACTTTAAAAATTTAGAGCTGTCATTTTTATGGTGTAAAGTGTGAAATATATACTGATCATAAAAGTTAAAAGTATATATTCACTCATAAATAATTGAACATGAGACAGAGGAGATGGCTAGAATTAATCAAGGATTATAATTGCACGATTCACTACCACCCAAGAAAAGAAAATAAAGTGGCAAATGATTTGAGTTGAAAAAGTAATGCTTCATTAACCATGTTGCATTTGGAACGTGATCATTTGGTTAATGATTTTATGAATTTTGGTTTGGAAGTTGTTGGTGCAAGAAATTATTCTATTTTGTTTTAGATATCAGTGAAATATTCTCTATCAGATATAATTAATTAAGAACAAAAGCAAGACAGTGAGTTGTTGAAAACGGTAGAGCTGGTTCAGAAGGGTATGTTACCTGAATTCAACATTGATAATGATTGTGTTTTGAGATTTTGGAAGAGATTGTGTGTGCCTTGTGATTCACTATTGAAGAGAGAGTTGTTATGTGAAGCTCATAGTTCTCCATTTTCAGTTCATCCAGGTAGTACTAAGATGTATAGAGATCTTCAAGAGTATTATTGGTGGGATGGAATAAAAAGAGATATTGTCGATTTTACTGTGAAGTGTTTGAACTGTCAACAGGTTAAAGTAGAGAAGAAGTTATCAAAAGGGATTCTTCAGCCTTTACCAGTTCTATAGTGGAAATGGGAAAATATATCCATGGACTTTGTTGTGGGATTACAGAAGACACCTCGAAGAAATAATGCAATATGGGTTTTTGTCAATCATTTAACTAAATCTTCTCATTTCTTACTATACAAAATAATTTTTCCCTAGATCAACTTTATCAGTTGTATCTTAAAGAAATATTCAGGTTACATAGAGTTCCCCTCTCCATTGTATCTGATCATGATCACAGGTTTACTTCTAACTTTTGTAAAGGCCTTTAAAAGTTGTTAGGTACTAAATTAAATTTTAGTACAACTTTTTATCCTCAATCAGATGAGCTATCAGAAAAAACAATTCATACTTTGGAGGATATGTTACTGCTTGTTCAATGTATTATCAGGGAATTTGGGGAAAACATCATTCATTGGTTGAGTTTTCTTATAATAACAGTTTTCATTCCATTCTATAGATGTCACCATTTGAGGCATTATATGGGAAGTGGTGTCGAAATCCATCTTTTTGGGATGATGTGGGTGAAAGGAAGTTGATGGGACCAGAATTGGTAGAAGAGATGGCAGAAAAAGTTCAGCTGATAAATAAACACATGAGAACAGCTCAGAGCAGGCAGAAAATTTATGCGGACAACAGGAGGAAGGATCTCTCTTTTGAGGTAGGTGATCATGTCTTCCTCAAAGTGTCACGATGGAATAGTGTGATGCGATTTGGTAAGAAAGGAAAGTTGAGTCCAAGGTTTATTGAACCTTATGAAATTCTGGAGAAAGTTGGATTAGTTGCATACCAAGTTGATATACCTCTGATTTTATCTCTGGTACATAATTTTTTTCATGTTTCAATGTTAAGGAAGTACATGCAGATCCATCTCATGTTTTGAGTCCATGGGTAGTTCAGTTGGAAGAGAATCTATCTTATGAGGAACAATCAGTCCATATTATTGACCATAGGGAGAAATTGTTGCAGAATAAGGTGATTCGTCAAGTAATGTTTTTGTGGAAAAACCACGTGATTGAAGAGGCAACATGGGAATCTGAAAATGCAATGAGGGATAAATACCCCCACTTATTCGATAAGTAATTAAATTGCGAGGACACAATTTTCTAAAGGGGGGAAGGATGTAACATCCCATGTAAATAAAGAATAATATATTTTCATATCTATGTCTATTTATGAATTATATAGTGTTTTAGAGGATTAAAATGAGAATAAAACCAATTTTAAGAATAAAATACTCTAATATTTTTAAAATATTTTTACCGCCTTTTGATGGAAAACCATTTTAAATCTAACTTTTGACAATTTTAAAAGTTTTATTTTACAAAATAAACCTATTCTTTATAATTGTTACATTTAAATTTACTTTGGATAATTTTTTTGTATTTTTCTGACAATGTTCATTTTTTTAATGAATAGTGAAACATAATGCATTTTACTTCAAAACTGATTTTTCATCTAATTCAATTATATGGTTAGATTATATTTTTAATTGGTTTTAAAGTTTAATTATGAAATATTTTAATTATTTAATCCAATGGTGGTCATTATAATTAATTTCACAATGAAATTGGACATAAACAATTGTCAATCTTTTGATAGATATTATTTCATAAAAAAACGCTAATTGTTTTGACAACAGAAATTATTTTTAAATTAATTAATGAAATTACTGTGTTTAGAATTTGTTAAAATGGATCCCATATATGGAATCATATGGTCCAAATTATGTAATTAAGACTCTTTTGTTTTTGGACATTATGAATAGGTACGACGGTAATTATCTTTAATTATCGTGATTAATTAGTAATTGGGTAGTTAAGGGTAATAAAATAATATCATAATAATATAAAACGACCCCAAAATGTGTCCAAATCCTTTTGGGTGTGTCATGGACGACCATGGGATTCCTTTTTCCAACTTAGGGACCCCATGGAATCACTTTTGTGTGATAGTGACCTTTTATCATATTATTTTTAACGAAAGGAAAATATAACCAAACTATGTAACACCTAAGTAAAAAAAATTTAATTTTGTCTACATAAATTATATATTAGACTATAAATTTTCAATGGAAATATAAAAATATTTCCTACATCATGGTATTTTTTTATAATTTTTATACATTAAATAAATAAATTTATTTATGACACCATGATGATGTAGTGATTACCTCATTAATGAACGATTTAATTAAAATGAAACGATAATGTAAAATCTAAGACTTAAACTTGTATAAAACCTATTTTAGGGGTGTATTTATAACTCTTATCAAAATATCCTCAAAATATATCATTTTGGGGCCATTAAAATCCGAAAATCATTTTATAATAAAGTAACATTTCAAGACTTTCCAAAAGTTACCCTCCTCCCTCTTATAAAAGGCCCTCAACTCTACCCTCTTACCCACACCTATCAAGCCCTTGGATATTCCAACCTCTACTCATATTATCTCTCCACGTCCCTCTCTTACTCTTGGCAGCCTCACATTGGGCATAAGTCTTTACAAGGAAGCCTTTAGCTCAAATCAAAAAATACTTACCCGATTTAGAAGTAATGTCTTCTCTTATTGTATTTTGTTTTATTTTGCTTCTCCAACCCCTTAAAATATTTTTATTCCATTCTTTTGTAATAACAACAGTATCATAAATAAACTAGTATTTTGTTATGATAATTATTATATCTACACATACACACACCTTTGTCTAATGGTTAATGAACATACTGTTTCTGTGGGTGATGAATTACTGCCTCACGAAACGATGATTGTTTAATTTTCTTTTAACACCTTTCATGGTGGCCATTATGATGTAAATGTATTTATATATGATTTATATTATATTTATTTCCTATATATTCTTCTGTATTTTATATTTAAAACATACCTTTATGTTTTTCATGTTGTGCAAATGCGATAATTTCATATGAGGAAGTGTGGACTACCGCCCCCTCAAGTGATGTGACTCGTTCATCCCAAACATGGAATTTATAAATAATGTAATTAATGAAATTATGTTACATATATAAAATATATATTATACTAGAATTAAATATATATATATATATATATATCTCATTTATTTTTATTTCCTTTAATATGACAAAGAAAAGAAAGTAGCGTTCATGAGTACGTACGGCCTACCGTCTACATGAACGGTACATTTCATTTTTTATCTCAATTTTTTATGGAATAGTATAAAATGAATATATACTAGATATATATGATATTTAAATCGTTAATACCATTCTGGAGATGATGTACTTATAACTACATGGGCAATTCTTTTCAAACAAGTTCATTTTTGACTCATGTACCGAACATCAACAAAACGTATGATATGAACTCACATAATTAACTAATTATTATAACATGATAATATGTGATATTAATTGAATAATAAACTTTAAAGGAAGTACTTAATAAATTATAAATTGACCAATGTTTATTATTAAGGAATATAAAGAAACGAATAAGACAAGTCGGACTTGAGGTAAAGGACTTCGTCTCAATCTCCTTTCATTGAGGAATACTTCAATTTATATATAAACTTCTTTTATTAGTTGTATAATAAACCCTTTTGACTTTTAATTTCATTAAAAAGGAATCTTTTTACATGAAGTGTTTTACTAAATGACAAAAGGAATGTTTTTTTCTTACGTATGCGGTGACAACGACTTCTTCGCCGCCATGACCATTATTTGAGTTTAGACTTCCTATACATGCCAAAACTTTTTTTAAATGAAAAATAAATACCATGTTTTACTTTATTTTGGTATTGAAAATGGTTTTGATAATGTTTAGATTATATCAATGTGTTTTATTGATATCTTGTGATTGAAATGTGGAAATGTTATGTTTCCTTTATGCATGTTTTATGTGATACGATTATGTTATTGTTCTTGGGCATTGTTTATGAAGACGGGTGGTTCAATGATAAACAAATGTCTGGTGAGCCTAAGATAGCTCTCCAATGCATTGGGTAATGCGAAGGAGTTAAATTCTAAGGTTTCTCAGAAGATATTTAGGGAATATACTATGATGGGAATTCCAAACGTAACTATGAGGGTTACTCCCTACGTAAGAATGTTATGAATGCCTCAAGTTAACATTATGTACTCGTATTTCTATGAGTTATTCATAAATCTTATGATTTCATGAGGTATATTAAAGTGATTATGTTTTATGAGTAGAGTATGATTTCATTTATTCTTCTGTATACATGGACTAATGTTTTCTTTCCATATTTTTATATCCCTTTCTGAGCATTTTATGTTCATCCCATGTTTTTGAAATTATTTTCACAAGTCAAGGGAAAATTTCATGATGTGATGATAGTGTCGAGGAAGTGTGAAGAAAGAAACCATGTTTTATTTTAAATATGTTTCCTTTGGTGAAAAAAATGAATAATTTCTTTGATGTAACCACCTTGTTTAAATATGGAATGTGATGCATGATTTATGATCTAATTCTCTAAAACTCTAAACCTGAAAAGATCCTCAATATGTATTCTTCAAATAACTCAAGATTAAGTAATGTTTAAGGCTAGGGCCTTATACTATCACAATGTATCAAGGATTAAATCAAGATAGGTGATGTGCTCGTCACATAGTAGAATAAACTAATAGAAAAAAAGAGATTACCCAAGAGACCGGTCATACCACAACTGGTCAACTTCAAAGAAGAAACTTGGATTCACCTACTGACACTCTATCCCAAACTAATCACAAGCCTTCACCACCTGAGGAATTAAATGATTGATAAATCATAAACAAAGAAGTCCATAAAATACCAGTAGTATTTACAAAGGTTTCATACTCATCCAACAACATCAATTTCGTTTTGTCGAGAAAGAACAAACATTATTTAAAACGTTCTAGCCTCAAGGGAATTTAAAAAAATCTGAACATTTAAAATAGTCCTCCTATTTGTGTTCCTTCTAACTGGAAGGAAACATTTACCAAACTTTACATGACTCTCCCCACCTTTGAAGTGTCTTATTTATCATAATAAGTGTTGAACCATCCACTTACAAGTTCTCTAGATCCAACTTAGCTAAAGCGTACATGTGACTCTCCTATGAGTCACGATCACTAGTGTCAAAAAATTAGGATCAAGGCCATAAAAACCTAACTATCATGTAAAAAACACCTAGTCCTCATGGAGTTAATCCTGGGTATTAGGATGAATTAGATATATTTAACTCATAGTTCACTCTACTATAGATATGACCAGATTATTTACTCAATAGCACAAGGATTAATGATTCGACCAAACTCAATCAGTTAGTCACAAAATTTAGAAACTCAATGAGTACCATGTAAATCAACTCATAATACCCAAAAGTTTAGAAATTAAGACAGAACACTGTCAATATTGTGCATTTTTTTTCTTCCATATGCATCCATGTATCTGATGGCCTATGTAGAAAATTAGCTCAAGAAGTTCTATTTCATATGGCTTTAAAACATAGTAATAGCCTCTTGATCCATCCTAAAACAAGAAACTTGGTCAAGAGTCCTACTAAGCAGCTAACCATTCTTGAGGCATGTCTAACCTATAGAAACTGAGCAATCAAGATTCTCATTCCCATAACAAAGGGTCAAAGATACAATGACCACACATATTAAGTAGGGTGTCCTTTAGAATCCAAGGTTCCTACTAGGGACAAAAACACCTGAATGGAACTAAACATCAGAAAGCTCACAAGATTTAGAAATTCAATAAAATCTAAGGGCACTATCTACCATGGGCTATCCACTTGCGAGATAACCAGAACTGACCATTTCACTAGGTCATGTCAACAGAAGTCATCGGCTCAAGATACTATCATCTAAAATGGTAAATCATATAGAAAACACATATGGTTATGTTCCAAGGATACTCAAAGAGATACTCAAACTGCCCTTACATGAGGGTTTAACCAGAGAGCACCTCTTAGGGATCCCTTATTTTATGTTCTTCACATTTAATCCCATATAAATATTTAAACATCTTAAATATTTAATTCAAAACACTAAGTACCATTTTAAAACAAAAAATTAGGTACTTGATTTTAACAATGAGCTCAATGAAAAAGAGGGAACTCCCATTAAACATCCTTTTTATACATTCTTAGATTAATTTACATACCATCATCATTAAAAAATTTACCATCTTAATTACCTTTTAACAAATTAGGAACCCCATGAGGGACCCACTAATTCAACCTTGGATCTTTAAAATGAAACCTAATAGTAGTTGCATAGTTATAGAAATTGAAAGCACCCAAATGGGTCATCTGAATAGAAACATTCCCCAACTTACCTACTTGGGCCCAGTTGTGCATTTAGTTAGTTAAACAACACACATGAATTAAAAATTAAATATCTTTCACATTTATAATTATTCAAATTATAAAATTTAAAAGGTTTAATTATATAGTTCACCATTACCATACCATAAAGTTCACATACACTTTATAAACCAAAGTTTAACTCGCATTTAACAGAACCCAATCCACCTTAACATTTGAATTCTTAGAACTCTTTTCTTCATTTATAAGCATTCCAAAAATATACCATAGTCACGTCTATTGGTCCAGCTACATGGTTGGACATATACCAACCTATAAAGTTATGATAAACTTTATAGTTTAGTATTTGGATTCCATTTACTTTGTAATAATACCATTTAAAAAATTAACCTTTTTCTTCTTTTACACTTTAACACGAGTCCTAAACATGTATAAATCTCAATGGTGGTCAAGTATATGATATACCTTTTCCCAATTATATGGTGCACATACACCTTATAATTGAAAAGAAGATCTTGTTTAATCACAACCTAAAAATTTAACCCAAGAAACCATTTACATATTAAAACAACCCCAGGAATGTTATAAAAAGCAGCTAACATAGGACGAACATACTATAAACATAGAATCATGGAATATAAACAGGCATGACATTCTATATAAATAGGTAGCATGATATATAAGAAACAAGGCATCCTAAGGAAGTACTTAAACATGGAATAGCATATAAGAGGAATACTAATTAAAAAACCATGGAATAGAACTCAAGGAACACAATAAAAATAATATGCATCCTATAAATTCAACTACATGTAATGGAACAATCATGACATGTTAATTTATATGTGCCAATTATGATGCATGAAATGCTTCATCCTTGTCATACTGGGCCAAGGATAAAAATAAATAATCTTCATAAATCAATAATAAGTAAAAGTACACCATTAATTGAACATTAGATAATATCAACAGTAACAATAATAACATGAACAAAAATCATAACCCTAGAAACTTGGTTAGGTCCCATACATGGGGTGATCAATCTAAAGCATGGATATTTACTGAGAACTAACACATTCCTAGTCTCCTAACCACCAGCCCAAAATAGAAAGATAAGGGAAAATTTTAACTTATGATACCACTTTGTAATTTTTTGGATTGACTGATCACTAATACAGTAGCTGGATCGGTGGGTCACGTGACCTCAAGTGCATTTCCCTATATTCCAGAGGATACAAACAATCATTAAGGTTCTGAGGCAGTGATAGTGGGGAGACTATACCCTCATATCAGAGTAACAAAACATTATTATATGAGTAAAAAGTTCTAAAAAGTAGTAGTAGAATAATAATTGAAATAAATATATTAGTGGAAGTATAATATAACAATTGAATAAAAGTGTCCAATGACAAATTCTATATAATGATGCTTATAGTGTCATGTGTTAATAAAATGTATAATTAGTTCAATATAAAAAAAAAAAGAAAACCCCAATGATCAACTTCATGAGCATCCTGAGAATGAGACCATTCTTCTACTCCCTAGCACCCATGTACACAGTATAACACAAGAAATGAATCTAATGACCTGCGAGCAAGAAGATCTACTCAGGTTTCCAATGGTGCCTGAGTAGGGTGTGGAATATAAATCTCAGTATGCTATCACCCATGGTGTCAAGGAAAATCCATATCATGTAATAAACATATATGAAGATTACCAATATGTATCAATGCAGATCAGTAAAAAATTAAATAATAAAAACTTCGTTCGGGTTCCTAAATGGAAACCCATCACTTTTTACTTATTTTTCCGAATCCATGACTCTAAATAGGGTACTTTTTCCATCCATAATGTGTATACAATGTCAAAATTAAACAACAAAGAGGCCAAGAAGAGGTACACCCCCAAGCTTGTTCTTTGGATTGGGGTGTACTTCAAAAGTCATCATTGATGTATGCTAGTAAGAAAGAGAGGAAAGTCACAATTGCATGCTCTAATATTAATGGAAGAAACAAGTATAGAACAATATATTTAACCAAATAAATCACTCAAATAAATTCAATAAATTTTTCAAATCCATTGTGGAGTCGCATGCCCATCTAAGGAGATCTAAAAAGAATCCCAAGTGTCGCAATGTGAACTTCTGATAATCTAATACCACTGATCTCATCCAAGGCGATCTATAGGGAATCCCAATTATCACTCGAGGCATAGTAAACTCTATGTTCAACCCAGGTATTTAATGTAGGGGACCGAGTATCACCCAAGGCATGGTGTAGCCATATTTTCCATGATTCTATCCATGGTTAATCCCCTAGGGAACTAGTATTTATTAGGAGTATAATAAACATCCCAAGAATCCCTCACCTACCAAGCCAAAGCATCACCCCCGACACACTGGGTCATAACCCATCGAGCATGGAGAGCCCAACCATGATTCTTTAATACAAAACCCACATTCTTTCTCAGCCAGTACCAAGTGAACTAAGTGTCCAAGAACATAAAAAGGCATGAAATATATATAATTAAACATAATCATTTGAATAAACATTTCATTTCACACGATAAACCAAAAATTCATCAAATACATTAGTGGACTCTTCTTCACATCCAAGGTGATATTAAAACAATACCAAGTATCATAACATGAACATCTAACAATCCAATATCATTGAGCCCATCCAAGGTGATCCATACAAAATCCGATGTATCATTTGAGGCATGTATCACTTGACGCAAGGTAATCTCTGATTTCATCCTAGGTATCTCATGTAGGGGACTAAGAATCACCCTGAGTCATGGTATATCCATATTTCTACTGACTATGTCAATTGTTTATCCCCTAGGGAACTAGTATCACTCATGATTATAATAAACACCCTGGGAAGCCATCGCCTAGAAATAAAAATCATATCCCTCAGTGCATCGGTTCATAACCCATCGAGCATGGGGAGTCCATTCCTTAGTCTTTAATACAGAACCCATGTTCTCTCCCATCCCATATTAGTGATTCTTAACAATAAAGAAAAATAATTTTTATTATTTCAGGCCATTAAATAAACATTTCATGTGATTTAATTGAAAAAAATCAAGTAAATTGACTTATCAAGGTTTAAGTGGTTCATGGAAGGTTCCATGGGAAGATTGGAAAAATCCGACATGGGAATTTCCCTTTTTATAAAGTAGGACAATTCATTCAATAAATAATATGGGTCAAGTTATTATATAGTGTCTTGGTTCATTGAACATTTTAAAGAGGAAACTTAATTTTCTAGTGCCATTAGACGTCATATCCTAAACATGACATATATAAATCATAACCTCAAAAAAAATCATCAATTAAATAATCCATGAAAGTATAAAATTAAAATGACTAATTTTTAGCTTAGATGACTTTTCACCTCTATTGGAGGGGTTTGATTAAAAAATCATGACTTTTCTTGTCAAACAAATCATTTAGCATATTTAATCATTTCTTTAAATGATCACAAACCAATTAAAGGTTAATTTATTTTAAAAAATATTCAATACTAATTAAATTCTAAGAGAGGTGTGTAGGTAATTAATTAATTCATTATTAAATTTAAGGGCCAAAGGAATGGGATTAAACCTCAAGAAGTATACCAAGTTGAACATTTGTAACTTGAAGACTCTGGAAATGGAAACTCGAAACTGGTCCTTACACTTACACACACATGAATTTATATATATAATACCCCTAGCTTCATTTCACATATTCCCCTCTCTAAGAGGGAATATGTACAAAGAGGGCATATATATGTGTGTGTGTGTGTATCATACCCCTTCACATGCGTGTAATTCCACCTCATGAATGGAAGATCAAGACACACTTATAAAAAGTATTGAGAACTTATAAACTAAAAAATACCTAGATTATAAATTGATATATAATGAATAAAAATGGAAAACCTTACCCCAAATTGATGGTAGCAAACCAAAATTCTCTGAACCACTTTTCCTTCAGCAGCGATTATCCAAACATGAGCAAGACTAGCCTACGATACCATTTTCCTAACCTAACATTAGAGGATGTCACCAAAAAGTCAGGCTAGCCTCAACCCTAGGGTTCGGAAGAACCTCACCGAGTGATGGGGAGATGAAAAATGACTAGAAAAGGGGAGGATATGGGAGGAGGAGTCTTATCTTGAAGGATTGAATGAAGAAAAAGGAGAAAAAATTGAGAAATTTTCTATCAAAGAGAGAGATTGTGGAGGGTTGTGCATCACTCATGGAGGGATAACCCTAAGGTGTGTCACGTGAGTCAAGGGTGAGGAAGGGGAGAACCCTTAAGGTTTTTCTTAAACTTAAAATAATAATAATCATCATCATTATCATAACAATAATAATAATAATAGTAATATGATTATTATTATTATAACTTTCATTATTTTTATTTATAGGTTATTTTCATTAAATTTATATCATTTTAATTTTAATTTTAGTTATTAATTTCTTTAAAATAAACACACCACACGGTTTGGGTTGCATAGTTTTTAAAATCATGTTCCCTTCAATGGCCACCTGGAGCATCCTGCTTGAGCTGTCTGTGCAGTTTATAAAACCATGTGCCAACCATGTTTTAAATAGTGATAGGATATTTTCTATGTGTCATTAACTATGCATCCTAGGTTCAAGGTTTGTGAAAATGTGCATATCCCTTGTGCACCACATCTATCCACCTGTTGTGGGTCTCACAGTTTACTGCAGGTTGGCCGCATGATTTTAGAAAAACTGTGTGCGTTGTTCAAATCACCCAAACCATTTATTTACAGAACCCAGAACTCCAAAAACATGAAGAGAAACCTAGGAAACTTCTTGGTCGTTTACCCACATCTACAAACATCACTTAGATGGGTTCCAACTCTTAGAATTAAGTTCCAAACATCAATTTTTAAAATAGCTCATGTAGTAAATGAAATATTAAAAATCCTTCTCATTTCCATCTGGTTCAAAATCACAGGTCATTAAAATTCATTTTATACATAATTTTTATCATTTTATAAACATTATTTAAAAAAATTATAATACATGGTTTTTGAAGAAAACATATTTCTGACAGAACTGAGAAATGAAGTTTGATTTTCATAAAAAAAAATTCTCGATAATTTTAAGAAAAAAAAGTGTAAAAATGGTAATATAACTTGTAAATATCATAAATGACAAAATTATAATAAAATTCATTAGTTTCTTGAGATATGAATCATAATATCTCATCCTTTGAAGTATAATCATAAACAATTCTGATAAAGGATGGTATTTTAACATAAAACTCTTACCAATTTGGTACATTTCAAATGTAAGCCCCATGAAAGGATTACATAAAATGAAACTTAAAATACAATCAGAATAAATAAACTCATGATTACATGTAAAATGGGACGTATTTATAACTCATATAATAATATAGGTTCACAATGTGGAATAAGTATCAAAGAAATAAAATTGTGATAAAAATCAATTAACGCTTTGCTAACTTTGAAACCATAAACCCCATGAAAGATAGATCCTAAAATGGAAATGGAAATTTAAATTACCATAAAATTAATTATAAGAATACTAAAATACATTAATGCGTTGTATATAAAACACATAAAAAAATAAGTGGTGAATATGAAATATATATCATAAGAAATAATGTGAGACTAGAAAACCCTTTACCTTGAGTCTGATTCATCATGCTTATTATGTATCTTTATGAATAATAAACTAATGTTAATTATATAATTGATTTGTAAATTTTTTGATGATTATTATTAATTTTATCTCACTTATAAAAAATTTATATATATATATATATGTATAATTACTTAATCAATTATGTTTAAGTTCAATGTTTTGATCATATTCATCTTATGTGTCAAAAACAAACTTGGTAGGTTGAATATGGTCAAAAAATTTAATTATTTAAACATATCTATAATAATAAATATCACATAATTATCATATTTATACATTAATCATACTTTATAATCAATCAGTAAATATGGTTATGAAAAATTAACTAATGTTGCTATCATGGAGATGGTAGGTCATACGTACGCATTAGTAGTGTTTCCATTTTCAATGATCATTATGGAAAGAAGGTAAGTAGTATTATTTATTTAAATAATTATAATTATATCATAAATACTATGATAATTAATTATATATACTTATATATTTTATTCAGGTGATGTAAAAGGAATCACATCACTTCGAGGAGGTGGTATTCCACATGTCCGGAAATGATGTTATAACTTTTGCAGTGTGTGAAAAGGTAATAATGAAAATGATATATTATATTTAAGTAAATATAGTTATGTAATATATTTCATAATTATTTAATTTATATCATATATATTCATTATTTATACCCTTATTACCTTCCATGAAATGCCTTCATGAAAAATGCTACCAATTGCTTCATGAGGTGGTAATCCATTATACACACAAGTGACATTATTGAATCCCCTATGGTATGGAATATAAAAAGTTTATAAATGATATAATAGATTAAAAGATATAATTATTTCATAAATATCATATATAAACTTTATATCCATCATTTTTCACAACCTTTAGAGGTGGATATGGAAAAACAAACGGCATCGGTTTGTAAGGTGGTAGTCTTTCGTATACACAAATGATGATTTTATAACACATTTAATGGATGTATGTGTGGTTTTAGTTTGTAATAATAAAATTAAATACATATATATAATTTATTATATTTATTATATTATATAATCATGGTATAAGAAAAATTTAAGGGGGTGAAGAATGAAATAAAACAAAAATTCCCATTGATGAGTGTTACCTCTTCTTCGGGTAACTCCTTTTGGTTTATCAGAAGGACTTCCTTGGTTTTATTTATAACCAAATTTAATATTCTAGGATTATAGGATGGGGTTTTTATTGTTGTTTTGGTAGATTTTTTATGATCTATATAGTGTGAGATGTGTGAATAAGTGAGGGCAGTGAGTGCCCTTTTATAGTTGAGGAGTGACATTCTTATAAATACTGAAAAATATTCACTATTGGAAGGTCTCCCTTACCTAATGTTCCTCATAAATTGAATAATTATGTAGTGTTTGGATTATTGTTTCAATAAAAACCTCCACCACATAAAATAAATACCTTTTTAAAAATATTCATCCTTAATTCCAAAGTTTCCTTTTTTCATTTTGGTTTTTTTTAAGGTAAATGGTTTTATAACATATGTAATTAATCCAATAAGACTAAATTAAATTCATAATTATTATAAATTTTATACGCGCTGATTATAAAAATTAAATCCAAATTTTAAAAAAAATCCCATGTGTATTGAAAATTAATTTTAACAGAAGTGCATGTAACATATAGAAACACTACTTTAACCCTAACTGTGCCAATAAGGTTTTTACAATTTAAGGGTCAATATATTCCTTATAAAAGATAAATTTTTATTTTAATAGACCATACTTGATATTTATTAAAATATAAAAATCACTTGCAAAAATTTAGTAATTTTATTAATTTTAAATAATTTAATAAAATATCATTTATTATAAAATAACATTTGTGATAAATTCAACATTATTTAATTAATTTAAATATAACCATATCAATACAAACATGTAATTTTAATTAATTAAGTTAAAACCTATTTAAAATTATATATTTATCTGTAAAATTAATTTAAGGTAAAAATTCATCTAATTTACCTCACTTTTAATATTTTTTGTATCATTAATTTTAGTTAATTATTAACTAAATAATTACTATATTGTCATTTCTTAAAAAATTTAAGTAATTATTTCATCTATAAAAATTAAATAGAAATTTTCATTATAAAACAATAAATTAGATTTTAAAATTATATATATAATGGAAGATATTTTTTTGTATCCTAAGGTTTTATAAAAATTAAAATTGAAAAGGGTTCTTTTTTTCCTTTTTCTTTAGTTAACCTGTTATATGTGTCACATTCAGATAATAGTGTCACAAAAACTCATAAAAATATTTATTAAGTTCATAAGGGTCTACATATGTCAATAAAATTTGTCTTCAATAAATTTATAGGTCATTTTTTCTTATGTTTAATGTTTAAACGCTTGGTAAACCGGTTTTTACTATAATCATAGTAATTAAATGTAATTCTATTCACTAATCACATTGGAAAAAAATTATTTTACCCCTATTATAAATTATAAATAATTATGATTCCAAATATGGAATCTATTTTATCAAATTCCATTCACATAATTATAAAGTTTTAATTAAATATTAATCATGCTGACGTGGTGAGATAGAGGGTTTTAAAGAAAGGTATATTTTTTAAAAAGATGATTCTATATTAACACAATGATTAATAATAATAATTGTATAAAACATTTTTAATATTTAACAATATATTATACATACATTTAATTTAAATAATTTCTTATTATTTATTATTTAAATTAACTAAAAAGAAGAAACATTATGCATTTTAAAACCGTTTTTTGAAAAACCCATTTTAAACCTAAAAACAGACTTATACTAAAAACCAATATAAACATGATTTAATGTTTTTAATTTGATTAAATATAACTAAATAATACTTAGGTTTCTTTAAAACATACTCAAAACATATTGGTACTTTTAAATTAATTTATTTATTGAAAAGAAAATACTTTTTACAAAAACTCATATTTTTTACTATTCCCTAAAAAATCAATATTTTCATAAAAATCCAAAAAAAATCCAAAGTAAATTTTGATATTATGATTCCCAAAAATAATTTCATTTTATCAAATACATTTACAAAAATATCAAAAATAATAATGATTATATGTTTTTCATGAAAAGTCATAAAAATGTTTTTTTTAAGAAAACATATTTTTTGAAGAATAAAATCACTTTACTAAAAATTGATTGATTATTTACTAAAAATTTATAAATTATTTATATTGATTAATAAATTGATATATATATTTATATACTTCATAAATTAGTTAATACTATTCATATTAGACAATTTAACGACTAGGTTATATCAGTAATATATATCATGGGTTGTTTAAGTTCAGTGTTGCATGTTGAATATGCCACCAAACATAAAAATATAAGGGTTGTGTGTAATCCAAGCTAAAATGAGTTTTCCATGTAACTTAGGATGAAATTAGTGTTGTGGTACCATTAAACTATAAACTATAATTTTATTCTTTTAAAATCTCATGGGGATATATCCCCCCCCCACTCTTTAATAAATTATATCCTCACAATTTAAACATTATATCGATAATAAAAGTATAGAAATTTGAAAATACTTTTTTTAACCCACATTATAAAAAGTTTTAATAATATATCTTATAAATATTATATAAAGGTAAGTAAAAAAGGTCGTATGAAATAACACATAACAGGTTTCCAAATAGGATAAAATATGTGGGAATGAAAAAAATCATAAATAATTACAGAGAGTGATTGAGGTAATTAATCACCAATAAGTTAATGATTAATGGAATGTTAAATGAATCAAAACCATATATCTTATGAACAAAAATAAAATCTGTTTATCATAAATAAAGGTACAAGGAAAATATTTTTTTCAATATCCTTTTCCTAGAGTTAAGTAATTATCATACCATCTTGACTATAAGTATATGTAAATAAATTTACATGACTAGTATAATTTCATCCCTTTATCAAATTCCACCCCAAACACAAATTTTTCTATAAATATTTGTATTCAGGAAGAATTTTTAATGCATGAGTCCCTAAAATTGAAATTTAAAAACCGCATAACCATAAAATAAATAATTTTATACTCATCCTTTCTTTAAACATTAACCAAAACCAAAATGGTTATTCCATGCTAGTTTAATTGCAAAAATGAATAAACATTCATATGATACACTAATCTCAAAAATTCAATAGTAATAACCAAATGTCAAAATAAATTATTCCATAATTAAATAGAGTTAAAATTATTCAAACATTTTATGAATAAGTTAAAAACCCAATGATTAGAAGGATTTGATCATCTATTATTAATAGATAAATCAATCTTTTTACCTAAAATAAAATTCCATATGTTTTTAAAATAAACTTAATCTTAACTTGTAAAAAATTTCACACTAACTAGGACATAACTTATGCCATTGGTAGGTGTGAAATCCTTATATTCCTTTAATAATGGGTTCAAGCGCCATCGCCTAGTCATATGTTATAGTTTGTATCCTTTTTTTCTTTAATCCTGAAAAATAAATCCTCCCAAAAAACACTTAATTCTGATACTAGGGGTTACAAATACCTCATCCCAAAAAAAACATCTCCAAAAAAATGACAGTAACAACCCCAAAATATTTACAACACAAAACCCCCAAATGAGGTATCTAATACTTTGAACATATGATCATCCTTAATCTTATAGACCTATTATGGAATCCATAACTCTAAATATATCCTCACATTAAAATATCCTAATATATAAAGTTAATTATACTGAGCTTTGATACCAACTATAATAACCCAAAACCCTCACTCTTGGATTCGGTGCTGAAATAATAAACTTTAAACTTCTAGCTTTAATGCTAATAGTTGTGACCCAACATTTTTCCTCTAAACCATATAACATCAAAATAAAAAATGGGTTAATTGAAACCTAGAGGGAATTTTAGATTTAGATAATTATGAAAACTCTTATATAATCATTTCAAATTACTTTAAATGAGAATTTCTCCATCTTATCCTATATTTTCTTGTTCACAATAACACATCATCAACATCCATATGAAATCCCTTATATAAATAACTCATTAAACATTATTATTTAAAACATTGTGAAAAGGAAACATAATAAGGATGATCTAAAATCCTCAATAAGGGTAAACATATGAATTAGAAATTGAGTTTCATAATTAATCATAAGAAGTACATAAGGGTATGATGACATAATCAAAGTACACGTATATAACATATGAATATTTCTTCCCAACCATATATAGATCATCAAACATGAAAACATGGAATGAGGACTTAAAAATGAAATATTCATAAGAATAAATATTCATATGTCATGTGATATCAATCTTGATCAAATTAAACTTTATAAACCCATATAAATTATATATAAAACATATTGGTATCATGAAACATAATCTCATAGAACACTAAAAAAACACTTACATAACCCTTACAAATGGAGTATCCATAATTCCACCTTCCAATATAATTATCCATAGAAAATAATTATTAACCAATGCATGGGAGTTCTATTTGGGTACACCCATCATATAAGCTATAATGGGCTCTCCCTGAGCTATCTGGGTGGACCAATCATATATAATATCCAAGATCCACAACATAAATAAAGAACATTTTTATTTATTCATAAAACTCATAGAAACAATAATTATTCTTTTATTACCTAATTAAACTGCGGATAATAAATGAATTTCATTTCAATCACTTTTAAACATGATTGATCCAAGGTAACAAATTTGGTTCCATAACATTCTATATTAAACATGATCAAACTGTGGAAAATAAGTGGGTTCCATAACAATCATTCTGAAACATGGTTATACCATTGAAAAGAAATGAGTTCCATAATAATCTTGTTAAAACAATTTTAATCCATCCCTAGAAGGAATGAGGGTTTTGTCATTACATAATATCCTCATTTGATAATAAGTAACAACAAGGGTTGTTGATGTTGATTATAACACCCCGACCCTAGAAGCTCACATTTGGTGACTTACATTATTAAATTAGAATTATTAAAATTAATTAAATCCTAATGGACAAAAAGTTTAGTAGTTTTCAAAAACCAAATTACATACATGATTCCCATGTTACATTGGGAAAAGAAAATAAAGAATAACATAAGTAAAATCTCAGCATCCAGGAAATTCATTCAAAGGATTCCCCTTCATAACCTAAGGAACGGAAACAAAATAAGGGTAAGCTAAAATTATCAGTAAGGGTAAGTAAATATGAATAAATAATAAATAAATAATAATAAATCACCATATCAAGTTAAATAATTGAGAACACATGACATTTAAATAAATCGATAAGTCAAAATCAAGATGAAAAGGTAAATAACTAAACCACGTGCCATTTATTAAATAAATTGATAATGAAATGCATCGATATGTTTTATCATATGAAAATACCATGGATAAAAAAATGATAACTGAAATATATATGAAGGAAATTTTTAATTATAGGATAACATGTCTGAAGAACATGAAAACCTATACCATCAAGACCTTTCACAAGACTATTTAAAACTAAGGGTAGAAACCTATTTAATTTGACCAACTTACATGTCTCCTGAATACCCATTAATGCGTTGAGGGATATATAAGGTTTTGGCCCCACCAATCACTACCTATCAAAATAATTCCTTATATATATTAATTTATTTAATTAATAGACAATATAACCTATCAAATATCTGTATTGAATAAAGAATATGGATTTATCAATATTTCCCTAGAGAATAAAATAAATTTCAAAGAAAAAAACAATGTTTAAAAATTGTATATAGTTTTAGAATTAATAATATAAATAAACCAAGAATTTGGATATCTAAGGAAATGAAAATGGTTACAATAAAGAGATTGTTTCAAGATAAAGTTAATAATCAGAAAATAATGTGAGACTGTAATGATAAGTTTTACTACTTTGAAATTTTCAAGAGAAAGACCTTGTGTGAGATAATTCAATGTGAAACTTAAAATACGTTGAATTATGAGTGAATAATGATAATAAAATACAAAGGGGTAGTATATAAACTACATTAAATTTTATTGGTGTATAATAACAAAAAAGTGTCAATGGAATGTAAATTGTGACGAAATCCCTTACCTTGTATTTCCTTTTTAGTGAAAGTAATTTTACCCTCTATATAATGGTTTTAATATTGTTATTAACTATTAATATAAACATGATAAAATTTATAAATTCATATATTATCTTCTTATAATATATTATTACCTGTTTGTTAAAAATAATTCATCATTTTTACTATTTTAGGTGTTCATTCTCTAGTTTTTCGATTATATTTTTGAATTATTACTTATTGTTCCTATTAACTAGATCGTGAGTTCATCATATACATAATGTAAAAATTATTTAAATATAAAATATATTCATTAAACATGTATTAATAATAATCCATAATATTTGGAGATAATAAATGAAATGCACGGTTTATGGAGAGGGTAGGTTACGTACACATGAACGCCACCTCCATTTCTTTGTCATGTTAAAATATTTAAAAGTTAATGTTATATTTTTATATTATAATAAATTATCATATTTATTTCATATATTTCACATATTTTTATTAAAATTGTCCTTAATACATTCCATGAATAGAATGAATTAATCAAATTATTTTTATAAGGCGGTAATCCACACATCCACAAACAATGTTATCGTATTCCCATAAAATGGAAAACATAAAGGTATGTGTTATATTAAAATTAAATAAGGATAAATACATCATCAATATAATATATATCATATATAAACTATAAATATGTATCCATTCCAACATTTAAAATAGATAATGGATGAACAAACGACAACGGTTTGTGAAGCGGTAGTCCTCCATACACACGAACGATGGTTGCATATCCCATTTAATGGGTGTGCACAAAATTTTAGATAAAAATATTAACATAAAAACATATAATTATATTTAATATACTTATTTTATTATATATCTTGATAAAAATTAATTTAATGGGTGGAGAGGAAAATGAAACAAAAGTGATTTTTGAAGAAGGTTACCTGTCATTCGGAAAACTCATTTTGGTTTATAGAAAAAAGACTTTTTTTGTTCGTTTATGAACAAATATAGGATTCTAGAAAGAGTTGATGCATTTTTAAAGATTTTTTGGGAATATTTTAATCAATAAAAATGGATTTAGTGGTGTAAATAATTTTGAGGGTGAGTACCTTTTTACATTGGAGGAGGAGTGTCAGTTTTTAAAAAAAATTAAAAGGAAATTCAACCCATATTATTTTTATGTAAAGTGGATCCAATAATGAAACAAATTATATACAAGAGAGTATAAGATATAAATATTTCTATAAGATATCTTTTAGAAAATTTTATAGTTCATTTTGGCCCTTAATTTTATGGTTTAGTCCCTTGTTAAGCTAATTTTTCTCTTAATAATTGTAATTAATTTTAATAACATTCACTAATATTTTGGGTAAAAAATTATAATGACATTGTTAGAAATTATAAATTATTATGATTTCAAATATGGAATCTAGTTTTTTAAATTAAAATAAAATAATTTGAATAAATTAATTTAATTTGATCCCACATAAGAGATAACAAAGTGGGTTTTTAAGGTGAATATGTTCAAAATGTTTTCAAGTGTTTATATAAAATTTCATTATAGTATTGATTAAAATAGAATAATTTGATATAAATGATATAGAATTGATCTAATTATGCTTTAAAACCAAATAAAAACATAATTTAACGATATAAATAAACTATATAAAATATTAGTTTTCAATTAAAATCAAGTATATTTCATTATTCACTAAAAATAAAACTTCACATAAAAACACCAAAAATTCACCCTAAGAAAATTTTCACATTCCTTTTTAAAAAAAAGTTGATTTACAAATGTAAAATTTATAAAAGTTCTAAAATTTAGATTTAAAATATGTTCTCCATTAAAATGTGGTAAAACTTATTTTATAAAAATATAGGTTTTTATGTGTAAAATTTGGTTTGTTCTTATTTTATAACTATCAAATATATTAGGTGAATATCAAAAAATATTTGATTGAATGTATAATTTATATATATATAATTAATATCATTCAATAATAGTAATTTATTTAATTTATTAGGATAAAACACATTTTATTGCATGAAAATAGTTTTTTTATTCAATTGGATTCTATATTCATTTCTAATTAATTTGTGACCAATGAATTTATTTTATATTTTTATAAACCATATATTTTAATAATTTAGTTAATCCTATTCATAATTTATAATTTAATTTAAAGGTTATATATTATTATATTAACTAATAATAATTTAATAATATAATATTGTTTGGTAAAACTCAGCCTTTCATGTAATGCAAGCTATATAAGAAAGTATTTATTGTGCGTGATAAAAGCTAACTGATTATTGTGTTCATTATAGATTATGTCATAGATTGAATTTATTTTAAATTTTAAATATATTTTAAAGTTTCATGATATTATATTCCCTTTTCTTCTTGGGGTTCCATGTCATACATGATATCTAATAAAATGATTTTACATAAGAATATTTTTTTGTTACATTCTTTCCACCTTAATTAAATTGCATCCTCATAATTTGAAATTGATCTTGGTAATCAAGGATTTGATATTTGAAAATTACCTTGTAAAATACCATTAATTTTTTGTATATGTTTAGACCATTTATTTGAATATCCAATCATTAGATCTCTTTGAGGGTTGTTACCTGTGTTTTCCTTGAGTTTTTTTTATGGTTTTTAGGCCTCTGAATGGTTTCCATATGGTTAAAAATAGTGTACAACCTTGACAAAAGGGGTGGACATGCGTTTTTTCATGGTTTATATATGTTAAAAAAGTGTGAAATATGGATATAAGGGGGTCTCATGATTTGTGTATGGTTAAACTAAGTGTACTGCTAAGTGTGCAACTCTTCCAGGGTCTATGTTTTGGGTGCACGGTTAGGCGCATAGTTAGTATTAAATGTGTGACCCACCCAATAAACCATGTGAATGGGGAATAAATTACCCATAAATTATAATTAAATCCCATAAACCCCTATAATTAACTAAAAACTCCTCCCACTCAATCATAATCTCATCCTTTGGGTTTGGGGAGCCCTATGGTGGCTTTTTGGATCTCCTAGCTTCATTTCATGGAATATTGAATCACCAATCAAAGAAGTGATTCTATTTTAGTGAGTTATTTTCTTCTTGATCTTTTATATATACTATTATATTGATTAATTATCCTTATATGTTATCATGGACTTGTGAATCATGGTTTATGGATGTGGAATTTTTGGATCTAGGATATCTTTGCTATTTTCTCAAGATCTCCCTTCCCAGATCTATTCATATTCATTGAATATGACACTTTTTAGATCCACTGTAGTTGTATAAAAAATATTACATGTTGTTTTTTCTATAATTTTCTTTTTTTTATTCATTGTTTTTTGATAAATTCATAGATATGGGATTCTTAATTTCTTACATGTATTCTTCGTAATTTATCCAAGAAAATCCTCATAAAATATTCTTTTCTCTCATTTCCATTTGAATTGAACATGGTATCAATTTAATGTATATAGTCTTGATCTTTATCACATTTTTTTGAGTTTTTTAATTCCATGTTTGTTTTAATTTATTTTTAAATATATTTTAAAGGATATTTTGGTGGAATTAAGGGCTTCATCTTAGGTTTTGATTTATAAAATAAACCTCTATATTTATAATTGAATGAATTTGACTATTTTATTTTTCTTAAAAAATATAAAAGGATTTAATTTATTAAATTACCTAGAACACAATTTAAATGATTTTACCCTTACTTTGAAATGGGTGTTCTTGGTTTATTTGAAATAAATTATTTTTCAACATTGAAGGACTGTGTAAACCCATTTTTTTAAATCTATTCAATCCTTTTAAAATGTTAATAATTTCTTTAAATAATTTAGGGATTATTTTAAATAAATGTTCATTTTAAAGTTCCCTTAGGTATTATAATTTTGATTTGGGAAAAAATAATGTATGTTTACCCTTTTTGAATATTGAAATTATTTATAAGTATTTTAATTTAATTGGTGATCCTTGATGGATGGATTGGAAATTTGTGGTGATATAATATTGTGATAATCCCTTAATGTGTCTTTACTGATTATTTCACTTACCATGGTTGGGTTTGGAAAAAGGGATTATTCACTTTGAGGGAATTCAGGGGTGAGAGTGATATATGATATTAGGGTTAGTGCCCATGTTTTATAAGGATCCCTACATGATCCTCATAACCTGATTATCTCAATCACATATTTTGACGAGTTATGGGAACCTAGATTTTTAGATGGGATGACGTAGATATATGCTTCACTAGAAAACTCACACCCTTTTATTCGATCTATAGATAACATGAAAGGATTATTATATGGATGTGATACCATAAAAGTTGATGTGCATGGAACTGGTTTTCTTGTGACCCATGAGACTATATGTAAGCTCGAAAATTAATCATGTTGTAATTTGATTAGCTATATTGAGGTGGAATCACTATTGTACCTAGGTTGTGCCCATGACATCTATATACTATAGACATGATACATGAAAGTGTTCATTGTCATTATTTAGTATTGGAGTATCCTTTCTTGATTCATTTATTATTATCATGCACCTTGACTATATGGTATTTACTATTATTCATCTTTCTATATTAGGTTCATATTCTTATCTTTTATTTATTATATGAATTTATCTTATGAAATGGGTTTTTAAATCTTTTCATGAAAATGATTAGTTTTTAAATTGTGAAATGGAATATTTTATCGGTTTTGTTTGATAAATGGATATTAAATTTTGAAAACTCTATTTTAAAACTAATCAAATTACTCTCTCTTTTGTACTTCTATTTAATAATATTCGAATTACCTTTTGAAATAACTGTATTGAAACGTTGGTGGAATCCTACCATGATCTTTAGCTCACACCCTGCTTATAGATTTTGGTATTTTCAGCTATTTACGATCTTAAATAAGGTATTAGTTCCCTCACCTTCCTTTGTGGGTTCATACTTAGGTGAATAAGGGAGGGTTATTTGGGACATGGTGGGTGGTCATAGACCACCAAGAGATATGTTTTGTTTATTATATTCCTCTTTCAGTTTTCTTCTTGTCTCTTTGTATTTTGATATGTATGTATTGATTTGTATATGTGATGTTGTTTCTTCATTTTACTCTATTATTTTAGAATTTTTTGGGAAAATGTTTTCCCAATGGTGATCCATTGATGCACATGTGTTTTTCATTAGCCTGTAGAGATCGATAACACTCTTTGGGTTAGTGTAGAATCTAATCGAGTACCAATTTAGATGGTATTCTAGGTTATTTTGTCACAAATGGTATCAGATGAGGTCTTTCCTTATATATATGTACTTGAATTTGAAATCCTTATATTATTTAGGGTGATTCATCATAGGAAGAAGATTAAGAAGGTGTTGGGACTCAAGAGGTAGTTCATGAGAATGTTCTTGATCACCACATCTTGGTGATGAGGCATGAGTTTCTAGAGATTTTGGGACTTCATTATGTCTTTTGAGATATTGATTTCCAGGTGATAAATTAGATTTATATTCCTAATGATACTATCTTTGATTTAAGGAATCCCTTATGAGTATTGTAACCTAAATAAAAGGATGGCCATAGTTTCATCATATTTTCACAGTCTAGTAAACTACGAGGAATTAATGTGACTGATTTGGAAATCCACCCATGAATAGTTATAAGGTTGGTGGTTATTTTACCATCCCATATAAAAAATCCTTTCATAGTTATAACATATTTCTAAACGTGAAACAATATCTATTTTATTACAATTGACATCACTTATGTGTGGTTGGATATATGAGTTATGGATGTGTGTTGTTTCATGCTCTTTTATGGTTGTTTTATATTTAATACCTTGTTATAGTTTTAAAATTATTTATGGAAACCAAATTTTTGGCTTAATAAGTGATTTGGAAAATTGTTTTCAATTGCATTAATGTTAGTTTTATGAAATTTTTGGTCTGAAAAATTAGTTTACAAAGACTCTTACTTTATGTGATAAAACAATTTTTTAATAAGAAATTTTGGTTTGTAATGGGTTTTAATGGAAATGGTTTTAATTATTGTAAAAAAATATGGTTAATGCTTTTGAAACCTTGTAATAATTTAATAGTATGGGAAAATAGTTTTTGAAAATTTTATGTGTTTACAAGAAGATATATATTTTTTTAAGGAAGGGGTAATTTTTTATAAATGGAGAAATATTGTGTGTGTTTTGAAATAAATAATTCTTTGATAAAATTGTTTGTAGCTTGATTTTTTTCAATTTCTATTATTGTTGAGTTGATATGCCTATGTTTTTTTATATTTAAGACTATCTATCAAAAATTACTTCAATAAAGATAGAATGTTCATTCATCGGTCTAATTTTTGGAGTGATCCATTTAATTTTCTAATTATAATATATTTTCAATGACTCTTCCTAGACTCTATATTGAGTGGTGGATCTAGATACTTTCAAACCATTTAGCCCCAACCATGAATTCCAAGATTATCTACCACCTTTGTATAAAGGAGAAAAATGTTATCTTGAGGCAGTGTAGTGGGTTGAAGAAGTTGATGGGATCTTTGATTATCCTAAGACTCCTAAATATATAAAGGTAATGTTTATAAAATCCTTGTTTGATGGAACTATCTTGAAATGGTTGGAATTTGTGATTACCAATGGAATTTATGAAATAAAGTCTTTGGAATTCTTCAATTCATTCTACATTCGGTTCTAATATCCTAATGAGGTGAGGAATGAGAAATTTTATGAGTTCTTAGGTTTTGGTAAAGATAATCTATTAGTTAGAGAGTATGATAAGAAATTATCACATAAGGTATGTCTCATAAAAATTATTTTTCATAATTATTTCAATAAATATATCTATTTTAGAAATGTTCTTAACCAATACCTTTATACTATCATTATAGAGTAATGGTTTATATCTTATTTTGGGATGCCCAATAAGGCTTTCTCAGATGATGTGGATCTAGAAAAACAACATGAATGGCTAAATTTTATATTTGGGGTTAAGTAAAGATGGTCTTACAGTGAAAAGAGAATTTATCTCATTTTTTATTGTGTAGACCACTTGGTCATTATAAGAGGTTTTGTTTGAATTCTCTAAAGGTTTGTAAATGGTGTGGCTATTGGGCCACATTAAGAGGTTCTGTAAGTTGTTAGGAAAAAATGGGTGTTTTGGTTTGCAATATAAACTATTGAATATGGGGTAGAAAATTCTTTATGATAATGGGACTCCAACCATAAGACTTGAAGTGAATCCTTTCACATAGTGTATAATCTTTTAGTTTTTAGGGGTAAATTTTGATCCAGTTTGCTGTTTTTGATGTAGGAGTGGAAACTATTTGAGTTTTCCATCTTGAAATTTTCTATTTTAGAAACATTTTGTTTGGGTATTTTTTGAATTATATATTGTAAATATTGGATTGGATAATTGATGTATTTATTATTTAATAATGGGTTCCTTTTCTTATGATCTTAATTTTTTTTCTTTTTTCCTTTAGTACTGACTTGAGTGTTCTATATCAATTTTGATATATTGTATGATCTATCTTGTGAGAGTATAGTGCACTATAGTGCACTAAAATGGATGTTTGATCTCTTTCCAGTTATAATTTGAAAGACCTTTTGAATGTACGTGGGTAACTATGAAGATACGAATTATTGGTAAACCAGAAACATGATGGTTCTAGCATTTTATTTTATGAGTTCATCGAGGTATGAGGCTTAGTTTTGAAAATCCTATATGACTGCTAAGTACTTACCCATGATAGAAATACTTTTTTGTTATTAACCTTTTTTTGATTTTGGATATTATATGCTTCTCCTTTGTGAGTATAATAAGTATCTTCTTTATGTATAAGGGGTGTTCTTTTATAATGTTAAGACATTTTGGTGAATCTTAAAATGGTGGAGAGACTTATGCTAGGTATCCAATCTCTATATAGTTTGGTGACAAGTGATGATATTTGTCTATTGATCTTGGATTTGTGACTGAGTTTTTATCCTTTAGGTGAGTCTTTATTATGTACTTGGACCTTCCATCTCACAAGTTTAGTGAAGGAGTTATACTTTTTTGATTATGTTCAATATTTCATACTAGAATCTTTCTGTAGAGAAAATGTCCTATGGTAGAAAGGTTGTAACATATAATTAATTTTTTATGTTTTTTGACTCATTGATTTTAATATATAGTGATTGGGTATCTTTATGGGTTGTTTCTAGAGTTTTATTGCAGTTTTTAAGGTTTTTAGGTATGTGCATGGTTTATGCATGGTTAAACAAAGTGTGTAACCTAAACAGATGGGGGTCACAGAGTTTTTGCATGGTTTTCACATGGTTAAAAAAGTGTAAAACCTAAACATAAGGGGGTCTCGTGGTTTGTTTATGGTTAAACTAAGAATTCTTCCTAAGTGTGCAACACTTACAGGGGATCTATTTTGGTCACATAGTTAGGCACATGGTAAGTACTAAATATGCGACCAACCCAAGAAACTGTGTGAACAAGAAATTAATTCACCAAAAAATGTAATTAAATTACCTAAACCCCTAAAATTAACCCTAAACTCTTCCAAATTGATCATAATCCAGTTATTATGGTTCTGAGAGCCCTCTGGTGGTATTTTGTCAATCATAACCTAATTTCGTGGTGGATCTAAGTTCCAATCGAAGTAGTGATCCTCTTTCCTTGAGTTCTTTTCTTTTTGATCTTTGATATATCCTCTTATATTGATTCTGTCTCCCTAGATTTTATCATGGCCATGTTAGTCATGGTTGATCGTTATAGAATTTTTGATCTAGGATCACTTCTATATTCTCTCTAGATCTCCCTTCCATTATCCATTGATCTCCATCGATGGTGAAACTTCTTAGATCCATTATAGTTGGATTCCAAATATTCCATGTAGGGTTTTCTATGTTTTTTATTTTTTATTTATTGTTATATGATAAATTCATATTTGTGTTCTTCTTAATTTCTAACATGTATTCTGTGTAATTTATCCATGAAATTCCACATAAAAGATTCTTTGAATGATTTTTAATTAAATTGAGGATGGAAGGAATTTAATGGTTATAATCTTGATATTTCTCTCCTTTTTGGTGAATTTTTTAATTCATTTTTTATTTTAATTTATTTCTAAAGATCTTTTAAAGGATGTTTTGGTGGAATTGAGGTATTTGGCATACGTTTTGATTTATAAAATAAGCATCCTTGATTTAAATTAAATTAATTGAACTAATTGATTTTTCTAAATAGTTTAAAATTATTAAATTTATTAAATGAATAATAACCCCCTATGGATGATTGTATCCATGTTCTTAAACGGGTGTTCTTGGGTTATTTTAAATTAATGATTTATCCACATAGAAAGAGGGTATAGACTTGTGTTTTCAAATGTATTCAATATATCTAAAATTATAATACTTCTTTTAAAAATTTTATGGATTATTTAAAATAAATTACTATTTTAAAGGCTCATTTGGTATTATAATAATGATTTGGTAAAGGAAGAATGTATAATTACTATTTTTGAATGTTAAAATTTTTTAAAAGGATTTTAATTGAATTGATGATTCTTGATGCCTTGGTAGGAAATTTATAATGAGCCTCTATTTTAATAATACCTTAATGTATCATTCTTGGTTATTTTATTTCCCATGGTTTTTTATTGAAAATAGATTATTGACTTCAAAGTAATTTGGGGTGAGTGTGAGATGTGATATTACGGCCAATTCTGATGTTTGATAAAGATCCTTATGTGCTCTTCATCACTCGATTACCTCACTCAGATCTTTTTACTAGTCATGGGAACCAATATAGTTAGAAGGGATAACCTAGATATTTTCTTCATTAGTAGACTCACACCATTTTAGTGGATCCATAGAGAATTTCAATGTTTCAATATATGGACATGCAGCTAGAAAAGTGATTATGCAAGGAACTTGTTTTCTTTAGACATGTGAGGCTATATGAAAGATAAAAAATTAGTCATATTTTAATTTGATTAGTTATTCTGAGGTGGAATCACTAGATTACCTAGGTCGTACCCATGACATTCATATACTTAATACCTGATATATGAGCGTGTTCATTTTCGCTATTTGGAACCAGAGTTTCTTTTCTTGATTCATTTATTGTTATTATGAATATTGAATCTACTATATTCACTCTTGTTCATATATCTATATCAATTTCATATTATTATCTTTTATAGATTATTTTATATTACCTTGTAAAATGGTTTTGAAATATTTTCAAGAAAATGTTTAGTTTTTAAATGGTGAAATGGAATTTTCTTCAGGTTTATTTTGATTACTAGTTTTTAAATGTTAAAAACTCAATTTGAAAACTAATTCTATTACTATATAATTTGTAATCCTCTTTAAGAATATTTTAATTACCTTGTGAATTAACCACATAGAATATTTCTTAGAATACTACTGAGATCTTTATCTCACACATTGCTTATACCTTTTGGTGTTTGTATACCTTTATGATATTATAAAAGGTGTTTGTGATATCATCTTCCTTTATAGTTTCATTCTTGGGTGACTAAATATGAGTGAATTGGGACATTATGGGTGTTCATGGAAAACCAAGATACAGGTTCTGGTTGTTATTTTCGGCTTTCAGTTTTTGTTTTGTCACTTTAGACATTGATATATATGTATTGATTTATATATCTATTAGTGTTTCCACATTTTACTCTTTCATTATATTCTTTAATGAGAGAAATAATTCCCAAAAAATACTATTGATTCCAAGGTTCTTTTCATTGGCCCATGGAGATCAATAAAACTCTTTAGGTTAGTGGTGAATCAGCTCAGGTATGAGTTTATATGGAATTCTAGGTTGGTTTGTCACATTCCTTATTGAAAAACCCACATCGTAAAGGATTTTGTAAAATAACATCTTAATTAGATAGAATGAGAAGTAAAAAGGTCACATGAAATAAAATATATTTATGTTTTTGTATAGAATAACATTTAGTGGAATGTGAAAATATAAACTTTGAGGAAAAGTGTAAATATTTATAGGGAGTGATTGAGGGCATTAATCAAAAACAAGTAAATAATATATTTCAAGTTGGGGGACACAAATCCATTAATCTACAAGGATTTAAAAGACCATAAATTCATTTAAAATAAAGGTATTAGGATAACATTTTTTTAAGATGATTTTCCTAAATTTGATAAATTCTTTCACTCTCTAAGAATATAAGTAAATATATGTTTCTATAAACACAATCATTTTCCTTTTATTATACCTTGAAAAATTTATACTTCATCTCTTAGAACAAGTTTCATAATAGGGTGAAGCAATATATCAATTTCTAAAACAACATCTAAAGTTCATTATAAACAATTCAATAAATGGTTAATATTTCCAAAAGATTATGATCTAGCACTTGAGAAAGAAGGTTTCTGAGTTTCTGAAATGAATTTATTATTAATCTTTCCACCATATGATGCAGCTTTTATTTGTCACATTCCAAATATGTGAATAACTTCATCACGTATTCTATTAAAACATGGTAATAACCTTAATTTATACAAAAAATTATTAGAAACATGTTTTCTTCATTATTCCTTAAATATAACACATGTTTTTGGATATATTTCTTAAAAACATTGTTGCAGAATCCATGAATTATTGAATAGGACAAAATGTTGATAAATAATTAATCAGTTACAAGGTAATCATCAATTATATAATTTAAATTTTCCAACTAAATAATATATTTATCCAAATGAAATTACTTCAACATTAGTATCATATTAAGTATTATCATTCCCTCAACCTTTTTATTTTCAAAATGTTCAACTTGCTACAGAATCACTATTCTTTGTACCATTAAACATATGATCTAAAATCCTTAAAGAAAAATTATTATAGAAAAATCCTTATATATTTCATAACATCATTAATAAAATATGTTTAAAAATATGTCATAGATACCAAAATATATGCACATTAATCATTCATCTTTTGTTGTGTCAATAAAATATTCTTTAACATAATCCCTTAGATTATTTTTAGGTATATTCCACTGATTATTGGGTTAATAATTTTCATATATCCCTATCTATATGCATCTATAACACTGAATAAATTTTTTTTCCTTCTTTTCATTTCATTCTTTTTCCTAGTGATCAATTTCTCTACACTTATAAAAAACTCACAATACTTTTAAGAATTTTCCAATGTGATTCTTTCGACAGTTATCACGTAATAGAAAATACTTTATTACCATGTTATTCTTAGACTTTTTTCCTTTTCTAGGGTGTTAAAGGACTTATTAATCTCTTAGATTCCTTTGAATATATAGGATCTTAAGAATTACTCTTCTATTTTTATAGAACATAAAATTTTCTCTTCATATGATGAAAAATCCTAAGAAACTAGTTCCCTTTATAGAGTTGGTTAAGACCTTTAAATAACTACTTAATATTTCTCTCTATGTTGCTTATATAATCCATATAATACCTAAATATCCTTCTAAATGTAGATTCCTAATCTAAAACATTTTCTTCTTCCTTTTTCTTTAAACTGAGGAAATGTTTCTTCATCACATTTTTGTTGCTCATGGGGGAAATATTTTTCAAATAATGTGTCCTTAAAATATTTCCAATCCATGAGTCATATTTCCTATCCCTCGCTAGTATTCTAGATCAATGACCATTATTTATTAGTATATATATATAGAAAATACATTGAAAGTGTAACCATTTCCTTTTAAACACATCAAAATACCATGAATATCTTCTCCAAATACTTAATCCATTGACATTACATCATTGGGTTAGTAGTCCCATTAAATAATGGGGGCCTCTACCACATAAATCAATCCAATATTGGATAATCTCATTGTGTAACAGGATTATCCATCAGAGTAATATTATGTGTCATAACTTGATTAATTTTCCCTATTATTTCCATAATTTTCTCAGTTCCAATACTATTTATATCAACTTTATCAGTAGGAAAACCTCTAATTTTTTCCAGAGTATTGATATCATTATTACCTCTAGGATCCATTTCAAAACAATATAATATATTGTATTATATCATAACAATATTTAAAATTATTTATAATCCCAAAACTAGTGAAATACATAATATGAATTCAAAAAGGTATGTGTATCTAAACTCATATTCATAAAAATGTTTTCTTGGGGGTATATTTACTTTCAAATCCTTCATAATTATTTTTAAAGAAATTTGAATTATTATAAAAATATCCCCTAGTAATTTTAATCTAGGTTTATAGTAAGTCCTGTTGTTGTATACCATGTTACGCATGAGTCTAGCCCAACATAACTTTTTAGATTTGTTACCCCTAGGTTCATTTGTGCTAGAACCACGTCCACTTTTAGTATCTATATAGAGATATATTGCTAGGGAGACCCGCTAAATATATACCTTACCAAAATTATATGATGTTGTTATATAATCCTTAAATACTATCTTAGCATTATATTCCCTAATCTAAGTTTTCTAAATGTAATTTTTAAATTTGTTACTAAACTTCTTATAATACAAACTATAACACCACACCACCAGAAGCCGAGAGCCTGTGCCTTACTTTATTACATTTTCATGATTACAAAAAATAAAATCTTAAAATTCCAAAAGTTTATTGGTTTTGTAAAACCATATTACATACATGATACCTATATTATATTTGAAAATTAAAATAAATCATAACATAAGTAAAAGATCCGGATCCTTGAAACTCATTCAAAGGGTTCCTATTCATAACCTATAAAAAAGAAAAATAATAAGGATGATATCAAATAATCAATAAGGCCATGTAAAGTGGAATAAATAATGAATCAATAAGAATAAATTAACTTGAAAAGGTAAATAACTGAGAACATGTTCCTTTTAAATAAATGGATAATTCATAATCAATAGGGAAAGGTAAATAACTGAAAAATATTCCATTAATTCAATAAACTGAGAATGAAATGCCTGCATAGATTTTATCATATGAAAATATCATATATTATAATAGTGATATATGAAATATATTTGAATTAAAGGCTTAATTATTTGATGTCAGGTATGAGTCACATGAAAACCTATACCATCAAGACCATTCCCAAGATGGTTTAAAACTACGAGTGGAAACTTGTTTAATTTGGCCAAATTATTTGTCATGTGAAAACATATTGATGTATTGAGGGGTTATATAAATTAGTGGCCCCATACATCACCATATATCCAAATCATTCCTTATATAAAGTAATATATTTGATTAATAAATAGTATTCCTTATCAAAAATCTACATTGAATAATGAATACGAATTTATCAATATTTCCCTAAAAAATAAAATATTTGTAAAAAGACATAGGATATGTAAAAATGGTATATAGTTTTGGAAATAATAATTTACATCACCGAAGAATGTTTATATTAATGTTAATGAAAAATTATTATAATAAAGTGGTTGTTCTATGAGAAAGTTAATTATTAAAAATAAAATGAGACTGAAAAGATAAATTTTACCACATTGTAATTTTCAAGATAAACCCATTTGGTGCTATTATTAAAAGTGAAACATAAAATACCATGACTTATGAGTTAATAAGGATATTAAAATAAAAATCGGAAGTATACAATGTAACACCCCAGGTAAATAAAGAATATGAAATTTTCATATTTATCCATATTTGTGAATAAAATATTAATATTACTTTAAAGGGGACGCTATGCATGATGGCGTACCCAATACGCAACAACGAGTTCCTTTGAAATCTTATGTTGCACTCTAATAATAAAATAATATTATTTTAAATGGTAGTTAACGCCTAGCTATTTTGATGGAGGGAATGAATATAACTAACTACAAAATGATTATATATGTTTGTCAAATATTTTTACTCTTTACAATAAATGTTAGAGGATTAAAAATGCGAATGAATCCAATTGTAAGCGTAAACATTCTAAAATTCTTTAAATGGTCGATTAATCGCCTTTTGATGGCGAACCTCTTTTGAATCCACTTTTTGACAATTTTATGTGTTATATTTGACAAAATAAAATTCTTCTTTAGAATCGGGACATCAAAATTTACTTTGTGTAAATTTTTGGTATTTTTCCGAAAAAGTTCAATTTTTAATGAATAGTGAAAAATGTTTTATTTTAATTCAAAACCTCTTTTTAATCTAATTTATTTATAAGATTATATTATCTTTTGAATTGGTTTTAATGTGAAATTAGAATATATTTTTACCATTTAATCCAATAGTGTTCTTTGGAATTAATTTCACTTTGAAATCGGACTTAAACTAGTGTCAATCTTTTGATACATTTTGTTTCATAAAAACATGCTATTTATTTTGACAGCGGGAATTAATTATTAAATTAATTAATGAAACTTATATGTTATTAATTTTTTAAAATAGAAATCATTTTTGAATTCGGAATATCAAATATAGCTTAGGGTGAATTTTTGGTAATTTTCTGAAAAACATCAATTTTTGATGAATAGTGAAACCACTAAGTGGTACTTATAAAAACTGATTTTCCATTTAAATGAAATTTTTCCACCTTTGTGTTTTGAATTTCAAAAATCTGACATACATGGTTGTCATTAAGAATTAAAATGTTGTTCAATGGTATTAAAATAATTTTTTGGTGAATAGTAACTTATTATGTTTTTAATCGCGATTAGAGGTAATTAGTGTAGTTTAAGGTAAGAATAATGTTTTAATAAAATGAAATGACCTAGACACATGTCCTACCCTCATTTTATGTGTCATGGAATACCAAGACAATCCATGGGTCAACTTGGGGACCCCATGGAGCCACTTTGGTTGGAAAATGACATAAATACCTTTTTATTTAATGTTAAAGTAAAAATGACACAAACATGAGATGTTTTACTATAAAAATTTTTACATGGGGTTATACAAGTCTGATTTTTTACTATAAATAGTCATTGGAAATATAACAAGATTTCCTACATCATAGTATTTTTTTATAATTTTTAGACATTAAATAAATTAAATTATGTATGACATCATGATGATGCAGCGATGACCTCATTATTTAACGATTTAAATAAAATGGAAAAATAATGTAAAATCTAAGACCTAAACATGTAAAAAACCTATTGGATGGGTGGATTTATAACCCTTATCACCTTATCCTCGAAAAACATCAATGTGGGACCATTAAAATCCGAAACGCATTCTAAAATAAAGTAACATTTATTTACTGTCCAAGAGTTCCCCTCCTCTCCTCTTATAAAAGGCCCCCATCTCTACCTCCATACCCACACATCAAAAGCCTTTGGCTCGGCCAACCCCTACCCATTTTGTCTCTCCAAATCCCTATATAACTCCTTGAATCCGCACTTTGGGCAGAAGTCTTCCCAAGGATGCCTTTGAGCTCAAACCAAAGGGAGTTACCCGATTTTAAGGTAATGTCTTCACTTGTGTCCTTTTGTTTCATTTTGCTTCTCCAACCCCCTAAACTCTTATTATTCATTTATTTTGTAACAAATACAGTATCTTCAATATACTAGGATATTGTTATAATAAGTATTAGAGCTACACTTACACACACCTACATCTAATGGTTAAAGAACATACTATTTCTGTGGATGGTGAATTTCTGCCTCACGAAATGATGATTGTTCAACATTCTTCTAACACCTTCAAAAGTGGAAATTAAGATGAAACTATATTTATATATGATATATAATATGTTTATGTTTTACTTAATCTTCTTTATTTTCCATTTATGGCATACCTTTATGGTTTCCATTATGGGTAAACGTGATATCTTCATTTAAGGAAGTGCGGACTACCGCCCCCTCAAAGTGATTTGATTCGTTAATACCATGTGTGGTACGTATAAAGGATATATTAATGATATTATAAATGATACCATACTGGAATTAAAATACTATTATGTATCATTATGTTTTAATTCCATTAAATATGAAATATAAATGGAAGTAGTGTTCATGCGTACGTACGGCTTACCGTCTCCATGAATGGTACATTTCATTTCTAATCTCAAAATGTTATGTACTATTATAAGTACATATATATAATGGATATATATGTAATATATTAAATCTAAATTATTGATATCATTCTGTAATTATAACAGATATATATCTCTCATTTTGTTTTAATTCCATTAATATGACAAAAAATGAAAGTAGTGTTCATGAGTACGTATGGCCTACTGTCTCCATGAACGGTGCTTTTAATTTTTATCTCCAAATGCTATGTAATAGTATAAAATGAATATATACTGGATATATATGATATTTAAAACATCAATTCTATTCTTGATATGATGTACCTATAACTACATGGAAAATTATTTTCCAACAAGTTCAATTTTTGACTCATTTACCAAACATCGACAAAAACGTCTAATATAAACTCATATTATTAACCAATTATTATAACATTAAAATATGTTATATGAACTGAATAATAATATTTATAGGAGGTACTTAAGAAATTATAAATTTAACAAAGTTTATTATTCAGGAATATAAAGAAACGAACAAGAAAAGTTGGACTTGAGGTAAGGGACCCTACCCCTCTCTTTCTTTTTAAGTACACTCTTTTATGTCATTCCTTTTAAGCTCATCATTCTTGTGATCGGGATGTTATTTTATATTACTACTACTATAATTTTTATGTTCATATGATGAGAGACCCCATTCTCTCTCATCAATCCATTTTGGAAGTTTTGAGTGGCGCCGTTAGGCTTCCAAATTTTCGTAAGAGATCTAACCTCTCTCTTTCTTTTTAAGTACTCTCCTTTATGTCACTTATTTTAAGCTCCTCTTTGTTATTATTTGGGATGTTCATTTATATTCCTCTTTCTGTACATTTTATTGTAATATGATGAGAGACCCTATTTTATCTCATCAATCTATTTTTGGAAGTTTTAAGTGGCGCCGTTAGGCTGCCGAGTTTTCATAAGGGATTTTCCATCTCACTTTTATTCCCGTGAGATTTATGCTACATTCGCCACAATTTCCTTTGAGTGGTGTATGTACTGCCCATTATTTTACTCATTGTGTAATATAATTTCATTTATGAGTATTTACATCAATGTTGTATTGTCCTTCTTTCACGGGGGTATGTTTCGAAAGATACCCATGTCGGTAAGGGAACCTTTCACCCTCCTCTTTTTAAAAGACTTCTTTTGTTATATCTTTTAATTCACATAACATTATGTTGGGATATGTTCTTATATATACTTAGTGATTTAAATTTTATGTCCAAGTGATGAGATACCCTTTTTATCTCTCATCAACTCATTTTCTGAATTTTGTAGTGACGTCGTTAGGCTGTCAAATTTTTGCAAGGGAACTTCTTAACCCAATTTTGATTATTTGGGATAAGCTTCTACCCCTTGAATATGTTGTTCTATGAATATGTGTGAATAACCTCTGATTGTTTTAGACTTAATATCCACTTATATTTGGTGTATTAGTTTGTCACACATAATTATGTAATTGATTTATCCTTAATCCAAGGATATCATCTTTTTATGGGACTTCGTCTCAATCTCCTTTCATTGAGGCATATTTTGTTTTATACACAACCTTATTTTATAAGGTGTATAAACCCCTTTTACGTTTTACATTTATCCAAAAGGAATCTTTTTATACAAAATGTTTTACAAAACGACAAAAGGGAATGTTTTTGTCATATGTATGCGGCGACAACGACTTCTCCACCGTCGTGACCATTATTTAAGTTTCGGCTTCCTCTACAAGCCATACCTTCTTTTTAAAAGAAAAATAAATACCATGTTTTACATTTATTTTATTTTGGTATTGAAAATGGTTTTCATAATGTTTTTATATCAATGTGTTGTATTGATATCTTGTGATTGAAAGGTGGAAATGTTATGTTTCCTTTATGCATGTTTTATGTGATATGATTATGTTGAGGTTCTTGGGAATTATTATGAAGACGGGTGGTTCCGTGATAAACTAAGGACAGGTGAGCCTGATATAGATCTCCAATGCATTGGGTAATGTGAAGGAGTGAAACGTTAAGGTTTCTCTGAAGAGATTTAGGGAATATACTGTGGTGGGTATTCCAAACATAACCAAGAGGGTTACTCCCTATGTAAGAATGTTATTAATGCCTCAAGTTACATTTTATGTCTTGTGATTTCTATGATTTATTCATGATTTGATGAGGTAGGTTAAAGTTCCTGTGTTTTATGGGTAAAGTATGATTTCATTATTATGTATATATGAACTCATGTTTCCTTTCCATATTTTTATAACCCATACTGAGCTTTTTATGCTCATCCCAAGTTTTTTTTTTAAATGTTTTTCACAGGTCAAGGGAAAGGTAAATTATATGATGATAGTGACTAGGAAGTGTCAAGAAATAATCCATGTTTTATTTTAAATATGTTTCCGTTGATGGGATAAATGAATACTATCTTTATGAAACCACTTTGTTTAAATGTGGAATGTAATGCAAGTTTTATGATCTAATTCTCTAAAACTCTAAACCTGAAAAGATCCTCAATGTGTAATCTTGTAATAACTCAAGATTAAGGAAGTTTTAAGGTTGGGGCCTTATAGTACAAACCCTATTAAAGATAATTGTTTCATAATAATAAATAAGTCTCAATAGAATGTAAATTGAGACGAAATCCCTTACCTTGTGTTTCTTTTTGGGTGAATGTATTTAAACCTTATTTGTAATTATTTTAATCATGTTATTAACTTATAACATAACCATAATAATATTTATAATAACATATATTATCTTCTAATAATATTTTTTTACCCATTTGTTACTAATCTTTCATTATTTTCACTATTTTAGGTGTTTAGAGTCTAGTTTTTTTTATGTTTTCACTTGTTACGTGTTGTTCCTATTAACGAGATAATTAATTAATCATATACAGAATTTAAACCATGATTTAAATGTTATATATATATAATACATATATTTATAATAATCCATAATATTTTTAAATAATAATTGAAATGTACTATTCCTTGAGACGGTAGGTCGCACGTACGCATGACCACTACTTCCATTTCTTTGTCATATTAAAAGAATGAAAATTAAATTAAATATATGTATATTATAATTAAATTTAATTATATATTTCATATATGTCACATATTTTTATTAAAATCATCCTTACTTCATTCTAGTTATAGCAGGAACGAATCACATCGCTTTGAGGAGGCGGTAGTCCACACTTCCACAAACGATGTTATCATATTCTGATAAAATAGAAAGCATAAAGGTATGATTTATATGAAAATTAGAGAAAAATATCATATATATCACATATATATATATATTAACTATAAATCCATAATTATTCTAACCATGAAAGGTTATAATGGAAGAATGAACAACATCAGTTCAAGAAGAGGTAGTTTGTTGTGCACATGAACGATGACTGTGTATCCCATTTTATGGATGTGTTTGAAAGTGTATATATAACTATTAAAATGACAACATATAAGTATATTAAATATAATTCTGTTATTATATAATCATGATATGTAAATAATTGAAAGGGTAGAGAGGTAAATGAAACGAAAGTGATCGTTAAAGAAGGTTACCTTTTTTTCAGGTAACTCCTTTTGGTTTATACAAAAAATACTAACTTGGATTGTTTTTTTTTTCATAATTTAGGCTTAAATGATGTGTGTAGGTATTTTTGGTTCTTATTTGGGTAAAATTTGTGTGAGACAAAGTCCTTTATATGTGTGAATAAGTGTGAGGGGTGAGTGCCTTTTTATAGTGGAGGATTGGCCTTCTTGTAAATTTTTAAAAGTGGAATTCTACCAACATTTTTTCATGTAATGTGGATCCAGTAATGGAAAAAATTAGATCAAATGGAAGATAATTTCTCAATATTTCCATACAATATATTTTTTATAATTTTCTATGTCAATTTGGCCCTTAATATTGAGGTTTAATCCGTTTTTAAGATAATTTTTCTCTTAATCACTGTAATTAATGTTAATTTATTTCACAATTATTTTGGGTAAAAAATATGGTGAAATTATTATAAATTAAAAATTATTATTATTCCAAATATATATTTCATTTTTTCAAATTCCAATAATAGACTTTGTGGAAATTAATTTATATTTAATCCCCTAAACAGGATGAGAAAACTGGTTTTTAATGTGAATATGTTCAAAAGTTTTCCTTGTTTTTATATACAATTTCAATGTAAAATTGATTAAAATGAACTAAATTCATTTAAATGATATAAAATTTATCTAATTATACTTTAAAAAAATAAAACATAATTTTACTATATAAATAAACTAGACAAAAAATGCTTTATTCTATTAAAATTCATTATATTTCACTATTTATCAAAAAATGAAACTTCACAAAAAAAATACCAAAAATTAACCCTAAGATAATTTTAAAATTACACATTCTAAAAGTAACATTATTTTAACATATAAAATTTATAAAATTTCCAAAATTTATACTTAAAATTGGTTCTCTATTAAAATGTTGTAAAACTGCTTTTATAAAAATATAGGTTTTCCTATGAAAAACTGGGTTTGTTGTTATCTTATGCCTATAAAATATATTGTATGATTATTAAAAATATTTTATTGAATATATAATATACATATATCATTAATATCATTCAATAATATTAATTAATTTAATTTATTAGGATAAAATACCTTTGTGATCATAAAATCATTTCTTTTATATTCAATTGGTTTTTTACTCATTTCTAATTAATTGGTATCCAATGGAATAATTTTATATTTTTTTAAACCATATATTTTCATAATTTAGTAAATATAAGTCATAATAACTAGTTAAACTGCTTTTCCATGTCTTATTAAATTAAATAATAATATTTTAATAATATATTATTATTTGGTAAAACCAAGTATTTCTTGTAACACAAGCTATTGAGGAAAGTATTTATTACCTATGATGAAACATAACATTATATCATTTTAATGGAAATATATATAATAGATTTAATTTATTTATAATATTAAATATAATTTAAAGTCTCATGATATTATATTCCCTTACCAGTTTGCTGTTCTGGGTCACACACGCTATCGAATACAGTGTTCTTGCTTTAGAATTTTAGTTCGTTACATTGATGAATGGAAATACATTAAAAATTCCATTAAAAAGTTTTTATTAAAATACCATTATAATTTTTAAAATAAATTTTTAAAACATAACATATTATAGAAATAATTTCCTTTTAAAATCTTTTTTAAAACCCAATAATTTTTAAAATATTAAGAAACAAACTTCATTAAAAATAACCTTATATTCATTAAAAATAAGATTCAAATAAATTTAAATCATATTAAAAGGTAATTTCATAAATATAGTAAAGAAAATTCCTTTTTATGGTAAAAATTTTAGAAAAATTCTTTGTTATGAAATCAAAAAGAAGATTCTTTTCAGATTTTCTATAAAATCCAAACAAGAAATGTTTTGAAAATGAAATACGATTCATTTGAAAATAATTTTTAAATAATAAAAATGTGTTAAAATGGATTTGATAAATAATTTTTAAATGTTTATAAACATTTTTAAAAAAAAATTATAATACATGGTTTTGGAAGAAAACAAATTTCCAACAGACGATATAAATGAAATTGTATTTTCATTAAAACAATTTCTCCATAATTTTATGTACCAATGAGTGAAAAAATTAAACTATAAGTTATAAATATAATTAATAAACAATTTATAATAAAATAAATGTGTTTCTTTAGATATGGATCATATGGTCGCATCATTGGATACATAATCATAAACAATCCTGATAAAGGATGAGATTGTAACATAAAACTCTAACCACTTTGGTATCTTTAAATAGTAATACCCATGAAATAATTACACTAAATTAAACATTAAATATCATGATAATAAATAAATTCATTATATCAGATATCAAATATTATTTAAAAACATATCATAGAATAATATAGCTACATAATGTGACATAAGTCTCAAAGAAGGAAAATTGTGAAAAATATCCATTAACACAATGGTAACTTTGAAACCATAAACCCAATGAAATGGAGATCATTAAATAGACATATAAATACCCATAAAATAAATTAAAATAATTATACAATAAATTAATGGTCAATGTATACATCATAGAACAGAAAATAATTTTTGATGAAGGAATCTATCTCAAAGAAAATAAAATGAGATGAGAAAAACCCTTACCTTGAGTCTGATTCTTCATTATTGTTCTTTGTCTTATTTAATAAAAAAACTTATGTCAATTATTTAATTTCTTGATAAACTTTTACATGTTTACTATCAATTTTATTTGACTTATAAAAAATTTATATATATAATTACTTAATGAATTATGTTTAAGTCATATTTTTTTGGCATATTCGACTTATGTGTAAAAAAATGACTTTGGTAGGTTGACTAAGGTCAAAATAGTCATTATTTAAATATAAAAATTATAACTGTCATATAATTATAATATTTATATATCAATTATACTCCTAACACTTGTCATGAAAAATGGTTATTAAAAATTATCTAAAGTTACTATCTTGAAGACAATAGGTCATACGTACGCATGAGTAATGTTTCCATTTTTCAGTTATCATTATGGAAAGAAGATAAGTAATATTTTATATTTTTATAATGATAATTATATAAAAAATTCCAGGATATTTGATTATATATACTTATATATCTCATTCTTGTAATTTAAAAGAAAACACATCACTTTGAGAAGGCGGTAGTCCACACGTCAACATACGATATTATCAATTTTTTAGTGGGTGAAAATTTAATAATGAAAATAATATATTATATTTTCAAAAAGATAATTCTGTTATTAATATCATAATTATGTCATTTATATCATATATATTCATTATATTTACCCTTATTAACTTCTATGCAATGTATTAGTGAAAAATGTTTCGCATCGCTTCACAAGGTGATAGTTCGTCGTACACACGAGCAACATTATCATAGCCCCTATAGTGTGAAATATAAAAATGGTATATATGATATAATAAATAAATATGTTTAATTATTTTATAAATATAATATATAAACCTTATATATATCATTATTGAAAACCTTGAAAGGTGGTAACAAAAACCCAAATAACATCGGTTCATGAGGCCGTAGTCTGTCTTACACACGGCGACGATTATATAACCCATTTGATGAAAGTGTGTGCTGTTTATTGGTCATAACCTTTAAATAAAAACATATTAGTATATTTAAGAGACTGAGTTTTTTATATTATCATATAATAATAAAAATTTAAGGGTTTGTAGGAACAAATAAAACAAAAATGCTCATTGATGAACATTACCTATTCATTGGATAACTCTTTTTGGTTTGAACCAAAAAAATTTCTTGGGTTTATTTACACTCAAATTAAGGCTTTTAAAACTATATTAGGGAATTTTGGAAGTAATTTGGTAATATTTTTTATGATTCAAATATCTTGAGAGGTGTCAATAAGGGAGAAGAGTGAATTCCCTTTATAATTAAGGAGGAGTGGTATTCTTGTGAATACTGAAAAGTATTCACTATTGAGAAGTCTATATTACCTAATGTTCCAAGAAAATTAAATAATAATATCGGGGATAGATTATTTGGTTGATAAAAACCTCCACCACATAAAAAAAATACATTTTTAAAAAATTTTGTTCCATAACTCCTAAGTTTTTTTTTCATTTTGGTTTTTCAATAAGCTAACTAGTTTTATAACCTATGTAATTTATCCATTAAGACTAAATTAAATTTATAATTATTATAAAAATTGTATCTACTAATTAGAAATTTTAAATCCTAATTATAAAATGAAAATCCCATGTGTTTTGGAAATTAATTTTAATATAATCTCGTGTAATGCATAAAAAAATATTGCATTAATCCTAACCATGCCAACAATGTTTTACTATTTAGGGGTCGATATTTCATTATAAAAGATAAATTATTCTATTATTGTAACATATTTTAAATTTATTAAAATATAAATATCTTTTTACTTAATATATTATTTTTATTAATTTTATGTCATTTAATAAAGTATCATTTTTTATAAAACAACATTAATGTCGATTTCGACATTATTTATTTAATTTTGTTTTAAAAATAACAAGAAAAATATTATGTTTTAATAAATTAAGTTAAAACATTTTTAAAATGATATATTAATCTAAAAAATTAATTTTAGTCAATAATTCATTCAATTTATTTCTCTTTTAATATATTTAGTGTCATTTTCTTTAGTTAATTGTTAACTAAATGACTACTACGTTGGCATTTCTTAAGGATTTTAAGTAATTATTTCATATATAGAAATTAAATATAAATTATAATGATAAAAAATAATTTATATTTAAAAATTATATATATAATGTAATATATGTTGTTTTCTCTATCTTAATGCTTTATAGAAATTAAATGGAAAAAAGGGTTCATTTTTTCTTTTTTCTTTCATTAACTTATTATATAAGTCAATTTCATGGGATAGTATCCCAAAAACTAATAAATATATAATATCTCCATAAGTGTCCAAATATTTCTATATAATGGGTTTTTGATAAGTTTATAGTTCATTTTTTCCATAAGTTTAAAGTTTAAACCCTCGGTAAACTCGTTTTTACCTTAATCGTTGCAAATAAATTTTACTATTGTCAATAATAACTTTGGTCAAAAAAGAAGTTGATCTAATTAATCATTATAAATTATTATTATTATATATAAGGAATAAATTTTTCCAAATTCAATTCAAATAGGATAAAATTTTAATTTAATATTAATCCTACAGACACGTTGAGAAGGTGAGTTTTTGAGAAGATTTTTTATTTGAAATAATTGATTCTATGTTAACTCAATGACTAATAATAATAATTATATGAAAATAAATTAATATTTAATAATAAATTATATATAAATTTAATTTATAACATTTCTATTTAGGTATTATTTAAATTAATTAAAAAGGATAAACATTATACATTTTAAAATAGTTTTAAGAAAATCCCTTTTTAAAACCCAAAAACTGAATTATACTAAAACCCAATATAAATTTAATTAATGATTAAATAAAAAAATTAATATTTATATTACTTGAAAACATATTCAAAACATATTTTTAATTTTAAAATAATTTATTTATTGAAAATAAAATACTTTTTACAAAAATCAGTATTTTTTACTATTCACCGAAAAATCAATATTTTCAAAAAAATCCCAGAATTTCCCCTAAAGTAAATTTTGATATTATGAATCTAAAAATGAATTTTATTTTATAAAATAAATTTTCTATAAATTTCAAGAATTTATTATAATATTGTTTTCATTTAAATAAATAGAAATCATTTGTGGGGAAAACATATTTTTGAAGAAAAAATCACTCTACTAAAAATTGAATGATTATTTACTAAACATTTATAAATAATGAATATTCAGTGAGATATTTATATATATTTATTTGATTATTATTTATCTATTTCATAAACTATTTAACTATATTAATTCCCTCTAATTTAACAGCTAGGTTATATTGTTAATATATATATATATATATATCAAGGGTTTCTTAAGTTCAGTGTTGTGTGTTGAATACGCCATCTAACATAAAAATCATGGCGTTTTTTGTAATGAAGCTAAACATATTATTTCATGTAAAAAAGATAAAATTATTATTTCATGTCCTTTACCCAATCAAATATAATTTTCTTCTTTTAGAATCTTATGGTGTTACAACGCTCCCATTTCTTTCTACTAAATAAAACCTCAAGATCATTGCTTAAACCAATTTACCTTAAATAAAGGGGAATCATAGGGATTACTTATATAAGATCCTTCTCCCCTAAGTGATAAGTAAGCATATGAAACCTCAACAACACAAATAATTCATGGATGATGAATATCTTATATCACTTCCAACAAGCAATGAAACTCCTAAGCTTGGTAGCATGAAATATATTTAGTAAAACTAATTAAATCATATTCATTTTAATTCCACAACATTACCTCACTATAGATACAATAATAAATAAACACGGTGAAAGTACCTTTCTAAGGTCTCTACCCTACAAGTATCAACACATCTTCATGTCTTTTTGTAAACTCAAAGTCCTTGTGTCAAATCAAACTGGGGGTGAAATCTTGTGTCTTAGTCAGTATCTCTAGATTAAATTATTAACCTATTCATACTGGTACTATTTCTATACTAACCCATGAAATATTAACTACTTATTAACTCTAAAATATATCCTAACTTTCAACTAGATGCCCTGATACTACTATATGTTGACATTCCCCCACTAGGATCCCCTCCATGGTATTTACTAAAGATGAGAGTGACCATTGAGGTCCACCTATAACAGACCTTAGATTGGAGACTCTAACCAAGGGTATAAAACATAAAAATATATTGTAATTACCCTCATATATCCTAGGAATACATAAATAAACAACTAATCAGGACTATAATATAAATAAACCAAGATTCAAAATAATCTCACAATGTATAAATATTTTATAAAAGTATAAATACCAAATAAAATGGATTAGAATTTCCTAGGAGGTTACTCTACATCCAATCCCAAGATACATGCTAGTAAGGTCCATATCAGTCACTAAACTCACTCAGTAAACTTGAAAAAAATTGTTCATATATATAGGGGTGACCATAACAAGTATACTCTGTTGGATTATACCTAGGACCTATCATGTAAATGTTGATGTGTCATATGAATGCATCATTGGGAAAATTAAAAAACCAATAAGCACCTATCTGGTTAACTACCGCCCATTTTCACAATAATCACACACTAAATATCACATCAAAGTGTAGTGAAATTGTAACTAATAGTAGAAAAAATGGTTAATTACAACTAGTTACTCACTATTTTGTCTCCCTCACACCCCAATGTCAAACATCCTATGATCCAAATCACTTTTTTAGCCATTCCATATCACATTATGTCTAATATCATAGTCCACACCTCCTATATAATACAGAAGGGTATTTTTAACATAAAGGACATCAAACTCATGACCTCCTCCTACTATACATGACACCCACCATATATCTTCATATAAAAATCACTACATAATATCACATCAATAATTCATAGGACTTTCCATTACACATATCAAAAAACATAATTATAATACCTGGTAGGGTCTTTTGGGGAACATGTACCTCCTCATTTATACCTCTTAGGGTCTTCCAATACATCATATACCCACCATCACACTAATACCTCCGAGTGTTTACCACTACACCACATAAAATGGTAGTATAATCATACCATCCTTAATCCATCACAACCCATTACACACCTATAAGGGATAGCATGGATGAAGGATAAGTTAGCCATATGTTTCCCTCAACAACATTTATTTTATGGAAAACACATGGTTCCCAAAACATGTCGACCTCAATAGGGTTGTCTGACTCGAGTGGTCGTGTATAGAAATCAAAAGGAACAAAAATAATATATATATATATATGTATATATGTATGTATGTATATATATATATTCTATAAATATCTCAACCTTCCATTTTACCAGAAAAATTACCATGACCCACAAACTTCATCACAATACTCTAACCACATACCACCATCACTACTAACTATGATACCATAAACCATCACATTTTCTCAAACACAAAAATACACCATAATCATTCACCAAAACCCAATGGATCATAATAGTGTTTCATTTCAAGATTTACCATTTGATAAAATATTTACATTCATTACACCATTAAATTTCATATTTAATGAAAAACCTCACAATCTAACACAGAAATTATTTCCATCCATTAACCAATCATTCACAAAAATAAAATTCACTTACAACCATGGTTTGAATTTGTGGCCATATGATAAAAATTCATAGAATTAGTCTACTACTATAGTATCCAAAACCTTGGTGGTTTTTAATAGTTCTTCCCAATTTCTATGGTTTAAATCATGTAAATAGGTCATTTATAACCATGTATTAAACTATGTAAATTTATAGTTATAGTGATGGTTTAATCATGTTAATTTAAACATAATATCATCGTTAAAACTATGAAAGTGGGTAGTATGTATCCATAGTTTAAATCATGTAAATTTCTAGATACATACATGGTTTAACTATGTAAATTGGACACTAATAGAATAGCTAAAACTGTGCAAGTAGGTAGGCTATATCCAAAGCTTAAACAATGGAAATTTCATAAAATAACCATGTTTTAACCATGGTAATTTTTTGATACAGCCATAGTTTGAATCATAGAAAAAATGAAAACCTATACAATAAAAAATGTGGTACCTATAACATCATAAATATAGCACCAACCCCACCTATGGAATACTATTTTCACCACCTTCAGAATCCCTTTTTCATCAAAATATAAACACAAATATAAAAAAAATTATACAACACATTTAAAATTTTTATTTTATATAAAAAACAAAAAAAAATTATAGATATGTAAATATATAAATTTTCAATAATTTCACTCAATAGTTTCATCTAAATCCTCATCAATATCGACACCAATATCAATAGCTTCGACATGTGTTCTACCAACACTACTATCATTGACACCAGCATCACTTCCATCACCAAAAGAATCCTCTCCATAATCATAAACCTCTCCACTAGCATCATTATCAATTGATGTGTGATCATAATCATCAACATTATCATAAATCAATCATAGACTCAATAAAAATTCATTCACTACCACTTATCCCTCAGGAGAGAGTGAAGAGCATATACCTGATATCACCTTCAACAATTGATCATTTTCTTTTTTTTATATTGAGACTCTTGTAAAAAATATATTTGTTGTCTCAATGGTGGAATTTATATTTTCTTCAATAACCATTCATGTAGTGTTTCTAAATGATTAAAATCTTAATGACTAATATTTAGATGGAATTATTTTCTTCCAAGTTTACATTGGAATCTTTTACTTTTCTCACCACCTATGACCTAATGTAAATGATCATTTGGCTCAAATGTGTTTGGTTACTTCTCCTCTAGAGATTTTAGAGAATACAAAAAATGGTTTTTATGATATTAGTAGAAAATCATAAAATTAAATTATATAAAACATGAATTTATCTTATAAAATATAAAGAAACTAAAAATTTAATTGAGTTTAACCAGCTCTTAGAGAAAATACACAATAAGATCAATTTTAACTACATTAAATAGGCTTCACAATTATTACACACACAAAAACTAAGATATAAAAACTAATTCAACTATTATATTTGAATGGATAAAATTATAATTTTTCATAAAACGCCTAGATTATATTTTAATTTCAATATTTTAAATATTTAATTAGAGAATGGGATACAAAAAATCAAGAAAAATGGGTTTAGTGTAGACATGGTATGGAATTAGTTCTTTATGATTTAAAATTTAAACATATATGAATGTAACTATAGAAAATGCTTATTTCATACCATAATAATAGTGAATATATTTTAAAAATTATGGTAGCCAAATACTATAAGAAAAAAAATAATATTGAAATTAAATAATATAAATAATAGTAATGAAACATTTTTATTGAAATGAAACAGTCTAAGTTTAGTATGTTATAAAGAAATTTAATAAAACAAACTTCATGATAACTATTATAAGATGATGTAAGAAATTTAAAATTATCTTACAATTAAATGAATTTATGCATTCATTACTTTATAATTATACTACTATGTGATGATATTTTAAAAAATAAAAAGTGTTATAAATAATAATAATTATGAAAAATTGAGGATTCTTTAAAGAATATATAGACGTAAAGGATATTTTAACCTTAACCTAGATTTATAATAGTATAAATAATAGAGTAACCATTCAAATAATTTTGGTATATGTTTTTCATATATACATAATATTATTTTAAATGTATGTAAAGTGTTTTTTAAAATAGTCATATAATGGATAAATTGTTTTTAAAGGTTTTTTGTTTTTAATATAAAATAAATATATTTAATTGAAACAAAATCAATATCTGAACATTATGAAATATAAACAAACTAAACATTTAAAAATAGTAATAAAATTGTTTCCTATGTTTCCTGATTCACAATGCTTTAATCTTTCTTTTTTATACTACTAAAAACAATGATGATCAAGAAAAACAACAATAAATATTCAATTCCCTTTTATAAAATAAATTTAAACATAAATAAATGAATATATATATATATATATATATATTCAATGTTAAATGATATGTTACTTGTTAAAGTTTATGATATGGCATTATTGTCAACCCCAAAGTGTGAATATATTTAATGGCACTCTTATTTCTTATGTTTATTTTAGATGATTATTATTAGTAAGCAAAGATATAATAGAATTTTAAACATTCATCAGGGATGAAGCATATCCATTTAAAATTAATAATTCAATGAGTTTAGGATATAACTCAAATAACCAAATTAATCAATTTTCATAAAATCAGACATACTAATATATACCATATTTAAATTAAATTAAAAGAACAAAAAAAATTAATTATAATATACTATGAAATTAAGAATAATTAACATATTTTCATGATCCAATATCATTTTATTCTGTATATTTAAAATTCAATAAACACTATTTTCATATAGGAGAATTACCAAAATCGTATTAAGTGTGAAATCATACAATGATAAAAAAGTCTTACTTTAGATCTATCAAAGTTATATGATCATTAGAAAAGGTTATATGTGTCTAGATGAATGTAATATATGACACCTGTAATGTCTTTTGTGGGATTTGGAGTTTGATTTGCAATTCCATAATCCCTTTTCAAATCCTTTTTTCTTGTTTCTAAAAGTGACTTTCCTGGTAGTTCATAAATTTATATATATTCACTAAAAGTAATTTGGTTTTCCTCATATTAAATATGAAATAAAATTTTTTATCTATTTTTATAAATTAGATATTAAAATTGTAAACATATTCAATAGACTGAAAAACATATTCAAACAAAATGTAAGACTTCTTATACCCTTCATAAGACATCAAAACTGCTCAAATTAAATTTTGAAATTATTACTCTAATTACAATCACATATAGAAAGTTTATGTGGTTTATTATAGAATATAAATACTAAAAATATATTATTTAAATGCACTTCTATACATTATAAATTAATCATTTATCTCAACCTATTAAAACCTTTGTCCAAGTAATTACATCACTCATTTTAACAACCAACTTTCTGGATTACTCAATGTTGGATTCTCAAAAAAACAAGATAGATTCATTCAGAGTTTTTTTTTAAAATTAATTTTAAATTTTAAATTTATCTAATTATATATATTTATTATTTTACAATCATCACTTCTATTGATTACATTAAGACCATCTCAAATAATCAGTGTTTTTATTATTATGGGCTACCGAGCTAAATTTTCCAGTTAGTTATTTAGGGAAAGCACCACTTCATTACCCATTCATGTACAAGTAACTCCATGATCATACTTTGGTGGGTTACTCAAATCGAACACCAAATACTAACAAGACAAATATTGACATTATCATTGATGAAAAATACATTCACAAACAAGATTTAACTTTAGGATGATGTTATACATAGTAGATTTATCTAGGTTTTAGTGTACCAATGTCTATAAATAGAGAAGTATTTTGATATATTATCTTCTTTAACCTCTATTTATTTACATATCTATAGGATTTTGTGGAATCTTGGCTTGTGTTTATCAAATGATGTTAGGTAGGATAAATTATTTATAGATTTTATTGGTATGTTTTCAATCTATGTTAAGATCTTTATCATTTGGTTGGATAAAATTATTTTAATCAAGTGGGATCCTATAATAACTATATGGATACATAATCTGTTGATAAATAATTCTAGTTTAAGTTTTATATATTCTTATATTATATTAAATTTTTGAAATTAGTGGATAACTTGTACCTCAAATTTCTCTAAACAAAATTAGAACATGGTTACACAACTTAGGGGTGGTACATGTAAAAAAATATACAATGTGTTCTTATTTAATTTTTTTTATATGGTTGAGGAAGAAAAAAATGATTGAGAGGATCCTAATTCTAATTGTTCATAGAGGTTAATTTTAAAATAAATTGTAAAATTTGTAAACACTTATTCAACCCCCCTCCCTTATAAGTTTTACTTACCATCTATCCTAGGGTAATCAGGGAAAAGGAGACTAAAATTCTTAATGATATATCATATAATAGGTCTACTGATATGTATCATGTAGCTATAGTGAGAAAGCACTTAGTTTTAGTTGATTATGAAAATGAAAAGAGCGACAACGTTACCTTGAATATTGAATTTATACCTTCAAATGGAAGTGCTTATTTTGAAGATACTAAAGATCATAATCATTTTTTAGATAGAATGAATATGAATATTCATGTTTATTATGAATGGATTGAAATTAATGTTGGTGTAGTTGATGTTAGAAGAAATAAAGATAATATAGAGGGAGTAAATGTTAAATAAGTTGGGAATGCTATTGAAGGTAGTGATCTGATTATTGATAATTCTGTTAAGGATATATAAATAGAGGTTTAAGATTTGGAAACCAAATTCCAAGTTGTAATTTCAAAATAAACTAAAAATACTAATATTTGAATTGATAATATAAATGTAAATGTAAGATCAGGATTTTAATATTACTAGGATGGGTATAAATAATTTCTCGATGAATATATAAATGATCAAATGGGACTAAAACTATTAAAATATTAAGGGTATTTATGAGGAAATTATATCACCTATAAAAGAGAAGGATTTGGTTCTTGATGAGAATCTAAATAAATTTTACACAAGTATATTATATTTAATTCAATAATTATAATATGGTATTTTTTATTTAAAATTTGTATTAAAGCAAAAAATAATGAAGTAAAAACTATGGAAGGAAGCTTATTTTTTTGTAAATTTTAAATAATATATTCTAAAATATTTTCAAATTTATATTTTAATTAAATAAAGAATATTTTTTAAGTACAAGGATATTTATTTCAACACTTGAAAACTCATCAAGGGGTTGAATTTCATATTCAATTGAGAAAGTATTATCAAAATCTCCATTACCAAAATAATTTTGCTTCTTCTAAGGGTCGTAAACTAACAACCCATTATTCCAGACCTTCAGGATCCTCCCTCACAATTGGTCTAAATATATATAAATAATTTTTTATTCTTTTTGTGTTATTATCTATATTCAAAGTAAACTCCCCCAATTAAAATATTGCCTTCTTCCCTTTTTATTTCCTAAATAGTACATATTTTCTGTTAGAGACTCCTCTATAAATCCATAATTGATTAAGGGAGATTCAGTATCTAAATCAACCATAGAGGCAATATTAGATTCTTGATCCCCAATATGTTCTATGCCTCTACTTGAAACAGTATCCCATACATGCTTCTTGTTTTTTCTATAAACCACAATATTTTGACCAGTGTAGTTATTTTCCACAAAAGCTATCAAAAAATCCCTTTTATAAAAGGCTTATCCTAGGGGTAGGTAGATGAGGCATAATAATGCTAACATCCTTAACAGATGAGATTCCCTCAACAATTCTATATACACTCCCCTTAATAGATATAGATAAATATATAAATATAAACTTTAATATGCTAGTTTTGAATGAAAAAATTTATAAGATGAAGTATAATTGAGGCTTGAATCAAACCATGGTATCTCATTATATAAATAAAATTTCAAGTTGAATCATGATTATAAGATCCTTATAATAATATTCTTATAAATTAATTCAAGGAAAGAGGTCTAGTAATTCTATTTAATTCCAAACATAAATAGTTTTCAAGAATTTTAAAAAGTTAATGAATCCTAATAAAAAACTAAATTAAATTTACAATTCATTAAATTACCTTGAAATAGGAACTACTCTCGTATAAAATTAGGTATCTGCACTGAGAAAGTGTAAATTCATTGAATAGTGGTATGTTTTAAATTCCAATACCACTTTTATTTTTCCATCCAACATTCTTGTTATGCTGGTAGTCCTATCACATCTCACCTAATTACATTAACTTATCCACCTTTGCACACAGACCATCAGAGAAGTTATATCAGAGTTTAATATTAAAACAAATTGGTCAATAAAACATTATAAATATATTATAAATTAATTTGAAAAATATATTACCCAAATTTAAATCTAATCCTTGTCCTTTATTTCTTATCAGACCTTTCTATACTATATTTCTTTAACTAGAGTAATATAGGTATGTTTTCTAAGTGACCCCATGAAACCTCACAATTCTCTACCATTTTTTCCTCTTTTTTTCATGACCTCACTATAATAAACCATGATTTGTGTATTTATATTCCATAATAATTTAATACATGTATAACCATGAATTTTACTATAATATGATCCTAAAGAAAGATTTGAATATTTCATACACTTATGTGACTGAAATTTTAAAAAAAATACTTCATTAATTTTTAAACATTTAGAAGAAGTACTTCTTGTTACCTATGGATCTTGTACACTATGTTGGGGAGAAAATAGAGGAGTTTACTCTATATTAGACTATATACGTAGATTTTGGGTAGGATTTTATGAGTATACAAGGGTCAAAAACAATGGACGTGTTTCCTATATAGATGAAGGTGGATATGGGTAAAAAAGAATGAGGGATGGAAGGAGATCAACTACCCTGCCAGGTACTAGGAAGAAATGGATAAAAATGATTTCCACCCATGTATGGGTAAGGAATGTAAGGGGGAATTATGGGAGGAATGTGTCATAGTGATAGTAGAGCCATGTGTAATGATACACTACATATATAGGGACTGCATGTAGAGGTGAACCTATATTCTGGACTATGTGACCTATCCTCATTGAATGCAAATTTTCCCCTTGATGATTCCTATTAATATTAAATATGATTTGTGTTAATTTCACATATAGTTAATAAATACATAAGTTACTCTCTAGAATAATCATATTTTTTAGAATAGCCTCTCAAAATAGGTTATTTTCACTCTATTTTTTATATGAATCTCCTCGTAAGACATAATATCTTAAAGATTCCAGAACAGGGGTAAAAATTTAAAAATATATATATAAAAACATTAAGTAATAATAAATATTCCAAGAAAATTCATATTGTTTTTCAAAACATTACCTCTTCCATTAAGTTTATTTTCATTAATTTATTTACTCACAAACTTAAAATGTTATACAACAACAGAAGCTATTAATTTATATTTCAAACTCAAATAATTAATTTTTTTAGTTTTCTGAATGTATTATATTCCTAGTTAACTATAAAAACAACATGACATTATATTTTCATTAATTACCTACAACTATATATTCAATACACATTATGAGGATATAGTAAACATGTGACAATAAAAAAAATTCAAAAATAATTTATTATGTTGTTAAATATAATTTACTATCTATTTAAGTTAATATTTCTTAACAATTATTACAAATAATTCAAAAATATTAACTATATTAAAATATTTTTCAACCAAGTATAAAACATAAAACATATGATACTAGAAAACTAATATAAGGTACTTAAAAATTAATTATGTTTTGTTTTTAAAATATTCAAAAAATGTACCATGTTAGAATAATATAAACTAAATGATTTGAAACATGTCAATTTTATGAATTCTATCTTACAATTTTTGGTTCACAATCCATTCTAACAATTGAATCATCTTTGAAATTGAATGATACATATGAGTGAATATCGACTACTTCATCCAAACCATCACTATATTCCATTCCTTCATCAAAAATATGTCTTGTAATAATATCAACAATAATACCAAATTTTAGTTTTAATGGTTCATTTACTTAAATAATTTTTCTAGATTGTGATATAAAAAATATAAGGCTCATCTATTTGCATCTGTCAAATCGTATTAATCACTCTAAATCCACTACTATATATATAAAATACTTTCCATGTCATTGAATCAAACTACTTTAATTTCATTGTAGATATCTGACCATGTGTGTAGTAATCTAATAAAAAAATCTCTCAATAACCCCATAACATGACATATTTTCTGATCAAGGTTTTCTGTCTGATGCACTAGAATAAAAATATATAGGTGTGCTTACTGTGAAATTATAATGACATGTATCCATGGTTTTTACACAACTATTGATAATGAATTTAAAGTCATTGACAATAATTTCTTTATAATCACGGGCCACATTATTTGAACCAAATGACAACACCCATATTTTAGTAGATACATCATCCATTAGTAAACTTTGCACAAAAAATTTATCAATATTGAAGATTAAACAACTACTAATGATTCAATCATGTAAAAAAGGAATTTGTTACCTTTGACTTTAACCATGTAAAAAATTATTTACTGTGTAATTGGTCCCTCTTATTAATAGAAAAAAATGATGTGCACTTTTTATAATTTCACTATGTCCTCTACAAGTATGATCCTTTAATAATATTAGAAAATATGAAAAAAAATACACAATAAAAATATATTTATATTTAAAAATTTACTTACTTGATGTAATCTCTAACCATTCCATAGTTAAATAAAATCATATAATCATCTATTTCTAAACCATCCTTGTTCGATGTACAAATCCTATATGATCCATATATCCCTTAGAAATTTGGGCAGTGATGGAAATGTTGTATCATGGGATCATACTTATTATCTTTAGTTCTCATTGGATAATTATATCTCATGGTGACATTATCCAACTACATCAAGAAAAAAACCATTCATTTTTATACTAAATAACCATTCACAATATATCCTTTGAGATGATTCCTATTTCACACATAATATTTCAATGTAAACATAATTATTACTATTGGATACATCCAAAAACTAGAAACTAGACCACCAAAAATAACTTTTGTTGAAATATATGTAGTCAGTTATAATATACATGTGAAAAATTATGGAGGAAAAATTTTCTCCAAGTCACAAAGAATGATCGGTGCATCATTATGTAGTTTTTTACAACAATTTTTTTGAATATTGTTTCCCAAAGGTATTGATAAAAGTGACATAATATAATCATATAAACCCTAACATTATGGTATAGTAAATTCGAAATGGCTATATGAATCAATTCTTACTACAAGAAATGGTGGTCATGGGTTTTAAGGGATTTTAGATTCACATCTCATGTATTCACCTATTTCTAAATTTTACTTTAATAATATACTAGAAACATTAAACTTTCCAAAACGTTAAGAAATCTCTTTTTCTCTATATTTTTCATCAAAAAATAATAATATGGACTTTTTAATGATTTTAACTAATTAATTCACAATGAATTCTTGGTTTTATACCTCAAATCTATTAAATCATTACTTGAGCACAAATCATTTTTATTTTTTTCCATTATATATAAAAGTATTGAGTGTAATATATCACACACATTTTTCTCAATATGTATTATGTTTAAGTGGTGACACAAAAAATTTATGACCAATATAGAAACAATAATATATGTTTCTTTCTAATATTATTTTAGAATTTGAAGAAATTTTTTTCTGTTTTGTGAAATCTAACTAACCCTTTAAAATAAAAAATTTCAAACCATCAAGTTTTTAGGGATATCACCTCTAAAATTCCATTAGTTATATTATCTATATATATCGAATTATCAAATTATCTTCAATTGTTTCTATATAGATGGTCCATTTGTAGAAATAATAGATGCCCTATGAAACTAAATGTTAACATGAACTTTAATATCCTAAAACATATATTTTTCATGAAAATATGGCAGGATATTCTCCCTTTGGTTATATAAACAGACACCATTCCATAAGCAGTGAAATCATTTATTTTCCATAATAATGTTGCATGACATGTAATGTAATCCTTTCAAAATGCATTATATGTCTACACCCCGGTGGTTAAAAGATCCTTCAACTCATATATTAATGGTTTCCAGTATATTGGAATATCATTTCTAGGATCATTGGTTACATAAATCAATATAATCATAAAATTGAATGGATGGTTGAAACCATCACATGACAATACCAATATAACATTCCATGGGTCAAATGAAAAATCGGGATATAACCTATCAAATTTATTCCATACTAAACCATCTGAAGTATGAACAATATCATCATTCTCCTTATTTCATTTATCTTCATGTAATCTCATATTATTTTCCATTTGTTCTAATATAAAAAGTTTTTAATATCTCGGAAAAAATAGAAAGTGACCCATCACTTTCTATGGTACATAGAATTTAATTAAAACTTTATTAATATTCCATGTTGATGTACCGCATTGTTTTCACTCATTTAACTAGGTATTTACCTTCTATAATAGTCAATAATATTTATGGAATGAATGGATTTTACTACTAGAAAATCCAATTTTATCAACCAACTTTTATTCCATATAATCATTTTCTTGATTACATTCTTAATCGGTTAGTAATTATTAAATAAGGTAAATAGATAGTCATTTTCAGAATTACTAAATCCATACAACATTATCCCATGATACAATCACCTTAAAACTCAATTTTGGTAATTTTTTCACATGACTGGTATACTGGGGCACTACTGGAAATTAGATCTTTCCCAACGCTTCTATACCAACAGTTTGAAAAAACCGTTGGTATAGGTCCCCTTTCCCAACGGTTTGGCCAAACCGTTGGGAAAGGCCCCCAAATTGGCCACTTTTTCCAACGGTTTGGACAAACCGTTGGGAAAGGTCCCCAAATATGCCACTTTTCCCAACGGTTTGGACAAACCTTTGGGAAAGGTGGACCTATCCCAACGGTTTGGCCAAATCGTTGGGAAAGGCCCCAAATTGGCCACTTTTCCAAACGGTTTGGACAAACCGTTGGGATAGGTCCACCTTTCCCAACTGTTTTTCCAAACTGTTGGGATAGGTCTACCTTTCCCAACCGTTTGTCCAAACCGTTGGGAAAAGTGGGCCAAAATTCAACATCCAACACAGAATGAAAATCACAACCAAGACCTATACCAACGGTTGTTAAAACCGTTGGTATAGGTACTTTCAGTTTTTTTTCGGACCTTTATACCAAGAACATTATATAAATCAAAATTTAAAATATTTATGAGAATACATATATATATTTATGTAATTATGATCACAAAAGTCATGTTAGGTTAGTGGTTGAGTCGTTCAATTATAAACGAGGGGTCCTGGGATCAAATCCCAGCGGATGTTTTATTTTTGGAATTTATATACCAACGGTTCAATTACCGTTGGTATAGATTTCATATTACCTATACCAACGGTTTCCAAAACCGTTGGTATAGGTCTATACCAACGGTTTCTGGAAAACCGTTGGTATAGACCTATCCCAACGGTTTACTTGGCTACGGTTCTCCAAACCGTTGGTATAGGCTATACCAACGGTTTGGAGGCCTATACCAACGGTTCCAAACCGTTGTTAAAGGTTAGTTTTCCAGTGGTGGGGTTTTCTCGTCTTTAAATAACATTCTAAAATGATCAACTTTTTCATTCTAGTTATTATATGAAAACAATTTTCCCACATTCATTTCCTCTTCCCCTGATCTAAATGATGTGATAATTGAGAAACAAATGGAAACTGATCAGAAATCAAATATTCCATTTCAGTCCTTTCAACTAAGTAAATTTCATTCTCTATTGGAACTTTTTATCCATTATGATAACAAACATGATATTATTTTTGAAAACATTTTTTTTACTATTATGGTAACTCACTTAATTTTGTGTTAACCATGGTATTTCAATGAAATAAAAACATGAGAATCTAATCAATCCATAGTCTGAACCATTATTGAGTAATTAATAAAAAAATATTCTAACTCCATCAGAAACTCATTGGTGATACGAGAAACATTGTACATTCAAAATATATCTATACAAACATGAACAAACCAAAAATTAGTAAAAAATATATTTCCAATAACAAAATTGATTCTCATTCATTATTGAGAAAAGTATTAGATAGAATCATTAATTTATTATCCTAATTATTGATTAATTCCAAAGTATGAAAAATTAATTTTAGATTAAAAAACGTATTTTTGTATCCTGATTTAGAAATTTAGAAGACTTTTCATTCCTTAAAATATTATTAAAAAACTAGTAAAAACTAAATATGATCAACTATTTTCATGAAAAAAATATACCTTTTACCTTAAGATCCCTTTTTAAATCATCTCATATAAATGGAATGAATATCATGGGTTTTAAAAATAACATCAACATTATATTTTCCTTTATAAAATCAATATCATTAAAAATAAAATGCTTAAAATTCCCCTATTTAAATGAATTCACATATCCCAAACAAATAAAAAAATTGTAACACCCCGACCCTAGATACCCAGAGTCAGTGCATTATTACATAACATTGGCATGATCACAAAGGATCAAGTCTCGAAAGACCGATTAGTTTAGTAGTCTTGGAAACACTAGATATATTCATAAGTCTTACATTACATCATAAGGTAAAAAAAACTACAACAACATATTGTCTCCATATCCCCTCATAATATCCCTGTAAGTCATTCATAAATTACTTCTTTATAATCCTGGGAAAACAAAACATTGAAAGGGGTGAGCTCAGATGCTCAGTAAGTATAACATTATAGCAGAAGCTTTCATAGATAAGCATAAACACTTAGGGCAGTTTATAACTAAAATTAAAGCCTTTTAAACTTGAACTTCAGCATAAAATGGAAAAGATAAAATAAATTAATTCCATTTACTTACTCACATGGATATTATACTAGTCGAATGATCACATGCAATATCAATAACCACTTTCATAATGATGTAATGCATAATTCCAGACTATCATAACCACATAGCCAAGGCCTCGTTCCAAGACTACAAATAAGATTTTGCCAAGGCCTTGTGCTAAGACACTAGTTTGTCTCATGAGACCTACCGATGCATCAAGGAGCTATAGCGGGCTCCACCCATCACTTATTAAGTCCAATGCATTCCTCATATGAACAAGTTTAAACATAACATAAACATTCGTATTAAAACTAGCATACGAAATGTCAATACTTAACCACAAACCATGAATGGTATAAAAATAGCACATCCACAGTCAAACATAACTCATTTGATACAATATGGAAGATTGTATTGTATCACATTATCCTAAATCAAGAATAATGAAGGATGTTGACAGAGATTAAAATAATCATCAAAACTTATTTGAGAGAAATATCTCCCTTTTTCTTGAAATCATTTAAAAGTCACACTATTTTCAAGAAGCCATTTAAAAATAGATTTTTGAATCAAAGTGTCCCATACCACTTTGAAACTTTTTAAAAGGAGTTTTAATTTTAAAACTTTAATGTCCATATAAATAAATCCTTAAAACCATTTTTAAAACATGGACATTAATGAGAAAGATTTAGATGAATAAGTCTTTAAAACATTTAAAAATGGTATTTTAATTAGAGGTTTTAACCAAAAGAGAGACACTTGAATACAAATAATTGAGGTAATCAAAACTTTGTAATATCATGAGAATAAAGGGATTCATGATATACTATGTCAAAGTACATTATATACACCACAAAAAAAGTGATTTGGTGTATAACAACAAAGAAGTCTCAATGGAATTTAAGTTGAGATGAAATCTCTCATAAAGGCCGTATCCTTAGGTTAAGGATAAATCAACGACATAGTTATGTGTGAAAAATACACTAAATATGATTGGATATTCAGTGTAAAACAATCAAAGGATATTCACACATAATCTTGTAAAAACAACACCAATGAATTCGATGTTTAACTCAACAAATAGAGAATGAGTTAAAATTACTCTTATCAAATTCATATCGATGACTTGAGAAATTATAAATGGAGTGATTATGTGTATCAATAGTATATCCACATGAAGGGGAGTGTAAATTATGTCATAATAAAATGAATAGTGATTCTACACATAATCTTGGAGTAATAGAATCAATGAAATATGCGTAAAGCCAAATGAGTGGAAATTGAAATTTCAAATTCCCTTATCAATTAGGTAACTTATGAAACATACACCCATGAAAGAAGGATCATACCATGATGATGTAAATACCCATAAATTAATGTATATTACACAATTCATACAATCATGGGCAGTACACATACCACATGTAATAAATAAGTGGTGAACAATGGAATTCTCACGGAATTATAAGTGAGATAAGAAACCCCTTACTTTGTACTTTTTCCTTGGTCGACGGTAGGTTAACCTCCTGTATAATGGTGAAATAATTTTTATTAAATTATACAAGAATCATTTACTTTAATATGATATCATATATGATCTTTTAACATTTATTTGTTAATAATATCTTAGAATTATCGTCATTTCGGGTGTTAACGGGTTCATTTTACTTTATATACTTTATTATGTGAGTCATATTCATTGTTAATGGGATGTATATTATTCATATCCAGAATGATATCAAGTCCTTAGATACTATTTTTAAATCATCAAATTATAATTATACTTGAATGGATATGATGGAGAATGAATCTCATCACGTTCGTGGATACGGTAGTCCGTACATACGCACGAGCGACAATATCATTCTTTTGATATTAAAATAATATATAATTGGATGGTATATCATATATAAAGAATCATTATCTTGTTATATTTATTATTTACATGAGTTACACATCATTATTATACCCATCCAAATAATAATATATTGAATAACAATTACTCCACGACGTGGAGACGGTAAGTCGTACGTACGCACGTATGGTGACATGTTATTCAAAGGATGGATAGAATACTGAATATGGTTGTACCATATTTATAATAACATCACAGTATATATATATGATACTGTATTTATTATTTTATAATGGTAATAACAAAGAAAGGAGAAGTGGAAGAAGAAAGGAACTTGAAAAGGGGTGGTGAAAACATTACCTCTTCTTCGGGTTCTTCCTTTTGATTTGATCAAAAGGGATCCATAGGTTGGATTTCTGATCAAAATAAGGCCTCTAGGTTGTAGTGAGGGATGTTTAGAGAGTATTTGAGTAGGTTTTGGCCGAACAAAAAGGCTTTGAAGGTGTGAATAAATGAGAAGGAGGAGTGCCCTTTTATAAGAGGGGTTAGGGGAACCTTTGGAAAAGCTAGAAATATTAATTTATAAAAAATTCATATTAGGTTTCTAATGGATCCAAAGTTTATTATTAAAAGTTTAAGGTGAATATAGGTAGAAACCCATTCATACAATAGAATTTAGACAGGTTTGGTCCATTATATTAACCTTATCTTTAAGTATTAACTCTTAGTTAATTAGTTTCACTTTTACAATGTCTCTTTGTATTTTTATATTATATGGTTAATAAACTTTCCATATACATCCAAGCGACCCCCAAGTGGTCCATTAATGATACACCTATCATGATATAAGTCTCTTAGCCAAACCTTATATTTTTAGGAATTTAATATCAATTAATAATATAATATTTTTTTCAAAAACGTTTTTATGTCAATTTTGACACTATTCAATAGTTGGTTTTTTTGAAACACATAACAGAATGATTACTTCAAAAAAAGTTAATTAAATCAATCATAATATGTCATATTAACCTATAAAATTAGTTTAATTCAATAAAAGTCTCAAATTATATTTATTTTTTTATTTATAATATCAATTATTCAAATTTTTCACTATTATGGTAATTACTGCATCACCATTGTGTCATAAATAAATTAACTGATTTAATGTCTAAAAATTATAAATAAAATATCATTATGTAGGAAATATTTTTATATTTATAATGAATATTTATAGTCTAAAATCAAATAACCCTATGTAACAATTGTTTTTCTAAAAGATATATGCTTGTGTCATTTTTGTATTTATTTTAACTTAATTAAAATAAAGTGTCATTATCACTTACAAGTGGATCCATGGGGTCCCAAAATCGACCCAAAGATTCCCATGGTCGACCAAGTATTAACCAATAGGGTTAAGACACGTTTTAGGGTAATTTAGTATTATTATAATATTATTTTTTAACCCTTGTTTACCGGATTTACCCTTTAACCATGGTAAATAAAATATTTACCGAAGTAATTATCCAAAAAGTCTAAAAATAAAAGTTACCTATTTACACAATTTGAACATCCGGATTTCAAATATGGAATCCATTTTTTAAAATTCAAAACACAAAAGTGGCAGAAATTAATCTAAAATTAATTCTCGTTGTTAAAACAAAACGCGTGTTTTTAAGAGATAATAACTATCAAAAGATTTGCACTTGTTTATGTCTGGTTTAAATGTGAAATTATGTTTAATGATCCACATTGTATTACATGGTAAAAATATATTCTATATATACTTTAAAACCACTCAAATTCATAATTTATCACTATTAATTATTTTGATTAAAAAGTTGTTTTTAATTAAAATTTAGTAATTTTCACTATTCATCAAAATATGAAAGTTATCCGAAAAGTACCAAAATTTCACCCTAGGCTAATTTGGATATTCTAAATCCAAAAATGAAGTCCATTTTGAGAGATAGAATTTATAAAATTTCAAAAATTAGGTATTACTATTCATAACGGCTAGTTTGATTGGTTGTGGTGTGTTAAAATCTCGAAGTTGTGTACAATGCACGCCATTGCATTATTCGAAGGGAAACGTATAGTGGAAGCTTGGGGTGTTACATTCTCCACTCCTTAAATAAATTGCGTCCTCGCAATTTTTAAAATTGTGCTTGGGAATATAATGGAAAGTACCACATCGGAAAAAGAGTCAATAAAACTATCACTTTAAAAGAAAGAGAGAGAGGTATAAAGGTCATCCAAGATAACCCATACTCAGATTCCATGTAGGAAAACATGGATATGGATGATAAACTAAGTGTAAAGTTCTGATGGGGAGGGATATAAATCGTGATCAGGAGAAAGTTAGCAATAAGAAAACCACAAACTTGTGTTGGGACAAACGGCCATTAGTCTCCTAGTAGGAAAGTAAACGGACAACATTTTTTTTGTTTTAAGTTACATTACATAAGGACGAGGAATTCATTTCTGATATTGAATAAGAACATAAAGAGATATACTTACTTTTTAAGTAGAGTTTCATTATTTAATAACTTTTTACCGCTAACTTATTTTTTTTGAACAATGAGTATTCAAGAATACTTGGTCACAATAAAAGAGCTAGAATAAACTTCTATAGAAATACATGATCCATGTAGGATAAACTATATATTTAACTTCTCTTTAGATATTAATCAAAACCAAAATGGTTAGTATAAGATATGATGATCCCCTAAATGTATATTCCATTTGAGAAAAAAATACTAATCTTAATTTCTAAAATTAAACCAACAATACCCCAAAGTTAAATAAATACCATTCAATAATAAATTTTCCTTAAAATCCTTCAATATAATCCAAACTAATATTGAAACCCAAAACTTATAAGAATGTAGTCTTCCACGTTAAATTGTATCTCTAAATGACATCATCTACTCTTAAAGTCACATACTTAAAAGTAATTAACCTAATCACATATTCTTTATTATAGGTTAATCATTTCCATAAATAACCCAAATCACTATAAATCCACAATAAAAACATAGATAAAAATCCACCATTACTCCTCTAATGACATCCCATAGTATTCTATTTTCCTTGGACATATAGTGTTCCCAACAAAATGAACATCTTCCAAAATAACATTTATCACTTAATCACCAAATCATTTTCCTATACTAAGGGTATTCATTTGATAAGAGATAAGAACCCAAATCAACATATTATTGATCAATAAAATCATTTAACTAAAAAAAATAGTCACACTAACCAGGGACTTCACGTAGTCCAGTGGTAGGCAATAAATCTCAATTGCACTTTGGTTGTGGGTTCGATTCCCACAGCTTTGTCTGACGCGACGGGTTATCACACGGTCTATGTGTTTTCCTTTTTCAAAAACTATATTTGATAATATTACCAAAATGAGATAAATTCCTCAAAATAACATAATTTAACCACAAATGTTATATCATACCTTGCATTTTCATCCTAAATTATAATAACTTATAATTCTCTCAAACCCCAATGATCATATAAAACCAAATGGTTATTTATACCTATATCCACAAGAGAAGAGACAATTCTTCCTCAAATATCATTCTCACATGGCAAACTGCGGGGTTACAAATACAAGAGAAAATTATTCCAAAGTAAACCCATCAACAAGGAGTGCTAATACTTTTTAAACATTTATCCAACCATTTATTTCCCCATAGCTTCTTCTTTGACCAAGAAAATATCCTATAGAATAGGGCATTCACTTGGGTAATGGCCAGTTCCCCTACATATACGACAAATGACTGTAAGTGGACTCTTGGGACCATTTCTATCTTCTTACATAGTACTCTTCATTTTTCTTCGGCAATTATTCACTTTATGTCCTTCCTTCCCGCACGTAAAGCATTTCGTTGTCCCATTGAGACGCTTTCCTAGGTGTCTCCTTCCAAATTTCCTGTATGATGAAAATTGAGGGTTCTTTTCTCCATGGTCTCCATTGCTGGAGCTCTTATCATTCATCACCTTTCTCATCCTTGTTGATTCTGGGAGTTGGTTAATATATATGTTGTTGATCATATTTTTGGAAAACTGATTTGGCATAAAGACGATATCTTTTAGACCTATCAACATTCCATTTTGTTGCTCATTTCCACCACTTTTCCCACCTTTTACATCATTCTCAAAGTCACTATGACTTCCTTGGAATCCAGCCCTTGACTAAAACCAGAAAGCATTTTGTGAGTAACAGTAGTCGTAAAATCATTTAGAGATTAACATGTCACCATATTATCAATTTCAAACATATTAGGATTAACCGGGGTCATTTACTCTAATACTATATATATATTACTTAAATAGGTTGGTAAAGAAAATGTAAATTATCCTAATCATATCCCCCGGGAGTGTCGTAACCAAGAGTTCAGCAAGGCCCGTTGTCATGCACCAGTTCTCATTTGAGTCTAGCTCAAAGCGGTGTTTTCAGGTTTTACCCCTAAGTACATCTGTGCCAGAGCCACCTCTACCTACTCATATCCAGACAGGGATGTATTTCTCAGAAAACTCACAAAATCTCTAAAATACCAAAATTCTAGTGAGTTCTTCTATACTAATCCTCAAAGTTCATCTTAGGTCTACGTGCTCTAATCAGAGTTTATCTAAATCTAGCTTCCAAGGTTTGTACTAAACTTCCTCTGATACCAACTGTAACGCCCCGACCCTAGATACCCAGAGTCGGTGCATTATTACATAACATTGGCATGATCACAAAGGATCAAGTCTCGAAAGACCGATTAGTTTAGTAGTATTAGAAACACTAGATATATTCATAAGTCTTACATTACATCATAAGGTAAAAAAACTACAACAATATCTTGGCTTTATATCCCCTCATACTATCCCTGCAGGTCATTCATAAATTACTTCTTCATAATCCTAGGAAAATAAAACATTGAAAGGGGTGAGCTCAGATGCTCAGTAAGGATAACATTATAGCAGAAGCTTTCATAGATAAGAATAAACACTTAGGGCAGTTTATAACTAAAACGAAAGCCTTTTAAACTTGAACTTCAGCATAAAATGGCAAAGATAAATTAAATTAATTCCATTTACTTACTCACATGGATATTATACTAGTCGAATGATCACATGCAATATCAATAACCACTTTCATAATTATGGAATGCATAATTCCAGACTATCATAACCACATAGCCAAGGCCTCGTGACAAGACTACAAATAAGATTTTGCCAAGGCCTTGTGCCAAGACACTAGTTTGTCGAATAAGACCTACCGATGCATCGAGGAGCTATATCGGGCTCCACCCTTCACTTATTAAGTCCAATTCATTCCTCATATGAACAAGTTTAAACATAACATAAACATTCGTATTAAAACTAGCATACGAAATGTCAATACATAACCACAAACCATGAATGATATAAAAATAGCACATCCACAGTCAAACATAACACATTTGATACAATATGAAAGATTATATTGTATCACATTAACCTAAATCAAGAATAATGAAGGATTTTGACATAAATTAAAATAATAATCAAAACTTATTTGAGAGAAATATCCCCCTTTTTCTTGAAATCATTTAAAAGTCACACTATTTGTCAAGAAGCCATTTAAAAAATAGATTTTTGAATCAAAGTGTCCCATACAACTTTGAAACATTTTAAAAGGAGTTTTAATTTTAAAACTTTAATGTCCATATAAATAAATCCTTAAAACCATTTTTAAAACATGGACCTTAATGAGAAATATTTAGATGAATAAGTCTTTAAAACATTTAAAAATGGTATTTTAGTTAGAGATTATAACCAAAAGAGAGACACTTTAATACAAATAGATGAGGTAATCAAAACTTTGTAATATCATGAGAATAAAGGAGTTCATGATATACTATGTCAAAGTACATTATATACACCACAAAAAAAGTGATTTGGTGTATAACAACAATGAAGTCTCAATGGAATTTAAGTTGAGATGAAATCTCTCATAAAGGTCATATCATTAGGTTAAGGATAAATCAATGAAATAGTTATGTGTGAAAAATACACTAAATATGATTGGATATTCAGTGTAAAACAATCAAAGGATATTCACACATAATCTTGTAAAAACAACACCAATGAATTGGATGTTTAACTCAACAAATGGAGAATGAGTTAAAATTACTCTTATCAAATTCATATCGATGACTTGAGAAATTATGAATGGAGTGATTATGTGTATCAATAGTATATCCACAGGAAGGGGAGTGGAAATTATGACATAATCAAATGAATACTGATTCCACGCATAATCTTGGAGTAATAGAATCAATGAAATATGCGTAAAGCCAAATGAGTGGAAATTGAAATTTCAAATTCCCTTATCGATTAGGTAACTTATGAAACATACACCCATGAAAGAAGGATCATACCATGATGATTTAAATACCCATAAATTAAAGTATATTACACAATGAATACAATCATGGGCAGTACACATACCACATGTAATAAATAAGTGGTGAACAATGGAATTCTCACAGAATTAAAAGTGAGATAAGAAACCCCTTACTTTGTACTTTTTCCTTGGTCGATAGTAGGTTACCCTCCTGTATAATAGTTAAATAATTTTTATTTAATTATACAAGAATCATTTACTTTAATAGTATATCACATATGATCTTTTAACATTGATTTGTTAATAATATCTTAGAATTATCGTCATTTCGGGTGTTAACGGGTTCATTTTACTTTATATTCTTTGTTATGTGAGACATATTAGTTATTAAAGGGATGTATATTATTCATATCCAGAATGATATCAAGTCCTTAGATACTATTTTTAAATCATCAAATTATAATTATACTTGAATGGATATGATGGAGAATGAATATCATCGTGTTCGTGGAGACGGTAATCCGTACGTACGCACGAGCGACAATATCATTCTTTTGATATTAAAATAATATATAATTGGATGGTATATCATATATACAGAATCATTATATTGTTATATTTATTATTTAAATGAGTTACACATCATTATTATACCCATCCAAATAATAATATATTGAACAACAATTACACCACGACGTGGAGACGGTAAGTCATACGGACGCACGTATGGTGACATGTTATTCAAAGGATGGATAGAATACTGAATATTGTTGTACCATTTTTATAATAACATCACAGTATATATATATGAAACTGGATTTATTATTTTATAATGGTAATAACAAAGAAAGAATAAGTGGAAGAAGAAAGGAACTTGAAAAGGGGTGGTGAAAACATTACCTCTTCTTCGGGTTCTTCCTTTTGATTTGATCAAAAGGGATCTTTAGGTTGTCTTTATGATCAAACTAAGGCCTCTAGGTTGTAGTGAGGAAATTTGAGAGATTATTTGGGCAGGTTTTGGCCGAACAAAAAGGCTTTGAAGGTGTGAATAAATGAGAAGGAGGAGTGTCCTTTTATAAGAGGGGTGAGGGGCACCTTTGGAAAAGCTAGAAATATTAATTTATAAAAAATTCATATTTGGTTTCTAATGGATCCAAAGTTGATTATTAAAAGTTTTATGTGGGGATAGGTCGATACCCATTCATCCAATAGAATTTAGACTGGTTTGGGCCATTATATTAACCTTATCTTTAAGTATTAACTCTTAGTTAATTGGTTTCACTTTTACAATGTCTCTTTGTATTTTTATATTATATGGTTAATAAACATACCATATACATCCAAGCGACCCCCAAGTGGTCCATTAATGATACACCTATCATGATATAAGTCTCTTAGCCGAACCTTAGATTTTTAGGAATTTAATATCAATTAATAATATAATATTTTTTTAAAAAACTCTTTTATGTCAATTTTGACACTATTCAATAGTTGATTTTTGTGAAACACATAACAGAATGATTACTTCAAACAAAGTTAATTAAATCAATCCTAAAATTTCATATTAACCTAAAAAATTAGTTTAATTCAATAAAAGTCTCAAATTATATTTATTTTTGTATTTATAATATCAATTATTCTAATTTTTCACTATTATGGTAATTACTGCATCACCATTGTGTCATAAATAAATTAACTGATTTAATGTCTAAAAATTATAAATAAACTATAATTATGTAGTAAATCGTTTTATCTTTCTAATGAATATTTATAGTCTAAAATCCAACATATATAACCCTATGTAACAATTGTTTTTCTAAAAGATATATGCTTGTGTCATTTTTGTATTTATTTTAACTTAATTAAAATAAAGTGTCATTATCACTTACAAGTGGATCCATGGGGTCCCAAAATCGACCCAAAGATTCCCATGGTCGACCATGTATTAACCAATAGTTTTAAGACACATTTTAGGGTAATTTAGTATTATTATAATATTATTTTTTAACCCTTGTTTACCAGATTTACCCTTTAACCATGGTAAATAAAATATTTACCGAAGTAATTATCCAAAATGTCTAAAACTAAAAGTTACATATTTACACAATTTGAACATCCTGATTCCAAATATGGAATCCATTTTTCCAAATTCAAAACACAGAAGTGGCAGAAATTAATCTAAAATTAATTCCCATTGTTAAAACAAAAAGCGTGTTTTTAAGAGATAATAACTATCAAAAGATTGGCACTTGTTTATGTCCGGTTTAAATGTGAAATTATGTTCAATGACCCACATTGTATTACATGGTAAAAATATATTATAAATATACTTTTAAACCACTCAAATTCATAATTTATCACTATTAATTATTTTGATTAAAAAAGTTGTTTTTAATTAAAATTTAGTAATTTTCACTATTCATCAAAATATGAAATTTATCCGAAAAGTACCAAAATTTCACCATAGGCTAATTTTGATATTCCGAATCCAAAAATGAAGTCCATTTTAAGAGATAGAATTTATAAAATTTCAAGAATTAGGTATTACTATTCATAACGGCTAGTTTGATTGGTTGTGGTGTGTTAAAATCTCGAAATTGCATACAATGCACGCCATTGCATTATTCGAAGGCAAACGTACCTTGGATGATTGGGGTGTTACAAAAATAAATTCAAACCAAACATGCTTATATTTTACATTTTAAAATAAATATAGAAATAAAATCATCAAAAATATATTATTTTAAAAATAATGTTTATAAAACTTTCAAAAAAAACACATTAACACAAATAAAGAACCAATAAAGTGGAATAATAATGATTAAATATAAAAATGGAGTTTAAGACATCATAAGTCATTCTAGTGGCACGCCATACTATGCACTGGTCATTGAGTTGATAATAATCCTTTTTTTAGTAATATCTAGTCAAAAAATTCATTAAAAATCATATGGATAATAACTAGTGTTCATTAAAGTAATATAGGAAAATATTATGTATGGAATTTTTCATAACTAATTAATAATTCTTATATCCAAAATAGAGACTAATATGTGTCATAAATATTAATTAAAAATTGATCCTTATTTTTATATACGTTTCTCAAAAATTTGATTGATATATTGATTATATAATTTCTATTTCTTACTTATTTTAAGTGATAATGGTAACTTATATTTTATTCTTATCATTTGATAAAGTCGCATAGAATTTGATTATTAAAATGATTTTATCAGTTACTAATAAGTAATCGATGAATTATAAACCAAGAAAATAATTATTCATTAAAATATATATCTTTCTACTTGTTATCTTCATTAATATCATTTTATCTCTTAAAATTTTAAAAACAATATCTAGAAAAATAATAAATTATTTATTTTTTATGGATTTTAAAAAGGGTCTACCAAAATCAATTCCCCTTACATCAAAAATTGTGAATTCAAGAATTTGGTTTAGAGGCATATCATCTATTTTTATTTTATTTCTAATTTTTTGGAATCAATCCCAATATTATGCATATACTCTAGAATCCTTGTAAATAGTGGTCCAAAAAACAACATTAAAATATCTTGGACGTTGTTCTATGCGGTCCATGTTTTCCTGTAGTCGGTAATGAATGAAACAATTATATAATACTCTTCAATTGAGGTTTGGTTACACATCGTTGAATGATTCCATATCTGTATTTAATAAAATTTAAATAATCATGAAATAAATAATGAGTTGCATCAACTATATTTTTTTCATTTATTGATATATAAAGATATGATAAATGGTTTCATTTGAAAAATATTTCATTATTTCAGAAACCATGCTTGATATTTTATGTTATCATAAAAGTTATAACCATTCAAGAACTCATCATAAATATCAATATCTTAATATACCTTCATGTTCCTCAATAAAATTATTAAAAAATGATTGGCCACCATATTCTTTGAATCCATTTTATCTTTGATAAAAATGTTAAACTCTTATAGTAGTAATATATATTAGACCAGTCATAGGTTAATATTATTTTTATTTATCAAAAATAATAATAACCATTAATTATATAAATAACTACATTGGAGATGACAAGATAAGATCTAAACTTCTCAATATAAAATAACATTTCTAAGGCCTCTATATATGTGGTATTATAATTTATTGGGGATTTTTTATAATGAAACTCATATAATATATAGGATAAATTATTTAATCATTCATCTTCCAAAGATATAATCCCACAATATAGTTACTAAAATCACACTTGAGGGGAATAAATATACAATACCTTTTAGTTCATTGTGTAAATAGGGGAAGAGTTATTGTTTTATTATATTTGTAGAGCTTGAGGATAAATTTCAAAGAGATGAATCGCTATTTGATAATGGATATCTAATGGGGGATCAATTTCATGGAGGAGAAGTGTTGGATGGGAGAAGATCTACCGATGTAGGGCTTGATCGTGAATAGGAGACAGGGTGGGAAGTGCTAGTGGGGATTTATTACAAATAGTGAAGCACTATGGAGGGGATTGATCTTGAATAGGGAGGCATTGTAGAGGGATCTATCTCCATAGATAATAAATTAAAAAGGGGAACAATCATAATGAGGGAGTCACTGTTGAGGGGATCAACCATGAATAGGGAGGATCTACGGAGGAGATATCAATTGCAAATAGGGAGGCATTGTAGAATGGATATTGATTTTCAATATGGAAAGGCATCACATGAGAGATCGAACGATTGTGAAGAGGGAATATTTAAGGGCTTCTGAGGGGATCTCAATTAATCTTAAATAGGGGAGAGGGTTATGGAGGGGATCAATATGGAGGCTCGATTTTGGGGGAAGTCATTTTAACATTTCATTAAAATGGTGGTTTTACATAATATATTTCAATGTATTTAACTAACCATGCCAATAGGAGTGTGGAAATTGTTCTTTTTTTTAGTTTTGTTTTTAAGAATCGATGTTTCATCATTATAAATGTTTTTATTTAATTAAAACTATCTCTATTTAAAGTTAATTATTAAAAATTATATTATTTTCCACTGGGAACCACCAAATGATTACATTGCAACCAACCAAATAATCTCCCACAATAACACAGTCATTCCCTTTTTCCAACCTTGGTAAGGTAGCTGCATCCCTATTTCACAATCCACACTAACAAATTAACCCTCATCAACTGAACACTACAAAAATATCCCATAATTCATCCCATGTTAACTTATATATCCCTACTACCCAATACATGACAACTAATACATCCAAACCAATCAATATAAATAACAAATACATAAAAATAAAACTAGAAAAACACGACAATAGATTATAGCACTCAACACTTCCTATTCTACCTTATGAAAAACATACTTTCTTGAAAAAATATTTCTCCATATAATCCATTTATTACAAAATTTAATTGATTAGAATTTTTTTAAAATTGGTTCGAATATTAAAATATTTACATCAACACACAAGACTCAACAAAAAAAAATATTTTTATCCATATCAGCAAAAAATAACAAGTGAGAGAGTAATATCATAAAAGTGGGAAATCACATGTGAATCATTATATTCTAAAAAATTCCCATTAAGTCAGGTAGATTATATATAGTAGTTCATTATTTTTAAATAACTCAGGGAAGTAAAAATAATGTTAATCTTAAAATTTACACAAATACAGAAGATAGAATCCCCTAAATTAACTAATGCCTCAAAATTCATCATCTAAGAGGAAGAGATAATGATAATAACAAAACATTATAAGGGAATACTTAATCAACCCAAACAATAATAATCCTTCATAAAAATGTAGACCTAATATCCACCAATTTGGAACCATAACCACTACCAAGGATTTGTATGGGAAAATGGTAAATCCCTGAGAAGGATAAGATAATAACACACATTGAATCCAGAATAATCAATCTCTAAAAAATGAAGGTCAATTTCAAGGAAGAGGGGCTAAAAGTTCTTCTCAAATTTCCTTGGAGTCATTTAAGTGTTGAAAAAAATTAATGGATGAAAATTGAAGGATCCTTAAAATTTATACCCAATAAAGAAAATATATCACATCACAATGGTAAGGACCATGGTTTAATCGATTGTTTTTTCATAAAATTATGGTGCATGATATATGGACACACCACTACAAGTTTGATTTAAATAAAATCCTAGAAATTGCACCTCGATCCATGCCCAAATAATGTAAAACTATGAGAGCATAATAATAAAAGGAATATCACTATGGTATAGAATCTATGATCTAAACATCACTATATCACAACTTGATCTCCATGACGTAACAACTCACAATTCAATAGAACTCCCTACAATGGCTACTCAGAGCTCTGTGTTGTAACCATAAAAAAATTAAAAAAAATCATCGGCCACTGATATATATTGAAAAATCCTTATAACCATATTATTACACATTCTAACACTCATGCTATAAAGTTCCCAAAATTGGTAGATCTAATGAATTCATACTCATGGGTACCAACACAAAAACTATCAACACCACATCACAGTCATCCTTTTACGATTCTCTCATAGCACATCACACAAATCCATACTATAAGACCATCCCTAAATAAAATATTCAAATAAAATTCCACCAATCTCTCCTCAAACCCCATCTCAACACCTCCAACTACCAAAATATTAAGGTAACTATCCTAGAAGGTCAATACAATTACAAGTGTGTTCTTATATTCTCGCATTCATACATTGAGGGTTATAAAATAATATGTAGGAAAAAATATGTGAATGAAACTTTGTTGACATTATTCTAACATTCTAAGACTTATCCTACGAAAAAATTTCATATTCTCAAAATCATAAATATTCTGAAATGCACTGAATATATTTTTTACACTACATAAAAAAAGGTTAATTAAGACTGGTGATTTCACTATAAAAAACTTTTATAGTTGTCATTACTCTATAAATATTCAAGGAATTATTATGGAAATATCTTATACTAGTGTAGATAATATTAAAGGATTCATGGGAAAACACTCCCCTCTCTTGGAATCACTAGAAATTTATAGTAATATTCATGTTATTAGAACTTGACCTGATCTAATCAATGAGTAGGTACCCACATTTGAACTAAGATATGTAAGAAACCTTTGGTTAATGTAATTTTAACACTAAAAATATATACCGAGTGACATATTGATTAATGTGACTGGATCAAGGGATTAGAAATTAACAGAGGTTAATTTCTAAAAGAAAATTATAAAAAAAATTACTATATATTATTCCCCTCCCTTTCTCAATGGTACATTATATAATAGAAGAAAATCATGTTGGATTATTCAATTTTATTTTATACGGTTTTGTGTACCTTCTTTTCCACTGCTTATTATTACCATGACTATGATTCTTTTATGATTATGAAGGGTTTGACCTTGTAATTTCCTAGTGTTTTTATTTACCTGTTCTTTAGGGTTTTGGAATAGAAGAAGAGTTCTCTGAAGGTATAACCAAATCAACTTTTAGTCATAAATAATGTGTAATTGTTGCTTCACATGATCAAAATATCATGTCCAATGAAAGTCATATATTACTTAACTAGATTAAAATTTTATAATAGAATGTAAATTATATTCACATGTAATTTATAATTAATATATGATTAGATTAAGAATAACCACATCTTGTAATTCCACTGTGATTGATGATCTAGTGAAATAGATGTTGTTAAACCATCATTGAGCTACAGGATCCAAGTATAGAATCCAAATAGTTTTTAACCACATGTGCACTAAAACCTCTGAATGGTTTCATAGAATCGTCAAGTTCAAGAACAGTCAATCCTAATTGCTTTCATTGTTTATGGTTGATCATATTATAATACTTATTGAATTAATAATAATTATTGATGTTCTCGCATGGAATTGAGAGAGGAAGGAAAAGGAGCATTTTGTATCTCTTGATCTGTCTCTAGGTCTTGAGAGAGTCTCACTATATCCATTGTGCTCACCAATTTTGATTTAGAAAAGTGATATAATTATATATTTATTATGGAAGTCTTAGGGTTGAAAAATCACACACAAGCCCCAACCCATATTTAATATCCTTAATTGACCACATGTACATTAATAAAAATAATAATAATAATAATAATAATAATATTATTATATATACATTTGAAACACCTTTAAGAATATGTAAATAAATCTAATTTATTTTATTTCTAATCCAACCATTAAACTCAGTCTGCTTTCCCTCATCCACATTTACTTATTCTTGAATAATGAATATTTATTTTTTAAAAAAATATCACTTAATTATTCATCAATAAATATTATAAATATTATATTCACTAAAGTGTAAAAAAATATTTATTATTTTTATTTTACTAAGTTATTTTTAAAAATAAATTCTAATTAAATTATGGTGATCAACCAAACCTGGATAAATATTATTTATTCTAACTTATAAAATTATATATTATAATTAAAATGATATTGTGAATATACTTAGTGCGTGGCACTCTTGGGATTTGTCTTCATGGCATTAGGAATAACCACCTACCTTCCAAGGTTAGCGTCTAAAAGCATGGAAAATAGTCCATAGAGAAAGAAGTTATCATCACAAAAATGTCAATCCTCCTTCGAATTTTTCTCATGTAACATAATCCTTTTATCATTATATCTCTGATAAAATATGTTTCATGCCATTTCATTAAACATATATGCTCAATGTATCTTTCTTTGACTTTCTGGAAATGAACTCTCTCACCAAACACCAAGTCCATGGATTTATATAGGTAGTTATATTAAATTAAAGGACCTAATATATCAACTTCCATTAAGAGATAGAATAGATAAATCCTTTCTCGCATTATCTGTTAATTCACTATCACTCATGAGAAATTCAATGTATCCTACTTCATCGTGGACATACATCATCATTGTTTTTATTAATACATCAAAGTACACAATTTATTATATCCATTAATTAAAATCTTAAATTTTAAGAGTCAATACACATGTCTGTAGATAGGAACAACAAATTACACATAGAAGTTTGGATTTCATATTAATGGGTCGGTTCTCATAACCTCATATCTTGGAGATTACCAATAGAGAACACCATGACAAGGTTTCTCAATGTATTATCAAAATACAACCCTGGATGGATTTTATTATTTGTCTTCCATTATAAAATATAATTCATCCATAGAATAAGGTTTAGTAATAATGTCATTGAACCTCTAGGTTTTCATTATAGTAGATAATTTTTATAACCATTTAGATTGACATATATTTTAAGGACATTATCACATAAAAATATAATACAGAATATTAATAATAATGTGATAAGAAACTTATTAATAAGAAAAAAATTAATCATTAACTAAAAATTTTGAATCTAGGGAACCAACTCAAGAAGACTCCCACTTTCAATAGATTCAAATGACAACAGATTTCAGTCCAGTATATCTCAAAGGATACTCATGCTTATCCTAAGGTGAAACCTCAGTTAAGTGATCCACTGTGTTTTCCTATGTAGATACTATTCTCACTAAAAATTCACCACATTGAGAAAAATACTTCCAAAGGTGAAACATATGAAGTTTTTGATTTTACCATTGGTGTGACCTTGGATCTTTAGAGAGAGACATTGTTGTGGTTTTATCACATTAAATTTTAATAGGTTATTTACTTCTAGGTACCATATCATGAGCTTAGGAAATGTTGTGAATGCCAACTTCTTCCTTGGCTACATAAAAATCCATAAAATACTCAGAATCCACATTATAATTGACAAAAAATATAATCATTGATGTTTTTCCACTTACAGCTTCTCTAAAGAGAAAAAATACATATATAATATCGAATGGCCCGAAGGCCTTCTTTTTTATTTTTATTATGGATAATCCTCCTTTTAAGGGTTTAAGGGGAACACGTACATGACCCGTAGGCCCAAGGCACAGGGCCCGAAAAACCCGCAATACATGACCCAAAGGCCCTGAGGCATACCATGTCCAATACATGACCCGTAGGCCAGCCCACTTGAACTTCCCCTCCCCAAATTTCTACTCCATTGATCACATAGCTCCCCACATTGCATTACTGATCGACTAGAATTACCTCGTACAAAGCTGCACGGTGCCTGGTCCTGATGGCGGCTGCCATACCCTCTCATTCTTCCAATCTGGTTAGCTCTGTATCTGTTGGATGCTACTCATGTTTCTCTAATCCTCTTCTAGGGCATGTTCTGTGTGAACTGGGCTACTCCATGGTCTACGTGACCCGAAGGCCATGTGGCCCGAAGGCCTTTGATGACCTAAAGGCCCAAACCGGTGGCTCGAAGGCCCAAACTGGGTGAATATTTTCGGCTACTACAGTACCAAACAATAAATACTACAATACTGATACAGTAACCCTGAAATTCACCTCCACCTGGTTTTGAACCCAGGTCTCTTGGATGCCAAGCAGGAGCCCTTACCACTTGGGTACGGGCTCGTTGGCAACAAAATACATATATAGATTGTGACTTCAGGTCATTTTGAACTATCTAAAAACTAACATCTATATAACCCATGATGACTAATTCTTCATCTCCTCTATACACCAATAAAATATCATTTGTGTGCCTCAAATACTTAAGAATATCCTTAATAGTAACCTAATTTCATTCACCTAGATTTTTTTGATATCTTCATACCTTTCTTAATGTATATGAAATATAAATCATTGTACAAAATTTGGAATACCTATTGGATCCTATTGAAGAAGTATATAGGATCTTACTTATTTATTCTATTTCCTTTTATGTTTCAGGACAAATTTTCTTAGAAGGATTCATTCCATGTGACACTATAACAAATCCCCTCTTGGATTGTTCCATACTAAACCACTTCAGTATCTGGTTAATGTTTGTATTTTGAAATAATCCAACCAAACTCTTGTATTTATTATGTATGATCTTTATCCATGGAATGTAGGATGGTTCACATAAGTACTTCATTGAGAATCTCTTTCTCAACTATTCCTTAACCTCTTGTATAGTTTTTATATCATTTCTAATTAGTAATATTTCATCAACACATACTACTTTGAAAACAATTGTACTCCAACAAAATCATTTTTAAACATATGGATCACATTTGTTCTTAGTAAAACCAGATTCCTTTATGGATTCATCAAATAGAATGTTCCATGTCTTGGATGCTTTCTTTAATCCATAAATCGATCTCTCTAACTTATATATCTTTTTATAATTTTATATAGTTACAAACCCTTTTAGTTTTTTCGTATACAAACCCTATTGAAGGTTTTTGTTAAGGAAAATAGTTTTTATATCCATCTAATAAATATCATATTCAAGTTTATCTATTATAGAAAATAAAATTATGATGGATTTAAACATGGAAACTAGAGAAAAGGTTTCAACTTAGTAAATTCCTTGATGTTGTCTAAACACTTTAGGAATTGGTCATTCATTACAAGAATTTACTTTAACTTACATGTCCATATTTCTCTTAAACACCCATTTACACCAAATAATATTTGAATCAATTGGAGGATCAATAAAAACCCAAAAAATGGTTTTGATGCTTGGTATACATCTAAAAAATCATGGATTATTTCCACATTATAGCTTCTAATCTATCTATTACCTCCTTATAGGAGATAAGATCATCATTTTCAGCTAATAATGAGTCACTATCAATAGTGAATATAAAATTGTATCTCACTAGTTCTCTCACTTTTCTAGAACTCTTACATAGCACTTCTGTTTCAATAACAACAACTTCCCTGGGGACCTATGTAATCAGTTCCTATACCAACTCTTGATTATTGTGATCATAAACCACATCTAATTAAATCATTCTATCACGATCCTTCATGAGGATGTGATCCTTCTCAAAAACATCTTATCTTGGAATAGTTAATTTCTTTTCCGAATGGTTTTATAGATAGTATCCCTTTGTTTCATCGGGATACCCTATAAAGATACATTTTGTGACTCTAGGTTCCTATTTGTTTCTTGATGTATCCTTAATAAATTCCTCACAAACTCTAGCACAAAAATTTTACAAAACAAGCTTCTTTACACTCAATAACTCAAGGGAATACTATTTTCCACTTTAATTGGTTCTTGGTTTAGTAAATGTAATTTTGTCTGTAATTCATATCCCCAAAAAGATAATATAAGAGTTTTGTGAATCATCATGAAAATTACCGTGTTATAAAAGGTACAGTTTCTCCTTTTAGTAACACCATCCCACTATGGTGTATATGTGGGATTAAGTTGATATAAAATCCCAAACTCCCATATAAATTTTATAAATTATTTATTAATATATTTACCACATTAATTTGATCAAAGTTTCTTTATCTTATTCCCAAATATATTCTCAACCTCATTATTAAACTCTTTAAACTTCTAAAAGGATTCATACTTATACATCATTAAGTTGATATAATCATACCTTCTCAATTAATCAGTAAAAGTAATAAAGTGTCATAATCTACCTCTATACTCTACTTGAAAAGGTTTACACACATTCGTGTGTTCCAAATTTAGAATATCTATAACTCTTTCACCTTGACCACTAAATGGTGGTTTTTTCAACTTACCTTGTAAATGAGAAAGTCTTATTTCAAGTGGATTAAGCTCAAAAGAGTATAAGTAACCATATTGATCTAGTTTTTTCAAATTCATCTCATTTACATAAAAAATATAGTGATTTCATAACTAGGTGTTGAATGAGTTTTATGTATTCATTTCATTATCAATTTTCAATATTTGGTTTTCATAATTTAATACATAAAGATCATTATTCAATTGTTTCATACCATAACATATTCTATCTATATAAAATTAGAAATCATTATTTTAAAATCTAAAAATAAATCCACACATATATAAAAAAGAAACATAAATAATGTTCTTTGTAACACTATGCACATGGTAATAGTTTTTTAAAACAAAAATCAATTGTGTAAATAATGTGAGATGGTAGTATCTAATGGATAGATAATCCAGCCTCACTCTATTATAAGTTCATTAATATATCTCATCTCAGGTAATTTTTTTAAAATATACTTGGTTCATAAGTTTTCATAAAAATTTGAGACAATAGAAAATATTTAATACCCAACCTATAGATATAGAAAGATAAAATTGAATAATGAATGCACCTGATTTTTTCTTTACATCTTTAGATGGGTGAAATTTCTATTTCAGTGGCCCTTCTTACACCATGAAAAACATACCACATCATGTTCTTTTCCTTTCCTCCAGATATTTTTCTTTTTGGAGGGACATTGTTCTGAATCCTTAGGATGGTAATGAGTCGTCAACCACTTTTCCTTATTCCTCTTCTTCTTATTCACCATAATAATAATGGATTTTTCATTATCTGTGCCTTTATCAACATGGATAATAAGTGTAATAAGTTCTTTAAGTTTCTTCCCACTATTTTTCATCTTTTAATTCAAAAAAAAAGTGGAGAAGTTTTTGTGAATGAGGATAAAATGATATATTTGTGCATCTCATTATGGATATTACAATCCAAGATGTCCAGGAACTCAATATATATAATGATCTTGACTAAATGTATCTTATCTAGCACTGACTCTCCAAGATTGTAAGTGAATAGTGAATTGTAGGTCCCATAACTCTTCAATCTCACCTTCTCTTGATAGATATCCTTAAGGTGTGAAATGATTCTATACACATCAATATCCTAATATTTTTTTATAATCACATTGAACATAGTGGACAGCATGAAACATTGGGCATCCATAAAATCTTCCACATGATTCAAATAAATATACACTTCTTACTCATTAGACACATGAGAAATGAAATTAGGACATGGGGTCTCAAATATGAACAATTTTCTTATATGGTGTAGTATAACATGAATGAACCTATGCCATTAATGGAAATTTTTGCAGGTTATAAGGTTGTCCTTCTCTATTATGGATCTCATTAATATTGTCGATGGTTTTGGGTTTTCTATTTTCTAAAAATTTAGGAAAAATAATTATCAATTGTTTCTAATACAAAAAAAATATTAATAAATTTAATATTAACTAAATTCCATTAATCACTTAATATTTTTCAAAAACTAATAGCCCTCACTGCCTGTTTTTGAATATCTTTTCACATTGATATTCTTATGGCAAGAATCTAAATTCCCCTTCTCATTACACAAACATGGGAATAACAAGATATTTAATGGGTTTTAGTTAGGTGTAACTTTCCAAATACATTAACTTATAGTTATTTGTTCTTTTAAGTGGAATCCACAATCTTGAAATCATGTTTTAAAATTTCCTCAACCTTTGTCTCTTAGTTACACCAAGTCTCACTTTTTTAATATCCCATAATTATTTGAGGTATGTTCTGGTTTATAAATCCAGTATAAATTCCTTTATGATGGTTAATGAGATGTTTATCAGGTTTATGAGGAGTATCGGGGGAGTTTTGGGGGTTCGGAATACCAAAGAAGGGATAAAATTTTTCATCTAGTACCTATTTCATGATCGGCACATAGTTAATAGTAACCATGCACCCAAAATGTTCATGCCTAGATGATGAGTACATAGTTTGAATAAATTGTGAAAAGGGGAAGGGAAGCCCATTTTGGGATGGATAGAGCCATCCCACACAGTCATATCATAGTTTGTTAAACTATGAGGGATTCCTAGGAAACCATGTGGTCTGGACCCCTCTTGGAAAGAGGTTGGCACACGGTTTGACCAACCATGCATCCGCACCATGTTCCCCTGTGGTTTTTTACAATTTTTTCCTCTCAGACCTTAATTGTTTTAACATTGTATTTTCTTCCACTCTTCCCCTAGATTCCCTATTGATGAAACCAATCACCCCAAACTTCATCGGGGTCGATCTTCCTCATTTATAAGCTGTTTAGATTATCTTTGGGTGTGGATAAAATCTTTAGGTGATTTTAACACATCTATTCCTTACTTTATCTAGATTAGGTCTTTTGTAGTTGTTATTATTCTTATAAATCCCAAAAAAAACTTTTCCAATAGATCATAGGTTGGGGATTCTAAGGGTGTTCGAATCTAAATAAAAGGCTAGGGTTAAATGAGCACTCTTCTTCAAAATTGAGGTTGGTGGTCTAAAAGTTATATTCCATAGTCTTGTTGATTATTTAGGTGCATGTTGTTTTAATTTTGTGTTTTTGTGTTTTCCATTTGGTTTTCCTTAGTAAAAATTATAAATTGATTTCTTAAATGTTTAATTGAACCCCCAATGATCCTTATGGGATACATCAAAGGTAATTTGACTAGGTTACAAACCACCCATGGGGTGTTCCCTCCATGAACATAGATATTGAAATGTTATGTGTGAAATCGAAATGTATTAACATAGATCCCTAGATAAATGTTTTGATATGTTATCTTGCGTTATGAATTAAAATTAATTCTATTTGTGTCTAGTTGTTAGAATGTCATAAGGGGATGTTTGGTATGATGATAAATGGGTTAAATGAGATAAGTATTGTAAATGATAAACCTTTTTAATTGGATAATGCATGTAAATGATAAATGAGTTAAATGGGTTAAGGAACGTAAATGAGAAAGTGTAAACAGGCTAAGGAATAATGATGGATTATGTATTGAATGCGATTTTTTTGTGAATAAAAGAAGTGTTTTTTGGTATTGGTTTAGGTTTGGTAAATGTGTTGGGGTTAAAGAATCATGTGTATATGGACCGGTGGTATGTGAGGTATTGAATTGAGGTTATACACCCATGGGTCAATTTGGACTGAGGCTCTGAACATCAACCCTAGAATGCACTGGTTAGATAGTCGAATTGAGTCTTTATGCCCCTAATGGTGGTATTGGATGAGACTACTTAGACCAAGTCTCTAAAGTAATTGGGATGTAATTTTTTGTGAAATATTTTCCCTAGTGGTATTTAGAACTCAAATTATCCCTTTATTCATAGTAGTTGGTTGGCATAAGAAATGGAGTAATTAATGAAAATTCTTAACCCTGGAATAAATAATAAAAATGTTTTAAGTGGTTATTTTTAACTAATGGCGCCTGATTTATCTTTTGGTTAACTTTTTATTCATTTAATACATGCATACACTATCTATTTAGACTATATATTTGGTAGACACCATTGGTGGTGGCCTACTGAGTTGTACTAACACCCTGATCAGGTTTCTATTAGGTTCTCAAGAAGTATTCATGCTTATAGGTCTGGATAAGGGAAATACCCTATAATAGAAGGTTGATTTGGTCATCGGATATACATGGATGAGGGATTCAGACTTTGAGTGAGGACCCATTTGGGGATTTTTTTTATTTTTTTTATTTTTAATTTTCTTTACAGTTGGAATTGTATGACATTACATATCTTGTTAACTATTTGGATGTGGGCTTATACCTAGTTTTGGGAAAAGTGTTTGTAAATGAATTTTTATTTGTTTACTTCTTATTTTTTCCCCTATTTTATACTTTATCTAATGTGACATACTTTGATAAAGAGGGTATAGTCTCCCCACATGATCTCTTAGACCCTCATTTCTAGTTGGTAGCCTATATTATGCAGGGAGGTGTGGTTGTGGTCATGTGGGGACCCAACTAGAGGAACAGTTTTATTGGATTTTAGTTTGGATACACTATAAAGTGGTATCATAGGTGTTTTCTTTTTTGTTTTCATACTATTTGGGGATGGTAGACGGAACACTAGGATGTTTTGGGCCTTTGAAATGAGCCTGTGCATGGTATTATCTAACCCATATTTGATAGAAACCCCAAGTAACCTAGGGTTGGTTCTTGATGTGTGTTGATTATGGTAGGATGATTTTTCACCATTAGGTGAGCACTTTTTGTGTGATGTGAATATTTTATTATATTTTTCTTATGGCTGAAATGGTATGAGGTTGTGCATTCATGCATCATTTAGGCACATAGAGATATAGGTGGCATGCATCATGGTAGGAACACACAGGGAAGATGTGTGAGACTTGAGGGATAAAATTCATTTCATTTTTATAGAAAAATTTAAATAAGTGGTTTTTAAAAATATAATGAAAATGTGTAAATATAAGGAATGTGAAATATTCATTAAAGAAAAGTTCTAATTGAAATGATTAAATGGGTTAAAATCCTAGTTATGATAATTTAAAAGAATAGAAAGATTCTTGGATGGTATATATTTATGTTGTGGAATTGGAAACAGTTGAAAAAGGTGTTTATTGAAAAAGGATTATGGTTGTGTGAGTTATATTTCCCCATATTGACCATGAACCATGGTAGAGATGGATAAGGGTAGTGGTACAGATACAACTATGTCTGTTGGGGGTAGTGTATGTAGAATAGGTTGTGTGTGGCTAGTTGAGTTCCTTATTTTGTAAAAACTATTTATGTTTTGTGTTATATTTTTTGAGATGTTTGTTTGGTGTTATAGATAAATTCCACCATGACGACATCCGATAGTTTAGAGACAGTAGGTTGTTGCTAAGAATGACCCTCTAGAGGTCGACAAAGAAACCCCAGTGATCTATGGTAATATAAGATAGGATTAGTTCCCTATGAAATTTGATCATTTTTTACAGATGATGGAAAGGGACCCAAGGAAAGTTGTTTGAAGCATGTTTGAGCTAACTGGATAGTTCTAGATGCATCACCCTATGAATTTTATTTGAGATGGTTGACCTGAGGTGGTTGATTTTTGGATAGATTCCATCCACATGATTCCTAATAACTTGGAGACTCCTCCTGATAAGATATTCAAGTTGGTGACGTACATGTTGTGAGGGCCAAAAAAGTAATGGTGGGATATCTTAGTTCAGAATGAGAAAAAACAAGGTATAATGTGGATGTTTTTTATTCTTTTTGAATATTTCTTTCCATAGACCTTGAGGCAGTGTAAGCATATATAGTTTATGAGTTTGATTTATAGAACTATGACCATAATGTATTATGATGGTTGCATCACAAACTTACAACACATTGTTCCTGCATTGGAAGAGGATGAGGAAACGATAGTGATACATTTTCGGGATGGAATTAGACATGATATTAAGTCTCAGGTGAATATATTGCATCTAAATAGGTTTAATGAGGTTGTGAATTAAATCTTTATTTCATAATGGTACTTGAAGGAGGATTATTGTAAGGAGAATGTATTTCCAATTGGGAGATCTAGTGGTTTTTATTCTAATCATAAGAAGTGTTAATTCGAGAGTTTTCACTGGGGATGTGGTGGACAGAATTTTCAGAAAAGAGAAACATCGTCCCAGGGTAGTGATCAAGTTTACTTCACTAGTGCAGAAAACATTTTTTACGTCGGTTATTTTTCATTATTTACATCGGTTTTTAGGCGACGTTAATACGGACGACGTTATAAATAACGTTTTTTACGTCGGTTATTTAAAACCCGACGTAACATCCCTAACATCACGGTGTTTATCACGTCGGTTCATTAATAACCGACATGATAAATATGCGCGGGGGGGGGGGGGGTTTATCACGTCGGTTATTTTCTAAACCGACGTGATAAAACGCCTGGGATATCGTTTATCACGTCGGTTATGACATAACCGATGTGATTAACCCTTCCCCGGGGCCTATTATCACGTCGGTTTCTGAAATAACCTATGTGATAAAGAGGCCTGGGAAACGTTTTAGCACGTCAGTTATCCAATAACCGACGTGGAAAATCGATTCCCAGGCCTTTTATCACGTCGGTTATATTAAGAACCGACATGATAAAAGGCCCGGGAATGGTTTATCACGTCTGTTCTCGAAAAAACCGATGTGATAAACCCCTACCGATTTATTTACCACGTCGGTTATAAAATAACCGACGTGAAAGCGATATATTTTTTTTAAAAATAATTGCACTGCTCTCACCAAAAAGCAACCAGAAACCAAACAAAAATAACCATGCCAGCCCTCCCCCAAGCCCCAACTGAACCCCACCCTCATCTATACCCACCTAACAACCTGGCCAGCCCTCCCCCACCACATTGGAGCCCCACCACAACCCTTGGACACCCCCCCCCCACCCCTTGGACAGCCCCCCCACCCTCATTTACACCCCCACGACCCCTAGTACAGCCTCAAACACCCATTGGACACCCCTCCCATATCCCTTGGACACCCCCCACCCCTTGGACACCCCCCACCCCTTGGACAGCCCCCCCACCCTCATTTACACCCCCAAGACCCCTAGTACAGCCTCAAACACCCCTTGGACACCCCCCACACCTTGACAGCCCTCCCAGACCCCTTGGACACCCCCCCCCCGACCCCTGGACACCCCCCGATCCCTTGGACAGCCCCAAACACCCCTTGGACACCCCTCCCATATCCCTTGGACACCCCCCCCCCCCACCCCTTGGACAGCCCCCCACCCTCATTTACACCCAACCGGCCCCTTGGACAGAACTCCCAGACACCTTGGACACCACTCCCATATCCCTTGGACACCCCCCACCCCTTGGACACCCCCCCCCCACCCCTTGGACAGCCCCCCACCCTCATTTACACCCCCAAGACCCCTAGTAAAGCCTCAAACACCCATTAGACACCCCCCCCCCCCACACCTTTATAGCCCTCCCAGACCCCTTGGACACCCCCCCCCCCGACCCCTAGACACCCCCCCGAGCCCTTGGACAGCCCCAAACACCCCTTGGACACCCCTCCCATATCCCTTGGACACCCCCCACCCCTTGGAGAGCCCCCCACCCTCATTTACACCCAACCGGCCCCTTGGACAGAACTCCCAGACACCTTGGACACCACTCTCATATCCCTTGGACACCCCCCCACCCCTTGGACACCCCCCACCCCTTCGACAGCCCCCCCCCCCCCCACCCTCATTTACACCCCCCGAACACTAGGACAGCCCCAAAAACCCCTTGGACACCCCTCCCATATCCCTTCGACACCCCCCCCACCCCTTGGACACCCCCCACCCCTTGGACAGCCCCCCCCCCACCCCTGGACACCCCCCCGACCCCTTGGAAACCCCCCCTACCCCTTGGAAACCCCCCCCCCATCCCCTTGGACAGCCCCAAACACCCCTTGGACACCCCTCCTATATCCCTTGGACACCCCCCACCACTTGGACACCCCCCCCCCCCACCCCTTGGACAGCCCCCCCCCCCCCCCCCCACCCTCATTTACACCCAACCGACTCCTTGGACAGCCCCAAACACACCTTGGACACCCCCCACCCCTTGGACACCCCCCACCCACATTTACACCCCCCTCCCCCCCCCCCCCCCCGACCCCTAGGACAGCCCCAAACACACCTTGGACACCCCTCCCATATCCCTTGGACACCCCCCAAACACCCACCCACCCCCTTGGAACCTCTCCCCCCATACTAAAATCTAGACTAGAAAAACCATCAACAGTAGACCAAAACAAGAAGTAGAGAAAAATTAAACATTCACTTATATAACATTCAAAACTTACACTATCAACTTCAAAAAAACTAAATCCAACCTAAAAGACTACGAAATACACAATTACATTGACAATATTCAAAATTACATTTTACATTACAAACAACTAAAAGTCAATCAACCCTGTAAAATAATTTGACCACTCCACTTGTAAGTGTTTGATATCTTCAGCAGTAAAGGGTTGAGGGTCATCAAAAAGCTACAAAGGAAAAGGATAGTAGTCAACGTGTATAATTAATAAATCAAATTGAAATATTATGAGAAAGAGGAAATCTTACCAGGTCAAAACTCAGAACTGTCCCAGTTGTTATTATTTCATACATAAATCTTAACATGTAATATCCGCATTCGATGATGCCTTGTTGCTCATGACATTTCTATTTGAATGAGTGTAAATTCAATATACTATTTTTTTGTAATAAATCAAAATGTACAAATTATAAATGGATATTTACCTTCGCATGTACATATTTGATCTTGAAATTCCTTTTCTTTGCGCTTTTTCGAAAGTGGACCCATGCCCTGTTAGAAAATAATACGAATGGGGTAAATTTAAAATTCATTATAATATATAAAACTATTGTGAAATTGAAACTTACTATTCCAATATATTCTTAAAACTTTCTCGCACATCATCATGGAGAGAGAATATCCAATAAAGTGTTTTCTCCCTAGGGAAAAAAACCCCTAACATCCAATGATCCCTGATAAAAGGAAATTTAACGTTAGTGGTTTTTTATGTTAAAAGATAATTAACTCTTTGAGAGGGATGTGTTTCATACCTCTCACAAAAAGGCATCATCCAACACTGTGTGATTACATTATTTTCAAATCTATCAGCAATATAAAGCATTCGTTGTTCCTCATCCAATGCACATGCTTCAGGGGAAATCAATTGTGGGTCCACGAATCCATATACATCTGTCAGCTCATTCCTCTCACAAATTTTATACAGATACCTAATACAAAGCAGACATAAGTATACATTTTTAATAAATATAACGCAAGGAAAAGGTGTTAAGACTTACATGATAAAAATTTTCACCACGTTGATTCCCAACTTATCTCCAGTGACAAACTCCATGATATCAGTTTTCATAATCCCCACACTTAGTTCACGTCCACAGACATGAGCTTCCATTGTAAAGTCATAATGATCCGCCAACAAATTTGAATATCTTGACAGTTTGTCAAGACTGCTAGTATCTGCATCTGATGTCATAGCTATCTGTCTTTGTTGTTGTCTATACAGTATTTCTTTACCTTTGAAGTATTCCTGTAAAAATAAATTGAAAAATATATTAGTTTCCAAATGATAAAACATTAATAAAAATATAAAATAAAAGATATAACATCCATACCTCTATGGTAATGAGTCGAAGAAGTCTGGATGGCCAAAGTAAAAAATGGCCGATACTATGTCCAACTGTCATCACCTCATCTGTAGGTAATGGTATCCGAGCTGATCTATCTATAATATCCTGTACAGTGACCCTCTGATTCTCTACCTCTAACTGTTGATGATGAACTGTATCTCCTATACAATATACCATCCCATATGCAACTATATGATGTTGAGGATCATCAACATACAACTCACAATAAGTAGGTAGCTACGGCGGAGGAGGAGGATCAAAAATGGGGTCCGCAGGCTGAGGTGGGGGAGTGGGAGCTACTGGGAGAGGTGGAGTGGGATCTGCACCCTGAAATTGTCTTTGCAAGTCTGCAAACATAAACTGCACCGATGCTCTAATCTTGTCCTCCATTGTCGCATTAATATTATGGACTTCAGCCTCCAAGGATTCTATTTTTTTTATAAACTCCCTCAACGTTAGATGTTGAGGAACGTGGCAACACTTTTCTTACCGATACACCTGCCGGATATCCTCTTACACGGCCAGGATGTTCGGGCTTTCCCAATGCCACAGATAAAATATCTTCCCTCCCAAATGGTGTAAATGTCCCCTGTGAACTCTGCTCCTCAAGAGAGTCCTGTAATAATTAATTGAATGTTTCTATAATGATTGGAAATATATGACGAAAATAGTAAACTTAAATAAATAAAATAGATATCTTACAATCCTCTCAACTACGAGTCTCGATTCTTTCGAAAGATATTGTCCTTTTTTTCCCTTCCGAGCTCTTTTCCATTTCTCATGTCTTGATGGAGGGGATGGAGGGGCCACCTCTCCAGAGCTTGAAGACTCAGATCTTAGTTGTTGAAATTTTTCTGCCATCATTTGTTCTTCCAATAATGCATATCCTCCCCAAGATAAACTATGAGGGTATACATTTTTAGATTGGATCTCTTGATGAGCTTTCCTTGTTTGCTGTAAATTAAGAATAAGTAATCATTAACAAAACAATAATAATATCATTTATATAAGAAAGCTTATAAAAGTTTACATTGCCCTTACCAAAAATGATTCTTTTCTTCTACTTTCAAAAAATTGTCTCCATGTGTCTTCATCTATAAAAGGATATATACGACATGGATTCTCACGACTCCTATGACCATAATGAAATCAGATGAGAGGGTTGATTTGAAATCCCTCCATCTCCTAGCAGCCAACGATAAGCATTTCTTCCTGACTCCTCAGTGTCAGGAATATCAAATTTCATCTGATAAAAAAGAGGTTAAAAATATTATATATACTAGAAACATTTAAAGAATAGTCAAACAATAGCAAAAGATCTTACCAAATGGTCTCCCACAGCTGAGAAATTATCGCCTTATCCACACTTCTCCAATCATCATAGAGAATGCTTACTTTGCTCTTAGCCTGAGTTGCTACAAACCCTTAAAATCTTTAGCATTTGGACCTCTAGGAAGATCATCATCATCAAACTCCTCGACTATCCTCTCCTCCTTCGTACGGGCAAGTGATAATTTTGGTAAACGTGTGCACCCACGCTTACCACCTTTGAACTCTTTTTCGTAATAGGAGCATGTGAATGTTCCTCCCCAGATGTATGACCAATATGCTCATCTCCAGAATCATGTGGCTGATCAACTGATTGATCTGTCATTTTCCTTCGAATCAAAAAAACAAACATTAGTTCACAAATATACAAATTCAAATATTGTAGTACTACTTAATCAGAAAATAGAAAAGTGTACTAAATTACATAATAGTAAACATTGGTAATATGGTAAGCATGTTAAACAATGATAAACATGGTAAACACAGGAAAAGGTTGCCAAGGAGTTGGCCAAAGAAAGCTGAAAAATGGACTCACTGAGCCACCGGTCAGCCGGTGTGAGCTCACCGGCCAGCCGGAGTACCCAAGGCAGTAGACTTGCCCACTGCCTGTGCACCGGCCGGCCCGCTGGCTCACCACCGGCCGGCCGGTGGACCAGAGCCTTGCTCTCTGGACCACCGGCCGGCCGCTGGATCACCACCAGCCGGCCGGTGGACCAGACAGAGATCCTCCCTCTCTGTCTGGACCACCGGTCGGCCGCTGGATCACCACCGGCCGGCCGGTGGACCAGACAGAGAGCCTTCCTATCTGTCTGGACCACCGGCCGGCCGCTGGATCACCACCGGCCGGCCGCTGGACCAGACAGAGAGCCTTCCTCTCTGTCTGGACCACCGGCCGGCCGCTGGCTCATCACCGGCCGGCCGGTGCGACCAGACAGAGCTTTGCTCTGGACCACCGGCCAACCGGTGATCCACCACCGGCCAGCCGGTGCGCCCAGGACTTCTCCTCTTTACGGTTTTTATTGTTTTATCGTTTTTGGTTTGATACATGTTTTAATAAGTAAAAAATTTACAATATCTAACATTATATGAAAAAACTAAATGTAAACAAGAAATAAACATGTGTTACCTGTAATTTTAGGAATGTACAGTTGGATTGTTTTCCCAAATTCCTTCATCGTGATCGTTCCTTATGGCACAAACCATGTCTTCAACATACTCATCATTATGTTCTGTTAATCTTTCCATGGAAGTAGGGATCTCACATAAATCATCATCTTCATAAAATTCATCCTCACCAACATATTGTTTTTTCCCTTGTAAAACAACAGCCCACTGCATATCTGATTGATCTACTACATAGAAAATTTGTTTGGCATGTGTTTCCATTATAAAAGAATCAGTTGTGTCTTCCAATCTATTCAGATTAACAAGTGTCATTCCAAATTCATCGTGTCTGACACTGTTGTTACCGATAAACCATTTACAGTTAAAAACAGGAACTTTAATTTTAAAGTAATCAGCCTCCCATATGTCTTCAATCACTCCATAATATGCACTTGATGCCGAAATTGGGTTTCTGTCCTTAGCACTCGAAAAATGCATTGCTTCTGCAAACACCAATACACCACTATTCTGAACTGTACTTCTGTTGTCCTGAGCTTTCGTATGAAATGTATAGCCATTAATGTCATAAGCGGACCATGTTATCACATTTAAAGATGGACCACCCACTATCCATTTTAATGTCTCTGATACATCTGATCTACCAAGAAAGGTCTTTTTAAACCATGGCAAAAAAGTTTTGTTGTGCTCATTCAAAATCCACATTTCTTTCTTCTTTGGAAGACATTGTTTCAACTCATTAATATGCAATGTGATATACGGTTGAACATCAGCTATGTTATTCAAGATGTATGATTCTAACTTCTTCATATGTTCAGCTGACAGTGATTTGACTTTCAAGCCACGAATCCCCTTTCCCTCATTATTAACCCGTTCATGGCGAGATGGAGGCAAACCTATGTGTTGCGCCGTAGCCAAGTAGCTCGTACAAAACTCTACTACCTCCTCAGAAATATACTTTTCAATAATGGAGGCTTCAGGTCGATATGGATTTTTAACATATCCCTTTAATATTTTCATATACCTTTCAAAAGGATACATCCAACGAAGATATACAGGTCCACAAAGCTTTATTTCTCGAACCAGATGAATCATTAAATGCACCATCATATCAAAAAAAGTTGGAGGAAAATACATTTCCAAATGACAAAGTATAAAAATTGCATCCTTTTCCAAAATGTTCAAAGCATTCACATCAATCGCCTTGTTACAAATTGAATTGAAAACATAACACAACCTCATTATAGTCTTTCTGACACAGATGGGCAATATTCCACGCAGTGCAACTGGTAGAATTTGTTGCATCATGACGTGACAATCATGTGATTTCATACCTATCAACTTCAAGTCTTTCAATGAGACAAAATTTTTTACATTTGAAGAATAACCTTGAGGTACTTTGATATCATGAAGACACTGACAGAAGCTACTTTTCTCCCTCTTCGATAATGTATGAAAAGTCGGGGGAAGAAATGTCCGTCTTCCTTTAGGAGTGGGAGCTAACTCCAAACGTATTCCCATTGATAGTAGGTCTAACCTTGCATTCAACCCATCTTTTGTCTTTCCTTTAATATCTAGCAATGTTCCGATCAAAGAATCACAGATATTCTTCTCCACGTGCATGACATCAATATTATGTTTGACTTCATGATACCTCCAATATGGTAGCTCAAAAAATATTGACCTTTTCTTCCAAATATGTCTATCATTACCAGATTTCTGTGTCTTTCCCAATGTCACATCAAGGTTTTTCACCCTCTCAAAATACAAATCTGAGGATAAAGGTTTGGGAGCAGTATCAAATTCTTGTGAGCCATTGAATGCCTTTTTTAGTCTTCTATAAGGGTGATCCATAGGCAAAAACTTTCGATGACCCATGTACACTATTTTCCTCCCATGATGCAATTGACAATATGACGTCTGTTGTTCGCAAATTGGACATGCTTTATGCCCTTTAACACTGTATCCAGACAAATTTCCATATGCTGGGAAGTCATTTATAGTGAATTGAAGCACTGCATGCAGTTGAAAATATTCCATTTTATAAGAATCATACACCCTAATACCATCAGCCCATAACAGTTTCAAATCATCAATCAGCGGTGACAAGTATACATCAATATCATTGTCGGGTTGCTTTGGACCAGATATCATGATACTCAACATGACATATTTGTGCTTCATACAAACTTCAGGAGAGAGGTTGTAAATTACCAATAAAACAGGACATGAACTATGTGTGCTACTGAGGGTTCGGTATGGATTCATTCCATCTGTGCACAAGCCTAGTCTCAGATTTCTAATTTCATTTCCAAATGTAGGGTACTGGGCATCAATTTTCTTCCATTGTGGACAATCAGCTGGATGACGTATTTTTCCATCACATACCCGCTCATCCGCATGCCATCTTAACCTTTTTGCATCATGTGAATTAGCAAATAAACGTTTGAAACGAGGAATTATAGAAAGATACCAAAATACCTTTGAATGGAGCTTTGTAATCTCTACATCAGCTTGTGATTTTTCTTTCACCTTATACCGTGATGTCCCACATTTAGGACACTCTTTCAGAAATTCATATTCCTTCCTATATATAATGCAGTCATTCGGACAGGCATGTATTTTCCTGTATCCCAATCCCATCGGGCATAATATTTTTTTGGCCTTATAATGTGAATCTGGAAGATTGTTATCTTTTGGAAGAATGTCTTTCATCAATTGTAGCAGCTCTGTAAAACTTATGTCACTCCATCCATGTTTCGCCTTCAGGTTAATCAATCTTAACACCGCCGACAAAACCGTAAAATCTGTACAACCAGGATATAATGGTTTTTTGGCATCACCATATAGACGTGAAACTGTCGGTTCTATCTCAATTTGTTCTGCTACAATATCGCGAATCATTTCTTCAATTCCATCGGAGTTACCATCTTGCGATTCATTATCATCAGTGACATTCTGTCCAGTTTCGCCATGCCAAATCCAAGGTTTGTAACTCTGATTGAAACCATGACAAATCAGATGATCTTTTATCTCTCTACTTTTCAACTTCTTCATATTCAGACATTTCAGGCATGGATAGAAAAAAATGTCACTACTTGGAACATTTCATTTAGCAAATTCCAAAAAGGCATGAACACCTTCCTCATATTCATTGCTCATTCGATGTGTCGTAATCCAACTTCGACTCATTATTACCTATAACAAATAGCAAAAATATATATATTTTTTAGATAATAAAAATATATGTTTATATGAAAAAAATCATAATTTGAATGTAAACAATTTTGAAATATAAAACAAATCGATGTGTAAACCCCCCTGGACACCCCCCGACCCCTCTGGACAGCCCCCACCCCTCCTGGACACAACCCCCCACCCCCGACCTGCTTGGACACCCCCCTGGACACCCCCCAACCCTCTGGACAGCCCCCCCACCCCTCCTAAACACCACCCCCACCCCCTACCCCCTTGGACACCCCCCTGGACACCCCCCAACACCCACCCACACCCTTGGATAGCCCCCCACACCCACCCACCCCCTGGTAAACCCCCCTGGACACCCCCCGACCCCTCTGGACAGCCCCCCACCCCTTTTGGACACCACCCCCCACCCCCTACCCCCTTGGACACCCCCCTGGACATCCCCCAACCCTCTGGGTAGCCCCCCCACCCACCCGGACAACCCCAAATACCCTATGGAGAGGCCGCCACCCACTTGGACAGCCCCCCACACCCATCCACCCCCTTGGACAGCCCCCCACACCCATCCACCCCCTTGGACACCCCCCTGGGCACCCCACTGACCCCTCTGGATAGGCCGCCACCCCCTTGGACAGCCCCCCACACCCACCCATCCCCTTGGACACCACCCTGGACACCCCCCGACCCCTCTGGACAGCCCCCGACCCCTCTAGAAAGCACCCCCACCCCTCCTGGACACAACCCCCCACCCCGGACCTGCTTGGACACCCCCCTGGACACCCCCCAACCCTCTGGACAGCCCCCCACCCCTCTTAAACACCACCACCCACCCCCTACCCCCTTGGACACCCCCCTGGACACCCCCCAACACCCACCCACACCCTTGGACAGCCCCCCACACCCACCCACCCCCTTGTAAACCCCCCTGGACACCCCCCGACCCCTCTGGACAGCCCCCCACCCCTCCTGGTCACCACCCCCCACCCCCTACCCCCTTGGACACCCCCCTTGACATCCCCCAACCCTCTGGACAGCCCCCCCACCCACCCGGACAACCCCAAATACCCTCTGGAGAGGCCGCCACCCACTTGGACAGCCCCCCACACCCATCCACCCCCTTGGACACCCCCCTGGACACCCCCCTGGACACCCCACCGACCCCTCTGGACAGGCCACCACCCCCTTGGACAGCCCCCCACACCCACCCATCCCCTTGGACACCACCCTGGACACCCCCCGACCCCTCTGGACAGCCCCCGACCCCTCTAGAAAGCACCCCCACCCCTCTTGGACACAACCCCCCACCCCCGACCTGCTTGGACACCCCCCTGGACACCCCCCAACCATCTGGACAGCCCCCCCACCCCTCCTAAACACCACCCCCCCCCCCACCCCCTACCCCCTTGGACACCCCCTGGACACCCCCCAACACCCACCCACACCCTTGGACAGCCCCCCACACCCACCCACCCCCTTGTAAACCCCCCTGGACACCCCCCGACCCCTCTGGACAGCCCCCCGCCCCTCCTGGTCACCACCCCCCACCCCCTACCCCCTTGGACACCCCCCTGGACATCCCCCAACCCTCTGGACAGCCCCCCCACCCACCCAGACAACCCCAAATACCCTCTGGAGAGGTCGCCACCCACATGGACAGCCCCCCACACCCATCCACCCCCTTGGACACCCCCCTGGACACCCCCTGGACACCCCACCGACCCCTCTGGACAGGCCGCCACCCCCTTGGACAGCCCCCCACACCCACCCATCCCCTTGGACACCACCCTGGACACCCCCCGACCCCTCTGGACAGCCCCCGACCCCTCTAGAAAGCACCCCCACCCCTCCTGGACACAACCCCCCACCCCCGACCTGCTTGGACACCCCCCTGGACACCCCCCAACCATCTGGACAGCCCCCCCACCCCTCCTAAACACCACCCCCCACCCCCCACCCCCTTGGACACCCCCCTGGACACCCCCCAACACCCACCCACACCCTTGGACAGCCCCCCACACCCACCCACCCCCTTGTAAACCCCCCTGGACACCCCCTGACCCCAAATCCATGCACCTATGCCATGGTTGTGTGTGAATAAAGTAGTAACAACTGTAAAAGGGCAACCCATCCAAATGGACACGCCCCAACCCTCTCGGGGATTTATAGAAAACGATGAAAAATTAGTGAAATCATAAAATTACTCAATATTGCAAGTCGAACAAATAGATCTAGGGATAATAAATAAGATTATGGTGCCAAAACGAGTTAAAAGGGTTCGCAATCGAATAATCTTAGCTAGTTTCAACAAAAAAAATCACAACACATATATATATACTATCCGCGAAAAAAAAACGAATGAGTGGGAGGATTACCTGAGTGCTGCGAGTTTAGATGATTGATCCGAGGAGATTAAATATGAGAAACGATGATCGCAAAACGAATCTAAACCAACGAAATGGACGAGCCGATTCGGGTTTACGCGCGAGAGAGACGAGTCGCGACTGTCGAAGGTAAACTCACGAATGACAATCCACGGGTCTGGGTAAATTTTTAAATGAGTTATCACGTCGGTTATTCAATAACCGACGTGATAATTGTTTTAAAAACATTTATAACGTCGGTTATTTCAATAACCGACGTAAAAACCTTCCTCCGATTCTTTTTTTACGTCGGTTATTTTATAACCGACGTTATAAAGGGCTCAAAATCCGCGTTTTTTTACGTCGGTTATTCCATAACCAACGTCAAAAACATCTGCGGATTCTTTTTTTACGTCGGTTATTTTATAACCGACGTAAAAAGGCCTTCGAAAACCGCGTTTTTTACGTCGGTTATTGAATAACCTACGTAACAAACGCCCCCCGCTTCTGTTTTTTACGGCGGTTAATGTATAACCGACGTAAAAAACGAAGCCGCGCGATTAGTAACGTCGGTTATCAAAATAACCGACGTTAAAGGTGTACTAAACACTGGTTTTTACGTCGGTTATTTAATAACCGACGTAAAAAAAACTCGTTTACATATTATGACATCGGTTTTATATAACCGACGTAAAAAATGGTGACGTAAAAAACGTTTTCTGCACTAGTGCTTCTATCAGTGTGGTGGGTCGGGGTACATGTGAGGGCAATGTCCCTAACCACTAGTTGAGTTCTGAGTATGTGGTTGAATAGGTCATGTGTAGAGGTTTTGTAAGAACCCTTGAAAATTTGGTGATGATGGAGGCCCAAGTCTAGTGGAGTGTGAAGAAAGGTGGTTGGTTACCCCGTATCAAGAAGGTAGTTGGATATCTACCAGCTGTATCGGCTGGGGTGGTGAATTTGGTTCTCTAGGACATGGGAGTCCTCATCCATAGGGTATTATAGCATTAGTAACACAGATCATAGCCTAAGGGAGAGATATAGGTCAACTTCATGCAGTTCATCCTACATCTGGAGGTGGCAAGGTTGGACTATCAACAGTTTGAGGTACGGTTCATGTACCTTCCATGCTTTATAGTTCTTTATTTGATACAAGTGCCTCACATTATTTTATATATAACCAATCTATGAGTTTTTTGGGCCTAGTGGTGGATCATATATATGGGGTTGTGTTAATTGATAAACTATTGGGGGTGTGATTAGGAAATATCTGACAATGTAAGGAGTGTACCTTTGAGGTTTGCGAGTCTTGTTTCCTGTAGGAATTATTTGGGATTGAGATGTCAAGTTTTGATCTAATTTTAGGAATGTATTTTCTGGTGTTTTACAAATCTCAAATTGGTTGTTACCTCCATAGGATAATTTCCATGTCCCTAGAAGAAAATACTTATGTTCACCATGGGGAATAATATATATGAGCAAGCTTTGTAGGGCCAATAAGTCAGCAGTTGAGTTAACTCATAGCCCAAGTAGCTTGTCTTATTCTTGATGATGGTGCATTGGAGAATATTTTCTTTCCTCCCATGATGGATCATTTTTATGATGTGTTTCTTAAGGACTTCACTGGGATACCACCTAAGAGAGATGTCGAGTTCACGATAGAGTTTCTACTGGGAGTAGAACTGGTTTCTATTCCATCATATAGAATGGCACTAGCAGAACTATAGGACCCTAAAAATTAGTTAGAGGAATTGAAGAATAATAGTTTTATTCATCCATGTACATCACCTTGGGGATCTACAGTGTTGTTTTCCAAGAAGTATGATGGATACCTATGCTTGTGTGTTGATTATAGGAAGCTTAATCGGATGACGTTTAAAAATGAATACTCCCTTCTATTAATTGGTGAACTTTTTACCAGATAAGAGGAGATTTAGTATTATCAAAAATTGATTTTAGATTAGGGTATCATCAATAGAGGGTGAGACCTTATGATATATTGTGGAATGCTTTCAGGATAAGGTATGTGTTATATGAGTTCTTTATGATGCCACTCAATGTAACTAATGCGCTATTAGTGTTTTTGCCCCTAATGAATTGAATCTTTCACCCAAACCTATATCATTTTGTAGTTGTATTTGTACATGACATCTGGTTGTACTCCAATACTCATGACAATCATTCCAACCATCTTGACATAATCATGATTATATTATTAAATAATAGGCTATATGACAAGCTATCTAAATGTCAGTTTTGAATTGAAGAGATACATTTCTTAGGTTGCATCATCTCTGAAGAATATGTGTTTGTGGACCCAAAAAAATTGTGATTTTTGGTACCTTGGGAGCATCCTAAGAATTTGTTTTGATGTGGAACGTTTCTTGGGTTTTGAGGGCTATTATCAAAGTTTCATCAAATAATTTTCTCAATTGGAATCACCACTCTCGGGCTTGACCAATAAGTGAATCAAGTTTGAATGGTATGTTTTTTGTGATAATGCTTTCCAGTAGTTAAAGAAGCATCTAACTACTACACCAATTCTGATCCTAACCAATCCAAGTATGGAGTATACTTTGGTTTTTGATGCATGCAGTGTTTGTCTTGGGGAATTGTTGATACATGATGATCATGTTATGGAATATGGGTCAAAATAGATGAGGACTCATGAATGAAATTACCCTGCATGTTATCTTGAGCTAGTCATGGTAGTTTATGATTTAAATTGAAGGCATTATTACTTATTGAAATAAATTTTTATTGTGCATACAAATCATAAAATCCTTAAGTATATCTTTTCCCATTGTTATTTTATTCTTCAGCAACAAATATTGTTTGAGTACATGTATTCTTTCGATTTTCAGCTAGTTTACACATTTGTAAATGAAAATAGTGTTGCAGATACTTTGAGTCAAAAGAAACAAAATTAGGGAGTTTAGGAATGCAGATCCAAGTAGAGGATGATGGCATTGTTTTCTAAGATGCATCTGGAGGTGAAAGATGGGAAAGGATAGATGTCCCTTTCTTCCTTTGTAGTTGATTCCACCATTATGAGATGAATCAAGGAGATAAAATATAAAGATCTATATTTTTGGATTTTAGGGAAAGTATTGAGGTGGGGAGTCACCTTTTGGTTGGAATGTTGGTGATGGTTAGATCATTTATGTTTTTGTCCATGTTGTCATTCCTACATGTATATAGGAAGATTTGATGCGTGAGTTTCATGACTCAAAGTGGAAGGTGCATCTTGGATTAACCAAAATGGATTGTAATCTTAGTAGACATTATTGGTGGCTATGGATGAATAAAGAGGTTGAAGTTTTTATGACAGGATGATACAATTATTAGTAGGTGAAGGTCGAGCACTAGTAGAGGGGTTTTTTGTTACAACCTTTACCCATTATAGAATAGAAATTGGATAATGTGATGATGAATTTTGTTTTTGGTCTTCCAAGTATGCTTTAGAATAATGATTTAATCTAGATAGTTTTAAATCAGTTGACCAAGGATTCCCATTTCTTAATTATTTGAGAGAACTTCCCCTTTGACTATTTGGGTGAGTTGTATATTTGGTAAATAGTGTGATTTCATGGGGTACCCTGAACTGTTGTTTTGGATCATTATTTTTTGTTTACTTTTAGCTTCAAGAGGGGGTTACAAAAATCACTTGGTACCCAGGTGTTTTTTATTATGACTTTCAACTCATGTATAGATTGGAAATCAAAGCATAATATTCAGGTTCTTGATGACATGTTGAGGTCTTGTGTCCTAGATTTTGGTGGAACATGGGAGAAGAACTTATCACCTATTAATTTCACCTATAACAAAATTTTAATGTGAGGATTCAGATGGAATAATTTTTTACACTCTATGGTAGATCGTGTATATCTCTTCTATCTTGGATGGAGGTAGGGGAATCAGAGCTAATGGGATATAGTCTCGTGTAGGAGATATCGGAATAAGTTCAGTTGATTCATAAAAGTATGGCTATGACTCAGAGTAGGCTGTCATATGAAGATCATTGTCATAGACCTCTTGAGTTTATTGTGGATGATCATATGTTTCTACAGGTGTCTCTTAGGTTGGGTCACCATTGGATTTAGAAATTGTGTAAGATAGCACCTAGATATGTAGGGACATTTGAGATTGTGGAGAGAATCAGACTAGTGGCATACCAAATTTGTCTTCCATAATAGTAAATTAATATGAATTTTTTTTATGTGTCAATGTTTTGGAAGTATCACCCTAACCCATCTCATGTGATAGGTGTTGTTTATGTTGAGATTGAGTCTGATACGTCCTTCGAGGAGCATCTAGTTTATATTGTGGATCGTAGTGATAAAGTCTTATGGGGAAAGACTGTGTCATTTGTTCATGTGTTATGGTAGCAAGTAAATGTTCAGGAAGAAATGTGGGAGATGTATATGGACATGTAGACCCGGTGGCCTAATCTATTTACCATATAAACTATGTGATTCTTAGTAATGTTTCTCAAGGAAAAATCTTTATAAGGTGGGTAGTTTATAAGATCCCAAACATATTTGAGGTATGTTCTTATTTAAAATTATGATTTAAATAAATTTATGATGTTTAATAAGATGTTTACCTAGTGTATGAGGAGTCTCGGGGGTGTTTTAAGGGATTGGGATACGAAAGAAGGAAGAAAAGTGGTCATCTAGTTTCTGGTACATGGTTGGAAGATGGTTGGTAGTAATCGTGCACCAAAATTGTGCATTCCTGGAGAAGGGATGCATGGTTTTAAGAAACCATGTAGAGGGGAATGGAAAATTATGTGGTCTTGGGTAGAGCTATCCCATAGGGTCATCACATATTTTTTAAAACCGTGTAGGCTTCCTAGGTAATAGTGCATCCTGGCCCTCTCTAGGACAAATGGTGGCACGTGGTTTGGCCAACTATGCACCCCTTTAAAAGTGGGTTGTTCCCATTTTTCCCTCTCATAGATTAAGTGTTCTAACTATGGATTTTCCACCATTCTCCCCCTATTAGTCAAGGTGATTAACAAAATCTCTCCAAACTTCCCAAGGGTTGATTTCCCTCATTTCTAAGCTGTTTAGAGCACTTTTTGGTGTGAATCATTGATCTGGGTGAGCCTAACACTCCTATTCCATCATATTTCTATATTAGGACTTGTTTGGTTGTTCATATTTTTATAAATCCCTAAAACCCTCTTTTTAGCATTGATCATAGTTTGGGGATTCAAAGGGTGTTTGAATTCAAATAAATGGATAGGGTTAAGAGAGCGTTCATATTCAGAATCAAGGGAGGTGGTCTATAAGTAATATTCCATAGTATTACTGTTTATTTATGTGTATGTGGTTGTGATTTGGTGTCATTGTGTTTTCCATTTAGTTTTTCCTTGGTATAAATTATAAATTTATTTGGTAAATGTTTAATTTAACCCCTCATGATCTCAGTGGGATGCATCGAGGGTAATTTGATGAGGTTATGGGCCACCCATGGGGTGTTCCACTCCTTGAATATGGATATTGAAATGTTAACTGTGAAATCAAATTATATTGACATAGATCACTAGATAAATGTGTTGATATGTTATCTTGGGTTTTGAAATGAAATTAATGGTATTATTTCTAGTTTTTAACAGGAAATAAGGGGTTGTTTTGTCTGATGTTCAATGGGTTAAATGAGTTATGTATTATAAATGATAAACCTTGTTTATTGGATAAGGTGTGTAAATTATATATGAGTTAAATGGGTTAACGAATGTAAATGAGAACGTGTAAATGGGCTAAGGAATAATGATTAATTATGTATTGGATGAACATTTGTTGTGAATGATGGATGTCTTAAAAAAAATTGGTGTGACTCTCCAAACCTTTTTCACCTGAAATAATATTATTATGGTTTTATTCTGTTTAATTTTCGTACTATCTGGACATAACATGCAAACTAAACACAAGGAATTTCATTTAATTAAACACCAAAGTGTTTTCATTACAGCAAGATCAAAGGAAACCATACTACCAAAAAATACCTATTAAGAGACCTATCAGAATTACAGGGAGACCACCCAATATGACAAATATCCAAATATAGTAGTAGTGGTCCTTTGGATCTATCACAATGAACATTAGTGTGGCCAGATCCACTGCAACCGCACTGAGAATTAGTGGAATGATGTGCACCATATTCACCAAGACGTTTTGATTATAGAACACCCTACTTCATGCTTTTATAAGACCCTTAAGCAATCTAATTGTTTCCTCCTTTAGATGACCATTGGAGATGATTATGACCATTGTTTTCTTTTTAGGGCTGTTAGAATTTCAAATAATGTTAGTGGTAGTATCTTGTTAAACCAAAATAAATTAAGTGAAAAATTTAAGATAAATTATAAAAATTTAAGAATATTAACTATTTTGATGTGTTTAACATATCTTAAGTTTCATCTTTAACATCACAGTTTTAAATTTAAAAGCATATTTTATAAAATGTAATCCGATTTCCAACATAGGTATGTATTTAAAATACTTTTCAAATGTTGTAAATATTGTATGATGATGCTTGAAAGATATTCATTATATTAATAAAATTGATTATATTTCTTTTTGATGATTTTAAAGATTATTTTGAAAGTTAGTTCATAACAAATTTATACCCTAAGGGTTAGCTCTCTAGCAGGGCTGAAGAGGTTGCACGCACTACTACAGGAGTAGGCGGACGAGCCTAATCCTTCAGCCTCATCACAGTCCGACCAGTGGGCGTGAGCTCACGCCTCAAGATTTCACAAAGGAACCAACTTGTGTGACACCGTGCGGGGTGGTACGTCAATAATGGTGGGTGTAGAGCGCGCCCACAAAACCCGGTATGGGGTGGTACCGAGAGGGGAGAATGAGTAATCTGAGCATTGGTCGGGAGCTCAAGGATTATAAGGGAGCTTGGGAAGCCTCCCTGTTTTGATGAGGGATGAAAAATTTTATGTGAAACACAATCTGAACTGTCAGATCTCACCACGCGATATCTAATCTATATGTTTCGGTTCGGTCCTTGATCCCCAGCAGCCGCAGATTTCCTCCATGTTTTTACCAGCAGTCCGATCGATCGTGATCTAATCACGGTTGTACAATTATTTTTAAATCATTATGTCTCCCTCAGTCATCTGATAAAATATGATATAATCTAGACTATCCCTTCTTTTTTAAATCATTTTCTCACACAGTAGCCGTCCAATTGAGTCGCGATCAGATCTTAATGATCTGTTGATTTTCTGGTTTTCTCCCTCTTATCCTTATTCTACCTCCCTCGTTCCCCTCACCAATATCCATGCTACTCCTTTTTGTTTTTTTCACACCTATGACTACTTGGTCCCTCTCCTCACTCGTTTTCAATAAAGACTGACACCCTCAGTCTTATTTTAAACCAAGGGGTCACGGTTTTCCATACCAGTTGCTTTAAAATATATTATATATATTTTATTTATACAAATCTCTTTACACCCAAACCCTATGGGTGTTTATCTTCTCCGGCGCCTCCTTCGAGCTTCCTTGGACCTCACATCCTCCTTCAAAACATGTAAGGGTCATAAGTTTCCTTTCCTTATTTTGGTTTGGATTTTTATTTATATACATATAGATGAATATACATGTATATATATATATACGGTTGAGTATAATACCTACCGATTCCTTTTAAGATGGTGAGTCCTTAGTTCTACAAGAAGTTTTTAATTCTTTATCATGCGAAGGATGTGTGATGTTTTGTCATTATTTATAAATTGAAATATACAAAAGCATATATATATATATCATAACAAACCTTTTTTATTTAATGGAATGTTTTGAAATTAATGAACCCTTTGTTTAACTAATGTCCCTAATATGTTTGAAACATGTAAGTGTCATTTAATCTTGGTGTAAACCCTTACATATACTATGTATAATCGGTTATACACACAAATTATATAGGTATATCGATGTTTACATAATCATATCTATGATTTTGTTTAATAAATAAACCATTTAAATTTTATATCACGATTTAAAATTTAGGGACCCTTGTTAATTAATGTGCTTAATATATTTAGGTCATTATAGATTTCATTGTATTTTTGGTGTAAACCCTTTCAAACATTATGTATACTCGATTAAGTGAGTATATGTGTATACATATAAACTTTGATCCTCAATCTTATTTATAATTTTCTATGTATTTATAAGAATGAATAACACATGTTGATTTTGAAAATGAAGGGTTTTTATTTTAAAATACAATCCTTTATATACATCCTTTTGTATAAAAATATTTACACAACACTATACCCTAGATAATTGTTTATTGTCCAAATATTATACTTTTGATGTGTTTAGTAAATATGGATAATTTATGAGTATACTTTGTTGGGTTTTCTGCTCTTATATACATATGTATGAATCACTTATTTTCATAAATATTAAATTCTACTAGTTATGGTTCATTTTCATGCCTTTAAATTATTAATATTGTGTGGAAATAATTGAGAATGCCCTTGTGATATATTATACATAAGCACAGAAGTAATAAATGATTATACAACTATGTGTTTAATACACCACATGTAATATCTTTTTTACCTTTTAATTAATTATGTATCCAATCCATGAAGAATTTCCATTATGTATTTTTTTATTTTATTAATAAGATTTTAGAATGTAGGGTTATCATTTTCTGTGACAAACCTGTATTTTAGGTGGTTTAGTTATTGTCACATGTGCTATAATCTTCCTATCATACTTGTCATTTATTTCCATATCCATGAAGTTGTTAGTATTTTTATTAACACTTATAAGAAAGACTCACTTTGTATATGTAAATGATAAATAATGTAATCATACTCAAATAGACTTTTATGGAATAAAGACTTAAATTATATGAAGTGTTATGGGACACTTTGAATAACCTGAAATGATAAATTATATTATTTCAAATGGTATGGGACACTTTGAATAACATGAAATGATAAGTTAAATTATTCAAAGTGGTATGTGGCACTTTGAATATTATGAAATGAGAAATCACATAATATGTGACACTTATAATGATTATCGATAAGTAATTTCATAAATCAAAGTGATTTTATGCACATTGATTTAATGAAATGAGGAATGCATTGGACTTATTTTAGTGTTGGGTAGGGCTAGCTATAGCCCCTCGATGCATCGGTAGGTCTCATGATACAACTAGACGTGGAATTGGTTGAGGCCTTTCCTGATTAAGATTTATGGATTTTGGCCGAGGCATTTATCATTTTAGATGTCTTGGCTAAGGCCTTGACATAGTCTGACATATGCACTTTCCTCAATATGACTATGTAATTTAATTAACCAAGTGAAGATTTGACTTGTAGAATATACTTGGTTAAGGATCTTGTACTTATGAGAAACTCAAAGGTAAATGCTTATGGAATGATGTTTATTCAGCACTCAGATAATTTGTCTGCCATTTTATTACATACTGTTAGTAAAGAAAGAAATTGATGTTATTATTTTTATGCGCAACTATGATCATGTATTACTCTTTGTTGTAAATTTAGTACTTACACTCTTGCATGTTAAACTTTTTAAAGTTATAATGACTCTTACTTTATATATTGCACACCTTACATTATGCATGATCATGATTATATTTGGAATATGTTTCATTGTAACCTGGTTAGTATTCCTTGAAATTTTCACTTATAATTATTGGCAAAATGTTATGTTATGATTCATATATAGTAGTTTTCATTACGAATATGTTTTATGATTAATTTTAAAGGAATGTTTTCAAGAGGTTTTTATTAAAAAATTATTTTATTTTAAAACCCTTTAATGGGAATTCATATTCTCACCCTACGTTCTAACATAAATTTTATAGGTTTAGTAGATTTGAGTTACAATGTTTGGTGGAAGCATTGTGGAGAATCTTGCTCTTTCAGTTTTTGAAGAAGTGTAATAAATGTATCTGGTTTTCCAGGTCCAAAACCAAAAAGATCCCCTTTAGTGAAACATGATGTGTGATTTATCATCTTTCCTTTTTATAAAAGAAAAATTACACACCATGTTTTATTTTAAACTGCACCGGCTCCAGGTTAGTCTGGGGAAAGAGCGTGATAATTGTTATCACAGGATTAGTTTTGAAAACCCTAGAAAATTAGAACAATACTAAAAACATGTTTATGTATTACGAAATATAATTTTACTTAAAACTTTTAGTGGTAGATGAATTAATTCTTCTGTCCCTTCCGAGAGAAATATTAGAAACTATAGTGGCCAGGGTGTGTTTAGAAGGATATGAAACTTTTGAGAACCTTTGTTTATCATGTTAACGCATCTATCGTGTATCCAATTATCTTATCATACTCCAAATTCACTGAGGATCTGGTTTTGATTACTTCATGATTATTCATGCCCAAATTCCCTTTTATGCACATAAGGGAAGGTATTATGATGGTTTATTCTGATACTTCACCTTGGCCGAAAATTATCAATCACCAATTAACTTCCAAGAAGCTTCACAAGAGGGTGACCTCTGGGTAGCATACCTTTGTCAAATAGTAGTCTATGGTCTATGAGGTCAGGTCATATACTTGAAAATTGTTGAGGATGAATCTACCCATTTGTTTTATAGACAGCAAGTTCAAGTAGACGTCGCACAACTCCATACCCTTCATGCTTTTCTTTGTTGGAACTTTAGATGTCCATATTCGATTTATTTAGATTTACCATTTTGAATCTGGACCAAGGAGATTGAGGAGTTTGGAACCACCTTAGGGATCTGTTTAACTAGAAATTGTGGAAATCGCCAACATCGGTGAAACCAGTGAAGCGTCATCATGGATGGTGTTAAGAAATCCTTACTGGTGAGTTGAGAGGGAGCGAGTGGTCATGTAATACCATGATTTTTATAAATCATGTTTAAATGGATAATTTTGTATTTTATATTTTGATGTTTTAATATGCTTTTATGAATACCATCTCTATTTTAAAATGGATATGCCTTACTGAGTAAAACATGTCTCTTGAAAATTTCAGATAGAAGATATGAGTTCACCAAACAATCTCTTATCACTCCCTACCAAACTGCTAGAGTCTTTAATTGTCAAGACATGTTCAGAAGACTATGAACCCTTTGAAAACCTACGACTAACTTGGAAACTATTTTATAAAGTGTACCTTAGCTCAAATGTCCTTCATTCCTACAAGGGGAATATCTATATCTATCACCATATTGAAAACACTCAATTTGTAGAGTTTAGACAGAGGGAAAGGTACTATGAAGGTCTTTTCTTATGTATCACCCTATCAGAGAACTATGAATCTTTGTTAAAATTTCAAGATGCCTCTTTGGAGGGTGACCATAGAGTAGACTATATGAATCAAATCCTAAGTTTTTATATGTATGGGATGCTCCATGACATCCAAATTTTCAAGCATGATATAGTTCGAGGGATTTATAAAGGTCTAGTCCACTCTCAGATCTCTGATCTCCACACTGCAAAAGCCATCCTCTAGAAACCCAAATTCATTATGCATAGGGATGATCCTAGCTACTATCGGTGCCCTTGGTGTACATGGGTCAAAGAATTCGAGGCACTGGAAACTAATCTAGGGATCCACTTGGGGGTATTCGTAAGATTGATCATGTTGGTCGACTTTGTGATGAGGTGTTGGAGTTAATGTGTTCCTAGTGTTGCTGGTGGTTTTGTTTGAGTATTTTAGAATTGCGAGCAATAAATTTGTTGAAGTGGGTATAATGTGAGACCCCAAACCATTTTTATATGTAATAATAATATTATAATTATAATGAGACCACAAAATACTAAAAAATGACCAATATAGTACTTGGGGTCCTTTGGATCCGTCACAATGAACATCAGTACAGCTAGAGCCACTACAACTACACTGAGCATCAGTGGAATGATGTGCACCATCTTTACCAAGAGTTTTTTATTATGGAACACCCTGTTTCATGCTTTTATAAGACCCTAAATCAATACAAATGTTTCCTTCTTTAGATGATTATTGGAGATTCTTATGACCGTTGTTTTCCTTTTAGGGTGGTTATAATTTAAAATAAAGTGACTGTTAGTATCTTGTTAACCCAAAATAAATTAAGTGAAAAATTTAAAATGCATTATATTAATTTAAGCATATTAACTAATTTGATGTGTTTATAAACTCTTAAGTTTCATCTTTAACATCACAGTTTAAAATTTAAAAACGTATTTTATAAAATGTAGTATGATTTCAAACTTAGGTATGTATTTAAAATACTTTTCAAATGTTTCAAATGTTTTAAATATTGTATGATGATACTTTTAAGATATTAATTATATTAATGAAATTTATTATATTTATTTTCTATGATTTTATAGATTATTTTGAAATTTAGTTCATAAAAACATTTATACTCTATAGGCTAGACCTCTATCTGGCCTGAAGAGGCAGCATGCCCTTCTACATGAGTAAGTGGCCGAGCATAATCCTTAAACCTCAACACAGGCTGGCCAGTGGGTGTGATTGCATTAATCAAGCATGCACAAATGGAACAAAGTAGTGTGCTACCATGTGGGGTGGCTCAACGGAAAGGGTGGAGCCTGTAGAGCCCAGTACGTTGAGGTACTGAGAGGGTGGATGGAGTAATCTAAGCATTAGTAGGGAGCTTCGGGCTTATAAAGGAGCATAGGAGGCCTACCCATTTTGATGTGGCATGGAAAAGTTTAAGTGAAACGAAATCTAAACCATCAAATCTCTCCATGAAAGATCTGAGTTGTCCGTTTCTGTTCGGTCCTCAATCCCCAGTAGCTGCGGATTTCCTCCATGTTTTTACCAACTGTCTGATTGATCACAATCTAATTGCAGATGTACAATTCTTTTTAAATCACCACATCACCCTCAACCTTCAGATAAAATAAGATCTAATATGGACTATCCCTTATTTTTTAAATCACCATGTCGCATCGTAGCCATCTGATAGATTCATGACCAGATTGCAACCATTCGTTGATTTTCCAGTTTTATCCCTCATCGCCTTCTTCTTCTAACTCCCTCGTGTGCCACACTAGTAGCCATGATACTCCATCTTTTCGTTTTTTTCCACACCCATGACTACATGGTCCCTCTTCTCACCCATTATCCACAAAGACTGACACCCTCAGTCTTATTTGAAACTGAGGGGTCTCGGTTTTCCATACGAGTTGATTTAAAATATAATATATATATTTTATTTATACAAGTCTCTTTTCACCCAAAACCTGTGGGTGTTCATCTTCTCCATCACCTCATTAGAGCTTCATCAAACCTCTCATCCTCTTTCAAAACTTGTAAGGGTCCTAAGTTGTATTTCCTTGTTTCGGTTTGGATTTTTATTTATATACATATAGATGAATATACATGTATATATATATACGGTTGAGTATAAGACCTACTAATTCCTTCTAAGATGGTGAGTCCTTAATCCTACGTGAAGTTCTTAATTATTTATCATACAAAGGATGTGTGATGTTTTGTGATTCTATATAAATTGAAATATACATAATCATATATATATATACATAATCATATATATATATATATATATATATATTTCATAAACAAAACCTTTTATATTTAATGGCATGTTTTGAAATTAATGAACCCTTGTTTTAACTAATGTCCCTAATATGTTTAAAACATGTAATTGACATTTAATCTTGGTGTAACACCCTTATATATACTTTGTATAATCAGTTATACACATAAATTATATTTGTATATCTATGTTTACATAAACATATATATGATTTTATTATTAAATAAACCGTTTAAATTTTATATCATGATTTAAAATTTAGGGACCCTTGTTAATTAATGTGCCTAATATATTTAGGTCATGTTTCATTGGATTTTTAGTGTAAACCCTTATGTATACTCAGTTAAGTGAGTATATTTGTATACATATAAACTTTGAATGTCAATCTTTTTAAAATTTTCCAAGGATTTATAAGAATGAATAACACATGTTGATTTTAAAAATTAAGGGTTTTTATTTAAAAATACAATCCTTTATACAAACCCTTGTATAAGGCTCGGGCCTTAAACCTTACCTAATCTTGAGTTATTACAAGATTACACATTGAGGATCTTTTCAGGTTTATAGTTTTAGAGAATTAGATCATAAAACTTGCATTACATTCCACATTTAAACAAAGTTGTTACATAAAAGATAGTATTCATTTTTCCCATCAACGGAAACATATTTAAAATAAAACATGGATTCTTTCTTGACACTTCCTTGACACTATCATCATATCACGTACCTTTCCCTTGACCTGTGAAAAACATTTCAAACCCGTGGGATGAGCATAAAAAGCTCAGTAAGGGTTAAAAATATGGAAGGTAAACATGAGTACATATATACATAAGAATGAAATCATACTTTACCCATAAAACATAAGCACTTTAACATACCTCATCAAATCATGAATAAATCATAGAAATAATAAGACATAAAGGTAACTTGAGGCATTCATAACATTCTTGCGTAGGGAGTAACCCTCTTGGTTATGTTGGGAATACCCATAATAGTATATTCCATAAATCTCTTCGGAGAAACCTTAACGTTTATCTCATTTGTGTTACCCAATTCATTGGAGAGATATATTGGGCTCACCCTCACTTAGTTTATCTCAGAACCACCCGTCTTCATAATAATGCCCAAGAACCATAACATAATCGTATCACATAAAACATACATAAAGGAAACATAACATCTCCACATTTCAATCACAAGATATTAATACAACACATTGATATAATAAAAACATTATGAAAACCATTTTCAATACCAAAATAAATGAAAAGTAAAACATGGTATTTATTTTTCTTTAAAAAAAAGGTATGGCTTGAAGAGGAAGCTGAAACTCAAATAATGGTCACGGCGGCGGAGAAGTCATTGTCGCTGCATACATACGACAAAAACATTCCCTTTTGTCATTTAGTAAAATGATTCGTATAAAAAAGATTCATTTTGGGTAAACATAAAAGTCAAAGGGGTTTATACACCGTATAAAATAAGGTTGTGTATAAAACAAAATATGCCTCAATGAAAGGAGATTGAGATGAAGTCCCATACCTCGGGTCCGACTTGACTCGATCATTATTTAACCACCTGAATAATAAACTTGAGTTAATTTCTACTTTCTTAAGAACCTTTTTCAAGTTCATTATTCTTTTTATATCACTTATTACCATGTCATGAACACTATGTAATTATTTAAGTTAATAACGGTTGTTTTAACGATCATTGGTACTTGAGTCAAAAATAAACTCTTTATAATTACAAGTTGTTCATGTATCCATTATATCCAGAGTTATACTCATGTTGTAGATATCATATATATCATATATATCCAGTATATACATGCATTTATAATATTACATAACGTTTAGAGGTAAGAAATGAAATGCACCGTTCATGAAGACGGTAAGCCGTACGTACGCATGAACGCTACTTTCATTTCTATTTCATATTTTATGGAATGGAATCATAATTATATAAAGTTATATTATAATTACAGTATAATATCATATATAACATCATTAATTACATCCTTTATACATCCCACATATGGCATTAACGAATCAAGTCACTTTAAGGGGGCGGTAGTCAGCACTTCCTAAAATGAAGATATCACATTTACCCACAATGGAAACCATAAAGGTATGACATAAATGAAAAATACAGAAGCTTAAGTAAAACATAAACATATTATATATCATATATAAATATATTTCAATCTTAATGGCCACCTTTGAAGGTGTTAAAATAATATTGAACAATCATCATTTCGTGAGGAAGAAATTCATCATCCACGGAAATAGTATGTTCTTTAACCATTAGATGCAGGTGTGTGTAAGTGTAGCTCTAATCCTTATTATAAAAACATCCTAGTATATGTAATATACTGTTGTTGTTACAAAATAAAAAATAAAAAGATTTTAGGGGGTTGGAGAAGCAAAATAATACATAAGAACACAAGAGAAGACACTACCTTTAAATCGGGTAACTCTTTTTGATTTGAGATCAAAGGCTTCCTTGGGAAGACTTATGCCCAAATTAAGGATTTTAGGAGTTAGAGATGGATGTGGAGAGACAAAATGGGCAGGTTTAGGCCAATCCAAAGTCTTTTGAAGTGTGGGTAAGGTGGTAACGGTGGGGGCCTTTTATAAGAGGAGAGGAGGGGCACTCTTGGAATGTTAAGAAAATATACTTTGTTATAAAATGATTTTTGGATAAAAAAGGTCCCACAATTATAAATTTCAAGGATAAGGTGATAAGGGTTCTAAATACACCCATCCAATAGGTTTTTTACAAGTGTAGGTCTTATATTTTACATTATATTTTAATTTTATTTAAATCGTTAAATAATGAGGTAATCGCTGAATCATCATGGTGTTATAAATAATGTAATTTATTTAATGTCTAAAAATTATAAAAAAAATATCATGATGTAGGAAATCTTTTTATCTTTCTAATTAATATTTATAGTCAAAAATATTACTTGTATAACCCCATTTAAAAATTATTTTAGTAAAACAACTCATGTTTGTGACATTTTTACTTTAACATTAAATAAAAAGATATTAATGTCATTTTCATTCCAAGGTGGCTCCATGGGATCACCAAGTTGACCCATGGATTTTCTTGGTCGGCCATGACACATAAAATAAGGTTAGGACATGTGTCAAGTTTATTTCATATTATTAAAACATTATTCTTTCCTTAAATTACACTAATGACCTCTAATCGCGATTAAAAACATAAAAGTTACTATTCACCAAAAAAATTATTTTAATCCCATTGAACCACATTTTACTTATTAATGACAACCATATATGTTGGATTTTTGAAATTCAAAACACAGAGGTGGTAAAATTTCATTTAAACGAAAAATTAGTTTTTTAAGTACCACTTAGTGGTTTCACTATTCATCAAAAATTGAAGTTTTTCAGAAAAATACCAAAACATCACCCTAAGCTATATTTGATATTCCGAATTCAAATATGATTTCTATTTTAAAAAATTCAAAACATATAAGTTACATTAATTAATTTAATAATTAATTCCTGCTGTCAGAGCAAATAACGTGTTTTTATGAAACAATAAGTATTAAAGGATTGACACTAGTTTAAGTCCAATTTCAAAGTGAAATTAATTCCAACGACTACTATTGGATTAAATGGTAAAAATATATTCTATTTACATTTTAAAAATAATTAAAAAGATAATCTAACCATATAATTAAATTATATTAAAAAGCAGTTTTGATGTACAATGCAGTATTTTTCACTATCCATTAAAAAATGAACATTGTCAAAAAAATACCAAAAAATTATCCAATGTAAATTTCAATGTCCCAATCATAAATAAAAAGTTTATTTTGAAAAATATAGCTTATAAAATTGTCAAAAGTTTTATTTAAAAATGGTTTGTCATCAAAAGGCAGTAAAACAATCTTTTAAAAATATTAGTGTATTTCATGCTTAAGATTTGATTTATTCTCATTTTAAGCCTCTAAAACACTATCTAATTCAGTAATAGATAGAGATAAAAATATCTATTATTCATCACTTACTTGGGATGTTACATCCTTCCCCCCTTTAAAAAATTGAGTCCCCGCAATTTATTTACTTATCGAATAAGTGGGGGTATTTAGCCCTCATTGCATTTTCAGATTCCCATGTTGGCTCTTCAATCATGTGGTTTTTCCACAAAACCTTTACCTGATGAATCACCTTATTCTGTAACACTTTCTCCCTGTGGTCAAGAATCTGGACCGGTTGTTCCTCATAAGATAGGTTCTCTTCCAACTGAACTACCTCTGGACTCAAAACATGAGATGGATCTGGAATATACTTTCTTAACATCGAAACATGAAAAACATTGTGTACCTAAGATAAACTCGAAGGTAAAGCCACTTGGTATGAAAATGATCCAACTCTCTCCAAAATTTCATATGGTCCAATGGACCTTGGACTCAACTTTCCTTTATTACCAAATCACATCATACTTTTCCATGGTGAGACTTTGAGAAAAACATGATCACCTACCTCAAAAGAGAGATCCTTCCTCATGTTGTCCGCATAACTCTTCTTCCTGCTCTGAGCTGTTCTCATGTGTTTCTGTATCAGCTGAAATTTTTCTGCCAACTCTTCTAACAATTCTGTTCCCATCAGCTTCCTTTCACCCACATCATCCCAGAAAGCTGGAGTTCGACATTGCTTCCCATATAACACCTCAAATGGTGCCATCTGTATACTGGAATGAAAACTGTTATTATATGAAAATTAAACCAAAGAAAGATGTTGGTCCCAACTTCCCTGATAATCCATCGAACAAGCACGTAGCATATCTTCCAAAGTCTGAATTTTTCGTTCTGACTGCCCATCTGATTGAGGATGAAAAGCGGTACTAAAATTTAATTTAGTACCCAACTACTTCTGAAGGCCTTTCCAAAAGTTATAAGTAAACCTGAGATCACTATCAGATACAATGGAGAGAGGAACTCCATGTAACCTAACTATATCTTTAATATACAAATGGAAAAGTTGATCTAGGGAAAAAGTATTTAGTATATCAAGGAAATGAGCAGATTTAGTCAAGCGATCAACAATAACCCAGATTGCATTATTACCTCGAGGTGTCTTCGACAATCCCACAAAGAAGTCCATGGATATATTTCCCATTTTCACTCTGGCACTGGTAAAGGCTGAAGCATCCCATTCGGTAACTGCTGCTCTACTTTAACCTGTTGACATGTCAAACACTTCACAGTAAAATCAGCAATATCCCTTTTCATTCCATCCCACCAGTAATACTCCTGAAGATCTCTATACATCTTAGTACTGCCCAGATGAACTGAAAACAGAGAACTATGAGCTTCACATAACAACTCTCTCTTCAACTGTGAATCATAAGGCACACACAATATCTTCCCAAATCTCAAAACAAAATCATTATCAATGTTGAATTCAGGCAACTTACCCTTCAGAACTAGCTCTACTTTTTTCTGCAACTCACTGTCTTGCTTCTATGCTTGCTTGATTCTGTCTGATAGAGAAGATTTCACTGATACTTGAAACAAAACAGAAGAACATCCTGCACCAAAAACTTCTATGCCAAATTTCATCAAATCCTTAACCAAAGGATCACATTCCAAACGCAACATTGTTAATGAAGCATTACTTTTTAGAATCAAAGCATCAACCACTTTATTTGCTTTTCCCGGATGGTAATGAATTTTACAATCATAATCATTGATTAATTCTATCCATATCCTCTGTCACATGTTCAATTCTTTTTGAGTGAATATATACTTTAAACTTTTGTGATCGGTATATATTTCACACTTTACTCCATACAAATGATGCCTCAAAATTTTTAGAGTGAAAACTACAGCAGCTAATTCCAAATCATGTGTAGGGTAATTTAACTAATGAGTTTTCAACGGTCGTGAAGCATAAGCAATTACCTGATCATTCTGCATTAGGACACAACCAAGTCATTTCAATGAAGCATAACTGTAGATAACAAACTCACCATTCCTAGAAGGAAGTTCCAAAACTGAATCATTCACCAATCTTCTTTTCAACTCCTGATTCAACTGAGCCACCACTGCAACAAACTGTTTAGTTCTGATTCTGACCATCTCGGGATACTAATTTGAAAGGTCATTTCCCTGTGTATGCCTTCCTAGAAAAGTTGTTATGTTTCCTCTATGAAAACCCATTCTTAACACAGAAATATCTTAGGAGAAGCAACATGGTAATCTTCAAATTCTATATCATTTCAATTTGACCATAAAAAAATATTTTTAGATAATCATTTAATAAAATTCTAACTCCTAAAGTTATCTAACCCGACCTATGATACCAACTATAAGGCCTCTGCATTAAACCTTACTTAATCTTGAGTTATTACAATATTACACATTGAGGATCTTTTCAGGTTTAGAGTTTTAGAGAATTAGATCATAAAACTTGCATTATATTCCACATTTAAACAAAGTGGTTACATAAAATATAGTATTCATTTTTTCCCATCAATGGAAACATATTTAAAATAAAACATGGATTCTTTCTTGACACTTCATTGACACTATCATCACATCATGTACCTTTCCCTTGACCTGTGAAAAACATTTCAAAAACATTGGATGAGCATAAAAAGCTCAGTAAGGGTTAAAAAAATATGGAACAGAAACATGAGTATATATATACATAAGAATGAAATCATACTTTACCCACAAAACATAAGCACTTTAACATACCTCATCAAATCATGAATAAATCATAGAAATCGTAAGACATAAAGGTAACGTGAGAAATTCATAACATTCTTGCGTAGGGAGTAACCCTCTTGGTTATGTTTGGAATACCCATCACAGTATATTCCCTAAATCTCTTTGGAGAAACCTTAACGTTTAACTCATTCGCGTTACCCAGTGCATTGGGTGCTATATCAGGCTCACCCGCCCTTAGTTTATCACGGAACCACTCGTCTTCATAATAATTCCCAAGAACCATAACATAATCACATCACATAAAATATACATAAAGGAAACATAATATTTCCACATTTCAATCACAATATATCAATACAACACATTGATATAATAAAAAAATTATGAAAACCATTTTCAATACCAAAATAAAAGAAAACTAAAACATGGTATTTATTTTTCTTTAAAAAAATTTATGGCTTGTAGAGGAAGTCGAAACTCAAATAATGGTCACGGCGGTGGAGAAGTCATTGTCGTCACATACGTACATCAAAAACATTCCCTTTTGTCATTTAGTAAAATGCTTCGTATAAAAAAGATTCCTTTTGGATAAAAATAAAATTCAAAGGGGTTTATATACCATATAAAATAAGGTTTTGAATAAAACAAAATATGCCTCAATGAAAGGAGATTGAGACGAAGTCCCATACCTCGGGTCTGACTTGACTCGATCATTATTTAACCTCCTGAATAATAAACTTGAGTTAATTTCTACTTTCTTAAGAACCTTTTTCAACTTCATTATTCCTTTTATATCAGTTATTACCATGTCCTGAACACTGTGTAATTATTTATGTTAATAACGGTCGTTTTAATGATCATTGGTACTTGAGTCAAAAATAAACTCTTTATAATTACAAGTTGTTCATGTATCCATTATATCCAAAGTTATACTCATGATGTAGATATCATATATATCATATATATCTATTATATACATGCATTTATAATATTACATAACGTTTAGAGGTAAGAAATTAAATGCATCGTTTATGGAGACGGTAATCCATACGTACGCATGAACGCCACTTTCATTTTTATTTCGTATTTTATGGAATGAAATAATAATGATATAAAGGTATATTATAATTCTAGTATAATATCATATATAACATCATTAATTACATCCTTTATATGTCCCACATATGTCATTAACTAATCAAATCACTTTGAGGGGGCGGTAGTCCGCACTTCCTAAAATGAAGATATCGCGTTTACCCATAATGGAAACCATAAAGGTATGCCATACATGAAAAATACAGAAGCTTAAGTAAAACATAAACATATTATATATCATATATAAATATAGTTTTATCTTAATGTCCACCTTTGAATGTGTTAAAAGAATATTGAACTATCATCGTTTCGTGAGGCAGAAATTCACCATCCACCGAAACAGTATGTTCTTTAACCATTTGATGCAGGTTTGTGTAAGTGTAACTCGAATCCTTATTATAACAACATCCTAGTATATGGAAGATACTGGTGTTGTTACAAAAGAAAATAATAAAAATAGTTTAGGGGGTTGGAGAAGCAAAATAAAACATAAGAATACAAGAGAAGACACTACCTTTAATTCGGGTAACTCTTTTTGATTTGAGCTCAAAGGCTTCCTTGGGAAGACTTCTGCCCAAAGTGAGGCTTCTAGGAGTTATATAGGGATGTGGAGAGACAAAATGGGCAGGGGTTGGCCGAGCCAAAGGCTTTGTAAGTGTGGGTAAGGTGGTAGAGGTGGGGGCCTTTTATAAGAGGAGAGGAGGGGCACTCTTGGAAAGTTAAGAAAAGATACTTTGTTATAAAATGATTTTCGGATAAAAAAGGTCCCACAATTATAAATGTCGATGATAAGGTGATAAGGGTTATAAATCCACCCATATAATAGGATTTTGACAAGTGTAGGTCTTAGATTTTACATTATATTTTCATTTTATTGAAATCGTTAAATAATGCAGTAATCGCTGCATCATCATGGTGTCATAAATAATGTAATTTATTTAACGTCTAAAAATTATAAAAAAAATATCATGATGTATTAAATCTTTTTATATTTCTAATGAATATTTATAGTCAAAAATAGTACTTTTATAACCCCATTTAAAAATTTATTTAGTAAAACAACTCATGTTTGTGACATTTTTACTTTAACATTAAATAAAAGATATTAATGTCATTTTCCTTCCAAAGTGGATCCATGGGGTCCCCAAGTTGACCAATGTATTTTCTTGGTTGTCCATGACACATCCAATAAGGGTAGGACATGTGTCAAGTTCATTTCCTATTATTAAAACATTATTCTTACCTTAATTACACTAATTACCTCTAATCGCGATTAAAAACTTAAAAGTTACTATTCACCAAAATATTATTTTAATCTCATTGAAACACATTTTACTTATTACTGACAACCATGTGTGTTGGATTTTTTTAAATTCAAAACACAGAGGTGGTAAAATTTTATTTAAACAAAAAAACAGTTTTTTAAGTACCACTTAGTGGTTTCACTATTCATCAAAAATTGAAGTTTTTCAGACAAATACCAAAACTTCACCCTAAGCTATATTTGATATTCTGATTTCAAAAATGATGCCTATTTTACAAAATTAAGAATATATAAGTTACATTAATTAATTTAATAATTAATTCCCACTGTCAGAGCAAATAGCGTGTTTTTATGAAACAATAAGTATCAAAAGATTGACCCTAGTTTAAGTCCAATTTCAAAGTGAAATTGATTCCAACGACCGCTGTTGAATTAATTGTTAAAAATATATTCTATTTAAACTTTAAAACCAATTAAAAAAATAATCTAACCATATAATTAAATTAGATGAAAAAGCAGTTTTGATGTAAAATGCAGTATTTTTCACAATTCATTAAAAAATGAACATTGTCAGAAAAATACCAAAAAATTATCCAATGTAAATTTAAATGTCCCAATCATAAATAATAACTTTATTTTGACAAATAGAGCTTATAAAATTGTCAAAATGTTGATTTAAAATTGGTTTTCCATCAAAAGGCAGTAAAACAATCTTTTAAAAATATTAGTGTATTCCATGCTTAAGATTGGATTTATTCTCATTTTAAGCCTCTAAAACACTATCTAATTCATTAGTAGACATAGGTAAAAATATCTATTATTAATTAATTACTTGGGATGTTACACCTTGTGTATAAATAGATTTATGAAACACTAGACCCTAGATAATTTTGGATTTTCCAAATATTATATTATTAATGTGTTTAATAATTATAGAGAATTTATGAGTATAATTTTTTAGGTTTTATACTCTTATATACTTTTGTATGAATAACTTATTTTCATAAATATTAAATGGTATTAGTTATGGTTTATTTTCATCCCTTTCAATTCTTAATATTGTGTGTCAATAATTGATAATACCCTAGTGATATGTTATACATAAGCACAAAAGTAATTTATGTTTAGACAACTATGTGTTTAATAACCCACATGCAATATATTGTTTAACTTTTAATTTATTATGTATCAAATCCATGAAAAATTTCCATTATGTATTTTTTTTATTTTAGTAATAAGATTTTAGAATATAGGGTTATCATTTTATGTGACAAAACTGTATTTTATGTGATTTAGTTTTTTTCACATGTGCTATAATCTACCTATCATACTTGTCATTTATTACCATAGCCATGAAATTGTTTGTATTATTATTAACACTTATAAACAAGACCCACTTTTTATATGTAAATGATAAATAATTTAATCATACTCAAATGGCCTTTTATTCAATAGAGAATTAAATTATGCGAAGTGGTATGGGACACTTTGAATGACATGAAATGATAAATTAAATTGTTTGAAGTGGTATGGGACACTTTAAATAACATGAAATGATAAATAAAAGTATTCAAAGTGGTATGGGACACTTTTAATAATATGAAATGAGAAATCAAGTAATAAGTGACACTTGAAATGATAAGTGATTAGTAATTTAATAAATAAAAGTGGTTTGATTCACTTTGATTTAAAGAAATGAGGAATGAATTTGACTTATTTTCGTGTCAGGTGGGGCATGTTAATGACCCTTGATGCATTGGTAGGTCTCATGAGACAACTAGACATGGAATTGGGTGTGGCATTTCTCGATTATGATTTATGGATTTTGGTCGAGGCCTTAATCATTTTAATCATCTTGGTTGAGGCCTTGACATAGTTGGGCCTATGAACTTCCCTTATTATGACTATGTAATTTAATTAACAAATTGAATATTCATCTAGTAGAATATACTGGGTAAAGGATCTTGTACTTATGAGAATCGGAAAAAGTAAATGTTTATGTCATTATGTTTATTCATCACTCATATAATTTATCAGCCGTTTTATGGATTACAGTTAGTATAGAAAGAAATTGAAGTTATTATTTTTATCCGCAACTCTAATAATTTATTACTATTTATTGTAAATTTAGTACTTACACTTTTTCTTGTCACACTTATTAAATTTATAATGACCCTCAATTTATATGTTTCACACCCTACATTATGTATGAGCAGGCTTATGCTTGGATAGGTTTCATTGTATCCTTTTTAGTATCCTTGAATTGTGTACCTATAATTCTTGGAAAAATGTTATGTTATGATTCATATATTGAAGCTTTCCATAAGAAAACGTTTTATGATTAATTATAATGGAATATTTTCAAGATGTTTTAATTAAAAAATTATTTTATTTTAAAACACCTTACTAGAAATTTCTATTCTCTACCTACATTATAACTTAAATTTCACAGGTTTATTAGATTTGAGTTACATTGTTTGGTAGCAGCATTGTGGAGACTCTTGATATTTCAGTTTTTGAAGAATTATAATAATTGTATCTGGTTTTCTAGGACCTGAACCAAAAATATCATCTTTAGTGAAACATGATGTGTGATATATCAGCTTTCCTTTTTATAAAATAAAAATTACACACCATGTTTTATTTTAAACTGCACCGGCTCCAGGGCAGTCTGGGGCCGAGGTGTCACAATTGGTTTATGTTTGGTAAATGTGTTTGGATAAAGAAGTATGTTCACATGGCTTGGTGGTATTGGGGTATTTACTTGAGGTTTTATTCCCACTATTTGGGTTGGACTGAGGCCCTAAACCACACCCCTATAATGCACATGTTGGGGAGTAAAACTAAGGATATATGCCCCTAACGGTTGCATTGAATGAGACTACCTTGACTGAGGATCTCAGGTAAGTGGAATGTAATTGTTTGTGAAATATTTTCTCTAGTGGTATAGGGAACTCGAATTTTACCCTTATGCATAGTAGTTAGCCATTATAGGTTATGGTCTAATTGATGAAAATGACTTACCATGGAAGAAACAATGAAAATTTTTTAAGTGATTATTGTTAACTAATGGAACCTGATTTATCTTTTTTTACCTTTTTATTCATTTAGTACATCCATACACTATCTGTTTAGACTGGATATTTTGTTGACACCATTAGTGGTAGCCTATTGATTTGTAATCACATCCTACTTGGTCCACCATTGAGTACTCGAGTAGACTTCACGCTTGTAGGTCGGGACAAGGGAAAATGACCTATTCTATATGGTTGATTTGGGCATGGTATATAAAAGGATGGTGGATCCAGACTTTTAGTCAGGGTCAATTTTGGGGATTTATTTTGAATTCTTTATTTTGGGTTCCCCTTTCACTTGGAACTATATGAAATTACATAGCATGTTTATAATTTTGTAGTAATATTGTACCCAGTTTTAGGAAAAGTTTTTGTAAATGAATGTTTATTTGTTCAGTAGTTATTGCTTTCCCTATTTTATAATTTATCTATTGTGTATTACAATGATAAAGAAGGTGTAGTCTCCCAATTTGACCTCTTAGACCCTCCTTTCTAGTTGGTAGCCTCTGTAATTTGGGGAGGTGTTCCTGAGTTCCTGTGGTGACCTGGCTTAGGGCACCGGTATAGTGGATTATAGGTTTAGGACATTACGTCTTGGGAATTAAACCCTTGATTAAAAATAAGTTAAGTCAGAAAAAAACATCAAATTAAAATTTCCATAATAATTTAAATCACCCAAACTTGGGATAATCTAATACTTTGAACTATGTGGTCAATTATAAATTAGGTATTGAAATGATAATATGATATAATATTACAGTTTGATTGATTTTTCAATTTTTTGTAAAGTCTATTTTATCTTTTCACATGCCTTGTTAACATTAATTGGATTTAAAATAAGTGAATATCCATGTATTATAAAACATTTATGCATAATCTCATTATATTTTATTCTATCTTTCATTATTTTTAATTCATTTTTTATGTGATCGTGCATTATCAACATACATAAAAATTATCCATGAAGAAAAAATAAATAAAATATAAGTTGCATGATCGTGATATTCTCTAACAGTTATTTTATCTAAAGGATTTTAAACTGACCCTTGACCCTCTGGGAGGACACCTTGAACCATATATTGGTTTTTTTTTTAGTATTCCACCTTGGATTCTAAGTATCACCTCTAATAGTTTCACCTCAACTCCTTGACTTGGACCACTCCTCTAACTTGGAAGCTCCATTATTGAATAAGCTTTTACTCACATACAGTTTATGGGATCCAATGGATTGGATAAATGGGTTTTATATAAAATAAACCATAGTCATGTATCCCCTTTCATAATAATGAGTATGAGATGAATTTCAAGCCATAAACAATAATTTAACCAAAATAATTTAAAATAATCCAATTATATACAATGGATTGTGTAATTTCATGATCATCCACACATCAAGTAATGATAATACATTTATAATATATTTATCAATTACTTTGATTCAATATTTAATTAATATAATGTGTTGTGAATTAATCCTATTAATAAAATTTATCTTTATTTCATCCAACCATCTTTAACTCTCCATCATCTGTAAGTTTAAACAAAATTAAATTCATTTAAAATTAATGTAGTACACAAGTGTACTTGGAGGAAACCTAGTGTGTTAATTAAAAATTTAACATGGAATTAAATTTAATATATAATTTTTAATCCGTTTATGTGGTGTGTACTATCAAATGAATAATAAACAAAACAAATAATCAAAAGGTTTAATTATATTTTTAATTCTTCTTTCTATAAAATTTTGAGAATGTTTTCTGCAATATACTACATAGCGTGTAAAGAAATACATGGTGTGTATAGAAATACAAGGAGTGTACATATCTTATACTTATTTATAAAGACATATCTTTTGATTGGATATGTTCCCTATAATAGAAAACTTGAGATACATAGAATTCAGTCCAACATACATGTCATGTGACCTCATTTTTCATGGCATTTTAGTCCCCATGTTGTCTATTCAATATATGGCATGCTTGAGACACCCATTGTATTGGACTACAATATAATGGGGACTACGCATAATGTATAGTGGTTACATGGAATGAAGTTATCCATGTCATTTGATAGCCTATCCGGGTATACACGTTGATCTAATCAATTTGGATCTTAGATCCATTTTTTTGGGATTTACCCGTTGAAGCAAGATACGTAAGAAAAATGAAAAGTAAACATTGTGGATATTTAAAGTACACATTGTATATTTTGTTTTTGTCTATGTGGAACTTATGTAACCCTCATTTGGTTTCCATCAAATGATTCTTTATATTTCATCATTAATTGATTACTGGTTATGTTATTAATAATGAATAAATAAAATATATTGAAATTTTGTATATTAAATAAAATTTATTTAAGTAAAAGAAGATGAAAAAACATGAAACCAATCAATGAAAAAATAATAATTTTAAATTAAACATGTAACCTCTTTTATACCACTTGTAGGTTCTAGATGTAGTAGAAGATTCCCTTAAAGGTATGATCAACTCATATTTCAGTCATAAATCATAGGTAATCATTACATCACGTAACCAAAATGTCATGTCCAATGAATATAGTATATTTAAGGACTAGATTAAAATATAGGAACCAAATGAAAAGGATATTCACATATAATTTATAAGTAATTTATTAGCAGATATAGAATTACCTCAACTTGTAATTATTCTTTTGTTGATTATCTGGTAGAATATATCTTGTTGTATCGATGTTTTGATGTAGGATCTAAGTGAAAAATACCTCCAGTGATGATCCACACAAGAATCACAATCTCTGAATAATTCCATATAATCACTGAGTGCTTTGATGGATGATCTTGATTGCTTGCATTGTTCATGGTTGATCTTAGTATAATTCTTTTTAAATAAGAAGAAATCTTGATTTTCTCTCATTATATTGAGAGAGTAATGGAGAGAGTACTATGGATCTATTGATCTCTCTCTAGGTATTTAGAGAGTTTCACTATATCCATTGGGCACCCAAATTCTTATTTAGGATATAGATATAGTTAACTATTTATTATTGTATGTTTAGGGTTGGAAAATCACACACAATACCCTAACCATATTTAATATTCTTACTTGAACCAATGTCCATTGATAACAATATTATTATTATTAACATTTTCTTTAAATGTGAAACACATTTAAGAATTTGTAATTAAATATAATTTATATTATTTCCAATCATACTATTAAACTAGGACCTTTTCCCTCGTCCAAATTTAGAAATACTTGAATAATGACTATTTATTTAATAAATAAATATCACTAAATTATAAATTGATAATTATAAAAAATATTATATTCTTCAAAATTACAGGAAAATATTTTTTATTTCCATTTAACTCACTTATTTTTTTGAATAAATTTTGATTAAATTATGGTGATTGAATAAACCAACAAAAATATTATTCATTCTAACTTGTTAAATTCAATACTATAATGTAACTGAGATTGAGGATAAACTTAGTGTGTGAACTTCTAGGCCTATTTCTTAGTGTAATTAGGCATAACCACCTAAATTCCAAGGCTATCATTTAGAAACATTCCAAGGAATGCATAGAGAAATAATTTAACATCATAGAAATTTCCAACAACCTACGAATGTTTATCAAGTAATATAATCCCTTTATTGTAATATCTATAATCAATAAAGTCATATCTTGGTTCCATCAACCTATATGCTCAAGGTATCTTTCTTTGACTTTTCATAAATATACTTTACCAATGAACACCATGGAAATGGATTTATGTAGGTACTTATATTACATAAAAGGTAATAATATTTAAACATTCATTAAGAGGCAGAAGGGATAAATCATTTCTCACATATCCATCAATGAAATATCACTTGTGATGCACCCAATGTATCCTACTTCAACATAAAAATATTTTGTCACTTTTCTGTCAATGCATCAAAGTAAGTGGGTCAGGATATCTATTAGGTATAATCTTAATTTTTAATGATCAATACAAATGTCCATGGATAGAAACATCCAATGATATGTGTAAATATGGATTTCCTTTTAATGGGTTTTTTCTCATAACCTTCTATATTTGATATTACCAAGGGCTAACACCATAAGAAGGTGTCTCAATGTATTATAAACCTTCTACCCCTAAGATCCTTTATTCTATATGTCTCATCATACTATATCATCCAACCATATAATAAGGTTCAATAATAATTTCGTGGTGCCTCTAGGTTCTCATTATAGCGGGGAGCTACTATAACCTTTCAAATAGACATATATTTTAATGACATTATCACATACAATAATTATGCATAAGAACAATCATGATGTGTTAAGAAAACTTCTTAATAATAAATACATGTAATCAAGTATTGTGAAATCCTATTCTAGGGAACCATATCCAACAATTTCCCTTAATGTTTTCATAATAACACTCATATAATTATTCGTTTCTTTAATCTCATTTTTCAAATATTTAATGTTTCATTATAGTTAGTTATATTTTTTTAAGTGAAATTGATGATGGTTAATCAATGGGTTTCCTTTTATAAAAGATTAGTGGCTAAAAAACTTTATGATGTCCTTACTTGAAACCTTATTTAAAGGGTACATATTAGTGGAATTTTTATTGAATTGATAATATAGTATGATTTTTGTTAATCTTAAATTTCATAATAGACTTATAAACTTTCATTACATCCTTGGTTACTCATAGGTTGTTAGAATAATATAGTTTGTAAAGTATCATCAAAGATATCAATGTCTTAATTATGATTACATTAGTGAAATAAATGTTCTTGAGAAACAAAAATTCGAAATAACTTTATAGAAATTGGTTGATCTATTGATTTACTAAGAGACACATATCTAAAAAATGTAGATATTTATTTATTTTTTTAATTCATATAAATTGGATTAAATATAATTTAACTTATATAATCCTCTTATTATCATACCTTGGGTGTAGAACTGTTATGTAGTTTGTGTTATATTCTCAATTAGTCCCTTAAATTAGATAAGATATTTTTCAATCAAAGCCCCTACAGATAATGCATTCAATAGATTGTAATAATTCTCTATTAATACTTGATAGAAGAATACTATAAATGGTTTTCCTCAATTTCATGATGTTCATAAACTGGTCATAGGTTATTGAATATTTATCAACATATATAGTGTTTCTCTAAAAACATTCCTAATTCCATAAATCTTTTTTCTTAAGGATGTGCTTCTTGATGTTGGAAAGAAATGCTAAAGGAATTTCCTTTCTAGAATATTCCAACCTATAACTTCTCTAGGTTTCAGTTTTTTCAACATATATTATAAACTCCTTATAAAGAGGGAAGAAATTTCCCACCAAATAACTTTTTCTTCACATACACTTCTATGTTTCAAGTTTGAACACACCTTAGTGAACTTCTTTAGATGTTTATTTTTATTTTAACCTATAATAACATGGAAAATAGGTAATAGTTTGATAAATATATTATTATATTCAAATTCACCTTATCATATAGGATATGAACTATTTCAATTATTATTAACAAAGTGAGGTACACATATGTCTCTCAATGTTTGATTAGGATTCTATACAAGGGTTTAAAATGAAGGATCAAAATCAACACTATTAGTTTCAATCAAATACGTTAAGATTGTATTTTCATACTCAAAATATATATTCACAAAATTTCTCAAATCTTCTTCTTTCTCTAAATAGGTTCTCTCAATTTCATAATCAAGATTGAATATTCCCTCAAAAAAAGAGTGGGAAATTCCTACCTAAGTGGAAAAAAATTATAAATATTACACTAGCTCTTCAACAATAGTGATAATATTTTTAAAGATATAAAATTTCATAGTGTCTTTTTTAAAATAAATAAAATCATTGAATTATTCTATAGTAAATTGGAAACCACATATTATATTCTAGGAGGTTTTCATGTCCATGAGTGTTAGGGTGTTCATATGTTATAATTTTGAAGTGTTTATTAGTATATGGGGTTTTGGTTTTGTGAATCTATTTATAAATATAAATAAATATTGAAGATGTTATATATTCAAGTAAATGGTCATTTATTGATCCATGGGTGGTATTACTAATAATTATTATATCACAATCCTTGAAATGATAAATTCTATATCTAAATATTTATTAATGACATGGTCCATAATAAAGTTCATATTATCTCTAACTTTTACAAATTATGAGTCTCACACTTACAATGGTCACTATAAGTGGATCTATTATCCTATGTTTATATAGGAATATTAGTAAATTTACAAACACTTAAATAATAAAATATCCTATATTTTCCTGACAAATTATTAATTTGGAAAGTTTAATCTATTATAATTGGTAGTAATAATTTTCCTTACACACACGTAGTAGGAATTTCCAAGTACTTCACCACTCAAAAAATCCCACTCCATGGAATAGAGTTATAATCAAATCGATATATAAACTAAATTAAGATCTTAAGAAGAAAATGAATTTTACATATTCATAACCGATAATAATTTTAAACTAATTAAAAAATCAATCCATTATAAATTGAGATCAATAGATTTGAAAGTATTAATATAAATACTTAGACTGAAGCATAAAAAGGGATATCCTACACTAAATAACTCACTTAATAGGGTGTTCAAATTATTTTCGAAGGATCAAAATAATGAAGGGATATGAGAATGACATGTCAAAACAATGAAATAAAACATCATGTAGAAAATATCCCCCTCAAAATAAAGTGTCCGGCTTATTAAATAGATTCTTCTTCCTTCACTAATGTTCCTCTATATTTCAATGATAATTTAATGTATAAGAAAATTGATTTAGGTTCCTTTCATGCGGATTTTTATTATTCTAGTTCATAAAACTCTTTTATAATAACCTCAATTCCCAGGAAATCAACTAATTCCCCTATCAAGGTATTGGATTCCATCAACATAGTTGGTTGTCTTTATTTCCTAATTTAGTTAAATAGGTATGTACAAAGACGCATCCTTTATCATATCAAGAATGAATATGTTCCACCTAGATTTATTATTTCGTCCATTTCCAAGATCTCCTCACAATATTAATTTTAATGAAAAATCATACAATATCCATTGATGATCTAGTGTACTATTACATTATTTCTTCTTAATCATGTGTGGTTCCCTGAATTATCTATTTAATATTAAATTGAATTTCGTATCTAGTGTTTAAAATTACAAAAAAATTCACATATTCCTATATAGATACCCTAAAATATTTCTACATAAATAACACATCTTATTAGTATAAAATTAATTACATATCAATAAGATTCATTCAAGAATCGTAAAGGTTCAGTGTCCTTAAAAAATTTGGATACATAAACACTTGAAACATAAAAGATCTATAAAAGATCCCATTACTTTATTCATAATTAGTACCCTTATAAGACATATCATACTTAAAACCTTTCATTATAACCTGGTGAAGGTAAACATAATAATGGTTGAAATCGGATTCTTATCAAGGGTAAACATAAGAGATATTAATCAATTATCATAAGTGATCATAAGATAAACATAAGGGTATGAGAACATGATAATAACCTATAATATTCATACACAATCAATAAAAGATCTATAATAATAAATCATGAAGTATTTTTTTCAATGAAAATACATAAGACATTAGAGTGGTAAATCATAAATATTAAATCAAGATCCATGATAACATATCATAAGCATAATACGTAAGTTTTTTTTCTTTCACATAAGTATAGAAAATCATTTCCGTAGAAAAGGATGACAATAAAAACTATTATATTTGATTAGGTTCACTCCCTTTCCATCATTTCCTTAGTCACGGTTCACTCACAAGACTGTATTATTGGAAAAAGTCCCTTAATTAACTAGGTTCATTACCCATTCCAGAACTTATTATCACATGAGATATCCATATTTTCTCAATTATTTTTGGAGCTATAAAAAAACCACCCAATCTTGTTTTATAATATAACCATCTATCCTGGGTTTATAATGGAACCACCCATAAAATATTAAAATTCATAAATATGTGTTTCATAAGATCAAAAATCATTCATCATATCATAATATTAAAAACTGTTAAAAGGATAATAGCTTAATAAAAATTTCATAATCATAATAATTAACCATCCATGAAAGAATAAAGATGTTAACATTGGATATTATCCCTAGTAAACAAAAATAAACATAAAAGTATGTTTTTATATATGAAAAGGCTGTTAAAATATCACTATAATGTTTCTTGAAGAAAATATCATTTTCATTTTGAAATAAATTATTTAATATCTAAAAATTTATAAAACATTTAGTAAAAAATTATATTTCAAAATAAAAAAACTGAAACTTATAATGTAATATTCAAATAAATGATTATTAATTATGGTGGGGAAATCCAATCTTGCAGTGTATATTAAATCAAAAATTCCTTTCACATTTTTAGTAAAAATTCCAAAGTACCATGCTTGGAAAAAGAAAAGAAAATTATTTTAAATTTTTTGAAATAAAGTTAAATATAGTTAAAATGACATTAAATAAAATTTTTAGAATATAAAAAACATTCTCAAAAATATTTTAAAGAAAATATGGATATAGAATAAACTTTTCTAGACTGAAGAGAAAAATTATGTCAGTTTACCTTAAAAACATTATTTCAGTGTCTTGAGGACTTAAATAGAGGAAAATGAAAGGAAAACATGTAATATCTAAAAATAAACATATAATAAGAAAATAAATAATATATTTTATAGATATATAATATAATTTTTTCATCTTAAATTTAAGCATAAATAATCTTAGTAAGAATAATATTATAACATAAATCCATTACATCAAGTCTGTATTTCTTCATAAGTGCTCTAAACTCATGTATAATAAATTTAAATTTATTATAATTATATTAAGAAACCATAATCATCCATATAATACCATATATTCCATACATATAATATCTTATCACTAGTTCATTAAAAATATTTCATTATCTTCATCATTTCACGTTTTAAGCGCTTCATTTTTTATATATGTTTTGTGTCGATGGTTATGGTCCTTGAACTTTGATCATTGTTAATTTTTCTCAATAATTTTAATAATGATATAAATACAAATTTAATTCATCATATACATATTTATAACTATTCATATAAATTTGTGATGAAAAATGAGTTACATAACTATGTGGAAATGGTAGTTCGTCCATATATACAAGTAATACTTCCTTTTTTTGATGGATTGAATGAAAGAAATTTAAATAATTATTAATATTTATAGAAATATTACTATATTTTAAATATCATACATATAAATTAAATATATAATAACAACCAACAAATAAATATGAGGATGGAAAATGAATCATATCACTACGTGGATGAGGTAGTCCACATTTAAGTAAGAGTGGTACTTTCATGTCCCATTTAATGAAGTTGATATTGTAAATGGTTTATCCATAATCATATTAATATATCAATATATTTATGATACTTTATTTATCAAATTTTTATTGATAAAACAAGTTTATATTATGTAGAAGAATAAATAAAATTGAAACAAATTGGTTAAGATCTATATATCTTATTTGAGAGGCCTATTTTGGATTACTCCTTAATCCTTGAAGTATTGGTATTAGGAGAATAATAAGAGAATTATAATTAAATAAATTATAATATTCAGGATTTGGAGAATTTATTTTTTGATCTAGAGGCAAAAATTATGTCAATATGAGATAAAAATAGGTTCTCTTTTATATGTGAGGTGAGGTACACACATTGAATTTTATAAAAGATTTCAATCATATAAGGTCACTTTCATGGGATTGTGGCTCAAAATGGATAGGTATTTGAAGGTAGGATAATTAAAATTCATATATATTCAAACAATAATAATTTTATAGGTTTTTGTGGCAATACTAACCTTATCTCTTGGTTTAACCCCTCAGTAAATCTATTTTAACCTTAACTGTGGTGACAAAATTTTACTGTTTTAATATTCAATATAAACAATTTACAATTTTACACTATTAAATTATATTAATTATAATTATTCAAAATATTTAATCCATTTTAACAAATTCATTTTCTATAGGTGGTAGAATTTTATTTTAAATAAGCACATAACCTATAATGAAAACTTGTTTTAGAAAAATGATATTTTAAGCGTAAAACTTAATTTTCATCCATTAATTACCTTGTAAAAAAATAAAATGAATTATAAAATATTATATTGAATATTTAATATATAAATTTAATTAAAACCGTTAATAAATATATATTAATTTAATTTATTAAGATAAGATCACTTTTTACGCATAAATTTTTTTTTAAAAAAAGTGTATTTTTAAGCGTAAAAATTAACTTATACCAAAATAAAGTAAAATAATTATTCCTTTGTAATTAATTATATTATTTATAATTAGTATAATTTGGTTAATTCAATATAAATTTCAAAACATAATGGTATTTTTTCATAAAAATAAATGAAGGGTCTTACAAAAATCGATATTCTTCACTATTCACTGAAAAATAAATCTTTTTAGAGAAAATACTAAAAATTCACCCTAAGATAATATTGACGTGCTGATTTCAAAAATTATATTCATTCCAAAAATAAAATTTTTATAAATGTTAAAATTTATTATAATGATCACATGTAAAAATGGGTTCACAATGTTTTGAAGAAAATGTATTTTTGAAACATAAAATGACATTACTAAAAATTGAGTAATTATTTATTATGAATTAATGAGTAAATTAAGAGTATTGAGAACATTTATAAATAATTTTCATAATATTTTTATTAATATTCATAACTATAAATTAAATATTTCGGTTATAATGGATTATTATATCGTGGTATGTTTAGAATCAAGGATGTGTGTAATGAATGTTATTGAATACCTAATATTTATTTCAAAATACATACTAAATATTGGTTTGTCACATTCTACCCACCATAAAATGAGTTTATCCATAAAAAAAGTATCATTATAATAGAAAAAAATGAGGATATCTTTTCTTCATCACATCCTTTGTTTCCAAAGTAACTTCCTCAAATTTTTGAATCCTCCAAAGAACTTTAATCAGGTGAGAAATCTTTTTCTCTAAAACTTTATATCTATGATCCAAGATTTATAATAGTTAATATTCATAGAAAATATCATACTCCAGTGTTAAAAACTTCATATTTAGTACATGTGATCGATTTGGAATGTACTTCCTTAGGAGAGATATAATGAAACCATTGTGAACTTCAAAGAGGTTTGGTGGAAGTTCCAAGAAATAAGAAATTGTCTCAATCTAATCAAGAATCTCAAATGGAAAAACATACCTTAGGATTGAATTTTACTTATTTGTAAATATCATAAACCTATTTTATGGAGAAATTCAGAGAATCACATTCCCAAAAAAAATTAATTCTAGATTTCATTAATGATTTTTAATATAGTCCTTTTATCTACTCTCGGCTTAGTTAATGTGATATTGAATAGATTTAACCTTTTACTCCATTTACTCAGCTATATTATGTCCTAATATATTTCTTTGTCTAGATTCATCCCATTATTTTATATTTTTTCACTTATTTCCATAAACATGTTCATAAGGAGCCTTCATAATGCTTGATTAAAAGTTATTTTGATAATAAATCTCGGTGAGAGGAAGGTTTTGATCTCAACCACCTTTGAAATCCATAGAACTAGATATCAGCATATCCTATATGATTTTAATAGTTATACCATACTAACCATTTGTATGAGGATGATAGGAAGTACTTAAACATAACTCATTATCCAAAAACTTTCTAAAAACTTTCCTAGAACATTTATGTAAACCTGATATCTTAATCAGATATAATATAATGTGGTACTCCATAAAACCTTGACACATCATTAATTTATATCCTATAAACATTATATTGAGAGAAATATTATCTAATAGAAATTAAGTGTGATGACTTAGTAAGGAAAGAAACTACAACACAAATAGTATTCTGGTCTTTAGATGTTTTGGGGAGTCTGACATTGAAATACATGGTGATTTTTTCCCATTTTTTCTAGTATGGGTGATGGTTGTAATATCCCCTTATAATTTTATCCCTCATCCTTACCTTTTTGGCATAACAATTACTAATATACATACTTTGTAATATATTTTTTCATGTTGTTCTACTAGAATTACTCTTTCAGATATCTATACATCTTTGTACTTCTAGTGCCAATATAGAATGATGAGCAATAAGCATATCAAATAATTACTTCTTCAAGTATAGTATTTAAAATACATATACTTAGGTCATGAACCTTATCATTCCATAATAATCAAGTTGGAACATAAGAATATATTTTTCATTCTTTTTTAGCTCCATATCCTCCTTCTGTTCCTATTTAATCTTCACATAGACAAATGGTTAAACACTCACTTTATAGATATAATATTTTTCCCCTTTAATTTAGTTTTTCAAGCTATATCCTTTAAAAATATATAAATATTGGATATTTTTTATCCTGATAATATTTAATTTATCATGATCCTTTTAACTCAAAACATCTTCCACCTTATTCACTTTACAAGGGTGGTTATGTATTGAGTAATCATAATATGTAATCAACTCTAACCATTCTATAGAACATATTCAATTATTTATGTGTGGATATATAATTTAAAATTTTATTATTTGTATATATTTCACACTATTCTCCATAAATATAATACCTAATAATATTTAATACAAATATTACTAATTTTAATATCTATTATTTTTCTCGGTACATCCCTCTATGAGTTTTTCATTGGACCTTAGTGGTTAAGTCTTGTTTGGAGATGAAGATCCTTTGTTGGGTAATATTTCCTAAAGTTAAATGATATGTGTTTTTCTTAAAAAATGGAGTCTGGGTATAAATGCGATAAATGGGTTTATGAGGGTTTTCCAAGGTCTTAAAGGATATGGATGTGGTTTAAGTCCTTATATAGAAACTGGGTTGAAAACTGTCTTCAAAGAATTTACACATCATGTACATATTACATGATGTGTAACTTTTTCCAAACACATGTTGTGAACTTGTTCTTTATGTGAAGTGTTTACACATCATGAACCTAATTGACATCGTGTAATTATAGATCAGGATAAATATTAACCTAAGGTGATCGGTTCTCAGTTTACCTCAAAAATAAGTAAATATACGAAGTGAAAGGATTACACATCATGTATTCCTTAGACACAATATTTTTAAGTAGTCGTTATGTACGATTTTTCTATATTCATTCAGTGTAACCTCTCCCTCTTTGACCTAGGATAGTTTCTAGATTATTTTAGAGTACCCTCTTCTATTCTGGATGTCTTGATTTTTCATATGATCCCTATTTAGTGGTTCAACTTAGGTTTTTCCCTCTCTTCCATAGTTCTCCATTCTAGTACTGGAATATTTGGACCATAGCTGGATATGGTTTAACCTAGATATTGTGTGATCTATGTTTTCTTTGTTAATCTCCATCACCTTTGTTTCCATTTTAATTACCCATTTCTGATATTTCTTAATCACCAAATAAAGGTAGGGAGTCTAAACCAAACCCTATAGTCTATTTAATTATGAATTTTATAAAATATTGTGATTACACCAATGTAACATATGATCTAATAAATTTACTTATTAATAAAGTGTAAATCATGGACTGGAATATTGGTTGGATCCCTTGGATTCAATTATTAATGTGACATGTCTTATGGATACCTATTGGTTGAGAGATCCCTTTTATTAATAATAAAATTTATATTGATTTAATGTTTGTTTGGAATAACATGATATTGCATGGTATTTATTGATATAGAATTACTCTAGTAATGGATTATGGGCTCTAGATATGGTTTTTGATAAATTGATATATAACTGAAAGTGTAATTGAAATAAAAATAGTAATTTGATTCATTATACATTGAGGTTTATGATGTGATATTATGATATCCTTATAGTTATGACTTGTTTATTTGATGATGTAATTCTTATATTGAGTGGGATTTTATAAATCTCGTACTATAATTTTTAAATTGAGTAGGATCGTCCCATTCCCATGTTGTAATACTTATATTGAGTAGGCTCTTCCTAGTCCTATGTTGTAATGGTTATATTGAGAAATATATATCGAGTCTCGTGTTTTAATGATTATATTGAGCAGGATCTATCCAGTCCCTTGATGTAATGATTATATTGAGAGATCTCTTCCTAGTCTCATTCTATAATTCTTATATTGAGTAGGCTCTACCCAGTACTATTTTATAATTCTTATATTGAGAAGGATCTACCCAATCCCATGTTAAAATTATTATATAGCAGGATTATCCCATTTTTGTGTGATTTTGCCTTGGATATGTGGTTTTTTGTTAGCATTGTAATACTACATGCTCATAGATATTTCAGCATGGTGATAAAGTAGGTTGATTGTTATAATGTATTAATTAATTAATTAATACACCTATTTATTACTTATTTCATACACTTATAATTAGGAAGGTTGTATTTTGACATTGTGGTGTCAACCTATTGATTTTTACTCATATCATATTTAGGAGTCGTTTGGTACCCAATCAGATTACATGGATACAGGTTTGGACAAAGTCAAGGGACCTTATTGCTGATTTTGTTTCTTACTGAATGGGCTAGAGTTTTGAGGTGGGACCAACATGGGGTTCGGAACCATGGTATTTTAGATTATATTTTTTTTTCTATTAGTTATTTTTATTTTTATTTTTTTTTTTTTGACACTTATATGCATCTCATACTATCATTACATGATTCATCATTATTGTATTATTTGTTTCTTCTTTTCTTTCATGTTGTATGATATATATAGTTTCTTCTGATCTTTGTTACTCTGATATTTATAATTATATATTATTTTGATTTATTTTACTCTGTAATAGGAGGTATAGTCTCCCCACTATAAATATCACCCTCTCACTACTAGTCGGAACCCTCTATCATATGGGGAGGTGTGCTTGAGGTCCCGTAACCAACCTGATTTGGCCACATGAGAGACTGTCGGATCGGCGGATGTTGCACTGATACTAACTCTAAATCATGAGTCAGGTGTTTTTTTAAAAGACCAATTAATTATAATGAGAAATAATATATCACCATATAATTATATTTATTAAAACATCCCATCCCTTTTTTAATGCATCAGTGTAAATTGCAAACTCCTCTCCAGCACAGGTTAGGGTGAGAACAAGTGCACTAAGAAACCTTCTCTTCAGTTCCTTGAATTTTTTTTCATATTCATCAGTCCAAAGGAAATTAACTCCATTATAAGTTAACTTGGTGAGTTTATTATATATCCATGATAAATCCTTTACAAATCATCAATATATCTATACAATTAAAGAAAATTATATATCTTGGTAATAGTGTTTGGTCTAGGCCAATGTTCTATAACTTCCATCTTTGATGGATCTAGAGATACACCCTCGCTTTAGATTTTATGAACTAAAATTAAGCTTTATATAGCCAAAATTCACACATGGAAAATTTTTAATATATATTATATTTCCTTAGGGACTTAAGTACAATCCTCAAGTATTCTTCATGTTCTTCCTTACTTTTAAAATGAAGAATAATATCATCTATAAAGACTACCACAAACTGATCAAGGTGATCTCTAAAGATTTTATTTATTAAATACATAAATATAATTGGGTTATTAGTAAGAACAAATACAGTGACTAAAAATTCATAGTATCCATACCTTTATTAGAATATTTTCTTAAGTATTTTTTCACTTTTATCACTCAATTAAAAGCATCTAGATTTAAGATCAATCTTGTAAAAATATTGTTCTCCTCATAATAGATTGAACAAAACATAAATATGGCATAAAGGATAATTAATCTTGATCATGGTCTTATTAAGTTACCAATAATCAATTTAGTGTCACATTGATCCACTATTATTCTTGACAAAAAGAATAGGTTCACCCCATAATGATTCACTCTATTGAACGAATCCCTTATAAATATTCTCCTATAGAGCCATCCTTAATTCCTACAACTCAATCTGGTCAATTCCATATGGAGTATTGGAAATATGTGTAGCACCATGTATGAGTCCTATTTAAAACCCAAATTCAATATTTTGAGGAAGAATATGTAACTCTTCTAGATAGAAATTAATACACTTTATATAATAGAAATTTATTTGATGTTGAGTTTCTCCCCAACTATATAAGATAAATACCCCCTTTATACTGGAATTAAGACCCATGAAATGGATGTAATTTCCATTTTATGTTCATATTTATCCTCACACTGATATAAAATCATTGTTTTTTTAAATATATAATATGACTTCCCTTCCTCGACAATTGATTTGGGATTTATATAAAAAATCCTTTCCACACCCAAAATCACATAAAATATAACTAGAGGAAGAATAAAAATACTTCTAGGGGGAATATTCCCTATATTACACCCCTAGTTTGAGGTATATAGCCTTTTTTATGCCATTTTATGTATTTAAAGTGCTTGGGATCAGTTTGGATGAGTTTGGGAGAGTCTGGGAAGGTTATGGAAAACTTTGGAGGCCTTTTTAAGGCTATACAGTTTGAGCACGGTTAGGAGAAACAGTGAGACATAAACCATAAGGGCAGTGGGGTACGCACGGCTTGTGCATGGTTTATCTAACCATGAAATGTGGTCCTTGCGAGGTACCCCTTCGAGGCAGCAATAGGCGTGCGGTTTTGTCTAACCGTGTGAGCTAACTGTGCAGCTCATAAAAATAAGTTTATAAAAATTCGGGATAATTTGGGATTTCCCTAAAAACACTCAAACCCTCTCCGACTCGAGCCTCACTTGGTATTTCCTATTCTCAAGGGTTATGGGTGATATTCCAATAATTTTGGAAGAAAATTAAAGGGTTTTCTTGGTATGGTTGAGCTTATTCCTCTCTGGTAAGTCTCCTCACTTAGTTCCTTGTGATTTTCTCTAGATATACTTTTCCATCTATCTCTATTTTCTAGATCTACACCCTTTTTGTATAGATATAGGGTTTTTGTTGCCTTGGTTGTTTATTTTAAGTCTTTTTTATGTTAGGGAAGGAGATCTATAGTGTTTTTAGTGGAGTGTTTTCCTGGATTGGGGTGTAGGTGTGTGTGGGTTGAATTCACCGGCACCCTAATGGTAGGTGGCCTCTCTATCGACTCCACTTGGTTAAAACTAGTGGTTTTGGTTAAAATTAAGTTTTTTGGCTAAAAATTAATTGTGATAATGTTCTATGAATATTTTTTGAAAATCCATGTGGTGATGATTTGGGGGATTTTGGGGAAAATGGGTTATTGTTGCAAAAAAAGGGGGATTTGTTGTGTGATTCTAAAATGTTGATTTTAAAATTGTTAGTTGATGATTATGAAAAATGTTTTGTAAAATATGGTTTTCAATAAAGATGTTGTTTTATTTAAATGTTGTTTGGAATGGAAAATGATTTAAGGGTGGTTTCAATAAATGGGTGATTTATTGAAGTGGATTGGCATGTGATGGAAATGGTTAGTTTCATGTTGTTATGTCCTTAGTGGATTATATGCCTGGTTGTGGATTATTGGAATGTTGAGTGGTCAGGAAGTCTCACTATAAAAGGTGAAGGATAGTGGTCATAAGTACCACCATTATGGGTAGTGGTTGCTAATCACCACTAGTTTTGAATGGGGGAATGGGTTGAATGGAATCTCCATTGTCTTGGTTTCCTTGTTGTGTGTTTCTTTGAAAGATAGAATTTTTTAGGCTAATGTGAAATGGTGAAATGTATTATGGCATGGTTGTTTGGATTTCCCTTGAGTTTCATGGTTTGGGTAAGGTGTCTTGGTAAGGGTGTGTTTGGCTTACTAGAAAGTGTTGAACTATTTAATGTTTTATATAAACTACTTTATATAAATGTGCTAATGGTTTTATCCTAATGGCATGTGTAGGAAAGTCATTTAGTGAAATACTACAAAGTATTATTACTCACCCCTAGTTTTTCAATTTGTTACTTTTGTAGATGTTGTTTTTCGAGACATTGGTAAGAGTAAGGCATCACATTTTTCTAGTGGTTTGGCATGATGCTTTGGTGATGTTGTGGTTCTTGGAGCATAGAGCATAGTGTGCAGCTATGAACAGTGTCCTAGTTCTTCTGGTGTCTTATTGTAGTCTTCTGCTTGGTACTCTAATTATGGTTATTGTGGTTTTTGTATTGGTATCCTGGTCTTGTTGAGTTGTAATACATTGTTAACATGCATCATGTAGTGTTGGTAGTTTATGAATTATTTAGTTGATTGGTTTATTCTAAGGGAAAACTACTCCCCAATTATTCTTGAAGCCCGCATCATTTATTTCCAGCCTTTGATGCCTTGGGAACATCGCATAAGGTCAAGTAGTATTTATTCTTCTTCTCAATCCAATGAGATGGAGTGGGATGTTACAAGTGGTATCAGTTTTTTTGGTTCTTGGCTTTCAAGTGAGAACAGTTGTCCGGTCATTTGGCGTTGATTGTTGGTTTTGGTGTTGACATCCGTTCTTAGTCTATTCCTAGAGTTGGGATGGTATAAAGGTGTAGTATTGTTGGAACATAGAATGTATATCATAAAAGGACATAGATAACCCTTTTATGATGAACTTCAAGTTACCAAGGAATTGGGTACATAAGTGTTTAGAGACACTTATAGGCATTGGATATCTCATTATTGTGGGTGTAGCCAATGAGATGATCATGGAACACATGGTAGAAATGACTTCCCATTAGGCTGTATATTTCATTGGGTTATAATGATCTATGATGTCATATGAATGTGTTGATTTTGAAAATCCTAATTGGGTTTCAAAATGTAAGGATTTGAAACATTGAAACCTGCGGTATTTTGATAATGGGTTGATTTTCAAAACATTGAGGATTTTTTAGAATAGTGAAACATGGGAAACATGAACTTGTGGAAGTTCTGGTTGTGATAGTTGTTATGTAATTGAATTTTAAAATTTAATACCCTTTCTAGTTAAGGAAGTGAGACTTATGGTTGTTTTTGTATTGATAGAAATGGAACTGGGTAGGCATCGTAGAGACCAACGAGAGGAAGTTGCTAAAAATGTGGTTTCACCTGAGCCTCAGGTGAACCAGTAGCTAGTACATAGTATATTACAAGATTTACAAGATGTGGAAAGTAAGAATAGATCGGATGAACCAAGTCATATGGATCATTAGATTCAGTTTCAAAGCCAGAATCCACCCATCTTTAGGGGTGATTCGAAGCCATAAATGGTTGAAGCGTGGATGAACAGAATGAATAGGATATTTGACTTCTTGGAAACACCAGCAGAGCTAAAAGTGAAACTAGCCACGTATATGTTGGAAGATCTTCCCTTCAGTGGTAGGAGTTGGTGTTCCAAGCCGATACAGACCAAAGTGTGACATGGGAGGGTTCTGAGAAATTGTATAATAAAAAATTCTTCCCTCATATGTTCATAATTCAACGTATAATAGATTTATTTAGTTTGAAGAAAGGGAACTTTTCAATAATAGAATATGCGTCTATGTTTATGAACTTAGTGTTGTTTTCACCCTAGGTGGCGGGTAGTACATCGTTGGAGGAACAAATTTATTAAGCTGGTTTGAACTAGGAAATTCATTCTAAGATAGTGGTGATGTGTATAGTAGATTACACATAAATGGTTAATAGAGATACGGTGGATGAGTATGATCTTTTGGGGGCTACAAGAGGGGGAATTATGTTGGTACCCATGGGGAATATAGGGAACTCGAATGCTGGATTCAAGAAAAAGAGTGAAACTTATTTCTAGGATGGGATTACAATTCATAATTCTATGGTAGGATCGGTGAATCTTCCTTTGAAGCCTTAGAGTAAGCTAAGTTATTTTTATTGTTGTTCTACGAGCCACATCAAGTGGGATTGTATGAAACAACCTTGATCATGTCATAATTGTAAGAAGATGGTGAATTTGAAGTGTTATTGCCGAAATTCTCTGAGGTCAGGTGTATGTGACACTCCTTATGGGTCGCAGGGGTCTTATGCCTCAACAAGACAAGGGAAGCATCATACCCCTCGGCAGTAGACAAAGATTAGTCATGGTGATTCAAGGAACACCATGACTCTTCAGAAGGGTAATAAAGAGCATGACATGGAAAGTACGCAGTTGTTTGGATCTAAGTAGGCGATGATGGATAATCACTCAGGACTATCCACGGTGTGAGGTATAGTTCCTTTAAATTCCATGTTGATGCAAACCTTATTTGATATGGGTGCTTCACATTCTTTTATTACTTCTTGCATCATTTATTTTTTGGGTTTACATGTGGAAATGATTCCTTTTGTTTTGAAACTTCAAACTCCCCAGGTTTAAAGAGATTTTTGAGCCTTCTTATGTCGAGGATGTTGTTTAATTGTGGATCGCATCGAATTGATGTGGGATTTCTCAGTGATTGAGATGGATGCTTATGATATAATCCAAGGAATGAATTGGTTTGAGATATTTAAGGCCCACATTTATTGCTATGCAGAAATGTTTAGTTTTGTGATAGAGGATGGAGTTTGGAATCTCTTTAGAGGGGAAAAGAATGAAAATCTTGGGGTAACTAATTTTTTATCAATAGTTGTTGGAACGATCATGTAAAAGTTAGATTCCTTGTCATTAGAATCACTATAAGGTGTTGAATAGAGTGTTTTTCTATAGGTTTTGGATCAATTTATGGATGCCTTTCCCAAATAATTATCATGGTTTCCACCCTTGAGAGAAGTGGAGTTTATGATTGATCTCCTTTCAAGGACTAGTCCTATCTCACTTCCGTCTTTCTGAATGGAACCAAAAGAATTACGGGAATTAAAGGTACGGTTGGAAGATTTAGAAAACAAAGTGTTCATCCGGCCTAGCATGTCTCTATGGGTAGTGCTGGTTTTGTTTGTTAAAAAGGCAGATGGAACCTTACAGATCTGTGTTGATTATCGTAGACTTAATCAGGTTACGAAAAAAACTAATATCCACTCCCTTGCATTAGTGATTTTTTTGAACATTTTAGGGGATCTCAGTGGTTCTCCAAGATTGAATTGAGGTCAGGGTATCATCAATTGTGAGTGACGAAGGAGGATATTTCAAAAACAAATTTTAGAAGTAGATACAGCCATTATGAGTATATGGTTATACCCTTTGGTCTAACGAATTCACTATTAGTGTTCATGGAATTGATAAATTGGATATTTTAAAGATATCTAGATTCATTTGTGGTGGTATTTTTGGATGATATACTAGTGTATTTGAGGACAATTGTATATCATGAGTAGCACTTGGAGATCATGTTTGGCATTTTCAGGGACCATCAGTTGTATGCCAAATTTTTAAAGTGTAACTTTGGGATACAGGAGGTTTTTTTCCATGGCCATGCTATTTATAAAAAGGGTATTTCAGTTGATCTGTAAAATATATATGTTGTTATTTCAAGGAAACCACCAAATAAATTTTTCAATATACAGATCTCATTTGGTTTAGATGGGAATTATTGATATTTTTTCATGATTTCTCATGATTAGATTCATAGATTATGGGTTTGAAAAGGGAGAATATCCCATTTTAATGGGATGAGCACTATCATAAATGCTTTGAAGAATTAAAGGGTCACCTTACATTATCAGCAATCATGGTTTTAATTGAACCAGGGAATGGGTATGTGGTGTATTTTGATGCATCGGGATTAGCGTTGGGGTGTTTTCTCATGTAGGGAGATCATGTTGTTGCATATGGATCATGGAAGTTGAGGTTTCATGAGAATAACTACCCAACACATGATTTGGAGTTGGTAGTAGTAGTTCATACTTTAAAAATGTGGTGTTATTATCTCTTTAGTGATAAATTCACAGTGTTTACCAATCATAAGATCTTAAAACATGTTTTCTCACAAATATTTTGAATTTGAGGCAATGGAAATGGATGGAATATCTCTAGATGTTTGATTTTGACTTGATGTACACATTGAGTAAGGGGAATTCATTGATAGATGCTTTAAGTTGGAAATTATAAGCTCAGGTGGTGAATGAGGCATCACATATGTGGCAGCTGATGTCAATCATAGACGATATGCGGTTGGAATGTGAGGACCATGGTGGAAGAGAGTTCTTCTTTCCAGTTTCCTTGGTTCATGACTTGGATGGTTTTTTTGAAGAGGCATAGGCATCTGATTCTGAATATGTGGTGATAATGTCAAAACTAAATGGTGGGGAGACCATTGAGGGTTGGCGACTGAATGGAAATTCAGTCTTGTGTTTTTTGGAATCGGATGGTGGCACCACTAGCTTGTTAGGAGGAACTTCTCAGGGATTATAATCATCTATATGGTTTTTCCATCCTAGAATTCATAAAATGTACAGGATGTTGAAAGCACAGTTTTGGTGGTCTATTTTGAAAAGGGATGTGGCCAGGTTTGTCTCAAGATGCTTGATTTGTTAGCAAGTCAAGGAAAATAATCAGTGGCCATAAGAAATGTTTTAGTCTTTAGCTATCCCAGTTTGGAAATGGGAGCAGATAGCAATGTATTTTTTGATGGTCCTTCTGAGAACAGTTAGGAAACACGATGCCATATGGGTGATTATGGATCGGCTCACAAAGCTGGCCCATTTCATCCTGATTTGTGAATCTCATATGGTGGAGGATCTGTCCAAAATCTATATCTAATAGGTGGTGAAGAGGCATGCTATTCCAATTTAAATTGTATCATATAGGGATCTAAGGTTTACATCTCGTTTCTAGAAAACCTTTCAGCAACACCTTGGGACACCATTGACAATGAGCACGACGTATCATCTGCATTCTGATGGATAATATGAGAGTATGATACAAACCTTGGAGTATATGATAAGGAATTGTGGGATGGATTTTGGTGGTTCATGGGTAGAGAACTTACCATTAGTGGAGTTATCCTATAATAACAATTATCATGCTTTAATACATGTGGCTCCATTTGAGGAATTATATGGGCATCTGTGTCGTTCTCCACTATGTTGGGTGGAAATGGGGGAGTCGTCGATGATTGGACCAAGATTTTTCCAAGAGACTATGGAGAAAGTTAAGTTAATCAGAAAGAGTATAAAGATAGTTCAAATTCATCATAAATCATATGTGGCCTATCATCGACAACTTTTGTCGTTCGAGGTGGGTGATCATGTGTTTTTGAGAATCTCTCTTAAGTTGGGATATCGTCAGTTTGGGAAGCAGGGTAAGTTATCTCTAAGGTATATATGGAATTTTGAGATACTTGAGAATATTGGAGAGGTGGCTTATCATTTGGATTTTCCACTACAGTTTAGTATATTTCACAATGTTTTTCATGTGTTCATGTTGAAAAAGTATCAGTTGGATCATGACCGTGTGATTCGTTGGGATCATCTGGAGCTAGAATCGGATGCTTTGTGGGTGCATATGCCATTGCAGATTCTAGATAGGCAGGATAAATTATTGTGTAGTAAAATCATCAGTTTTGTTAGGTTTTTTTGGAATCATGGAAATATTTAGGAGGATATTTTGGAGAGGGATAAATACATGGACAAGGAATGGCCTGAGCTGTTTTCATAGTGAGGTCATTCTCCACTTTCTGAGGATGGAAATTCCAATGGTGGGGAGAATGTATCACCTAAATTTTGAGGTATTTAGACTTTTTTTATTCCTTATTATGTTTTTAATGTTCTTATGAGGAGTTTGGATGAGTTTGGGAGAGTTTGGGAAGGTTTTGGAAAACATTGGAGGACTTTTAAGGCCACATGGTTTGAGCACGGTTAGGAGAAAATGTGTGAGATGAACTGTGCGGGCAGTGGGGTATAAAAAAATTATGCACTTTTTTTCTAACCATGTGGGGTGGGCCATGAGTGGTTCCCCTTTGAGGAAGCAATAGTCGCATGGTTAGCGTATGGTTTTTCTAACCATGCGAGCTAACTATGCGGCTCATAAAAATAAGTTTCTAAAAATATTGGATTAGTTAGTATTTCCCTAAAAACACCCAAATTATCTCCCACTCCAGCCTCACTCTACATTTCCTCTTCTCAAGGGTTAGGGGTTCTCTACCACTCATTTTTTGAAGACAATCTATGGGTTTTCTTGTTGTGGTTGATATGGTTCCACTTTGGTAAGTCTTCTCACTTAGTTCCTTATGGTTTTCTCTAGATCTACTTTTCCCCCTCTGTCGATTTTCTAGATCTACACCCATTGTGTGTTGATCTAGGATTTTTCTTGACATGGTTGTTGATTTTAAGTATTTTTATGTTAGGTAATGATATCTAGAGTGGTTTTAGTGGATCATTTTCTCGGATTGGGGTATGGTTGCATGTGGGTCAAATTCACTAGAACCCTAACGGTGTGTGTCTTCTCTCTCGAATCCACTTGGGTAGAACTAGTGGTTTTGGTTACAATTAATTTTTTTTATTAAAATTAATTTTGATAATGATGTTTGAATCTTTTTTAAATACACTTGGTGATGATTTGTGGGATTTTGGGGAAAATGGGTTTTTGTTGCAAAACAAATGGGGCTTTGTTTTGTGATTTTAAAATGTTGATTTTAAAATCATTAGTGGATGATTATGAAAAATGTTTTGTGAAATATGGTTTTCAATAAAGATTTTGTATTGTAGAAATATTTTTTTTCATGGAAAATTATTTAAGGGTGGTTTCAATAAATGGGTGATTTATTGATGTGGATTGGCATATGATGGAAATGGTTATTTGCATGTTGTAGTGGCCTTGTTGGGTTATTTTATTTATTGTGGCTTGTTGGAATGTTGTGTGTAAGTGGTTGGTAAGTCTTACTATAAAAGTTTATGGATAATGGTCATAAGTACCACCATTATGTATAGTGTCCAGGAAGCACCACTAGTTTTTATTGGATGAACAGATGGGAAGGAAGCTCCACTGTTTTGGTTTCCTTATTGCATGTTACATTGAAAGATTTAATTTGTTGTGCTAATGAAAAATAGTGATATAGATTATGTCATGGTTGTTTGGATTTCCCTTGGGTTGCATATTTTGGGTAAGGTGTCTTGGTAAGGGTGTGTTTGTCTTATTAGAAAATGTTGAACTATTTAATGTTTTATATAAACTACTTTAAATAAATATGCGAACAGTTTTATCCTAGTGGAATGTGTAGGGAAGTCATTTTGGGAAATCCTATTGAGTATAATTACTCACCTCTGCTATGGGACTTTGGTGATTTTTCAGATATTGTTTTCTGGGACACAGGTAAGAGTAATACATCTCATTTTCTAGCAGTTTGGCATGATGCTTTGGTGATGTTGTGGTGCTTGAAGCATGGTGCTTAATGTAAAGCTATGGATGGTATCCTTGTTCTTCTAAAGTCTTGTTGTAGTCTTTTTCTTGGTATTATGATTATGGTTATTGTGGTTGTTGTATTGGTCTTTTGGTCTTGTTGAGTTATAATACATTATTCACATGCATCATGTAGTATTTGTATTTTATACTTTGTTTAGTTAACTGGTTTGATTCTAAGGTAAAACCCATTCCCCAATTATTCTTGAAGCCCTCAGTATTTATTTCCAGCCTTTGGCACATTAAGCACATCACCTAAGGCTAAGTAGCATTCCTTCTCCTTCTTGAGCCAATGAGATGGGTGGGATGTTACACTCTAAAATTTTAATTGGGGAAGATTCATAGATTTTAGATGAAATCATTATACGATTATAAGTTTTTAAAAAAAATAAAACTAATCATTTAGGATATTAATTATAGTTCACTGATACTTTTGATGATATACAATAACTCAAATAACTATGCTCAAATAAGGTACTTCAATATTTTAGTATACATGTTACCATATCAACTTTATCATTCTATCTTTAATCCCTTACTAAAACCAAAAAATAGTATGGCTATCATGAATCACTAATAAGAGTGATGAATCCTAAAAAATCATTCTTAGGATATCTAAATCATGTTACATTGTTTTTAATCTATGATACCTTGGGTTTAACATAAGTCTTATGTGATCATTATAAATTCAAATCCTTCATAATGTCTCCTAAAGAAAATGTTAATTAACCTAATCATATACCCTCATGAGTGTCAAACTAATAATTTTATAAGAGATCATTCACTATATACTATAATTATGGTTGAGATATACTCTACTAACTCATTTTAGGTTTATCACCCCTAGATTTATATGTTACAAAAACAATTCCACTTTTAGTATCTAGATAGTAATGTACTTTTTTAGGTAAAACACAATCATTTATTTACCATAAATTAGGAGGTTATTCTATACTTAGGCTTATCATAAAGTTTCTCACTAATGTTTTGAAATCCTTATTTACAAAAGTTAATAAAAAAATTCTGATTCCAACTATAGATACTGCAAAATTTTCATACTTAAATACTATATCTTATTAGTGTAAAATAAATTACATATCAATATGATCCATGAACAAACCATAAATTTTTAGTTTCTTTGGAAACATGGATACATAAAAAATTAGTACATAAAATATCTAAATCATTTTATGATGTTTTATTCACAACTGTCAACCTTATTAGACATATCATTCTTAAAACCTTTCTTCATAACCTAGGGAAGGGAAATATAAGATAGGGTGATCTCAGATGCACAGTAATGGTAAAAATAATAGATATTAATCAATTATCATAAGTGATAATAAGATAAGTATATGGGTATGAGAACATGATTATAACCTACAATAATCATACCCAATTAGTCGAAGATCATTAATCATGAATCATAGCACAACTTTTCATTAATCAAAATATATAAGACATTCGAGGGAAGAATCATTAAGACATAAGTTATTGGCATTCACATAATCATATAAAATCCTTTTCATAGACAAGAAACACCACTAATTCTATCATAATGGATTGGTTTCACTCCCCATTCCACTATTTCATTAATCAAGGTTCACTCCCAATAATATCTAATTGGAAAAAGTCCCTTACAAATCTAAGTTCACTCCCTATTCCAGTCATTATTATCACATGACATATCCATCTTTATCCAATGAATTGTAGGGATATAATGTACCCACATGACATTGGTTTATAATGTAACTATATGTCCTTTTTTCAAATAGAACCACCCATGAAATTATGAAGACCATACATTTATGTGCCATGATATGATAAAACATTCATTATATCATAATATCATAACCCATGGAAAGGATACGAGTTTCATAAACCTTTCATAATCATAATAAGAAACAGTCTAGAGAAAAAATAAAGATGGTAACATTAGATCATATCCTGAGTAAATCATAATAAACATAAAATAATGTTGTCATGGAATAAAATTACTTTAAAAGAGCATTATCTTATTTCTAGAAAAAAAAATATCCTTTTCATTTTAAAATCACATACTTAAAATATAAGAAATTCTGAATTATTAAGGGAAGAAATTATTTGAAAATAGAAAAGGAAAATTGTAATGTAATCTTCAAATAAATTAGTATTCATAAAAGTGAAGAACTTTTTTCATGTAGTGTACATTAAAACAAAATTTCCTTTCATATTTTTGATAAAACTTCAAAAGTAACATGTTTAGAAAATGATAAGAAAATTATTTTTAAAACTCAGTAATGAAATTTAATTATAATTAAAACTAAATTACATAATATTTTTAGAATATTAAAAACATTCTTGAAAATATTTCAAAGAATATATATACATGGAAGAAAAGTTTCCTGACTAAAGAGAAGAATAGGGTTGATTTTCCTTAAAAACATTCTTTCATATCTTGAGTAATTAAATAGTTGAAAATGAAAGTAAAATATTTAATGTAAAATAAAACATAGTATAATAAAATAAATAATATTTTGGATATATATTTCCTATAATTTCTTTATCAAAAATTTAATAATAAATAATCTCTATAAGAATGAGATTGTAACATAAAACCCTTATCTCATGTTTTTATTAATTTGTAAGCACTCAAAACTCATGCATAATTAATTTATATATATTATAATTATATAACAGAACCATAATCATACCTATAATGTAATACATTGTTTGATTATAACATCTTATCACTCATTCATTAACAATATTTCATTATCATCATCATTTTGGGTGTTAACTACTTAGTTTTTCACATATGTTTTAGTTCAGTGGTTGTGGTCCTAGAACTTTGATCACGGTTAATTCATCACTAGAATTTTAATTATGATATAAATATTATAAATTTTAATTATAATCTTATTTATAACCACTCATATAAATAGGTGATGAAAAATTAATTACAACACTCTGTGGAGATGGTAGTATGTACGTACGCATGAGTGATGTTTCCATTTTTTAATGAATGGAATGAAATAAAGGTGAAAATTACTTCACCTTTATAGAACCATTATTATATTATAAATATAACATAATAACCCAAAAATAAATATGGGGATGGAGTCGGTAGTCTACATGTATGCACAAGTGGTACTTTCATCCCCCATTTGATGGAGAAGAGGTGGTAAATTATTGTTAAATAATCCTAATAACATATAATTATATTTTTTTATCCTTTATTAAAAAAATTTATAGATAAAAAAAGTTTTTATTAGGTAAATAAAAAATAAAATTGAAATATCTTGGTTAAGATCTGTACCTCTTCTTTGAGATACCTCCCTTGACTTACTCTTTAATCCTTGAACAATTGTTATTATTAGAAGACAAAAATATCTAGGATGAATGTCACATCTATGATTTTTGTTTTAAGGTATTAATTTTTTTTGTACCCAATTATTTCTTTAGTTTTCCTGGTATTGTTTGGTGAAAATTTTTGATTTTGGGCTTGCTAGCAGGTGGTGCACAGTTGGCGCACGGTTAGGGAAAACTGTGCGCCCTTCTCCAAGTAAGCATGTGGTTGATTTCCTTACATACAGATGAGACCACTTGGTTTTAACATTGTATAGAAAACCATATGGTCTAACCATCCTCTTGGAAAGTTAGGGACACACGATTGTGCATGGTTTGGAGAATCATGCAAGAAAACCATGTAGCCAGTCCAGGTCATTAAAAATTAGAAATTTACCCTTTTCCCTCTTATATTTTAACACTATTTCCTCCCTTTATTTACTGTTTTTGATTATTCACTCTAGGAGCCTATACCTATCCTACATTCTCACTTGTACCTTCAATTTCGAGGTGGATTTGGAGTGGATTCTTCAAGTTTCTTCAAGTGTCCTTCTTTCTTGGTTTCTTCCTTCTTCTAGGATTTCTCTTCCCTCTTTCTTGGGTTCTTCATTTCCAGTGGTATTTCTAAGCTAATGAGGGATTGACCTTTTTTTCTAGGGGAAATCATGATGTTTTTTGTTAGATCTTGCATTTATATGGTCTCTTGGTGGTGTGGTTGTGGTTTTCTACCTGATTCCGGAAGTTTACAAGATTGAGGTAAGTGGTTCCATGATTTTACATTATTAAATGATTTTGCCTTACTTTCATGGTGTTATGAAGGTGTTATGTGTGTTTTTTTGTGGATTGAAATACGTTTTTAAAGGTTTTTGAGATCCATATGTGAATAAATTTTATTTTACAAAGGAAAGAGATTATGTTTCATGTTTGCTTCATTGTGGTGCTTCTTAATTATGTTTTATGCCTTGTGTGATAGATATGAAAGATGTTTTTAAAGTTAACTTGAGGTGATGATGTTTTAAATTTTCTTATTACAAAATAAATTATTTTTTCCTTTTTTTATTATTTTTTTTGGACCTTAAATTTGGATTTTTATTTGGGAAATCATTGTGAATCATGTTATAAAATAGTTTTGGCATGTGTATGGATTTTAAAGGGGATTATCCCATGGAAATGGTTGGATTTATCATTTGAAATTCTTTTTGTGTTTTCCATATGACCTTTATGAATTTTACAAGTGGTGTGAAATGTGTTACCAAATGGTTTTGGTGTGTGTATGAAATGAAAGTGGATTTTTTTATAGCAAATAGTGGTTTTCATGTGATCTTCGATCATTGGATCAATGTGGATTATAAAGGTGGTGATTTACTTGTGTTTTCATGATTCTTGGAATTTTTATATGAAAGTGATGGTTTATGTGATGTGTGAAATGTAATTTTGTCAAAAATTGAATCTTGGGTATTTGGGTGGGTGGACTAGAACTAATATGATAGTTAATTCAGAAGTGGATGAGGTTCGGATTCTTCTAACAAGATTGACGATACATCACTAGCTAAACATGTGATATTATCGGAGACCATTATACCTTGGGATGGGATCCCCTATATTGGATCATGCATGGTAATGGTGTTGGTTTTGGATTATGATGTAAAGATAACTAGAACTTTGGATTGACTCCTCTCTAGCAGCTCGTGCATGAGAATGTTATTGGTTTCAGTTGATCATTGTGGTATGAGGTTAATAGAGACCCACTTGTTATAGTCACCTACAGGGATTTTCCATGGTGATATCTTGTGACATGATTCTTATATGAAGTGTTTTTAACCATTGGTATATGGTAGACCTTAAGTACTTTTTAATTATAAAGCAAGAAAATTTTGAGAAAATAATTTCCATAAAAGTATTTTCCTAAGAATAGTTTCCTCAAACTATTTTTTTAAAATGTTTTAAATGTTATTATGAAAATTTTTATGTTTATTTATATTATCATGTTATAGAATGTAAATTTTTTCTTTGGGTGGAATCTTACTGGGCTTTGGCTCGCACCCTAAATACACCTTTGGGTGTATGTACACATTGTTATTTATGACCAGGGTAAAGGAAAGATAATCTATAGTGGTGATGATGGATCTAGTTTCTAGTGTTCCACTTTTGGCAGTTGTTGTTGGTGGTGGATTAAGGGTTATGTCCCTCTAATTACATGGAGGTTTTTTGTATGTTTTAGTTGTTCCCTTCCCATTATGGTACTTTTTTTGTTTTGGTTAAAGTTGTAAATTTTGAATCCGATAATTATTGATTTCAATTTGGTTGTGATTGTCAGTTATGTATTTTTTGTTCTAATGGGTTATTTATTGTTATATTAATAGGTGAAATCATTCCCTAAGTGAATTATTGATACTCAGGCACTTGTTTCCATCCTGTGGAGATTAGGAATTCCCTTTAGTCCTTGTCATGGGCCGAGTCGGGTGTTAATATGGATGGTACCCCATCTTGGTTCATGATAAATAAGGAAATGATTATACGAGTGTTTTGAATATTGTATTTTTTTATCTATAAAGCTAAAATGGTGTGAATGAGGTATTAGAATATTTCCCCTTTAATAAGTGGGGGGAGGGACACATTTGGAATTTCATATAAGATTTCAATGATAAATGGTCAATTTCGTGGGAAAGTGAATCAAAAGGGATAGGTATTAAAATTTAGGATACTATATAGTTAAAATATATTTAAAAATAATAATTTTATATTTCTGGGTGGAAATATTATCCTTATTTCTTAGTTTAACCCCCAAGTAAACCAATTTTATTATTAATCATGGTAACAAAATTTTACTATTTTTACTTTTCAATATGAACAAAAATTAAGTTTAACCTAATAAATTATTTTAATTATTATGATTAAAAATATGGAATTAATTTTTATAAATTAAATTTATATAAGTTTTAGAATATAATTTTTAATAAGCTCATAAACTGCAATGAAAATGCATTTTAGAATAATGAATTTCTAAGAATAAAACTTAACTCACTTCCATTCATTTCCTTGTAAAATTAATTAAATTAAATTAAAATTAATATATTTAATGTATAATATATATATTACATTAATACATTTAATAAACATATATTAATTTAATTTATTAAGAAAAAAACATTGTTTACATAAAACAATTTTAAGAAAAAATGTTTTTTTAAGCCCAAAAATGAACTTATAAAAAAATAAATTATAATGATGATTCATATGTAATTAATTATATTATTTATAATAAAATTTTACTTAGTTTAATTTAATATAAAATTCAAAAAACAATGGAACTTTCACTTGAAAATAAGGGGTAGTTTTTACCAAAAAAATGATATTTTTCACTATTCACTTAAAAATAAATCCTCAAAGAAAAATCCATAAAAATAACCCTAAGTTACAAATGTTATAAATTAAATATAATTTTTTCATGAAAAGATGTGATTAAAAATAGTTTTGTAGGAAAAAGTTTGAAGCATAAAATGACATTACTAGAAATTGAGTACTTATTTATTATACATTAATCAATAAATTTTTAAGTATTTAAAACCTTTATAAATATTTTTCATAATATGGTAATTATTATTCATACATTCCAATTTAATAACTGGTTTATAATGGTTTCCTCTATTATAGTTCATTTAGACTCGGGGTTTCCTATAAAGAAAGCTATCAAATACCATGAATTTATTTAAATGGAAATACATATAAAATCTTGGGGAGTTGAAAATTTTTCTGAGTAAAAGTGTAAAAACAGTATGTAACTCACGATTAATCTTACATAGTTATTGGTTATACTTACATAAGCCTCATCATTCTTCATTTAATCATATGTGGATAGCTCTAAAATTGATGCAATCTTTTGTTGATCATTTAAAATCTATATTAATATTACATAAGATACTATATTTCTATTTTACTCTTAAAAAATTAAATATTTCTCAAATATTTACCTAATCTTTTATAAACTAATAATATAATTTTTAGTATATTTTAATTCATGTTATTCTTAAAATTGATAATTTCAAAAATTTCATAATTTAGTTGAATTGATCAATATTCACAAAATCAAATAAATTTAATATTTAAATCTAAAATATAATAAAAATATTTGATTACAATATTTGGAGGAATAAAATGATTTAAATATAAACAAATTAAATTCAATAATTATAGGCATCATATACCTTCTTGGTTCCTCTTCCAAACTATCCTGTGTCAAGTGAATAGGAATAATAAAGCCTCATTAAATGATAGATATATATGTTTTATTGATCTATTTAAACATAATAAACAATTAAATGAAATATTTATATTCATACTAACCTTAATTGAGTAATTTTTACCATCTTCCCATCAAAAAATAATCCATCAATCATCCACATAAGAACAAAAAATCACATCATCCACCACATCTCTTTCCACACCTCTAATAAAAAAATTGTTGAAACCACAAAAACTACTATATATTATAGTACAATAAAAAATTATATGTGTACCAAATAGTAATAAAAATAAGAAAACTAATGTAGTGATATCTCTTCAACAACAGTAACAATAACTATTATGGTAACACGATATCCCTTGGAGAATAAAACATCCCTTTATACCACCTCATCATTATAGAATACATTATATTTCTCTATCACATCACTATCACTATAGAATAACAAAATCACATATCACATTAATCATATAACTAATACATAATGCAATATGATTAATCAAATCACATCATCTATCACAAACCAACCTAGGACAACCGTGAACTAGTCACCCAATCCAACACGCGACAAGGACCGAGAGCCATTACCAAACCTCCCAGGATGGAAACTAGTTTTGGGTATCAAATATACTCAATTGGTAATGATTTATCTTATAAAAAATCTATAGTAAGAATTAAAAATAATAATAATATAAACATAGGTGGAAGAAAGAAATGAAACTATACATACCTTCATGTGACCTCATGGGTCACCCCAACCATGGAACTAAGATCGCTCTAAGAGTGAGTCCAAAAAATAACCCAGACCTACAAAACAGCCGAGGTCTACTGATGTTGAGTGCTATAAGTAGGGTGTGATAATGGAATAGATCAGTAGGTAAGCACCAAATAATTGATACATATCCTTTCCTAAAACAGTCTATAAATTCTAGTTTGAGAATGTAGATTAAAAATAGGGTTTTTATTATTCAAATAACCAAACACAACTCTCTTTTTAAAACAAAGTTATAAAACCAAAATCAAAGTAGGAATCAAAAACTGGGTAAAGAATAAGAAAAAGGAAAATTTTTAACTAATTACAAGAATAAAGTTATATCAAACACATCTAAAATAAAGGAAATAATACAAGCATAAGTAGGAATTGGTAAACAAATGAGTATAGTAAAATACTAAAATAAAAAACATGAACATATGGATGTGAAATCATGGGAATTTACTAAACCTATCTATAAAAATACCTATAGGTACTCGTTTCAGACCCAACTTCCAGCGTATGTTGCAATACCATAGTCAATTACCAACCTAGTTTCTCAAAACTAGAATTTATAGTGGAAAATCCCACTTATAATATCCTCTATCTAGGGGGGTCTACTATATATAATTGTAAATCAAGAGAAATCATTACTTGGCCATCTAGATGACTTCTTTGAATCCCATGATAATAGTACAGAGGAATGTGGGGAGGTCCTTACATTCATATAATTAAACATAACCCAAAGATGATATAATATATGCCTTTCCCACTCCGCAATATCGCATATATGAAGACACTCCCTAAATGGGGAAAACTATAGAGGTTTTCATCGCATATAAAACCATTTCCAAGTTCCAACTAGGCCTACAAATCATGTGATTTCATATAAAATTTCCAAAACATCAAAAGGTACCAACCAGTGTCTTTTGAAGGTGGTCAGCTTTCTTTTACCCCTTTATATAATCTTGACTATCTCCTCTTCTTCCCTATGATAGATCTCAGCCCTAAGGTTCCACACATCTTCAATGGATCCCCACAAGTTTCAATATCGAATCCTGAGTTCACCGAAGAATCCTCCTTATTGTACCTAACTTTGATTGCCCGTTTCAAGCTTTTTCATCCATCGGTGGATGTTTTCGACTGATTTTTCTTTTATTCATGGGGCCTTCAAGATTGCCCGACAGTCGGACTTCTTGGTTCTAAAATCATCATGATCGGGTTTTCTTTGGAAGATTACCTTATTTTTTATTGGTTGAGTTCCCCTCACTCCTTTACGGGGTCTCATTTCCTACTTTTTATATAGTCTTACGACTACCATATGAAGCATCATTCTTCTACCATGGTTTTTTGGGTAAGGATTCCTAAACTCCCCCTTCCCTTTTAGAGTCCTTCAATTCTATGTATGATAGGGAATCTCATTGGTCATTATTTGTGCTTGGATAGTTGAACTCAAGTTATATGTCACCCAATTGCACCTAGTATATGTGTTGAGGTTGATTTTTCAAAGCCACCTATTGATTTTTTTTATATCTTTTTTGGGGAAGAGTTTAGGTGTAAGCAACCCATTATCTTTAAAAATGGGTATGATTTCTATTCTGTGTGTATGAAATTGGTACATAGAGAGAATGCGTGTAGGCGTGTAACGCAGGATAAATTAGAAGTGAATGCTTCTCAGACTGAACTGGTGTTGGGTGAGGTTTCTGGTGATTAGTATATCTCTTTAGGTTTCAAGTTTATTATTTCTATTTTTGGTTGTGAACTCGGTTAGACCGAAGGCTCTAAATTGGCATTGAAAGATTACTGCAATGATACTTTTGTGAAGCGGGGTGGATGATGTTATGTTTTGATCACTCAGATTGATGGAATTTTGAATTCAAGTGATGTTACCCATGTAAGGTTGAAGTTATCTAAGCCTATACATCCAAAACTGAAAGTCAACAGTGTTTTTAGTAGGATAATAGGTGATATCAATGTTCCGAATCTTCCAGTGGCAGTGACTCTTGAAAATGCACTGGGTGTGGGTGTTTTTAGTGATTTGGATGGTGTCTTCTAGTTGGGGATTCAAAAGGATGAAATGAATTCTGAGTGGGAAAGGGTTGCAGGTAAGATACATTCAACCCATCCTTGGATGGAAAGATCTGATATGGATAGTGAAATGGATGCCAAATTGTTTGAGGCATTTCCCAATAATTTTTTAAGACCATCATTTGTAGAGGTGGTGCACTCAGGGAAAGGAAATAGGACACAGCCGTGTATGTAGGTGGCAGTAGTAGAGTTGGGTAATTTTTTGAATAGTTTTTGTTTTTTTATTTGATTAAGGAGATTGAGGATGAGAGCAAATCTAGTGCAGGAGAAGTATAGGTGGAGGTTCTGGGAGATAGATCTCCAAGCTCAGGGAGAAACAGGAGCCAGAAGGGTATCCATAAAGAGAGGAATAATTACTTTTATTTTCCTCCTCCAATAGAGACATGCTCAGTGAAGAAGTTGAAAGCTAAGGAGATGAACAATAATTAATCCTTCCAGAAATAGAAATCAGGTGAGGTGGTTGAGCAATATTTATAATTACTTATGAGCTTGGGAGAAGAAATGGTTGAATAGACTTTGTTTCTTAATTCTACTGAGGAGGAAGATGCTAGAATAATTGGGAGGTCTTTAAGGGTGGACCTTAATGAGGAGAAATATAATTGGATTGATATTCATGAACTAATCCTTGTTGTGGGATTAAATAGTGTAAATATTAGTATTAAGGATTATATACAGTCATAGGACAAGATAACCTTTCATTTTGAAGATTTTCTAATGTAGGAACCAAACACCCAGGTAACCAACATCTCTTGGAAATTGTTTAGGGAGATTAATTCTGGTAAAATAAAGTTATCCATAAATGGTTATACTATGTCCTTTTGTGGTTGATCTCATGGTTTCTCACTTTTTTCTTAAACATGTTTGAATAATTAAAATTAATTTTCAGTCAGTCACAAGGTACCAATTGGGCCTTGACATTTACAAATCCAAAACCATTTCCAATGAAAACATATTTCTTCCCAAAAATATTTCCAAAACCAAGGATAAAACATTATTCCTGATCAGAATATGCCAAAGAGGCCTTCCAAATCATGCGGTTACAAAATCATACTTCAAGGTTCTAAATGGGGCAAGTTTTTTAAAACATGTTTGAAAATCATATTTTAAGGCATTTAAAAACTAAAAACCATTTAGAAAATATTTTTATTTTTAAAGACATCAATTTGGAAGAATGATTATAAATAAAAGTAAATTGGGAGTAAGTGTTCTTAAAAAATAGATTTATCAAGATGGGAATGTTTATGGAGTTACCATTAATATACATGTGCGCATCTATATGTGCACTCTATTCATATATATATCATTACATATTAACCAGAATATATGTGGACAACCATAAAAATTTCTAAGATACTAATCAATAATGAATAATTAATGTCACAGAAACCATAAGGGTTCACACACAAACACCAAATCTTAAAAGAAGCACCAAAATTCATCCAACCACAATTACATACACATAACTAAATTTCACCAACATCCAAAAAAGGTTAAACACAATTTTAAAATAGCCGAATTCTCTTTTATAACCACTTTCTATTTTATGAAACACCCTAAATATATATAAATACAGACATAAATAATGAAATCATTTGAAAATCCAATTTTAATAAAATTATAAACATAGAAATGAATAATAAATCATATAAACACATCACAAACATGAAGAAATCAATTTGAAACGAATTTGGAAAGATGAAGAATTTAAAGGAATGCTTCAGAAAGGAAATGGATGGAAACACCTACTTAAATGATGTATGGATGAATGAAGCTATGAAATAGGGAATACCAAGGACCAACCAATAAGTCGCACGACCTAAACTGAAGGAAAACACAAGACAACATCACAATTTATCCTCTAGGTTTTATCCAATAGAAGCCAGAACCAAGGAAGAACAATGAAACAAGATAATGAAAGAATAATAAGAGTAAATCAAGCTAAAATTAAGAAAAACATACCAAGATTTATGGGGGATATTAAATACACAGAGGAAGATAAAAGGATAGGGGTTTGAGATACACCTTTATGTTCAAAAAAAGAGTGGGTAAGAGGAATATTTGAATTGGGGTTAAACTCATGAGGGGGAAACAATGATTTTAACATTTTTAAGAATCTAGGTAAGTCCCATGGTTAGGATAAATGGATTACCAAACTATGTTCCAATTATGTACACCCTACTGGAAAGAAAAACACCCTTTCATGAGCTAGCCGTAAGTTTTTAGAACCTGTTCACCAACCATGAAAATAATCTTTGTCAAAACGATAGACTCCCTCCCATGCTTTCTATATGGTTCCTAGTAACCATATGAAAATTGTTCACCAGGTCTCAGACACCACCAACAAGTTACATAGTTACTAATTTTTCTCACATGTTTTAGTCCAAACCATGTGTAGACCATAAAATACAAACATTCAAGAAAAAAATAAACTAGAAACACCCTTTTCATCCACCATCTGCACAGTTTCTCCCCAAACTGTGCACATTAACCATGTACATGGACAAAAATATAATGAAACCCCCTAAACTCAAAAAAAACTCACCAAGAACTATATTTTAACATCAACAAAAAATATTATGAAATAGGAAAAGTTTAAAATAAAATAAAAATAGAGGTTAGGTTGTGATATCATAAGCTTATATCTTAATCAAAATATTATATCACCAACTCTATAACCACTTAGAAACCAAATTTTACCACATAATCCAAAAAACATGCCTAAAAATACCATAATAATTATCATAATATCATTTACCAAGTCTAAAAAATCTTTTTCCATTTCATTCCAATAATTAATGTCAATATTGTTAAAAGTATTTCCTGAAATTGACTTTTCTATTCAATCCCTATGATTTAGATTAATATATTTAATTACCATCACCACTCAATTTTTGAATCATATACTCAAACACTATTATTATTAAATTGATATTCATCTTAAATTATACAATATAAGGATAATATAAAAGTTTCATAATTCATGAGATCGTAATTTAATAAATCATATCCATTTTAATTTAGATCAATAATAATTTCTCATTTTCATCAAATAACAAATTTTCTCTGATAATATATTATTTATTCCACAATTTCAATCCAAAAATAATTAAACATAATAACACTGCCATAAAATGAATTAACATCATATATATCAAGATTCACCTCTTTATTTCAAAAATTCTTTCAAATCATTAATCAATATTTAACACACCACATAAAATTATAATAAAAATAAAAAATAAATATATTTCACATCTTATCATGTTAAATATAAATCTCCATCAATTTCACCAAACAATATATCTCATTTTTCATCAAAAAATTCCCTTTTCCTAGAATTAAAATTTTTATATTATTTCATGCCAATGGAATTCAACAACGAAATCATAAAAATCCCTCAAATAAAACAACACATTAGGTTTATTATTACCTCAAAATAATTCACCCGCATTTATTTTATCACATTATATAAATATATTAATTATTAAATTTATAACACTTTCCATTTTTTTGGTTTTCAGGAAATAAAAATCACATTATTATTTTTCAATAATCGTATTATTTATTATTGATTTAGTAAAATAAATGGAATTTTCCCATCTCTTCTTCAATAAGGTTATAAAAATTCACTGAACATGATAAATAGAAAAGTTTAATACCCTTCCTTATGAATGTCAAAAACCCCTTATTGATGAATGTTTATAGATCTCATACTTAAAATCCTTAAATCCTTATTCATGACTAAAATACCATGTTCAACCCATTTGAACTATTTGAAAATCCCATTATTAAGTGAAATAGATATATAAATTATTTCATCAGCCCATGAAAAGAAATATATCTAGTCATTTCATTTATTATCCATCTAGGTTTTGATCTGTTCATTTTGGTGAAGAAATCCCTTTTTGATGATCATAAACCTTTAAAATATACGCCAAAATAACCATAGAGTTCATCCCAATAATATATGGGTATTATAGTAGTTAAGTTGGGGTTTCTAGTGCATTTTAAAATACAATAACATAACAACCCCAATATTCATAGTTTGGTCTAATAGTGTAGTTAACCATGCATTCCCCTCAGCCTCTTGATTTTTAAAATATATGGTTTTTTAGAATCATTTAGTTAACCATCATTATTTTAAAACCCTATATTATCTTTCATTAGTAACCCAACTTCTCACCAAACTTTTCTACCCAAGAAACTATCCCATTATAAAACCAACAATGTACTCTAATTTCACAATATTATACCCTAATTTCACTTTTGAGATCATTTGAATCATCATTTCAAACTTTTAATGACCACTAACCATGTAATTCCCATTAAAGTTCACATAATCACTAAACAATGGAAATCTATATGAAATACCCATTTAAAAAATTTCATCCATAAAAATATAAAACATCCAAATTTAGAAATGAATAAATCAAGGACCCAAAACTCAATCCACAAAAATATATACCCCATAAATAATTTTTTTTCTATTAAAAAATCACTAATTTATTCTTAATAGAAAAAATAAAAGTTACCATATCAAATTTCAAAAAATATCTATGAAAGAAAAATAAAAAAAAATCAATATAATAAACATTTATATGTGCCTCTTATTTCCAAATATATTCTTTTAAACTACAATTCCTCTGTAGGACTAGAATTATTGGTATAAATCATTCATGAAACTCTTTTATTTAATGATGAAAATTAATTGAATTTTGTATGTCCTGTCAAGTACCATATTTGAACCAATAATATTTTACTCATTAAATTCAATCCAATTGATTGATAGGTCTAAACATGATAATTCCTAAATGTACACCCATAAAAACATGTCAAAATTTAGAGTAATATATATAGGTAACTTATCTCAAAAAAATTTATTAAATACCTGGTCAGAAAGAACCTTATATAGTTTTTTACATCATTAACCATCATCCTCATAATATATAAACACCCTCAAAATATATCATTTGCACCGATTATCCATGATATAGGTAACAACCATAACACTTCCATTAAAACGTATCCAATAACAAAAATCATAAGTTATATCCCCTAGATTGATATTATAATACAATACATCACAAATTTAATTATAAGAATCCAAGATCAATAACACCTAACCATTATAATGAATTTAAATTCTAACTTAACCACAACCACTCACCTCAATCAGCTAATCACTAATATCTAAAATGCTATAATCTATTCATAATTTCTCTTTTCTCAAAATAAGGATTATTCTCTACACTATTATAAAAATTTTAAATTTGAATATCTATAGTAATTCTATATACAACAAAATAAACTGCTACTCCTAAATAAAAAATAAACACATATTCATTCCTTATACCATGATATAAAAATGCATTAACTGTATAATGTTTTTATCACTGGCCCTTGAGGTACCAGTAATGTAATTTACCTCTATCCAATAAATCTTCAAAATGTAATATATTATTATACCTTGAAATAATAAATATATTACATTACCATTTATTTTATATAAACTATTTATATTTATGTTATAGAAATATTAAAAGAACAAATTTAGTCTCATGAAAATCCATACTCTCTGACATAAAGTGAACACAGTTCTTATTAATATTGAATTATAATTAACTAAAAACTTTTGAGTCTCATGAATTTATTAATTTAATCCATTAGTTTTTTAATCCAAATAATAAAATCCATTAATTAAATATTTATACCTCTTAAGAGAGGTTAACACACATGAATAAATACAAATTAAAACAATATTCACAAATATATTACCATATTAGAAAAGATAAATAATTAGAAAGAATCATGAAATCCACAAATCCATATTTATAGAATTATTATCCCAAATAAATCAAAGAATATATAACTCAATAAAATATTTGGATAATTTTTAATACTTAACAATATAAGTTTCACCTTATCATAATTATTTTATATAGGTGTCACATGCCATATAAGAGTTATGTTATGATTAAAAGTTATAATCTACATAGACTAAAAACATTGTATTTCTAGGGAAGAAATGGATAAATACGTCACCGATGACTACCAAGAACATATCTTAAACCAATTCCCTCTCATGGATCTTGAGTATACTTCCTTTCCTTTAATACCATAATAAATCACTACTTAGTCACTATCCATAAGATATCATATAAAATCTAAAATAATTTGTACTCTCATCATGGGATTCTCAAAAAAAACAATGGAAGAAAAAAAAAGACCTCCATCACCTAGGGTTCAATATGTATATAAATATGACATTAAATAATCACAAAAACATTTAATTAGCATTAATCTATAATTTTTCTATAATTTATATATAACGCTTAAACTATAATCCTATCATTGCTCAATTTTAATTTTTTTAAAAAAACCTTATGTTTGAAAGAAACAAAGCACTATAGACTTTCAACACACTCATATAATAATAAGAACAAAATAATAATCATATATAAAATCTCATATTATCAATTTCAAAAACCATTATTTTATTTTTATTTTATTCTCATCACATATTTTTATGTCCACCTTTCATATTTAAACCAATTAAATCATTATCAAAAAATTATCACAAAATCATAATAAAAAATCTTCAAAAATAATGATGACATAAATATTCGAAAATAAACATCAAAATATACCACATTATAAATCATATATTAATTCCATTTTTAGTTATTATATCCAAATATATTTATAGTAATATAAAATATTGTTTCATATAAAAATCACAAATAATGAATCATATTTTCATTATAAATGAATTTGAAAGAAAATCAAAAGGCGGACTTATTCAACAAGATTTGTACATTAATACTTATATAATAATATTATAGAACTACCAACACAACAACATATTAATAGCTAAAACTTGTTTTATTCAACACATATAAATATTTTTCAAATAATCATTTTATATTATTAATAAATTTATTATCAATTGAATTCCAAACATGTTATCTAATATTATTTTATCATGAAAATCTATTATTTCACAACATTATAATATTATATTATAATTATTTTAAAAAATGAATTTCAAGAAAAATATATAACTCTTACATTTATAATAATAAAAATATATAATTTAAAACAAAATAAAATCTTTATAATGTAGAATCACATATAATAATTCAATATTTCATGACTTTAATTTTATACATTTATTTTTATCTCTTATAAACAAATATTTTGATAACATTTCATAAATAAATTATAAAAAAAATATCCTATGATTAAATTTTATCTATAATATTATTCATTTAAATTAACTTGAATTAAATTTAAATTTTATAGTAAATAAACATTAGCTTTTGTATTATAGAATTATATGACATTTTCAGAATAATAATATAATTTAAAAGAAACAAATATATATATATATATAATCACATAATTAAATTAATAAATGATACATGAAATCATAAATAATTGATACTACATGATGTATGAACCTATACTTAAGTAATTACCTAAAAATCAATACATTATTCCATGGTAAATATATATAAGTGATCAGAGTCTTGGATTCGAATCATAGGGGACCTTTGTATCTATGGTCTCCTTTCATGGACCCATTACCCATTAGCCTAAAATAATACTATTTTATTACCAAAAAATAGAATCCTCCTTAATAATAAATTCAAAATCCATCCTAAAACCTATCTTTAATGTAATTATATCATAACCCTGCCTCGATAAGACTCCTCCTTAGTTAGTAATAACATCGAGAGTGACCCTTGAAACCCACCTATAATAGGTCATTAGGTGGTGATAAGCATAGAGGTTATGAATTAACTCTTATAATAGATGATTTCCTTTTATTAATTTAAAACTCTATCTAATAGCAACCATAATTGATAGTAAATCCAATGGTATTTTCATAAACAGCCTCTAAATAAATAAATGAACACATACATGAAATGACACATATAATGACACCATGTTTTATAAAAAATAAACCATTAAATAAAAATAAAATTACAAAACAAATATCAACACTACTATAAACATCATAGCCTTAGCTAGTCTTCCATATTCATAAGATAGGGATTCCCTATAAAACCATCAACCAAATAATGTTTTCTTCGAGGAAAATATATAATATTATGGTGAGAATAAAAGTATACTCAAGAGGTTCCTCATTTAACTTATCTTGTGTATAGTGAATATAAAAAATAAATCCTCAGTGAATGACTTATATATATATATATATATATTAAAAATCATGTTAATGATAATGAAAAAATAAAGAAAATTTTCAAATTTGAGCATCCCTTCATTACATTCCATTCACTATCTACTAATCCACATGAGAATAATCTATCATATACATTACTACAACCACATCACATTATCAACCTTCTTTATTTCCACATCTCTAATGATCAAAAAACTACCAACAAGAAAATATATATTTCATTATAGCTATAATAACTACTACTGTATAAAAGTATAATAAAACTATAATAATAATAATTGTATTGTGGTAAAACTACTATAATAATAATTGTTCATGTGGTGGGAATACAATTTCCATTATTGAAAACAATATAAATTCATATTACCTCATCATTTAGGATGAATCTTGGGTGATGCACAAGATCCTATCCCATTAAAGATTACATAACATTGCCTTTGATATAATTGAAACAAACTATGATTTAGAGTATAAATTCCTGCATGGAAAAATTGTAACCCATTGGTCTCTTATCAACCCTATCATAGCATGAATATGTATACTTAATCAATATATGGAGGTTTGTTACACATTATGTAAGGAAAACAAGGTGTTTGACATGTTGGCATCTAAAGGTAACTAGAATAATCCTATCATCACTTACTCCACTATTGGATACATACCTTTAGATTGTAAAAAAACACAGGGGATTATCTAAGGATCCACTAATTTATACCTCCTTAAATTGTGGCTTGAATATCACTCACCATATTTAAAATATATAATTTTGATATTGATTCATGTTCTAATTATTAACCAAATGTCACAAAACAAATTTTTCACTTCAAAACATATGATATATGTGAATATATTTAATTACAATAATCCCCCTTTACAATCACATGATAATCCATTTCATTATTTAATTAATATCCTACTTATATCTAAAAACAATTGGCTAATATAATTTAATCATAGTTTCCATCATTTTAATTAAATAAATCACTTTCATTTCAATTTAGATAAGAATTGAAATCTAATTTTAATCAAATAAACCTTTTAAAATTTCCTCAATTTGTTTCCAAAAATCATACTAATAATATTTCAATCTAAAAATACTATTAAACCATGTATTCACATCACACATATCAAAATTATAATATTTTTTCAAAAAAATAGAAATAATTAATTATTATTCAATTTCTTAACAACATTATAAAAAAAATATGAAATAAATATGTTTCACATATTATATCTTTTCAAATGAATCATAATCAATTAATAAACCCACATATCTCAATTTATATAAATAATAATATCTTTCCTAACATTCATTTTATTCTATTATTCCATGATAATTATTTTCAACAAAAAATTCCAAAAAAACCACTAAATCATTAATTAATCCACATTAATATCATTATTAATAGTAGAAAAATTACTTAATTTGTAAATTTTTATGAATTTAAATTATATATTGTTTATGAAATAAATATCACACACATATTTTCCTTCAATTACTTTATTTATTATTAGTTCTATATGATCAGAGGAATTTTCCCACAATCAAATACACTAGATTATAAAAATTAACTCAACATGATAAATTTAAAATTTTGAATCGTATACCTTTTCAATATTTAAAATCCATCATTGAAAAAGATTCTTAAATATCATTCATTGAATTATATATAATCCTTTTAATGATAAACAAAATATTGTGATCTTTCCATTCAATCAAATAAACATACAATTTATAAGTGAAATTGATATATATATATATATATAAGATTTCATCTAGCCATCAAAAGAAATAGATCATGGGTTAAAACTTATCATTGATAAATGTTTTAGTCCACTCTAACTATAATAAATCTGTTATATGATTATAAATATCATTAAAAATATTGAAAATATCACTCACTTTTTCACCATAATCATCTAATGGTTTTATGGAATCTAAATGTTAGTTTCAAATAATTTCAAACCCTTTCATGTTCATTACACGTACACAATACACAACATAGCATCAAGTGTTCTCCATGATCACTATAGACTATTGAATCACTTTTAGGGGTTTCATTAATTATTTAGTGATATATTTACTCTCAAATAGATCATGACATATGAAATTAAAAATAATTAACTCAAATAATCATAGGAAATTGAATAAAGTAACAACATAATAAATAAACTCTAAAACAATATCCCAATGTTTACTGATGTTAACATGCATCCAAAGAAAGTGAAACTATTACCCTAATATATAAGTATTAAATTAGTACCATTGAAATAACCCAACAATAATGGAAAAAAATAAACCTCTTAAAACATTAAAATCATATGAAATTCATCAAAATAATTTATTCTATCATCATCTTCCATCTTTATACATCCCTTGATTTTTCTGAAATCACTATATATGAAATGTGAATGGATATGAGGTCTCAACATAGAGGGTGAGATAAATAATGTTTATAGAAAGTTTTTCTATCCTAATCATTACTTGGAGTTTAACATTTTCTTATATAATAAATATAAAACCATTAAATATATTTAATAAACCATAAATTTGACATATAAAATTTCATGGATATTAACCAAGCCACCCCAAAACCATATGCACCTACTTCGACCAATATAGATGAACACGTTGAAGGATTATTGATGTATGAAAAATAAAAATACAGAGATCAATAAAATTACTTCCAAACAAATATAATATATAGTATCCCCACCAAACACATTCTTTAATATTTATCACCACCAAATACAAGGCATAGAAAAACCCATGGACCTCATTAGGTTGTAGACTAAACCAAAGATTTGGTACATATTTGACAACCTTGTGAAACTTTCATAAAAAAAATTAATATATCACATTATCATAAAAAAACTATTAATTTTAGTAAAAAAATATTGAAAATAATTTTATCAATTGAACCTCATCTCATATTATAATCAAACATATAACTTAAATTTTAAGAAGTAATTTCTCCCTTGAAGATAAACATTTCACTTAATAAATCATTCATTTTTTAATTAATATCCATGATCTAATTTATTCAACTCAAAACCAATATTTATTTTCAATAAAAAATAATTCTAACCAAAAAATATAATTTTTAAACATAGAATATTAATCCATAACATGTCATTCCCCATTAATTCATTTCTAATAAATCATATTTTTTTAAATAACCTCAATGTGAATTAAAATCATTTCAAATAACATTAAATACACTATTTCATTGTAAAACTATAATTTTCAGTAATATAAAATTCATTATTATTATCAATAATAATGATAATATTTTAATCGTATTTTATGTCACTTGATTTCCCAAGTATTCAATGTTTTTAATGTTAGAATATAATTCCTAGAAATGAAAAAAATGTATGGTCAGTCCTTAATTATACATTTACATTAATTATCATTAAATTTAATTCAATATTCAGCTTATTTATCATTATAATATCTAAAATCATCAGTAGTAATTTACAAATCTCATAAGAAAAATTAATTTACCACTAAGTAAATGAGAATGGTGACTTTATTCATGTTTATCTATCAATATTCATGAAAAGAAAATTTTGTATTCCTCTAAGAGTTCTAGGAATCAAAAATATTATTAGACTAAAATAATATAATTATATTAGAATAAATCAACAAAAATTTCACTATTAGAAAAATTATTGGATAATTGAAGCCCTTAACTCAACGGTTATAATACAAATCACATATCTCAAATCCATTGATAATCAAATAATAAATTTACAAAATAAACAAAGGAGTGAAAGATAATGTTTATAGAGGATAAATTTCAAGTTATAGTCTTCTTAAAGAATAAAATAATATTAAACCACTAAATATAATGACACAAAAATGAACATATGGTCATTCATTAAAGTGTTAATTGGTATAACACACCAGAGACTCTTTATACCCCTACTAGACTCTCATTGTCCTGTCAAGATGTTTTTGGTTGGTTATTATCCTTCTGGTGGCTGATCAGAAGCCACATACCTTTAACTATATCTAATATCATTCTATGGATTCCAATAACATTATAGTGGTATTTAGTAGTGAAAAAAAATTCACTCAACCACTTATCACCTCCAAACTCTTTTGATAATGAAAATTATTCCGCAACACAAGTACGCATGAAATATCCTTCCCCAAAGTGTATTCTCTATGTGGCCAACAATACCCACTAATTGTTCAATAAAATAACAATTTATCTATAATTTAATATCATTATAGTGGATTATATGAAAAAATCATATTCATATCTTCTCAATTGACACACAGGGAATACATCATGTATTCCACTATGCATAAAAGTAAACTCTAAATGATTAGAACATTCCTGGAATCCTATCTAGGTTCTCAAATATTCTATAAAAGTGAGAAGATAATTTACCTTTCATACCCAAATTTTTATTTCTCAATCTAAATAGAAAAATGATTATATGGTATCCAATTAAAAACAAACAAAAACCATAATATTTTATTAGAGTATGATTTCTACGTACTCTAAGTTTTAAATAGAATATTTTTGATAAATTTAATTGGATCAAAAGTCTCTTTCACTATGCTAGGATCAAATAAAGTACTTCACCAACCTCCATCCAATATAAAGGTGAACTAAATGGCCTTATATATAGTGCCTCAAATGAACCATTTGAATAAAATCCCTATAGTTATTTTTTATAAACAAAATATATTAAATTCATATGATTCTCTCACCTCCCAGTAAAATAATGGATAAATACTCAAATCATATCTTCAATAATCTATATAGTAACCTCATTTTTTCAATCAATGTGAGGATAATAATCCATTCTTAACTTTACCTAATTACTTAAATCCTTTTGAAATCCCTAAAAACTAGATAATTCAATCACACATAATGGTATAATAAAATACTATTGAGTACCCAATGAAGTATTATTATCTCAGATGTAAATATTTATCTTCTTATTGATCAATTGAATTTACCTAATCAATAAATAATGAGAAACTTTAGTTTTTCATTCAAAAAGACACCCAAATTTCACCCCTTACCTTTAGTGATGTTAGAAATTTTCTCATGAAATATATAGTAAACAAATCACATTTTCATTTTAGAATTGGTAATGATTTAAAAACACCCAATATACTCTAATAAAAAATCTTTACCTATATATATGAATGTAATCTTGAAATAAATCCAACCAGATCTAACTTCATCCTTGACCACCAAAAGTGTCATGAAACACTATGGTATATATTTTTCAAGCTAGAATGAACATAAAATCTATAAATATGGGTGTATTACATCCTAAATACTTCAAAACCCAATGGAAACATAACTCATCCATGAAAATATAGAATCTAATTACTAACCAAAGTTTACTTAAATATCTACAAACCATCATATATTATTTATCAAAAATCCTTGTACTCATAATCAAAATGCTAAATCACTTTATCTTGTTCCATAAAAGATGAACCAATGCTAAAGGTTTAAAATACTATATAACAAACCTCTTTATATACATCTAAATATAAATATGATAAAAAATAGATTATCATTTGATTATCCTTTGATTTCTGAACAACATCATCCTATGTATTTTTTTCTCAAATCATTGCCAATGGAATTACCTTTTCATGGAGTATATATTATCTCAAATTTAAATAGATAAAAATATTTAAAAATATATTAAATAATAAAATCATAGCGATATAAAATATATTGAAAACCTTTTTTATTGGATTAAATACTAAACTTGTTACTGAATAAATAATTCCACCAAATCTTCAGTGCGTAAACCACTGATTCCAATTAAAGAACATGGATAGGATAATTATTCTCGTATGGCTTGAGATGTCTAGAAACATATATCACAACCTAACCTTATTAAAATATAATATATATCAAATGAATTATAGATGCATCATAATAAACATCATAGCACTTACCCTTGTTAGATAAGATAAGAATCAGTGTATATGTCAAGCTCTACTTTAGCACCTAAAATGCAGCCTCATATTTTCATCCTAAAGGAACTTCACCTCGTTCCTCATAAATTATATCATTTTAACAATTATATTGGAGAATTACTAAATAAATTATTGGTAATATCCATAAAGTAGTAAGAAACATTGAATTTTAATAACATTCACATATATTTAAAAATATATCACTACTTAATTTTTGGATATAGATATATTATGGGCATAAAAATATGATTCTTAGAAAATTTCTCCTCTCATATCCAAAAATATAATTTTGAAATTTTATTATAATTTTTTTAATATCTCAAGTTCTCTAAGAAAAAGTCTAAATATTCTCCAGAACCCTTATATAATCCTAAGTATTTTGATTTATCTTCATTGAATGTGATCACAAACTAGTAAATATTAGGGAGGAAAATATGATTCATCAAGGCAATAAAAATGGAGAGATAATTAATTTACCATAATGGAATAAAAAAAACTAAAATTCAACATACCTAGGTGAAAAATATGTCTTCATTATATCTTCAACTCATACTCTAAGCTAGTGATATTCCCACTAAATAAAAATTATAAAAAAACCAATGATACTCTCTGAATGGGTAAGATAAATCATTATTATATTGTAATAGATACTAATTATTAATGGTAACATTATTTGAACTTTGATAATCTAATTTTATTTTCAATTTCCCATATATATTTTTTGAAAAAATATTGTGACACCTCAATTTGACACATTTCATATAATGAATCACTTGAATTTCAATAAATTTTAATATATTACTTTATTATCTATGATTGTATTGATCCATATAGTAAGGAGGAGTAAACACATTCTTAGTACCAACACCATGTTTATGAAAAACTCTACTTACCAATATAACATTAATCCTATAAATTGTTAGGAAACACATCTAGATATTAACTCTCCATGAGAGGAACCACCAACTTAATTGTTATTTCAACTTATCTATGAATCACCTTTATAATCTAAGATGTAGTCATATTTAGGTAATCTAGATAAAATATGTCCCTATTGTAATGATAGTTCCACTCTTCAAAAAAATATGACTCATTACAATAAGGAAATAAAGTCTCTAATTCTGATAATAGTCTACATAATCCAAAAAATATGTCAACAAATCAATCTATATAATCACATCTAAAAAATTTATCTCTAAAATAAATAAGTACCAAAGATATTTAAAATTTAAAATAATAATGAAACAAGATGGGAATATCCTAATGAATCATATCTACTTTGAAATGGTATTAACACTCAAAACACTATGAAACACTCTAATAAACAATCCAAAATTAAACACTAAATGAGAATAAACAAATAAAATAGATAAACTAGTATCAAATTACATACTATCCAAAGTAAGAGTGGTTAGTATTTTACATCTAACAGTTTAATATCCCTCATAAAGATCATTTAATCGATCCACTATGGAAAATAATCAACTGATGCATATCCCATGACCCTATCCAGAAGTCACCTAATTCTCCTAATACACGCATCTAATTTGATTATATCACTACGAAACAATGAAAATTCTATGAATACTCCTCCCAAATGAAATCTAACTAGTACTCTACTAAAGTTTACTACACTATACACAAGATACCTTATGTGGACTTTAATTCTTTCATTTTTCCATGTCATTTTCGGTGTATTTTCCATGATTTTTAGTTAATTTTTTACTTTAATGGTTGATTATAATTAAGTGGTTATTTTTAAGTGAAATTAGTAATTATTAATTATTAGGAAAATTATGTTCATTTTTATGTTCAAATTATCCTATTATTATACTTTGAATTATTCGTTTATTTCATTTTTGTATTTTATTTTTAAATTTTAATTATTTTGTATTTTCAATTAAATTCTATGTTCTAGGTTTGAAATATATATTTATTTTATTTTTTTCAATATATTAAATAATTTAATTTTTATTTAATTTTTTTTCTCATGTTTTAAATGAATTAATTAATTTTAATTTTAATTTATCATTTAATAGTTTGTTATGTTTATCAATTTTTTATTAATTAATTAATTATTAAATTATTTTAAGTATTTTAAATTTAAATTTTAATCTTGTATTAAAATGTTTTAATTTTAGAAATTTTAATTTATTTTGTTTCAGTATGGTTGATGTTCTAAATGATTTTTTGGAAAAGACCAGGATTGATCATTCAATCTGCATCGTCCACATGATCAAACAAATTGGGGTGTCAAATTTTTAGCAAATGATGCAACCAACAATGCCTAATAATGTATTTTTTTCAAAGTTCCAAAGAAACCACAACACTTAAGTTAGGTATTTACACCACTTAAGAAAATAAAAGGACAATGAATATAGCCCTAGATATTTCAAAATTCCAAGGAAATGTTCAAATAATTCAAAGTAAAGCAAAATAATCCAAAAGAGTTGTGCCGCAGAGCGGCACGACAGAGCTGCGCAGCAGAGCTCCGCGACAGCATAATGTCTATACCCCTACGTGATGGACCTGCACAGATAAGCTACATGGAGGATCTACGCAGACAACATTCCTCCAACCAGGCCTATCCATCCCTATAAATAGGACCCTTGGTCTCCCCATTTAAAAGACTGGATAAAGTTGAATGACTCCCTGAAGCTCCCATTGCATAGCTCTTTCACCCAGATCCCTCAAATTATCTTAGGTAGCTCTCTAAAAGTATAGAAAAAGAGATAATTAAACTAGATAAATATGTTTTAAAATTATTTCACAATTTTTACATAGGTTTGGTTCCCCTATGTAAAAAATATTCTTCAGTCATCATACACACATGTGTGGCATACCTGCGCGACACACCTATGCAGTATAGCTTTGCGGTGCATCAACGTGGGGTACTTATGTGGCACACTTGTACAAGGAACCTACGCAGTAGAGCTTAGTATAAAGCCTATATAACAACTCAAGTATCCTCTGTAAAGCCTTTCAGGACATGGTATCTTCTTCTTTGGTTCCCTTATCTGAAAGGGGCGAAGTTGAAGCCTCCACCAAAACCCTTTGACTTATCAAACCTTTGGGAAATTCATATTAGCAGGTCTCCTATTTGGGTTTGTATATCCAAAGTCATAGGCATCCCACATTTTTTTACAATGGGGTTATAGTTCATGGAGTTTCTGTGGGTTTGTATATCCACAGTCACATGGACCTTTCTCCTAGAAACAGAGCTGGGAAGTTCCTAGTTTGGAGGAGGGTTGGGTCCTGGCCTCTCCTTTATCAAAGAGACGACCCGGAACCTCAGGTCGCTGGTAAGGAAGGTACGGATCACACATACTTTTCTTCCTTTTTAAAAAATTATAAGTCTCCCTCCCCTACCAGGATCAATTTTAGGGAAACCATCCTGGTGTAAGCCCCTAGATTTTCTTGAAGGAGGTAGAATCATTGCTCCTCCTCTCTTCTTTGGTGCCAAAGACTAGAGGGGAGATGGGAACAAGGACTTTCATTTCCATTTCCCTCTCTCGTTGAGCTTTGTTTCCATGGGAAGCCATCCACGTGTAAGGCCCTAACCTTCATCCCTTCCTCCTTCCATTGGACCCTTGTCCAATGTAAAGTGAATAGAGGGAAGGCTCGTCACCCAACCCTCTTCCATGGTCAATGTGCCCTCTTCCACTAGTAGAGGAGGAAAAGTTTGAAGTGTCATTGTTGAATATTTCACATTCTCTTGTTTCTCAAACTGATCATGAATCACTTGGGCTTAGATATTCATGATGATTACAACATTTACAAAAATACCCATGGAGAATGAACTATGAGAATTCTGATTCCTATTCAAACTAGGATACATAGAAAGCCCTTTCTGGGCCCGAGCTCATTGAATATCCTCTTTCGGAATCCAACCTTAATTACCTTAATCTGGGAATTATCCTTGGGAACAATCCCCAAATCAAACCTCTAAGTCATCAAGGCATCTTTTTCAGGAAGTAATCCCAAAATCATTTCTCACAAAGTAATATACTCTCCTATTAGATTTATCCAACTACGTGGGATTTGATTCCTATCCACATGGGATATGTAGGAAGCCTCATTGAGGTACAAACCCAACATTTCAAAATCAACCATGTTCTTTTTGGGCCATATTACCAACATGTTCTAATATAACTTGGAAACTCATATCCTTTTCAAGTTCACTGGGCTATTTTTGCATAATTCCCACACCAAAAATTAACTAAGCACCTTTCTCTTATATGTCCTTACTATATGACATTAAACTGCATGGTTAGGTCCTTATCACATGACCTTAAAATTTATGATGTGTCCCATTAAACAAAACCAAACTAAGAGTTTTTTTATTCCTTTCACAAGGATACGTAGGTAACCCATTTCATCGGTACGATCCAAATATCAAAACAAGACTTCATCTCCCGAGATGATAATAAATTACAGAGTGCCCCACTAAGTGGATTAAAAAATTATTATTGTCATAATTATGATTAAAATAATATTGAAATAGTATATTAGAGGATACTATTGATGGAGAACCTTGAATACATGTGGATATCCACATTAATGAAGAGCCTTGAATCCATACTGATGATTCTAAATTGTACACATGTTAATAAGTGATTTTAAATTCCAAGGGAAACTTTTTTTATGCCTGGTAAATTAATAAGAATTCATGAAAATATTTTAAATTTAAAAATATTTTCATGTAGTAGATAATAATTTCCCCCCAAAATGGTGTGATGAGTCTGACCTCCCATCCTCTGAACCAATGTACGCTCTTAAGTATCGTAACATTCAAACTCAAAAAACGTTTGCCTTTGGAAAGTAGGTCCCCTTTGTATAAGAAAATTTTGTATGGTTTTGATTCCATAAATAAATCCAATGGAAACCACTTGCAATAAGTGATTCTTAAAACTAGAACACACATTTCAAGGAACTACGAAACAAAAAAAGTGAACCCGACGTGAATCCTTAACGAGGTTAATAATGTTACCCACCTATCAGGCCTCTATAAATTGATAAAGGAAGGTCAGACAAAGGAACCAATCATGCATGTATTCATATAACAGATGTCTCTTTAATGGATTTTATTTTTGTCTCAGTTTTCCTCAGAACTCCCTTCAATCCAAAATGGTTTTCCTCAAGACGACATCTGTGAATTTCCCGACCGCTGCTCAAGATGGATCTTCATCCAAGAGGATGACATCATCACCCACTCCGCATCTTTTACGCTAGGTCTCCAACATGTTGGTAAATGAGTATATACATAATGGTACAATCCCAACTTTGGAGGCTACCCGATAGGCCCTCCAAGTCAATAATAATCCTTGATCATCAGGCCAACGACGACCGATGATCAAGAAGAAAATGGTGACAACCACCGTCTTCGCCTGTTTTGGGTCGTTATCCCCAGAACTCAAAAACCATTCCCTCCCATATTATATGGATGTGGATCAAGAGGTCATTGAGTGCCTTAATTCAATAATGCAGGGGTCATTCATGAGGAATCCCACCAAAAATCACCGCCAGCAGAATTGTGTGGTAGTGAACCCCCAACATGATAGGGGTGTTGCCTCTGGATGTTTGGTCCAGATCTATCAAACCCGAACATGCTAGATGAACCACTGAGGATAACTTCTGGTCAACAGTGAGCAGGTTCTTACCTATGACTCCTCTAGAGAATTCCATCAACCTAGCTTGATGGAGAACAACAAGAGGGTACATACACCTGTATGTCCATATTTTGTTGTCCAGCAGACTCATCTACCATCAACCCACCAATCCCACCAAATAAATCGGGTGGAGTAATATGAATAGGCACATACACCTACTTAAAATTTATCAGCCAGTCAGCAGGCTTGTCTGACTGCATTTAAACAATCCCATCAATCCAATGTGGCGGAAACTAGTAAATAGGAACATACACCTGTTTACAATCACCAATTCTACCAACAGTCTCGTCTTCATGTATTTAAGGAATTATGTCAACCATACTTGAAGGGAAACAACCAGCAGGAACATACACCTATGATCATTCATCAATCCTTACAATATTCTTGTTTGGTAGCACCCAGAGAAGTCAGTCAGAAAGCTTCGACGACAAATCTGGGGCAGACCCAAATCTTTTCCCCCATGCATGAGTACTGTCAATACCCATTGATAGAAAAAAGAGGACAGGAGCATTCACATACACCTACTTATAATACATAATGGTCATATATTCTCGTTCTAGCTTCTGAAGTCACCAAACACATCTTATCAATGGTGGAAGGGAAGACGCAAATTCCTACCCATATTCTAGAACCATGCCAATATATTATTACAACTAATTCAGTAGTACCAGAGGAATTGACACATAAATCTATCCCCACATATGGGATGACACATCATCATGTCATCCTGGAGTAGATACAAACCTCTGTTCTAGTTCAGGAGGGTCATGGGGCATACTCTCCCATATCATACAGACAACAAGATCGAGAACATACACCCTTTCCAATTAGAGGTAATCGGTCCGTTCTGTTAACCAATCAAAAGAACGCACATAAACATTCCCATGATAACAAATTTTCTCAGAAATTGTCCCCAACTAAGTATAAGATTACATCCAAGAATAATTCTCATCAAACACCGTTGAAAAATTAAGAGTCAAACTGCAATTTATCTCCTCTTAATGCTAGAGTTCTTGAAGCCCTCATACATTTATCTATTGTAGCTCAAGATCCTATCCTCTCATTACCAAATTATGGAAGTAATAGTGGTAATTATGAAGTTCCTCATCATAAAATTCATCATAAAGGCATGCTTCATGAAAATTCAGTCAATCCAGAACACCTATCTCTAGATGAAAGTCACAAAAACCTTCTGTGTGTCCAGAAGGCCAAGAAGAAAGAGGATGCATCCCTTGCTGTAATCCACCATGTTGATCCTCTCCATGATGGAATTCACTAAAAAATCCCTCTCTGTAGTATTATTTCACATTGTCAAGATAGTTCTATAATTGACAATGTAGCGATGAGAAAATCATCCTATCTCGAGACACTTGCAAACACAAGTCCAGTCATGTTTGATGCATTCTCATTGATGGTTGAAACACTTTCTCAATCGAAAGACATATTAAGGGAATGGTCATTCTTTGAACCTCCCTTCGGTCATTTTTCTTCTAATATAGAGCGTTCACTATGGTCAGACCAAGTGGAGAAACCTCTAGTAAAGGATGATGAATATATGTTAAACATGAGAAAACAATTGGCTAAATGAGAAATACCAGTCATGTTTTGGCCTTTATAAAATTATTAGTATAACATTCCATAATTTATGGCATAAAATTGTATTCATGATGTCCACCTCAACTTATGGAAGACTCTTCATCATTTGAAAACCAAAGTATTACCATGTGATTAATATCAAAATCATGTAAAGGTGATAGAAGGGTTGAAACGCCAAATTAACTTAGCATATCTCTCAGTTTCCCAACATCCAAAGGTTGAAAATAGCAGATAACCCTTCATTGTGCATGCCTTAATGCTCTAAAGAGGATTCACTAGTTAATTTTTGACACCCCATCTGGTGTTCCTATCAGAGGTTGAGGTGCACATGGAGCATTGAATTTCACTACACTCCAAAATCAAAAAAGTTTTCCAAAAGTGGTCTCATGAAATTTTATTTCCCATGGTCGGCTACAATCAACAGATTTTTTATGTAATCGAATATATTCTCAAGAACGTGCTTCAACCATCTCTCATCAAGGTCAGGCCCAAGGAAAATAAGTTGTTGAGTTACTTTTACATCAAGCATATGACAGAATTCCATCAATTCATTATGCGTTAGTAAATTTTATTAACACCATTATAGAAGATACTATAGAAAATGAGTCTAGTTCAAGGGAATCAGAAGATGAAGTTTTTATCCATAATATAGTACACACTGAGGCAAATGAAGAAGGTGTACGTACCCAAAATTAAAGTCTTACCTAGAATCTCGGTATGCCTTCAAATAAGAAACTCCCACCCCTCCAAAAGGAATCTATCAAGTGGAAAGGTAATAGTCAGATTGCATCTCACTTTTCCACTGTAAAAGGTCAATCTATTTCTCTTGAATAGATATTTTTACAATAATAAGGGGAAATGAAGGAGTTGAATAGAATCAATACAGAGTTACTTCGAAGAAGAATTTCTACTAGACGTACTTCCCAGGAAGGTCCTTAACTTGAAAATCTTGTAATATCTCCTTATCAAAGAGGATTTGTAGTAATTATATATATGAATAATGAGTTTCCTCCATTGGGTACCCAGCCAAGGTAGGATCAAACACATCCTGATAGGCTTATTCTTGTGGGTTATCCAAGTCAAATACCAGCAACACCACTAGTGGTTTTACTAGTCATTGCATCATCTCAGGATCCAGTTGTTTTACCTGCACAGGTTCCAGCTAATTCAGATATTCCCCAAATTATTATGAATATAATTGAGGTATTAACAGCTTTATTGGAGCTATGGAGGAAATATGTGCACCAGTTCAGTCAGAAAAGAAAGATTACCCTAAATGGGTGGACATGATTCCTCCCCCACCAAATTTTTTGAATACCATGTTTCCAATCTTTAATGGTTTAGAAGATCTGAAACAACACTTACCACATTTTTTTCTCGTTGTGATCGAATGATGTGAACTCCTCAATAATAAGAAGCAGTAAATTTTAGGTGTTTTGTGCAGTAACTATAGGGACCAGCTTTTGCCTAGTATAAATGTTTACAATCTTGATCAATAATTGGATGGAAATATCTCCACCAAAAATTCCTTCTTCAATTTAGGTCAATGCTATTGAAGATGACCATTCTTTATCTTACCAATTGTAAAAAATAGAGAACGAAAGATTTCCATATTTTATTGCGTGATGGAAAGGATTAACATATTCCTAAAGTCTGGAACTCCCTTAAGAAGAGTTTCTGCCAATTTGGGTGGAAAATCTACATAATGAGTTACATACACCATTTATCATTTTAAAATACACAGTAGGGTTTCAAGACCTTAATAAATTTCTCAATAGATAGAATATTATATTATAGAGACTAAGGCTAAAACTCCTGTAATGTCATCAGATCTGGGAAGGGTAACAGGGAAAGTAAAGGCTACTACCGTTACACTCAAACAAGAACATGTACATGCTTCCACTTCAAAACCTTCATCATATTGAATTGCTCTGCCTACAGATCGTCAGTAGCAATGATCTCCTTGTCAATTTGATCAAATAGATCAAAGGCAGAAATATTTTGAGGAATTAAAAAAGAAAAGTTTATTCCTTTCAGAATGAACAAATTCCCAGTTACTTAATCTCATCTCTAGAAAACAATTTGGTTTAGTTGCAATGGCCGAATAAAACAAATAAAGAAAAAGATGGAGATATTAAAAATTATTATCCCTTTCACCAGATGTTGGGGCATCCCATCTAGGAGTGTTTTGTTTTCAAGGAACTCCTGCAAAAAATGGTAGACTTTGGACAAGTGAAACTGAAAATTTTGTCATCCCAAGTAGCATGTGTTACTGCTACTAATCTAGAGGAAGAAGAAGAATGGTAGGAAGTCAAAAGTAAAAATGTGTAGAAATATGATGATTGGATGAGCAGGAAAATGATCAACTAAACTCATACAATTTTATAAACACAGTTGAAACAACTGATTGTGTCTTATTCCACTCCTAGCACAGTAAACCCACCTTCATCAAAAGGTCAATCCTCCAAGAAATTAGATGACAATAAGGACAAAGAGCAGTTAGAAGAAGACAAGCTCGTGTCAAGACCAAAGTTGTCCTTGACCGTGGAATATTTCATGCCATTTACTTCCAAAATATGGGCACCACATCACCAAAAAACACAACCATAACTAACCTATTAGGAAGAATCTTAATCAGACGAATAATTGATCTTTGGTTCTATCAACATTATCCACTTAACAGATCCTTTTCTCCATGGTGATTCTGATTATAATGAGCCATAGTTCCTTGTACCTAATTGGGGAACTAGAGGAAGAGGCCAAGGTCAAGGATACAAGGGAAGATGTGGGAATTCTAGAAACCACCATTTTAACTCTACCCCTAATCGAACCATTTATGAGGTAGAAACCCATGGAAGATCCTTTCAACGGGCTCAATAAGAACAAGGAGTTTCTTCCATGAAAGACATGTTCGGTTCTAACATGATTATTTTGGAGGAGATATTAGAAGTCACGCCATCTTCCAATCAGCAACTAGATAGACCTAGTTAGTCTAATCTACTAAAGACAAAAGTATTTCTAACTTCTTCTCCAACACAGGGTACATCTACATTAGAAGCATCAACTTCTAAGACACCTATAAAACCACATTTCCATACTGGGAAGAATTGACCTCTAGATCAAAAAGTATGATGTTTTGAAACAAATGTCCCAAGTACCGGCCAATTTATCAATTCTGGATTCCTTGAATCTGTCAAAATATCTTCTAGAAGCACTTATTGAGGCTTTGTCAAGTCCTTAAGAGTTTTAAACTGAATTTGCTGCTACTGAGGTTTACTGTATAGAGAATGATCCTATATAATGTCATGCAGTCATATCTTTTATAGAGAAAGATTAAGATGATGTTATACATGGACATATCAGACCCTTGTATTTATTTGCAAAGTTTAATGACATAGAAATCTGATGAGCCTTCATTGATAATGGCTCCAGATTCAACCTCATTCTAGTTTGTAAACTTCGTCGATTGGGCCTGACTGAAGCTGACTTATCTCTTTCCACATTAACGTTGCAACGATATGAAAAGAATGAGTAAGATCCCCTAGGAGAGATTACACTCAGAACTCAATTTGGATATCTTGTGTATAATTCATATTTCATGGTTGTTCGTCAGGACACAGCCTTCAACATTCTTCTTGGAAGGACTTGACTGTATCAACATGCGGCCATACCTTCGTCATACCACCAATGTCTTAAGTACTATTTCAATAGTCAAATAGGGACATTGTATAGTGACAAAGATATTTTTAAAACATTTGAATCTCAATAAATTGAGGCAGAGTTTTATCACACAAAGGGAGTGAGGTCCATGAAAAAGGAAATAACTAGAGTTAATGCTCCAAATTTTTTGGAAAAGATTCCAGCAAACCCATTTATACATTTGAGTATAGATTATGTGCTACCCATCAATCAAATTTAAAGGGTAAAATCAAATCCAAGCACCCATCCAGTGACTTCCATAATGTCTATTGTGGAAACTGGGTCTGACAGCATGGAAGAAATTATTGTTTCACTAAGTAGTGATGAAAGATTAAATGGAGATGTATTCATATCATCTGTCAAACTACAGCAAGCCTCTACATCGTCAATCGTTTTATAATAAGTTGTAGAAATTTTAGAGGAAGACAAATATGTTGATTCCCAATCCATCATATCCTCTTTTTTACCCCATAAAGACCCTTTATCATCAGTAGGGTCAGAAATGATGGCCTATTCTTCAGGATGTTTAAATACTGACTCCTCTCCTAACTCAAAAAGTTTTGTTTAGTCATCTACTATGAAAGTAGAAACAGGAGAGGTAACACATAATGAAGTAGAATAGGAAGATCTTATGTATGCTCCTCTAGAATTTGGGTAAGGTGTCTCTACCACTGTGGATGAGCTCAAAGAAATAAAGCTGGGTATATAAGAAGATCCACACTCTACTCTAATTAGTGCGGTCATGACCTCTGAAGATCAAGAGTTTTAGACTTCATTTCTAAAGAAACATTGATATATATTATCATGGAATTATATAAAAATTACAGGTCTTAATCCCAATATAGCCAATCATCATTTGGGTTTTCTTGAAAAACATTGTGGATTACGGTAGGCAGCACGAAGAACACACCCAACTCATGCCACTAAAATTGAAGATTAAGTTGATAAGCTTATAAAGGATAAAATTTTTAGGGAAGTTCAATATCCCAAATGGATGGCCAATATTGTCCCTGTGAAAAAGAAGAATAGTCATATCATATTTTTCATTAATTTCAAAGTTCTTAACTGGCATTTTCCTAAAGATGGTTTTCCAAGTCCAATCACAGAGCTTTTAATTAATGCAACAGCTGGCTATGAAGATCTTTACTTCATGGATGGATACTCTGGGTATAATCAAATCTGTATAGCCCTAGAGGATGAAGAATATATATCCTTCAGAGCCCCTCTAGGTTTGTTTTTCTATTGGGTAATACACTTTAGCTTAAATAATATAGGTTCAACATATCAACGTGCCATGCACCATATCTTAAAACCATTTTTAGGAAAAAAAATGAATGTTATGTGGATGATTTGGTGGTCAGATCCAGAAAACGTTCCAATCACTTGGCTGATCTGGAGAACATATTCAATAAACTTCGGCAATACAGTTTGAAGATGAACCCCTTGAAATGTGTTTTTGGGGTAACCTCAAGAAAGTTACTTGGCTTTGTTGTACACCATCATAGTATTAAAGTTGATCCTGAGAAAACAAAATCAATCCATGGTATGTCACCTCCTCAAAATTTGAAATAATTAAGAAGACTTCAAGGACACTTGGCCTATATTTGGCACTTTATTGTCAATTTGGAAAGAAGGTGTTTTCCCTTAATCAGATTAAGGAAGAAGGGAGACACCGATCAATGGAATGAAAATTTACAAGAAGTATTTTATACCCTCAATAAATATCTCTTGTGTTCATTGATATTAATGCCACCTATTGAAGGAAGACCACTTATTCTCTATATGACAGCTTTAGAGTGATCACTGGGTGCCTTCCTTGCTCAAAATAACAATGTTGGGAATGAGAACGGTCTTTACTATCTCAGTCGAACTATGATTGATGCAGAAACTCGGTATTCCAATATTTAAAAGTGTTGTCTTGCATTAATATTTTTATTTCAAGAATTGAGGCATTACCTACTGCATCAGGAAGTCTAAACGGTATCTTGAAATAACTCGTTCAAATTTATCCTCAGTCATCCTATACTTACAGGACTTCTAAAATGGTGAGGGGTTATTTTTCAAAAGTTTAATGTCCAGTTTAGGCCTCAAAAGGAAATAAAAGGCCATAATCTAGCTGACTTCTTTGCTGAAAATCCGTCTGTGAAAGATATATCGATGAATACTGAACTTCCTGATGAAGAGGTATTCTCTATTCGAGATAATTCCCAAACATGGGAAATGTTCTTTGATGGTGCCTCAAGAATTCCAATAGGGAAGAGAATGGAAAACCCTAAACTCAACAAAGTTGGGTTAGGAATTGTCCTTATTTCCCCAGAAAAGATAGTGTTTCCATAATCCTTCATATTGTCAGAAGGAGGTACCAACAATGAGGAAAAATATCAAGCTCTCATCGCTGGTTTTGAATTATCCCTTCAAGTGCAAGTAAATCACTTAAAAGTGAAAGCTGATTCAGAATTAGTAATCAAGAAAATCAATGGGGAATATTCTATCAGAAAAGAAGAGTTAATCCCTTTGTGTGATTACGTCAGAGGTTTAATAGTAGAATTTCCCTCAGATCCAACATTTTCTTATGTCCCTCGATCAAAAAATGCCTAACCTGATGCACTAGTTAATGCAGTTACAGCTCTAGTAGATCCAAATCGGGATGAGTCAATCATTATAATAGCCCATCGTCGTGTGGTCTCACCCTTCATTCAACCCATAATAGAGGAAATTAATGAGATTATCCCTATTTCTGATCCATATTTTCATACCATAGGATGGAGAACACTAATTGTATAATACCTTCAAAATGGGGTACTTCCACCTGGTTGGGATGAAAAAGAACAGATCTGACAATGATCATCCAATTTTACTCTTTATGATAGTCTAGACCACTAGAATATCCTTTTCAAATGAGGCTTAAATGGAATCCTCCTCAGGTGTATTGATGGAGAAGAAACTGTAGATTTCAAGAAAGAAGTGCATCCAGCAGCTTGTGGTTCCCATCAATCTGAGCACAGACTCTCTGATCAGATCTGAAGGCTCATATACTTTTGGCCTTCAATGACGCAGGATTTTACAAATTTCACTATGAAATTTCATCCCTTCCAAGTTCATGCAAACTTCATTCATTAACCCCTAGAGTTTATACATATAGCTAAATACTCTTGGCCATTTTCCACATGGGGAATGGATATAGTAAGACATTATCCTCCAGCCACGGCTAAGTAGTTCAAGTATATTCTTACTACTACTGACTTATTCTCCAAATGTGATGAGGCAATACCTCTCAAAGAAGTCAGAGAAATAAGAGTTGTTAGTTTTCTTAAAACTAATATCATCACTAGATTTGGTGTCCCTAGTACTATTTTGATAGACAATGGCTCCAATTTGTGTTCTATTGAGGTAAAAAAGTTATATCAGGAATATAGTATCAAATCCAACTATTCATCCCATTATCATGAAGTGGGAAATGGATAGATAGAGGCCTTTAATAAGACCCTATCAAATATACTCCAGAAAATGGTGGATAAAGATAAGAAATATTGTCCAGAAAAACTTTTTCATGCTTTATGGGATTATCAGACTACTACCTATACAGCCACCCAGGAAACTCCTTATTCATTGGTATACAGAACAGAATTAGTCTTGCCAATTGAAATGAAATTTCCTTCACTCAGAGATGCAATTTGTGATCAATTATCGACAGATGAGAGGTCTCAGAAATGGTTTAATGATATGGAAGGATTAGATGAGAAAATATTGCATACTTTGCATCATTTAGAAGTCTATCAAAAAATAATAGTGTGATCTTTTAACAAGAAATTTCTCCTTTGTTCATTTATTCAATGAGAATTGGTATTGGTCCTCAAGACTCCAATTATACTGAGAGAGTAACCTTAAAAGCTTGAGCCAAAGTGGGAAGGACCTTATTATATACATAAGTTCTACTCAAATGGATCTTATTCCTTAATCTCAATGGATAGGGAGCTCATTACAACTCCAAACAATGAGAGATTATTGAAAAAATACTTTGTGCAATTGCACAGATCATTATTCATCACTATAAGACTAAAAACTGCATAGCCCACATGTCCTTATTTCAAGACTTAAAACTGTACAGTAAAAATTAATATTTGCACAACGTTAAAATGTGTAACAACCATAACTGTCCATACTGCATAACGTTAAAATGTGTGGAATCTTTGTCCTTGTCACATGACGTTGAACTGCATAACACCATTTTTCCTTGTTACATGACATTAAACTGTACAAATAATGTCTTCTCTACTAGACATTAGAAGCTTCTATAAGCAGGCATCATGGACATCATTGTTACTCATTAGTGAAACATGAGTCCCTCTCTTCCCTATGTCTAAGTCAGATATGCATAGGGACATTGTTTCAAGAACTACGTGTGGCTTGATTCTCATTTATATGAAATACGTAGAGAGGCCTAGATCTCCAATATTGGGCCCAGCCGCAATCACAAAATTTTTATTTCCCATTTTCTTCTCTTTTATATAAACTAGATCTATACAGAGTTCTATTTTAAGATACATGATTTGATTTTCATACTATCTTGTATCTTAAATTTAATCATTCTTCTAGAATGTGTTAAAGACCCCTGTCTCCCATTTAAAACTTGATTGGTGTGGGAAATGATTATTTAAGGAACTAATTACGTTTTGATTCTCAATTATATTAGATACATAGAGACACCTAGATCTTCAATCTTGGGCCCATCCATGATAAGAAACCCCTTTATTCCTTATATAAGAATCAAACCTGTATAGGGAATTTTTAAAGAACTATATATAGCTTAATTATTTCCCTAAGCAAGACACATAGTGACACTAGAGTTTTATCCCTTAGTCCAACTACAACAAGTCTTTCTTTTCACATTGGTTCATCTTCGTCCTTACCCAATGATGTTAAACTGCATGGAAATCTAACACTCTTATTCTTCACTTGTGTCACATTTTTTGTTATAAAAGAAACCCTTACTACTCATTGTTTCTCACATCAATCATAGCTCATGCGGGAATAAGAATTAGGTAAAAGGATTCTTTATATAAATAAGTTGTCTCTATTTCTTGTGGGGATATCAATTACCTCACAGCATGACTTAAAACTGCACAGTATAATGTCTTCACTGCATGACTTAAAACTGCGTAGTATAATGTCCTCATTGCATGACATTAAACTACACATCACAATGTCTATTCAAACCAAAACAAAGAAAGACTTTATTTTACATATGATTCAGATCAATGTAAAGGATGTCAAACTCATATCCAATATTGATTCAAATATTTCTTACATGCATTGAGCATAAGCCCCTCTTTTATTTCACTCTCTTAATCATAAATATTTTCATATCTTCATAATATTTCTTAAATTTTCTTGTGACAGAGTCTCTAATACCTAAGAACTATTTATCCTAACTTTGTAGTATGTTCCCTTAGGTGTCCTTTCATAAGTTTTCTATATAACAGGCCTATCAGTCAAAAGATGCCACTATTTTTCTATACAGAAAATGCCCCAGTTGGACCTGCATAATACATACCCCATAAAAGGTTTGTAAAATTATGGTAATTTTGTTCTTGGTTGTAATTTCTTTGTCCCCTTTAAAATTTGATGACAATATAAAAGAATTTGTATTTTAAAACAGTCATTCAGGTATATTTTTCCCATTATATTTCTCTTTTGATGAAAGTCTTATATACTATGGTTTACACATTACCCTATCCATGTGTTCAATGCAATATGACATAACCTTAGAATCACTTGGCCACATATGATATACTATTTCCATTTCTAGTCCTAGTTGTATGACCTAAAACTATAGACACCACAACTCCTATGTTTGGGTCAGACCTTCATAAAAGTTTTATTTATCCATCTCTTTGGAAATATTGGTTGGATGTACCCTCTCTATATTCAGGTAGCTTTCTCCATAAACCAAAATGTGTGCTTCATAAAATCTGAATCTTCATAAATATTCTTCATCTTTTAGTAATAGAATGTCAAAATTCTTAAGAACTCTTTTTTCTGACTATGCAGCACGTGCCCTTAGGTGGCCTTGCATAAGTTTCCTACATAACGAGCCTATCAATCAAAATATGCCACTATTTGGCTACATAGCATATTCCCTAGTTTCCCCTTCATAATACATCCTCCATAATTGGTTTTTCAAATAATGGTAACTTCGTTCTTAAAAAAGACTTCTTTTAATGACTTTAGACCCTTTTCCATATCATCCTTTAGATCTAGAAATTCCCAAATCACAATTTACATTTTTCCCTTCCATAACTGAATATGGTGGTATGTTTCAAAACAAATTATTATGAAATTGGAAGATTTTTCATACCTTTGGTCAAAGATAAAGACCTTAAATTAAATCCACATAATGTCCTCACTGTGTGACTTAAAACTGCACAATAAAATGTCCTCACTGCATGACTTAAAACTACATAGTATAATGTCCTCACTAGATGACTTAAAATTGCATAGTATAATGACCTCACTACATGACTTAAAACTATACAGTATAATTTCCTCACTGCATGACTTAAAACTGAATAGTTTTATATCAGAAATTTCCCTTTCTGTTAAATTTAAACCATTCTTCATACACCAAATTTGTATAGAAGTGGTTTTCCTATTCATGAAATATATCATCATAAAATAGACCTTTTATTCTTAAAACCCCTTTCCTTGGAAAAACCATCATTGTGGTCTTGATTCACCAAAATCTTATTTTCCCTTGTTTATCAACAGTAAAATGTTAAATTTCTAATATCTCTTTTGCTTGACAATAAAATATGTGCCCTTAGGTGTATTTACATAAGATTCCTACATAATGGTCCTATTAGTCAAAAGATACCATTATTTGGATATGTAGCATATTACCTAGTTGGTCCTACATAATACAACTCCCTTAACGGGTTTTTCAAATAATGGTAACTTCATTATTGGAAGAGACATATGTTTATACACGTTTTAAATTTGGTGACCATAAAAATCATGTCTCATGATTCCCCTTTGAAATATTCAAAGAATATTAAATAAATTCTTAGTAATTGAGTCTTTTTTGGGATTTAATTTAAAATTTATGGTCAAAGATATTTCGATCTTAAACACTAGCCCTTTATAGTTTAACATGCATGACTCTAAACTACTAAGAGACGTAGTACTCACCAGATTGAGAACCCGAAAAGGGTAATCTGAACAAAATTTGAGTCCCCACTCACTAAATGTACATTTTTTATGATTTAGGTAATATTGATAAATAATAAGTCAAAATATATGATGTTTTTGGTATTGTCTATACAACTCCAGCAAAAAAATCAAACTATGCTCATTAGGCCCATTGGCTTAATAAAAAAATTCTGAACACTCCCATTATTGTCATTGTAATCATGATTGTCTAACATGAAGGTTTTATGTTTTTAAAAAAAGATTCATCATCATCATTACCTATAATATTGCAATAAAAAAAGAAAAAATGAGAACATATATGATTGAAGACAAAATTTCTTCCATTCATACAAAATCATAGGGACATCCACAAAATAGAGCCTCTTTATCATATTTTAAAATAAACTCTCAACATGACTCTTCATTTATTGAAAAACCTCATAAGCCCTATCAGATGCCTATTGAAGTTGAGATAGTTGAGAAACTCCAGCCTCCTAGGCCCGACGAAGTGCTTCCTTAGAAGTTGAAATGGCATTTATCTCCTCTAATTGGGATTCATCTAATGTCTGGTTCAATTGCTCGGGTTTTTAATGAACGTCATCAAATTTTTGTTGAAGATATAATGACTCCTTTATGGATTCTTTGATTTTTTAGCTGATTTCAATCAATTTCTTGTTACAATCTATGTTTTCCTCATCTAATGCAGCTTGAAATCTCTCAATATTGATGACCCGTTTAGCCTTTTTAAAATCCTTCCACATCTTATGCTCCTTCTCCAGTCAGAAAATGGTCTCTTTCATTGCATTATAAACTGGTCGATAATTAAATCCACCAAATCCCTATACACAAAATAATATTGGGAGTTTGGAGAAATGATATGGTAGTTCATCTAGAAGCTTCTCATCAATTATTCTCCAAATATGTCTCTATGTCTTCTTACGTGCCATTCCAATAGCATATTTCATGTTTAAGTATGAATCTGAGTCACTACCATGAGGTATTATATACTCTATAAAATAGATCACTTAAGGAGCTTCCTTGTTCTACTTCTTTTGGAATGGTAGAAGCTTCACCTTCTGCTAATGTTTGAGCCAACATGGAAGTTTCACAATCTGATCTAACTGTGGAAGTTGATAACCCTAAATGATAAATCAACATCCCTATCAGTTTTAGAAAAATGGAAGAAATAGAGTATTATCTATAAAATCTATGATTTAAACCTAATAATAAGTCACCTATTTGATTGGATTCATCCCCGGTATTCTCATCTTCAACATGTTGAGTATATGTTTCTTGAGAAGGTTCACTCTTCTGAGTTTTCATAGTTATCATAATTGAAGTCTCTGGAGCATCTCTTAATGGAGGGTCCTCTATAGCTATTTATCTAGCTCTAATAGAGGAAGGATATAGTGGAATTCCCCGTTCATGAATAACCTTTGCAAAATTTTCTATAGATAAAGCTTAATAAAGTGAACTTTGGTCTGAATAATCAAGTTAATAAGAACAATTGTGTATGGAAAATGCAAGAATAAGGACTTACGTCCTTACAATTCCTCATTAAAATCCCCAAACTCCTTGATGGAACCTCTAATATCAATATTTGGATTAAGGGATTCCATCATTTCGGTGTATGCGGCTTGGAATGTTATAGAATCCTCACCATTTAAGGTATCCAAAAAACATTGGTTGATGCCCAAATTGGCTCTGCTGAAATTCTATTCCATTGGCTCTTCAATCGGTACAACTTCATCAGCTCTTGGTAGGTTTGGGATAACATAAGTATTTATGTTAGGTTTCCCTAGGCCTTCATTCCATTCTTCTAGAGAAATAGGAATATTAGCATTGGTTATTTTAGGATCCATTGGAAAATTCAACTGATCTGAAATATGTTGAAAAGAAAATATTATCAAAGATTTTAATATTCAAGATAAATGTATTTGATCTTACCATGACTTTTCTCTCTTTTAGTGGAGATGGGAACGGGTACAGATTAATCTTTTGATGATTTATATACTAAGATAGCAGATTCATCAACATGAACTTGGGTTTCTCTTGGGGTTTCCTTTTCTGGTCTAGAAGAATCATCTCTTAGTCCCTTGAGAGAAGAGAGAGACACAGATCCTACAAAAGGATAAATTTGATTACCAAATTTTATTGAGAAAATTACAATGCCCTAAGAATAGTATAAATACTTACTCCTTCGGCGAACACTTCGGATCAATCTCATTGCTCTCTTGCATTTCTTTTCAAAAGCTTGCGGAGAAATAGAAACAATCCTATTGGTAGGAAAAAAATTAAGGTAATGGATGAGGATTATCCATCTTCATTACCTCAGTCATAATTCTCGCTCCTGGAGAAAGTTCTAGAGACCTAGGAGGATCATTCATTACATCACTGGGAGAGCTTGTAGGCCCATCCTTTAGTGATTCAAGAGCTTATCTGGAGTTTAATTCCCTATATTCAAGCTGAAAAAATATATTTTCATCAATATTAATTATGACGAATGGTAAATCAGAGTTGAGACAAAAGAAAAGGAAAATACATTCTCATTATTGACAAAAATATCCCACTCCTCCTTCGGGTCGATAATTACCCCTTTGTGTACTCCTAAGTTTATCATATGAGATACTCATTTAGAGGTTGGGATTTTTTCATTAGTTTCATATATAAAATCCTCTAGCTCTGTAATATACTGTTTTACTTCATCCAGGTAATTATCCAAATTGCAACTAGAAGGTGACTTAATGGCACCCACATCTGGTATTTGAATACCATGCTGGAGAAATTCCCATGCATCCCTAAGATCACAGGTCACACTCTCCTGATAATGAGTGGCTAAAGGTCGCACATAATTCAATCCTGGTATGCTTGATTGTGGATGAGATTTAACACCTTCTGACTGGTGAGCCTCTTTAGGCCTCCTTTCTTCTTTGGAAAGTTCAATAGACAGAATAGGATCCTCTATTTGATGGTGGCGACTGGATCACATTGGCACTGGAGATATTTCTTCTTTATCTCTGGTCGTCCTGGTATACCTCCTATGAAGATTTTTTGAGGTCTCTGAGACCTCTAAAACTTATGCGTAATCTCTGGACTTGGGCTTCTTACCACGATTTCCACGTGCAACAATCATTGTAGATACCACTAGATATATTCCTTTTTTCAAATCCCCTTGAGGATATGAAGAATCCCAATCTTTGGAATATCCATCTTCCAATCTGATTGATGCATCTAGTGGAGGTAACGTAATTGAAAATTTGTATGCCTCTAAAGCGGCTATAATAATTAATTGTCTTGCTACCACTGGGTGTTTCTCATGCCTAACATATGTGGGTGGAAAAGTGTTTGATTGTTGAAGACATCAGAATTGATGAGCAAACCTATAAGGAATGTAAGCCTCACATATAATTTCACCATCAATCTTGGTCAATAATACACCATCCTTGAACGCCATCATATAAGAACTCATCTAATAATTCTTTTCTTTAACATCATCAATAAATGTAGTAGATGGTGGGTTACCAAAAGGAAAGAAGTTGAACTCTCCTGATACATTCAATTCCTTTGGTACTTAATTAGGTCTCAAATTTTGAGGATGAATTTCATAAACTTTCTATAAAAATGGGGTGAATCTACCATTCGGAGCTATAAATAAATTCAACACTGAGTATGAAGAAAAATGTGTTGTAATCTATCCCCACAACACTTGGAATGGCCCTGGAATTCTAAATGGACCATTCTCATTGTATAGATGTAGTAGATAATGGTAAATTATTTCTAATACAGAAGTTTCTGACCCAATATAATTTCCTACTACCAATTTACCCACAATGACAAAAGTCCATGATCTTACACCACCTCCAGATTCACGAACTGGAAGAAAGTAAATGCTTATCCACATAACAAGGAAGGTTGCTAAGAGTACCTTTTCTTCTATATCAGGTTTAACTTTATAGGAACATTACTTATAGTCACCTCTTTCCAGTATAGGAAAATATGTAACCAAACTTCCCTGGTTATCTATAGAAGTAAAAATAGTAGGATGTCCACAGGTGGGACCTTTCTCTATTGTTGGCTCTAAAAAGGCTTCCATACACACCTTGGCATGAATATCTTTCTTATCTTTGGAAAATTTTATTGATATTTTGAATATTTTTTGAGCCAACGATGGTGTTCTGGTAACATTATCCTACGTTGTAGACGGTGGAATAAATTTTTCATACATTTCCCTAAGAATGGGAATTCCAACTATTTGGTAGATATCCTAGAGACTAATAACAACTTCACCATGAGTCAAATGGAAGGAATTTATTTGTGGACTCCATCGGCTTAGTAATTTAGGAATAAAATCATTTTTATAAACATAAGTTTTCCTCATCTAGACAGCTTCATGGATATGAACATATGATAACTCTTTCTTGAATTATACACAAGTCTAGAGCACCCAAAATGAACACATCCATTCAGGTTTCACACCTCCTATCAAAAGAAGATCACATTCTTCCTTCCAACCATTAGATGGATCTTTCTGAGAATCCCGAAAAGTTGAATCATAGCAATGTGGCCTTATCTCTATAACATGATCCCTCGTATCAGGATTACAACCACTGTGATGCAGGATGCAGCCAATAGGGATTTTTCCTTCATGTACTAGAACCCCCTTTCACTAATATTCATGCAGTTATAGTTGGAGTATTAAAGAAACCAATTCTTTAGAAAGTAATTATTAAAATATAGAAGATGGGCATCTTGTAAAAGCCTATTCCCATACAAAGTTAGGTAAGGACTTTGTGTATATTAACATTGATATGAAATTAAACACTTCTATGGCCAAGGAAGAGTACTTTCAACAACATCATAATAGCCAGGTCTGACAATCTTTATCATTTCATTTTTATGAGCTATAGATTATTCAGTAGAGGTTATCAATTGATCCATTTTCCTGGAAAATAATTACCAAACTTACCCTATTATGTTGGTATTTTTACTTAAAATTCAACTTAAAGAAAAAGGAAATCAAAAATATTTTTGCAAAGGAAGTTGTTCGTGAAGGTCCTTCGACGAGGTCTATTGCATAGGTCCTTAGACAAGGATCCTCACACAACTCCTTCGATAAAGTACTTCCACTTATCTCAATTTCCAAATTACTTTGACCTTAAGAAAATTTCAAGGAGACCATGCGAGAGCACAATGCATTGAGGCTAGATGAAAGAGATACACAACGAGAGCTGAAAAGTTTAGAGGCATGGGTGAAGAAAAGTGTAAAGGATCGAACCTATTTATAGTCAGTCGTGAACTTGAATGACAAAACTACGCAGTGTACCTACATGAAGTATCTATATGTAAAACCTGCTTTGTCCAACAATTAACCCATAGTCTTTTACCCATTATTTTACCTTAGGACTTGACCCTCTTTCTAATCGAATCCAATTCTAAGGGGGGGATTTTGTTGACACCACTTAAGAAAACAAAAAGACTATGAATATAGCCCTGGATATTTCAAAATCCCAAGGCAAGGTTTGAAGAATTAAAAATAAATCCAAATACTCAATAAGAGTTTCACAGTAGAGCAGCGTGGCAGAGCTATGTGGCATAGCGGTGCATTAGAGCTCCGCAACAACATAATGTTTGTACCCCTATAAGATAGAACTGCATGGAGAAGCTGCATGGAGGATCTTTGCAGACAAATTTCCTTTGACCAGTCCCATCCATGCCTATAAATAGGACCCTTGGGCTCCCTATTTCAAAGATTATAAAAAGTTGAAAGACTCCCTAAAGATCCCATTGCATAGCTCTTTCACCCAGATCCCTCAAATTGACTCAGGTAGCTCTCTAAAAGTAAGAGAGAAGAGATAATTAAATGGGATAATCATGGTTTTAAAGTCTTTCATAATTTTTTCATAGGTTTCGTTCCCCTATGTGAAATATATTCTTCAGTCATCATACACGCCTATGTGTCATACCTGCGTGACACACCTGCGCGGTAAACCTGCGTGACATAACTACTTGATACAACTACGCGGTGCATCAACACGAGGTACCTACGTAGCACACTTTCATGAGGAACCTACGCGGAAGATATTAGTATAAATCCTACTTACCTAATCATGTACCATCTTTAAAGACATTCATAATAGGGTATCTCCTTCCTTGGTTCCCTTATCTGAAAGGGACTAAGTTTAAGCCTCCACTAAAACCTCCTGACTTATCAAACCTTTGGGAAAGGCACATTAGCGTGTCTCTTATTTGGGTTTAAATATCTATAGTCATTGGTTTCCCACATTTTTTTTACAATAGGGTTAGGGTTCATGGAGTGTTTTGGGTTTTTATATCCACAATCACATGGACCTTTCTCCTAGAAATAGTGCTAGGAAGTTCCCGGTTTGGAGGAGGTTTGGGTCCTGGCCTCTCCCTTCTCAAAGAGACGGCCCAGAACCTCAGATCTCTAGTAGGGATGGTACGATTCGCACCTATTTTTCTTCATTTTGAATGAAGGATAAGTCTCCCTCCTTTACAAGGACCAATTTTAGGGCAATCATCCTGGTGTATTCCCCTAGATTTTCTTGTGGGAGGTAGCATCATTGCACCTCCTCTCTTCTTAGGTGCCAAAAGACCAAAGGGGTGATGGGTACATGGACTTTAATTACCCTTTCCCTCTCCCATTGATCTTTGTCACCATGGGAATCCATCTTGGTATAACACCCTAACCTCCATCCCTTCCTCCTTTTATTGTACCCTTGTCCATTATAAAGTTAATAGAGGGAAGGCTCGTCACCTCACCCTCTTCCATAGTCGGTGTGCCCTCTTCCACTGGCAGAGGAGGAAAATTGTGAAGTGTCATTGTTGAATATTTCACAACCTATTTTTTCTCACACTGATCATGACTCATGTGGGATTAGAGATATATGATGATCACAACATTTACACAAACACCCATGGAGAAGTAACTATAAGAGATCTGGTTCCTATTCAAACCAGGATATATAGGAATCCCTTTTAGGGCCTGAGTTCACTGGATATCCTCTTTCGGAATCCATCCTTAATTCCCTTAATCTGGTCATTCTCCTTAGGAAAAAGCCCCAAATTAAACCTCTAAGTCATCAAGGCATCCTTTTCATGAAGTAATCCCAAACTCATTTCTCTCAAAGGACTATACTCTCCTATGAGATTTATCAAACTATGTGGGATTTGATTCCCATCCACATGGTATGCGTAGGAAGCCTCCTTGAGGTTTAAATCCAACATTTCAAAATCAACCTTGTTCTCCATGGTCCATATTCCCAACAGGTTCTAATATAACTTGGAATCCCATATCCTTTCTAAGTTCATTGGTATGTTTCTGCATAAGTCCCACACAAAAATTTGACTAAGCACCTTTCGGTTAGATGTACTTACTACATGACATTAAAATGTATGGTTAGGTCTTTATCACATGACCTTAAAAGTTATGATGTGTCCAATTAAGCGGCACTAAACTACGAGGGTTTTGATTCCTTTAACAATGATAGGTAAGTAACCCATTTCATGGGTATGATCCCAATATCAAAACAAGAATTAATCTCTCTGAATGACAATAAATTACAGAGTGCCCCGCTGAGTGGATTAAAAAACCAATATCATCATAATGATGATTAAAAGAATATTAAAATTGTATATTAGAGGATATCATTTATAGAGAACCTCAAATACATGTGGATATCTCCATTAATAAAGAACCTTGAATGCACAGTAATGATTAAAAAATTTACACATGTTAATAATTGATTGTAAATTATATGGGAAACTTATGTTATGCTTGGTGAATTAATAGGGATTCATGAAAATATTTTAAATTTACCAAGAGAGTCCTGGAGTAGACAATAATTTCCCCCCAAAAGGATGTGATGAGCCTGACCTCCCATCCTCTCAACCAATGTACATTTCTAAGTATTATAAATTTCAAACTTAATGAATGCTTGACTTTGGAATGTAGATCCCCTTTGGATAAATAACTGTTAGAAGTTTTCAGTTCCATGAATAAATCCAATGGAAACCACCTGGAAGTAGTGATTCTTAAAACTAGAACTCACATTTCAAGGAACTACAAAATAGTATAAATTATTGTTAGTTGTATTTATACTATGTGTATTAAAAAATATTTTAAAAGTATGGAATTGGTTGTGAGGATCCCATTTTAATATTACTTACTAAGGAAATTGACCGCACAACACCCATCCATTTTACCATGCCTTAGTAGAGGACCAACCATGGGGTTTCATGCTAATCGACTACAAATACAGTTTTCTAAAAAAGGTTAAAGAAGACCATTTAAGATCAAATTGAGACTAAATTATAGGTTAATAAAATTCCATTGGATGATTGATCGATGTTGCTCATGCCTTTTAAATTAATACCGATCAAGATCAAGGTTGAAAACCATCTCCATTAAAGAGAACCCAGTCCTGAATCATTTAAAAATGTTGAAAAAATATTATAATTTTACATATGATTGAAAAATACCGAAACTAGAGTTACGAGTTTAGTATATGGTTCATAAACACTAAAGAATATGTACTAGGTGTATTTGAAACCTGATGATGAAAATTAGATCATTCTCACCAATGGTGATTCAAACTACCTAGATCTTATATTGACATGACAGCACTCGAAAAAAGATCAAAGTTGAGTTCCACAATCTAAGAGGAAACACTTGGATGTTGTATCCCATTGTTAATGATGAATAATACATTATTTTTCATGATGGATTTCATACCCATTATCTATTAGAGTTTTGGGGTTAGTTGAATGTTTTGATCAAATTTGGAGTAGTATTTGATTAATTAGTTCACCGATGAAGTTAATTCGTATTAAATCCCATTGAAGAGAACGACATGAAATATCATCATTATTATTTGTAAACCTACTTTAATATGATCCAAGATTTATGAGGTTGATGTTTAGTTTAGAATTGATATCAAATACCAATTAAGATTAAGAAATTCATGTTGAATATAACTAACCCTGGAATGATATTTTTTTAAGTCTAAATTAACGAACAAGAATGGATAAAGGGGGATATGTGTGTTTGATTTTATTCCCTGATTACATATATTATTTGTGGTTATTCTAATTTTCAATGAATCTTATGATCATGGTTTTTCTAGCATGCACTTATGGTGCTCAATGAAATTATACCATGAGATTTTGGTTAATTGATAATGTAAAGTTACTAAATTAGTTTTTCTCTTGTTTGGGTCAAGATCAGAGTTTAGTTGAGTAATGTGCACTTGAATAGAATTGGCCATTTAGTGTCAAATGCATTGTGAGTTGGTAGTTTTTATCAAAGGATCATTTGAGGTTGGAGGAGGCCAACTCTAAATAATATGAAGTCATTTGGATCGAGTTCAAATTACAGATTGTAGATTTTATATACTTGAAGGAATTTTATAAAGATTAATAAATTAAATGTGAGTCATGTAAGACTTAGTCTGATCCTAATTAAAGAAATAATTAGATATAGAATTACACATGAAGTTGGAATTAACGCATGACTTCTTTAAGTCATGTGTTTTGAAGATGTGGTGATATCATGAAGAGTAAATCTGGTTGAAATTAAATCTAGATCCATTGGAAATAAATCACACATAGGTCTATCATGATTATTATAATTGGATTTATTAAGTCACATGAAGTGATAAAATACCACCTAGGTCTATCATGATTATCATTAGCTGGTAAAATCATGAAGAGTGAATCTAGTTGAAAATAAATCTAGATCCATTGGAAATAAATCACATATGGGTATATTATGATTATTATAATTGGATTTATTAATTCCCATGCTGTGATAAAATACCATAACCATCGATACAAGTTCAATGATTTGGTGCTCAATTTACGTTGGTACAATATAGTTGTCACCAAAAAAATTAAGAAATCTATAGGACTTTTAGACACTAAACAAAGAGAATAATTAATTCACAGGTTTTGGGGGGAGAATTTTTGGATTGAGATAAATGAGGTGTGAAACACGAGGCTAAAGGGAGATTGGTTTCTGTAGAAAAAATCCTCAAAAAAGAATTGTTTTTCCCATTATTTTCTTCTTCACTTGTTTATTGTAATTAATTATTTTGAAATTGTGAATTTAAAAATGTTCTCCTACTAATTTCTCTTGGGGAATAGGATTGACTAGTTAAATCATTACTTCTCTCATGAAAAAAAAAATTTAATCCTATATTTCTACTCAACATATCTTAAATTATCAAAACATTAAATATTCTATTACTTCAATAATTAATGAAAATTTTTCTTGATTAACTTATTTTAAAACGTCTTTACCATTTTGAATCTTATTACAAGAGATTATCTTGTGAGTGGAAATAATATTAATTGATGATATTAATTTTTCTGAAAAATGGTTTTTACATATATTATTTTAAAAAAAATAGTTCATTTGTTGATAAACTAGATAATTTCATCAGTTATAGGTTAAATTTCCAACACTCTTGTAAAACTATTATAATTTCAGTTCTAGTAAACTTTTATTGTGCATTAATGAAAGAATATATATTCAACTTGTAAATCGAGTTCCCTGCCATCATAATTATTGTACCTATTGCCTTTGATTATTTTTTATCTTTTTCATTAATCCAATTTCATGTTAACACTACAACTGCAATTATTTTTTAATGTATTTTTTTATTATCTCTTTTTTTATTGATTTTTTTATATGTTTCATAGCCACTATAATCACAATTTCCTTTTTGTGGGTTTAACACCCTACACTATTGATACACCGGATTTAAATTTTGGATTAAATAATTAATTTTCCTAGTTTTAATGACAACTATGTCAATACCTATGTATAATTAGAATCCCTACCTCCACTCCTTTGATTCCCTTTCTAACAAAAACACTTAAGTTGTCCCATTTTACCACTATAATGACATTTTTTTGTCACTAAAAAATATATCTGGAATAGGGTCATCCCATCCACATAGAAAATACTCTAATGGATCCCTTACTCTAGAAAAAGGAGATAAAATATTATATCACTAAAAAATGATCATTCAATCCCTTAACTATAATCATTATCCTTCCTCTTCATACTACTTCCTAATACACTAGTTACCTTCTTTCATCATTTAAATCTTTCTCATCCATGAGATATTTATTTACAACTTTGACAAATGTGGATAAATAAAAGATTATAGCCTATGAATGAAGCTTTAACTTCAAAAAATACTCAAAATAATTAACTATATTAGACTCATTGTAATCTAAATTCAATGAAAAAATAATCAATTATATGAACATAGATTCATAATCAAGAATAGACAATTCAACCTACTCAAAATCTAGAAATTATTTTCCTATATCTATCCACAATTTATATATATTGAACTAATCAATGAAAAAAGCTGAAATTGACTAAATATTATCCCTTTAGTCCTACTTTCCTAAATAATATGTCCCACTAGTTCTATAATGGTACATCGTCTATGAATGCAGCAAGATTCATCTTCTTACTTTCATTAATGGTCTCAAATATCTTGGTAATAACTTACAAAAAAATAAATTTGAGATCTAATAAATCCCCTAAATATAAGAGAAAGTTGGGATAGGAAGTTCCAAAAACACATTGATCATTACCACCACTTCCTATAGTGGTTTCCACTCTATATTCTAAAGAACCATAAGGAAAATTTTCATAATATTCATCTTAATTAAAGCCTTAATTACTTATACTGAAGGATAATATGCAGTCACTTCTTCCATATTACCCTCACCAAATCACTCTTATTCTATCTCTATTTATTAAGGGTTATCCACATGTTTATTCAGTTCCATGACCCTATATTCTAAATCAATACGACAATTTGTAATCAAACACAAAAATATATCATTAAATAAATACAGAATTCATAATTTTCTACACACATTTAAAATTAAATTTCAAATGTAATCAATCGTGACACATCATTAAATTACTTCCATTTATTTTAGTAAACTAATTAATTATTAATAATTAAATAACTTAAAAATATAAATATCTTAGGTAAAATCATAATTAAACCACATTAACAACTACATATTTCATGTTCCTATGTATTTAAATGAAGTGTGGGAACCCCAATATTCACCCTCAATCTGGGTGAATTTAATATCATGAAATTTAATTTTAGAAATTCATTCAATTGAAACTAACACTTCCCTACCAACTTAGAATTATATTTTGATTATTCTGGATAGGAACACATACATAGCATTCATAACATGTCCTAACCTATAGTTACCTTTCTACCATTTCCAAATTATCCAAATCAAATAAATAAAAACATCTCAAATACGATTTTATAATGTTCTTATTTGGTACATACATGTCACTGTGGTGATTCACCACATAGCCTCAAGTGTTCTTCCTAATTACCAAATCCTAGTGACTAGCATTGAGGGTATAGATTAATAGATTAGGGAAGAATTTACCCTTAAATGGATTATAAAATAATAAATTAAAAATATATAACAGAAATAATTAAAATAAGTGAAATAAATTAACAACATCGTCATAAAACACTATAACTATATTATAATAAGGTCAAATGATAACAAACATCAAAATAAAGTACAACTATATCCCAAGTATATAATTCATGAAATAGTAAAACTAAAATAAAAAAATTAATAAGAAAAAATCACCATACAAACTCTGAAATCATATGGAATCCATCTGCATGATGTCACTTAAATCAACTCCCAATTATAAAGGTTGCATCCCTTTTACTGTATCACCATGCATGAAATATATATATACACATGTGGTGTGTATATATAAATAATATAAATAATATCTATAAATATTTTTTTTACCCCAAGGCTTACTTATAGTTTATTGTGTTCTAATATGAGTGGTGTAAATTTTTTAAATGATTTAAAAAATCAAAAATAATGCACATAAAATTGGTTGGGTGTTAATCAATCCATCCCAAAACCACATAAACATTATTCGAGCAATTCTGGTGAATTGTTTAAATGATTCTCATTGTGTTTAAAATCTAAAAATAATAATCAATAAAATTCTTACAAAGTATATGGATTATATAGTCTCATCACTAAACCCACATCATAATATCCATCAGCATAACTCAAGGTATATCCAAAACTATGATTCTCGTTATATTGTGGCATAACCGATGGATTGCCTGAATGTTATCTAGTCTCATGAAACTTCTATAAAAAAGACTCATATATAATAATATAATAATTAAAATCATTTTATCTAATAAACCCCATATAATGTTATAATAAACCTTTATAACTCAAATTTTCTTAAGTAATTTCCCTATTTAAAATTAATATTTCTATTAATATATAGTCTCATTTTAAATTGACAACAAAACGCTAATTTATTCAACTCAAACCCATTAGTTTCATTCAATAACTTATATTTCCAAGAATAAAGTATACTTTTTTGTAAATATTATTAATTCCTAATATGTTATTCTTATTTAATTAATTCCTAATAAATAATTTAAATTAACACAACATTAATGGAAATTAAAATCATCTCAAATAACATTTCACAACATCATCACATCATAAACCTATAATTATAATCATTATAATATTCCTTATTATTATCAATCATAGTGATAGAATTTTTTAAAGATTTTTTATCACCTAATTTCCTATGTATTCAATAATATTCCAGTATTTGAATATAATTTTGGAAATTAAACAAAAATAAAAATACTTTATTAGTTAAAATTATTCATTTAATGTTCTTTTAATTATATTTATATCAATATTTAATCCATTTTACACTAAAATTAAAAAAATAATCACTAAAAGTTAACAAATAATTTGAAAACACTTAATTAAACACCACCAAAATGAGATAGGTAACATTGATTAGGTTTATATGATAATATACATCGAAAAAATATGATTTCTCCAAAACCCATAGGAATCATCAATTTTATCAAACTAGAAGAATAAAGGTGCATAAGAACAAAGAAAAAACTCATCACCTTCCAACATTATTTTAAGGTGATTGAAGCTTTTACCACCACAATAAAAATATAACTCATAGAACTAAAATTTTATTAGAATAAAAAACTAAATCATTACAATAAGATAAAGATACAAAGAGAGTATTTATAGATAAGAAATAACAAGTTATATAATTTTATAAAAATAAATTTTAAATAAAATAATATCATGAATATAGTATAATAAAATTTCCCTTCATTAAAATTATAGTTAGACTAATGCAATGAAATCGTAGTATACCCACACTGGACACCAAATGTCATATCATGATCTTGGTACTTGTACATTTTCCAATTAATGGCCACCTAGAATCCAATTCCATTATGATATATCCACATAATGTTTTATGGTTTTAATTAATATTTTAATTTTATACATCAATAAAAAATTCCACTCATCTAATTATCCTCTCCACACTCATATACATACTTCATTTCCCAAAATTATAATCACAAAAAATTGAATTAGATTTCAAATACTAGAATTAAAATTAAAATTGTACCTATAAAACATGGACTCATCAAATTTCATATAATTTTTAAAGTAAAATCATGTAACTGTCCCAAAATAAATGGTATAGTATGATAATAAAATTAATAATACATATAACCATCTAATATTCTCTACCAAAAAATCTCCAAAATATTTTTTTTCTAACCATATAGTTATATGTGTAGCTAACTATAAATCTTTTAAAAATATATTCCAACTTCTACCAACAACCTAAATTCCCACCCAACATGTACCACATGGAAAGAAACACATTCAAGAATAAATATTATAATCAAATTTAATTTTTGAGATTATATAACTACTTATTTCTCACTTTTAATTACCTTGTATCATTAAATGTCACATGAAATTAAGGAATTCAGTAAACTTAATTTGTTTATTTATATAAAAATATCATAATAATCCCATTTAGTATGGTATGAAAAGTTTATATATTTTTATTTCATGTCATGGTACTTATTATGATATTTCATATCATAGTGTATGTATAGAGTGAATCCTTTACCATTTTCTATTATTCACTACCATTGCACTAGATTTTATATCTATTCGTTTGATAGTACCATACCAATAGTTTTGATTCATATTGACTTATTTAACATATCCCTAGTTTTAAATATTATATAATGAACCTCCAAATCAGAGTCCTTGTTAGTCTTGTCTTATATCACATTATATCTCTAAATAAATCCACTTATAGATTCTAAAATTTATAAAAAACTATTTTCTATATTAAACCAATTTGAATCATATTTAATGTTTACAAAATTTTCCACAAATAATTATATTGAAATTTTCTTGGTTAATCAAAAAAAATTGTATAAATAACTTATAAATAAAAAAATAACAAAATTATGAGTGTGTGTTGTTTTGGTGATATAACCTATTTCATTTCTCATGTTATTGAATTAATCATAAACAAGTAATTATTTATCCCTTTTACCATATAATGTGACTTCCCAATAACTAATAATTTAATATTTATTATTATTGAGGGTTACACCATCTCCTCCTTTTACATACTACTTTTAATTTATTTTTTGTTGACATTGGATTTAGTAATACACATATCATTAACTATGATTTATATCTACGGTTAGATAATTTTTACAATTCAAAATCCTTATAAAATATAATTTCCTTTATAATAGATATGTTGTAACTTCCAATAATCTCTATTTGTTTCATAATAATTTTTAAAATATGACTCTAAAATGTAAAGCAATTTTTAAAAATCTTCTAGAATTCTCCCAAATCCTTAATTTTTATTTTTTTGAAAATTATTTTTCAATATCTTTGTCCTACAATAAAAAACACCTAAAAATTATATAATATCATTAAATAAAAAAAATTATGTGAATCCATAAATAAAAAACTTTATGCAGGTTGACAATAAATTTAAAAAAACACACCGTCGTAAAATAATATCCCCATTGTATTCGTTTCCAATACTTTCATAAATCCAAATTCTCAATTCCTATATTATTTTTTAAAATCCATAATTTAGATCCACATATCATTCAAATCCCCCCATTTCCATAATGTAAAAAAAACTAACCAATAAAAAAAATTATTTTTATATTTTTATAGATAATTTAAAATTTTGGAAATGAACCATCAAAAATTCACCTAAATAATATGTAAGAAAACTCTTTATAGAAAAAGATAGATTAGTTAATATTTAAATAATTTTTTCTAGACACTCATATTCACTGTTAACCATGTCAATTTAGGTTTCATAATTTTTCCAATAATTATTTTAGTCTTTTTTAAATCACTCTTGAAAATAAAAACTCTCATGTTATTATAAAAATACATTAAAAATTTTCATAGGAAAATAATGAATAAATGGAGAAAGAGAAATGTAACTCATTCTTCTAATTAAAAAAACTATGATGAACCAGTTTGTACAAACTTTCTTATGCGTCAACTTTATATATTCAATTCATTTCATGGATGATCTTTATGGTCCAATCGATTAAATGGAATTTGGCATGCACATGTTGTTTTCCTCTTCAATATTCATTATTTTTTAACTTTTTTTGTTTTTACCATATAATATTATATTTATTTTTATTATGTGAAAAATCCTTATAATGTTTTAAAAAAAATTAAAATTTTAGGTTATTTTAAATTATTAGAGGAGTCTTGGAATTTTTCATTTTCTATAGTTTTGGATAGTAATGGGTTGTACAGAAACTAAGACAAGTGAAAAATCAATAAGGAATTTTGGTCTTCTATGTTTTTTTACATTAGGTTACTTGATGATATAAATGGGTCATGATGTGATATATTTTCAGTGTTTTTCATTTTTGAGTGAGGGTAGGGTCGCACCATGGAAGGAGAGTTTGGTCTAAAACCAAACCTAGACACTAGGTTCAATTATTGATGTGGTGTTGTGGCCAGGTTTCATTCTATTAGAGGTATATTTCTAGGGAAACATAATTTTGTAAAGGTAGGGTTTATCCATGATACATCCTTAGTTATTGATTATGTGGTTTTGTCTAGGAATCATGTTACACTATGACAGGGTAGGTCAAATAATGACATTCATATTCCCAATTTTAATTTTTTTGAATTTCCATATCTTACCCTCTCTGGTTTTTATTATGTTCATACCTTTATTCCCCTTACCATTCTTACAACCTAGGGATGTTCTCAAGGTAACTCTATCTATATTCCTTATTGTATTTTGGATACACCTCCTTTTATTTCAAGTAGTTTTGAATGATAAACCACTCCTTTCTTCTTTTTCACTTCTCCATTAATCTTCCCCCTTGGTTTTACATCTCTTGAGAACCCTAATCACTATAAGGGTAGAATTTAGGGTTTTAGATTCATTTTAATTGGGTTTTTTGTATAGAAGTTATAGATACTGTTCTCTTTCTTAGATTCGCTTCTTTCATTGAAGGTGAGTTATTTTTCATGGATAATATAGGTTTTTTTTGTGAAATTCATTTATTTACCAATTTTATAAAAAAAACTTTGGTGTTAAAAATTCATTTTTGACTAAGTTACATTAAGGTATGAGACCCTTTAGGGTTCATAAAATGTCTTCATGGTTTTTTAGACTTATCATGGTGGATTTTCCATGGATTTTTAGTAAGTAATTTTAAACCAATTTTTTTTATACAAGGTTTTCATGATAATTAGTATGAGATATTTTGATATATTTTGATTATAAAATAAAGGTTTTATCCTTGTTTTACTTTCAAATAACACAACCCCTATTTTAAGGGCTATATTTTATTAAAATGGTGTATTGGTTTTGAAGTTACTTTGAAGGGGGAATGAAATTATTTTTTAAGTGATGAAACTTTTTTTTTAAATGAATTTTTGGTACATGGTTGTTCATGAGGGAATAAAAAGAACATTTGTATTTTTATAAAAAAAAGATTCAATATTATAAGTGTGTTTCATTTACATTTTAAGAAATTACCTTCAAATATTGTTATAAAGTATTGGTTGTCATTTTATAAATTGAGTTAGTAGATGGTTTTAAACCCTATTTTGATACCCTTATTTTATAGCTTGAATGAAAAGTTTACTCATTTACAGATATATATTTTTTATTGTTATTTTGTGATACTTGACTGATTAGTAAGGGGTTATTTCCTTTGAGGGTGTTAGAGGTGATATGAGGTTCATTGTCTTGGATTATATATATATATTGAACATTTTTCATGATTAATTTCTCAACTCAATTAAGTTATATCATTGGAACCCTGGGTTGGTAATTAAAAAATTATTTATGTGTGTTACCCTAGATTAGATTGTTCCCTAGCTGGGGGGGTTATGTCCTTATTTGACTAGGGATGATTTTATGGTCTGGAGGTGATGGATTGTGTGGATAAATTTCACCAAACAAGATATGAGGACAGTAAAATGTTCATTTAGTAGGATTAGTGTTCCAAGATACCAGATCTAGGATTATTTCATGTTAGAATCTAGTCAATTTCTAGGATATATGCATATTAATTGATGATGAATTCTTGAGGACTGTAGTCATGTACTTTATGATATTTTCCCTTATGTTTGTTTGGTTTAGTGGAACCATTCTCATTATTACTGCTTATTGTTATTATTCTAATTTATATCATATTTTCATTTGAGTATATTTCATCTTTCTATATTAGGTGATTTAATTTTAATAACATTTTTTAGAAGGGGATTTTTGGAATGTTTTTAAAGAAGGAAAATGATTTTTTTATGTAAACTTAGAAGTCCACCTTTTTAAATTTATTAAATTTAATTCCACTTTAAATAGTGGATTATAACCCTTTTAAAAAAAATTAAATGATTATTTTTTAAAGGAAATTGAATTTAAATTATTAGGTTTTAAATTTTGGTTTTCAAAAAAGTAAGTGTTTATTTATCAAATAGGTTTACCATTAATTTTGAAATGTATAAATGTATTATACTTGTTTTGTTATGATTTACATTTATAAAACCAAATATTTTAAATGATTCTCAGACAAGAATTTATAAAAGTGTTTGCAAATGTAATTTCATGGAATATTTGGTGAAATACTACTAATCAGTTAACTTACACCTATATACACACATTTAGGTGTGTGTGTGTGTAGATATTATGTCTTCCTACGTGTTACCAAATTGTGATATTAAATTATATTTTGTTAATTTATCTATTGATATATATTTTTGATATGGTGAGTTAAATTGGGTCACAAAGAGATGTCTTAGAAATGGATTGGGTTGTCTATTTACCTTTGGAATGTTTATGTATCAACCAATTCATTTAGGTGTATTTTTTTCAATTTCATGTTATGAGATTGCCAGTTTTCTATTATTTTGTTTATTATAAGATGAAAGGTATCTATTTTATTGATTATATATCATTTTTATATTTTTTATTTTATGATATGTTTGGTTTTTTATTATTTTTGTATTATTTTTTTCATTTTTATGGATTACTAAGGTTTAGATGCACTATGAAAAATTCCAATTTAGTTTCTAATATTTTTTTAATAATTTATTATTGCAAAAACCCATTCCCCATATTGTGTATTTAATTACCAAGAACTATTTTTTGAATATTTAGGATTATGAATTCCATTTGATCACTACTGTAGAGAATTTCGGATGATGTGTAAGATCAAATCATGGCAGTTTTTTAGGAAGTGGTTTGAGATCCTAGGTTTTTAAAGGTCAAGTTTCATGATGATTTCTCTTATTAATTATGACTTATGATATTGGGACTTAGGAGTTAGGTCATGAGTAGGTAACTGATCACTACATTTCATTATGATACTTGAGTTTCCATGGGTATTCGTGAATTGAGTAGGGATTTTTATTTTGTTTTAACAGTATTTTATAGTGTTTTTATCCTTATTTAGTTATATCATATACTTTTTGGGTTCCTTATAAGTTTATAGTGAAGATATATTGGATACAAAGTTGATCAATTATCTCACATGTTCTAGAAAACCATGTGAATTATGTGTTCATATTCATAGAAACCTCTCAGAGGTTACCACATGATCGACTCATGGTCTATTAAACTGTATAGCCTGCAACCCTCCAAAATTATTATTTATCTAATTTTAATTTTAAATGGATCCTAAGGTGGATTCATTAAATTAGATAGGGTTTAGATAGGGTTCTGTGAGTTTTTATGTTCTTTATCTTTGTTTATTAAATGTTATTTTTTTGTGTGAAAGAAATTTCATTAAATTGTTTGATTTTGAAACTATAATTTGTGGGTTATTTTAAAATGTTGATTTTTATTTCCTATTTTGTTTTATAAATTTGTTGATTTTATTATGTAATTTAGGAAATGTTTTGAAATTAAATAGTATTTTTAATAAATATTTTGAAATACAATTTAATTTATTGAAATGTTTTGGTTTTATAATGGGACTCATGGAGTATTTTAAAAATTAATGAGAACTTTATAAATTTCAAATGAGCTTATTATTTTAATAAAGTTGGTGGATTTAAAAGAAAATTTAAATATATTGATCATTCCTCAGTAGAGATGTTGGGATTTGAGTAGTAAGTTACACTTCATGTAGTTCTCAAATTAAAGTGGAATTTTTTTAAAATATATTTTTTATGAAATTATTTTCTAGATCCATTGTCAAATGGTTGTGGTTTAGAAAGTAATTTTCTTGAAATTTATTTTTATTTGGTTAAATTATGATTTTTAGTCTAATCCCTTGATTATATGGTATTTTATATATAGGAACCATGAATGGATTAGATTCATGATTCTTAATATTTACAACATTCCACCTATAAAGGTTGATGGAATATAGAATGTTTTTCCCTTAGATGAACCTTATGTTGATTCCTCTTATAATTTAGGTGTTAATCTTCATGTTTTTCTCTTCCTAGACTCTGAATAGAGTGTGAAATCCAGTACCATATTTGTTTTGAGAATTTTTGAGCCATCACTTATCTACCTTCTATGATGGTTGAGATTTTCTTTAGTCGCTAAGGACTTTTAGAAAGATCATTTTTAGGATAAGACCTCATTTGACATTGGATAAATTTTGATTGAATATATCCTAGTGTTTTATTAAAAACTTGTTGATATTGATTCTTTGGTGTGATCGAGACATGGGTTAGAATCAATTTTTGGATTTATATTTGATAATTATATAGTGTATTGATGCTTTTGATGTAATTATCGATTGATGTATTCTTTGGTTATTTCCTTTATTCTTCTTTGGGAGAGTTCTTTATTAGATTTTTTATGTTCATAAATCATTGACTATTATATACCATGATATTTTTAGATGATGTAACCCATGTGGTGACACTTTTCCTTTTATGAATTACTCGTGGTGGGCCTTGGGTACATGCTTAGGAAACTAGGACAAGTGTTATACCAGTTCTTATTTTGATCAGGATAATTTATGGTTTGTGATTATTCCATTTTTGGGTTAATGTTACATTCACCACTAGAGGTTATCCTATGATATAGGTCTCATGATAATTTACTTGAGCTTAGTTACCTGATTTTGGAGCCCATATTGTCTTTTGTTGACTCTTGTTTTTGAATGTTGTATCTTTTATATTATAATGTTATAGGACATTGGTAGGTGTTTGAACTTTATTTCAGGCATTCATTTAGGGTATTTTTCCTTTTGGGAATTCTAAGAAGATTTTTTGAGTGGTTTTTTCTGGTTGATATAGGTTTGTTTTTTCCAATGATGTATTTTTGAAGAAATGTATTTATTATGGTAATATCATTTTTTTGTTGTGTTTATTTCTCATTCAACCATTTTAGATGAAATTTAAATGGTGGGGATATCTTCTACAGGTCTATGAGCTCCTGAGTTTTAGGTTCCATGATTTTGGTTATGGTTATTCTTTGAAATTTTTTATGACATTTGATGATTCAATTATCCTAACTTTGTGAAATCATGTTGTTTCTTTGGTGCTATTTTCTCACATAAACCTATTTAGTTTTTCCTGACCCTCCCACCACTTATTTATGGTATTAGGGTTTTAATGTTACATTGATTCTATATTTTACTATGGCATTGTGGAGGTAGAAAGTTTCATGTTGGGGATAAGTTTGACACCCCTGGTCACCATTGAATAAAATTTATAATAATTTTTTTAATTTAAATTTTTGGAGGATTTTTAGTAATTCCCCAATTATATTGTTTTGGGATATAGTGGGTCATTTTGATACCAATATAAGTCATTTTTTAGGGGTGGTTTGGGTTTTTTTATTTAAATCTATAGCGGGTCATGTCATGTTGGAGATGGGTTGCATTGCAATGGGTGTTAAGAGTTTTTTATTTTCAATAAAGGGTACAATCATGTCATGATTGGATAGGTAGATCTGCAATCAAACCAATATAGTGGATTTGTTTCTTAGGGATATTTTATAGATGAGTTCCATTTCATTAGGGGTATCCAACACAAGGGATTTCTCCCCAGAAATAAAGGGTTGAATCATAATGAAACTCTATGAATTGATCTTACAATCCTTCATAAGAGGCATGTTGTGCTTCAATAGGGTATTTCATTCCATGAAATTCCTGTTCTAGATTCTAATTTTTCGAATTTTCATATATAACCTTAAGATTTTAGGGGTTTTATCACAACTCGAATCCCTCTCATTATATTAACCCTACAACAAACTAAAGTGATATCTCCCTTTCTTCTTACTTGGATTTTAGAACTTACTACTTTGATTTCAAGAATTTTTGAAAAGTTAGTCACTTAATAATTATTCTTTTATTATTATCCCTTTCTAATTCCCAATTCGGTTTCCTTCTCCGACGAACCTTAATCATCATGTGGGTAAAATTTATGGAGCAGGATTAGTTTTAATTTGGATCTTTGGTTGTCTTAGGTTTATATCGGTCATTATTTTTCTTGGTTTTTATTCTCTTAGGTCCCCTTTAGGAACCCTGATAGTTGGAATGAATTAGTCTGTACCTAATTTAAAGCCATTTTAACCTCCTTATAGATTTTACTTTAAGAATATTTTTACCATTAGTATAGGAACTACGTTCAGCTATTCTCTAGAACCTCAACCTCACTAAATTAACATATGAATATAGAGACATCATACATGTAGGGAAACAAATATTTTTACATGATTCACTGACATGAGTTTGGTCTAAGTATAATGTTATCAATATTATGTTAATGCACAAATTAATCACTAGGCTCACAAATTTTAGAGATTAAAAGGTATTAGTCACTCTATTCCTAGTCTCAATTCCTTTACAAGGTTTTAGGTAAACTCACTACTGCCTAAGGTTCACTGACTTTATAGGTTATGGGTGGTCTCACTACCATCCAAGGCTCACTACCTTCGAAGGTAAACTACCTCCTTCATCCTACTTTATGTACTACTCTATGGTAAGACTCCAACATAGTTTATATACTTGTAGGTCCCTTAATTAGTTTCAACTGGAAAAATCATCCTTTAATATATATATATATAGATACATTATTGAACTCCTCTTATCTTCCTTCGTATTCTAATTTAAATATCTCCTCAAATAGATTTTTCCTTGCATAAAAAAATCCTGAATTCATTCCAGACTACACAATGGTGATTCATACTATCTCCAGCGTTTTGTTCTATAACAACTCCTCTTCTTCACTTTTATACATAGAATTTATCTCCTCTTTTTTATTTTGAAAAAATGGATCCTTAAGAAAGTTTTATGTTCTCTTCTTATTCTACATATAGTAATATTTTATTTTGGAACTTCACACTCGAATTTTTTTTTGTTCTCCTCATAGATGTTTATATCACTATTCAGATCCTCCTTTTTTATTCATTGGTCCTGTTGTAAAATATGTCAGTGTGAATTGTTTTTCAGTTTTATAAAAATAAAAACTTGAGAAGAATTAAATACATATCCACACTATAACTCCCCCTATTTTGTATAAATTTTCCTTCTTTTCACATGATAGAAAAAAATTGTATTAAAAATACATGAAAGTATCAGTTTTTGTAGCTTCCATTTCGTCATTCTCTCTTTTTCATTGGTGTATTGAGTGGAAAACATACAGAACTTCCATATCCATGGTCTCTCATCACATATAACTTTTCAAAATGAGATCATAAATAAGAAAGAATAATATCTCTAAATTCATGTAGGAAATTTTCTTTGTATATGGGTCTCTTTTATTTCTGGCATGAAACACTCCACTGCATTGTGAATATATATCACTTAGTTATCACATCACACCCAAAACTTGCTTCTTTATCCTCAGCTTAGATCATGGATGTAATTAGAAGTTCCACAATGTTTGAATCATTCATGAATAGTTCCTACATCACCTGATATAATTTAATAATTGAATATCATTCTAAAAAAACATAGATAAAATATCCTTTGTCATTGTATAATTCTTATACATCGATGATAATTATCTTATGTGGGACATGGATTCTGAAAATGCATATGTGAAAACTCATATGTGGTGTCTCACATAACCAAGATTTATTTTACATTAATAAATCCCTTATGTTTCCTCCAATTATCTACATAAATCCCTAAATATCAAAATATGTATATATAAAACTACATATGTGGGGGAAGACATATGTGAATCCCTTATGTTGAAGAAATGGTTACATAGAATTTTATTATGCACCTAAATTCCCTTACGTGTAACCATTGTATAGCTAATTTCACAAACATGATCCCTTTTTGAAACTATGTACTAGATAAATCCTATGTGTGGGTACTTATCCATATTTTAAAAAAAATACTACTTATCTAGAAGTTCTAAAGAATCTTATGGATCACTTTCCACGACTTCTTTCCTTTATAGATCATCTTTTAAACTTCTCATAAGGTTAATTCGTGGAATTATTCAAATATATAATTATTATATATTCATTATATGATCCATGCATCACTTCTTCCTCTTTGTTAACTAATAAAACATACTCTTGGAGGTGTTCAACAATTTACCCATCATGTAAATAAAATAACTTGGGCTAATTCCATATAGCTTTTCAAAAAATCCAACATGCGCCAAAGTGTTTCATGGATCTTTCCCTTTGGATTTTTTTACAAGCCTCTCCAAGATAAATCATCTCCCCCTTTTTCAATAAAATAAAAAGGAGTAACTCCAAATTAATAATTTATTATTTAAATGTATCTCCCCCTTTATGTGTGATCTAGTCTACTCCCCCTTTATAATGGGGTTCTCTTTTTCATCTTAAACTCCATCTTTGAATGGTTTACATTTTTTATCTTCAAACATAGTGAGATTGATCTCCCATATTGTCAATTATCCTTTTCTCCTACAGCCTTTTATTCCATTTAAGGTGTTGGAATAAACTCCAACATATCTTAACATAGCCTTGGTCATGCCACTTCTTACTTTTGATCTGAAGACTAATTTTGATATAAATTTAAGGTTAGACTACCCAATTCAATAATTTCCATTTCCAATTCAACTACACTTTCTTGGAAAAATATGTGAATTAATTCACTACATAGCACTTTGGATATCAAAAAAAATTATCTAAGACTATTGAGCATAAACTTGATATAAGAAACATGATTTTCTATAAACAACCTCAAATTTATCAGTGTTACTCAAGATTCCAAGAAAAATTCTAGCAGCATCATCTTTATTTTTCGTAAAAAATCTAACAATATGTTATTTCCCTCACACTTTCATGCCAAACACTTAGTGTATAAGTTTGAAATGCATTCAGTGTGAGACATACCACATGGAATATCAATTGATACCACTTTTTATAATTAATACAATGAAACCACTTCAACTCTAGTTATTTTTAGAACATCATATTCTCTATATTGCTTCAAATAAGGCTTAAAATCCATTAAAAAATCACATTAAACTCCTCATAGAATACAGCTTTAGATATTAACACCAATTATTGAACTTTTCCTCAGTTGATGGTGGGATCCTATTATTAGGAAAAACATATCAATATTAACAGAAATTTGTATCTAGTACATAGTACAAAGTGGACACAAATTATTATATAAAAACAAAATAAAATGAAATTTAAAAAAGTTTTTGTTGTTGCTCCCAATATATCCACTTCTTTCTTGTATCCTGATGTCACTTAATTAATGTTTAACTACACTATTTCCAATAATTTTTCTATATGATACCACTTATTGCTTCAAACATAGGCTATGAAACCTATTTCAGATTCATTTTGGGATCCTTTATCAACTAAATTATTGTATTTTAGTGAGAATTTTTTTTATAGATTTTAAATTTGAATTTAGAATGAATCTTCTAGGTGGATTTTTTGAGTAAAAATGTAATTATTGGGAAACTGTATGATTCAGCTTTTTCCAGAACTTCTTTTTCCATATTCATACCAATTGAGACCTAAAATACCCATGATTTATAGTTATTTCATGCAATGTTTAGATACAATATATATTTTCTTTCATCTTTTTCCCAAGTGGTTTTCTATCACACTTTCCCCATGGTTTATTTATCCCTCATATAACTACACCACTTCTACAGAGATAGAATTATTTATTTTATTTATAAGAATGGTATCACAAAATTCCTTAAGTATGGGAGGGTAATTGTTCATGTTGGACCAACCCATTTATTTCTATATTTCCTCCTCCCCTTTTCAGTTTTTTGTAGTGGAATTACATCACCTCATCCACTTATTTTTCTTTTTGATCATTATATATGGTGATATTATTATTCTATGGTGTAAAATTATTTTTATTATGATAGAAATTAAAAAAAATAACTTCTCTTACCTTGTTACTTTTCTGCAACTTCTTCCATCAATTTTATTTCTCCATTAGAGGATATTTCCACCAATATTCACCTCTTTAATTTTATTGGTTATTTTGAGACCACCTATACAACCTTACTATCTCAAATCCTTGATGGAAATGAGTTTCATATCATACATCTATACTATTAGAGGATTCTTATTCACAATTTATTACACTATCCTCAATACTGGAGCAGCTTCTTTCTTCTTCATCCATACTTTTTTTCTCTCATTCTAAGTAATATTCTATTAGTATACTAATTTTATTGGTTTATTCACCCTTTTTTGACCTCTATTTATTTTCTCAAAATCCATGAACATATTTACTAACATTATAGGATTTTTGACAAGGTAAATCCATTCCATGTATGTCATAGGAATGGAGGGGTTCCTTTAAACTTATATATTCCTCCTTATACTATAATTTCTTTCCACATTCTCAGGGTTAGATTTACCAAAAAAATTACAAAAGAAATCATATCTTGGGGAAATACCACTTGAGTGAGATGTTGTTACAAAATATTTCCACATACATTTGGGTATTTGGGTTTCAATACACATTTCCTTAGTATTCCCAAATCATCTACATAAGTATCACTTTGAAACCACATTTTTATTGACCATATTTTTTCTATATTTTTCATTAAAATTTAGTTTACTCCTAGATTACAAAATTATTTTACTTCCTAATTTCATATCTATAAATATTTTTTTTGTACATATTAAGGCAACCTTTGAGGTTATTTTTTTCTTCTCATTTGAGGTGTTCATTTTCTCCATATGTTATTTTATTTTATGATACTTTTATTTTTTCTAGGTATCCATATTCTTTAGTCTGTGCCCAACATCTATACTAGATTTCATTTTTTCTTAAATCTCACTCTTGAAGGAAAATATTTTTTATTTTCACTCCTTTTTTATGGCCATTTTATTCCAAATTTCCTATCATATATCTTCGATAAAATCACTTTAAAATTTCATAATTACACTCATCTTCTTGATATCAAAGTTAAAGTTCACTTTTCTCTTTTTAGTCTTTTATTTTATAAAGCCAAATCTTCAAAGAATAAATATCTACTTCAAGAATAATTTACCACTTGAAAACATATTCTTTATGGATATATAAATACTTCCCAAATAGGAAAATTGATTTTGTTTCTTATTTACTATATCAACATCTCCTTTTTAGCTCCAAAATAGAGTTTTAAATTTCTAGTACACTTTATTTCTCGAAATCAGATTTTGAAATAGAAGAATCAACAATTTTAGAAGATATAACATTATTTCAAGAGATCATAATTTTTGGAGACTTCGTATTTTCTTTATTCCACTTTCCTTTTGATATAATGAAAGTTTTATTTGTCTTATGTTATTTTACAAATGAATCTTCCAGTTGAATCCATATATCTTTATAAAAATTTCAATGAGAAATCCTCTTAAACATAAATTCTATGAGATTATCCTTTAATTTCTTTTTGACTGAGGAATCAATATTAATATTTATTTAATCAGTCTAAAAGATAATCCCATGTGGGATCATAAGAAAAATTTCTTCTGGAAAATATTCTCAAGGGACTCTAATAGGGTCCTCATTATATGATCAAAACTCCATATATCACCTCTAAAAAATTTTACCACTAAAAAATGGTGTATTTTTTATTATCTCAATTTTTGAAATAACTTCCAAATATAACTCTAGGTTGACTAAATATTATTAATCATACTCTTTAATACCAATTTTTAGGTCCCCTTTAGGCACCCTAAGAGGGAGGTGAATTTGGGTGTACCTAATTTAGAACCTTTTTCACCAATTTACTTAATTTTCTTTAAGGATATTTTTCCTATGTGTGTAGAAACTATGTTCAATCATTTTATTGATCCCAAACCTCCTGAATTCACTTTTTAATGAAGATATGTCTTTCATGGGGAAACACAGATATTTTTACTTGGTTAGCCTACAATAGGATACTCCAAAAAACATGTTATCATCACTGGTTTGATGCACCAATTACCTACCAAGATTACTACTTTTGTGGTTACAAGTGTTAGGCTACTCCAAGACTATGATCACCTCCCTTACAAGCTTCTGGATCAGTTCACTACCACCCAAGGTTCGCTTCCTTTATGGATTTTGGTTATCTCACAATCACCTATGGTTCAATATCTCTAAAGGTACACTACATCCCTCCTCCTTTGTTTTGTACTCCAGGGTAAGACTCCCATTCAGTTTATATACTTGTAGGTATCTTAATTAGTGTCAACTAGGCTAAATACATCCTTGAATATATTTAGTTTTTTTGTTCAAATTTTATTTTTTTCCTTCACAATATGTTATGAATATCTCCTCAAATAGATTATTATTTATAGAAAAAAATTAAAAAAAATGTCTTATTCACTACATAACAGTGATTCATCCCTTCTTCACCTCACTTCATTGCAGCAACTCCTCTTCTCCACTTTTCTACACAATAGTAACTTAATAATTATTATGAGAATTTGAATCATCAAGAAAGCTACATGTTCTCTTATTTATTGACATATAGGAATATTTTCTTTTATAAATCACACTATAATTCCATAATTCTATTTTTCTCAAAGATTTTTATATCTTCAATGAGATCCTATTTTGTTTCTTCCTCACCTCTAATACAAAATATATCAACGTGAAGTGACTTTAAATTTTCCACAAATAGAAACTCAATAAGACATATTTGAAGTTCCATACTAGATCTCACCCAATTATGTATGCATTTTCTAGCTTATCTCATGATATAAAAACATGTATTAAAAATACATGCATGACTCAATTGTTATAACTTCCATGTTATAATTCTCACTTTTTTATTGGTGTATTGCATTGATAACCTCTAGATATTACATATCTATGATATCTCATCACATGAAACTTTATAACATTTAATATTGAATAAATAAAATAATATCCTCATTATTCAATTAGGATGGCTGCTTCAGGACTATATCTCTTTCATTTTTGGTGTAAAACACCCCACTACAACATGAATATTTTTCATTTAATTAATACATCACATATATAACTTTATTCTTAATTATTAACTTAGATCATGGCTCCCATTTTAAGTCCCATAATATTAGAAACATTTAAAAATAGTTCATTCATCATCTAATGTAATTTCATCACTGGATGATGTTCCTAGAAAAACATAGAGAAATCCCATTTGTCAGAGTAGAATTCCCATATGTCAACCCAAATTATCTTATATGGACCACGGGTTCTGAAAATGATTATGTGAAAACCCATACATGGTAACTCGTATACCTAAAATTTCATTTATGTTAATGAATACCTAATGTTTATATCAATCACCCACTCAAATCCCTACATAGCCAAACATACATATGTAAAACCATATATATAAGGAAACACATATGTGAACCCATTACATTAGAGAAACTGGTACACACAAAAATTATTATGCCTCACAAATTCCATTACATTGAACTGTTTCAAAACTTATTTCACATATATGGTTTTTTTCCAAAATCACATATCTAGAAAATCCAATACATTGTTATTTATCTAGATTTTCAAATCATCTTCTACTTATCCAGATCAACCAAAAATGCCTCTATTTAACTTTCCAATGGATTTTGGCTATCATTGATCTTCCCATTAACTTTTACTAAGGATGACACAATTACTTCTTTGAACATATAATCATTATATCTTAATTCCAATATCAATTAATCACTTCAGCCTCTTTGTCAAAAAAATTGAACATACACTTGGTGGTGTCTAATAATATCTCTATATTATTAATAAAGAAATTTTCTTAAGACCATACAGATTTTAAACAAATCAAAATTCACAAAAGGGTGTCCAATATCCTATGTTGTGCTGGGAGAGAAGTTCTGCTTGGATAAGATAGGTTTTTTATGAAATTACATTATTTTTAAATTCTATGAAATGTATTGGTGATTTAAATTCATTTCCTACAAAGTTATATTTATTTATAAGACTGTTGAGGGGATAATGAAATGTTTTTATGGTTTTCTAGACTTTTTTTAGTGTATTTTCAATGGATTTTTTGTTAGTCATTTTGGATAAAATTGTTTTCATGCCAAGTGTTTATGAAAATTCCTATAGATCTCTTTTTAAATGTTATTGATGATAAAAGAGTGTTTTTATTCTTATATTAATTTTAAAATAATGAATCCCATTTTTAAATGGTTGTATTTTATTACTAATATGTTTTGGTTTTCAAGTGAGTCATAAGGAAAGATTTATTTTTAAAGTGATGAGACCTTGAGTGCTTTAAAAAACATTTTAAAACTTTTTTGTTCATGATGTACTTAAAGGATCGTTTTTTTGATAAAAAAATATTTTGTGGTGTTTGTGTGTCTGTTCCATTTATGTTTCAAGGCTTATCCTTCCAAGTGTATTTTAAATTCATAGTTATCAATTTATAATGTCTGTAAATTGATGATTTTTCACCCTATTATGAACCCCAATATTACATGTCTTGTATATAATTATTCCCTATTTATCCGATGTACATTTCTTATTGTTATTATGTGATGCTTGATTGGTGATAAACTTCATGTTTAGTGTGTGGGTGTTAGAGGTGATATTAAAATTACTATTTATGAATGATTATGTATGTGTTGGTCATTTTTCTTGTTTATTTTCTCACCTTCATTGAGTTATATCATCAGAAACCCTGAAATCTAAGTGTTAAAGTTTGTATGAGTGATACCCTTTTTTAGATTGTTATTTATTTGGGAATTTTGGATCAGTTTCATGGGAATGCAATATATAGCCCAATGTGGATGGATTATATGGCTCGATTAGTCTAACAGAGATTTCAAGATGATATAAAGGTTTATGTATCTCACTAGTTATTCAATGATATAAGTACCAGGATATTATCAAATTAAGACCCAGTGAGTGACCGTGAGGTGTATCTGATTATTGATGATTTCATCTTGGGTTTCCTTCTCTTTATTTTATATGCTTTCCCCTTATGTTTGTTTGGTATAGAGGCACGTTTATCATAATTATTTCTTGTTCATATTATAATCCTAGTTATGATGGTTCCCTTTAATTGTATTCCTTAATAATTTATGATATGTTTTACATTTTATAAATGTTTAAAAATGGGTATTTATGGATGGTTTTGAAAGAAGGAAAATGATTTGGTCTTGATTATGTAAACTAGAAATACCGCCTTTTTAAATTTTTCAAAGTGTTTTTCTTTTAAAATTGTTAATTCAACCTATTTTTAAGAATTAGGTTTTGAAATAAGTAATTTTAAAAGGAAAATGGATTAAAATTATTGGGTTTAAAAAAAATAAATTTAGGAATTGTTTGTTTTTCAAAGAGTTTTAACTTTGATTTTGTAAAAAATAAATATATGATACTTGTTTTGTTATGTTTTGTATTTATTAAACCTTGTTTTTTTAATTATATTTAAACTATAATTTATGAAATATTTTTATAAAATGAAATTCATATACTCTTTGGTGAAATTAGATGAGAATTTTTAGCTCACACCCTATATGCACACTTGTATGTGTTTATGTATCTCTTATGCCTTTTAACAGTTACCCAGGTTTTGATCTCAGATTGGTTATTATTATTTATTCGTTAATGGTTGTTGTGGATATTAAAAGTTACTATTGGTCATGTGGATATATTCAAGCAGTGAATTGGGCTAATTCTCTAATTTTTGTACATTTATGTATTGGCCAAATTTTTTAGATATATTTTTGTATTCTGCTTCTGATGTATTTTATGAGTATATTATTTATTATTATTTTGATTATTTTTAGATGTGAGTGGACACTTTAATTGACTATATCTCGATTACATTTTTTTTATGTTATTCCCTATTTAGTTTGTTTATTTATTTTTATCTATTTATTTCATTTTCATGGATGTCTAATGTATAGACGTATCATGTCAAATTCCATGTTAATTTCAACTATTTTATTATTATCTACAATTGGGATAAACTATTTCCAATATTGTTTCCTCACTTCCTAAGCACTAGTTTCAACCCATGGAGATTAGTAACACAATCTGCGTTATGTGGTGGAGTAATTAGGGTTAATTTTCATGTTGACTCATGCTAGTTCATTAAACATTGTGTTATGTACCTTATAGAATATCATTTCAACTTCTTCCAATAATTTGGAAACTCTTCATTATGAATTCAAATTGATATTTGTATTCAAAATGTTATCATACACAAAGTTATTCATATTTTCCTTAGTATATATAAAATCTTCATTATATATATATAAGATAATCTTTATTGTATCCTTTTATTCGATGAGTGTAATTATTTCTAATTCTTACTATGTCACCTTTTTTTATTTCTTTAAATAAAATAACATTTCTTATCTTGTGAGTTATATATCCATTATCAACTATCATAGTATTGTATTTTTTTCAATTTCCAGGATAGTTATTTATAGAACTTTATCTTTTCTAGGTATATTTTTATCCTTCTAAGACATATAAAATATAAAAAATATATTCTTACTTTTTATAGATATATAGTTTTTTATATTTGGTGAGTTCAAAAAAATTTATAGATTTCTAGATAAGAAGGGAAAATTTATAATTTTATGAATTTTGAAATGAAATTTTGTGTGAATCATTGGATTTAGGACACAAAATTTACTCATGGGTAGTGATTAGGTAAATTTATATTGTGGTTTCTTTTCAAAAATACATTGAGTGTTGGTAGAGTATTATTATTATTTAAAATAATTAGTTTTAAATGGATTATATTTATTAGAAATGTAATGTTCCATGTGATGGTAGTGAATTGGATATATTAGATGATATTTTGAATTTATAATACATAAAAAATAAATTTTATGAGATGAATTAATAAAAAAGTAACATAATTATTAACGTGTCGTTATTATTGGAATTAATGTTTGGAGTTTGAAGGAAATGAATTTGAATGAGTATAGAGAATATATTTCCCACATTTGAAATTTGGAAGAAAAATCCTATATTCTATCATCATATAATATTTTAGAGTATTCATAAATTAGTATATTACAATTGATAGTTGATAAGGATAGAATTGAGATAATAGTTAAATATGAAATTAGTGGGAATATTATTCTTATTGAATAATTAAAAATTAGAAAAAAAAAAATAATAGATGATATTTATTAAATTGGTAAAGGAGAGAATTGAAATTTAGATATGGTTGAGATTTATAATTCTATGATGATATAATTTCAATTATTTTGATTCAAGGTGGAATAATGGAGAAATTTTATCATAAAAAAAATATTTGTGGAAATATTTGAACAAGTGTAAAATATTATGATATATGTAATTGATGATTTGTTGTTAATTATTTATTATAATTTATATGTGAATGATTTTATAAATATTTCATAGCCAACGAGCATGTACCTAAGTGGTACAGGCTCCTGGTTGGCATCTAAAAGACCCAAGATCAAATTCGGGCAGGGAATAATTTCCAGGTACTATAGTAGTACTATAGCAGGGAACTATAGAAATATTGTAGTAGTGGAGGAACTGTAGCTACAACGACATTGTAGTGCCAGAGGCACTGTATCAGTATTGTAGCAGCAGCGGCGACACTATAGAGGCTGAGGAACTATAGTACGAACTGTAGTGACGGCGATACTGTAGTAAGTAATGTTCATCGAAGGTCCCTTTGGGCTAAAATGGGATTTTAAGCCTTGTATTCAGGCGACTTGACCTTGGGCCTTCGAGATATATAATGGGTCTTCCTCTACCCAGTAAAAATAGGTCTATAATTTAAATAATAAATTAAGGCTTCGGCCACAACCTTTAAAAAATTATAAATATTTTATGGTGGAATTGATGTTGATAGTTTTTTAATATTTTTGAGATAACAATTAAAGTCTCCTCTATGAATTTAGACCTCAGAATATAAAACATCCTTAGAAAATACATAATAAGCTTGATGATTAAATTTAAAAAAAATACTTATTTGATATGGATGGAATGCAACATACTTTTGTTTTATATTTTACTAATGATAAATTATTAAGGGAACAAGCGGTATAGAGTTACACAATACATTCCACTTTGACATGGTGTCATGACACATTATTGAATGAAAAATTTATATCATTTTGTTACAGGAGGTTGTTTCAATTCTGTAATTGTTGAGATAAATTGGAACAAGGACATCCTAATTATAGTAGGCGTAATTAGTATATAAAATTTGTGAAATGTTGATATTTAGATGAGATGATAATGGTGGTGGAACTTGAATATAGTATAAACACTTAGACTACCTCTCTAGTGTAAATAGAGAAGGGTGTAAATGTTTAATGGTGTGGTGGATGATTTTATTTGATTAATGGGAGATATTTTTTATATGTTGGATATTTGATAAGGATGTGGTTTTACTTAATTCCTATTATGTTAGGAATGTTAGTTATGTATCCTTGTTATGCACCCTAGGATTTAAATTGTGATAGACTTGGGTGGGAGTGTGGTATATTTATATAGTGTTTTTATATTCCCTAATTCATTTTTATGTGTTTTGTATGAAGTGGGAGAATAAATGTATGTTAAAGGTATGGATCCATTTGGTAATTCTTGATAGTGATGTGGGGGATTTGATTAGTTATGTGACAGTGCACTGTTGTAATGAGGTTGATGATCGAGTGGATGAAATAGTTATCCCTGATAGAATTGTGATGTGATGATGATGATACAATTGAGGAGGGTAAATTCTATAATGGTAGGTAGATTCCAAAAATATAGACACCCAAATAACTAATGAGAGTCTCAGTAGCTGTACAGTGGCCCAACCAATAGATTTGAATACCATAGTGAGTTCCCTGTAGGTGTATAACTAACTATTGATATAGATATGTTTAGTGAGTTACATGTGAGTTGACAACTACTTTTTATGGAGATATTATTAGTTAGTTCCATATGGGTGGATAACTACTTATATATGGAGATATATTTAGTGATTTCCCTATGGGTGGATATCTAATAAATAGTGTTGATGAGATTATAGTAAGTTCTCTAATGGTGGATAGCAACTTAGGGATGTGGATGTTGATGTATATTTTCAATTATCCTCCGATATGTGGATATCTTATTGGTATTATTATTGTATTGGTGAGATATCTATGTATGGAAATATATTTTTTGAATATTGCAAATAGGTCCCAATGGGTGGACCACTTCTTGGTCCTTATATATTAATTATTGAGGGTTGTTGTGTATTCATGGTTGTGTGATGGTAATAATGTTATACACCAAAAATTGGGTTGGTTGTATTATTTGGAATAGGGAAGGTTGGTTAGTTAATATATGAGAGATTTTTTTATGATTATTTTATTTTATTTATTTTGTACACTAATGCATTAGTATATTTCATTCACATGGACACAAGTGACTTTTGATGGGGAACCTAATGAGTATATTTATATGATCTACTATATTTCATATATACTTTTTTTAGAATATCATGATAGATTGGTGGTGGTGTCAAGTGACCTTAGCTCTTGACACAAGATACTTGATGGTAGAGGTGGATTGTATTATACCTTACATAAGGTATAAAAGAGGAAATAGACCTCATGGTTATTTTTCTATTTATGGTTTGGATTTATCTAACATGAAAAAGAATTGGTATAAATTATTCAGGTATTTTATATTAGTGATTTATAGTTTTCATTCATAAAGGGTTATACATTCTATATGTATGAAATTATATAACTTTAGTTCTAGTTTCTAACTCATTCCCAATAAAAAACAGGGTTTTATGGACATACTCAAACCCATTTTTAGCTCAATTGGAGTCCTAGAGGGGGTGGATCATGATAAAATAGTACCATATCGAGTGTTTTTAGTATGGTTTTTGGAGTTGGAATTGGTTTGGATGGTATATTTTGTAATTTCGTTGTATTATTTTAACCTTATATGTGAATTAGAGTAGAAAAATTAGCTTAACATAGAATGGACCCTATGATCATACCATAGACTTTGTAACATATGAATAAATAATTCATGAATATTATACTTACTATAGAGTGTAATGATATATGTGAATTCATGTTACGTATAGTTATATTTCATGATGATTGTTCATACATTGTTCTTAGGTTGAATACCCATGTGGGGGTGAATTATATGGAGGTGTTGTTAAGCATATAGATAATATAGTAGTCGTTTAGACATTCCTTTTGTGTATGTGTGTTTCAAGTCTATAAATCCTTTGAATTATTTTTTTTAAAAATTAAAATAAACTTTATGTAAATTTTATTTAACTTTAAGTTTCTTCTTGAGGGTTTTTTATTGTGGAGAATTAAAAATTCAATAAAATTATTTTTGGAGGATTTTTGGGTGTAAATATAAAGATATGAGTTTTAATTATAGATTATATTAACTGGATTTATAAACATTGTAAAGTTGCAGGAAGAAATTCATTATAATATGAGGAACTATGTTGAGTTCATGGAAATATGATGAAGAATATTTTTATACAATTACAACTAATCACAAATAATGTGTAATTCCACAGTTATAAGATTTCTTATAAATATAATTTTATCTTTAAGGATATAAAGAACATAGAAAAGTATAATTTTTGAGCTTTTAATCACTTAAATACTAAAATATCTTGTTTTCATGAGAGTGATTTCGAATGTATTTTATTTCAAGTTTGTTTTACTAAGAGTTTGAATTATGTGTACTTCATTGTAAATTAATTGTAACTCTCTAGATATAATAATTTTTTACAATAAATTGAGATTTATGACTTTTTTAAGTAAGTCATAGTTATGTTTCTAATATTTAAAATCATGACATTTTAAGTTTTGGAAGTAAGTTTCTATCAATTGGTGTAATCAAGGGCTTCCGATTATGGAAGATAGAATAACCAATTTTATGGTTTTATAGTTAATGGATTCCAAGGATATGAAAATATAGATACCTACTGATGGGTTTACATTCATTGAAAATAAGTTTTTTGGAATAGGTATACCATGAATCAGGTTTAAATATTCTTCTTTCACTTTGTGTAAATGTTTTATTTTATAATGTACTTTATGGTATGCTTGGTTTCTTAACCAGTACTCCTAATTTCATTTTATTTCCAATTTGTTTAAAAGTTATTTACTTGTTTATAATTCTAAAGTGTTTAAAAAATTTGTTTGATATTGATAATTTTTTGAAGGATTTTATTTTCTTTATGCATATTAGTTTTACTCTAATATTTTTATGCATTGATCAGAAGATCATATCTTCCAATATTTTTACAATTGAGGTGAAGAAAAATTGAAGTTAAGTTTTTAAAAATAAAATTCACCCCTTATTATAATTTACCTTACCTACATATATGAGACAATATTTGGTATTAGAGAAAGACTCTATGTTTGAGACTGATCCTCATCTCATTATTTTATTTTTTATTCTATTTTCAGAATTTTATTCTTATTTTCCTTACACTAATGGTTTAGTGAAGAAAAAATAATATTTTTTCATGATGTTATGTTTTCCTATTGGTTTTATATAAAATTTAAATACAAATATAATGAAAATATTTGAGGGTGGTGATTATGAGTATTTGTGAGATATAATGGAAACTTTTGTTATAAACACAATAGTATAAAATTTTCTGATGTTGACCTAAATTTGAAAAAAAAATTAGAGATATAAGTATAAAGTTTTTCTCATGATTAGAGTAATAAATTTCAACAAAATTTCCAAGTGAGAATTACACTTTTTTGTTTGATTCAAAAAAACATATACATCTAGGTTTCCTCGTGTAGAATAGCACATGGTATGTAGAAGAATCTAAAAGTAACACATTTTTTAACTTCAAAGGTTAAAAAAATCTATTCTTATAGTGGGTTATCAATATTTTGATTTTATTCATGGTTAGAGTGTTACTTAAAAGATTCAAAGACTTATTATAATTTTTAACAACTTACAATCTCTTAGATAGAAGTAGTTATTAGATAAACATCTTATATAGAAAGTTATAGATATACTTTTGAATGAGTTGGATTCAAAAAGTAATATTATTGATGAAACAAATAATATTACTAAATTAAGTCTAGGAAACCTTATTGGAACTCTTATGAAATATATAATTATTTTAGAGAGGGATTAGGAAAAATAAAATTTGAAAAATGGAGTTTCATTTTCACTAACTTCTAGAGCTTCAAATTTATTAGGAAATAATTTGAGGTGTGATGTTAAAATATTTGAAGATGATAGTTTTTTAGAAATTAATGAGGATGTATTTTCATATATGAAATGGATAATTTTTTGGATTGGTAATTTCAAATAATATTTATGTAAAAACATGAGAGAAAAAATAGATAAGAAATATTATTTAGAAACTATTTATTATGAATGTAGGAAACCAAGATTCATTTGTATGAACTAACCATAGTATAAGAGATGTAATAAAAATTATTATAATAAAAATTCAAAAACGATATAAAAAATATTTTGAAGGAATTATATAAATAGAGCACAATTAGAGTAGATAATTCTTCTGTATCTCATCAAATGAAGGTGATTAAAGTTGGAAGATGACTTATTTTTATGAAAAAATATGAATGAGAAAAAAAGTGAATATTTTTTCAGTAAGGGAAAAAATATTTAAATTTTATATTAGTATTATTTTAACAATATTTTAGTAGATTTATTTATTGAGTAATAAGGTGATTATGAATGTTTTTCTTATTCTGATGATGCTAATAAAGTTAAATCTTGAGAAGAATTAGAATGTTTTATTTTTAAAGTTAATGACTCTTATGAAAAGATATAAATAAGATATTCTCAATCTATGGGAGAGCTCTCAGTGATGGATCTCGGCGATGAACCATAGCTTATGGTTGAGGATGGATCCCACCCTTCTTAGAGGTGGGGGGGAGGATATTTTTGGTTCCACCACCTCTGGTTACATGGGAGGCATTTGTACCCTTCTCTAAACCTAGATTTCTTCCTAAGTTCTTGTTGATATATTTATGCATGAAGGTTCTAGATCTTCATCTTGGGGATCCCTAGCTCTCGATTTTGTTTTTGTAATTTTCTAAGTCTTAGAACTTCCTAGATTTGACCCTGGTGGCTCTCTTCAATCATCGAAGGCCTTTGATTGATGAATTTGACCGCTTCGTGTTTAGTAACTTGGATTTTCAAGATCACGTGGTTGTGGGTTTGATCGGTAAACTTCATCTGATAATAAGTTTTTATCTGGAGGATGATTTAATTTGCGCATGGTCCAGAGATCCTCACAGATGTAACGGATTCATGTTCTTTCCTCTCCTATGGTCATTTAATCTTTGTATGAATTGGGACTCACCTTCCATCGCGACCTGGTTAAGCCTTCCTCAACTTCCATTTCCATTTAAAAAATAGTAATAATTCATATGTTAGGGAATTTGGTGGGTCTATTCCTTTGTTCTGATGCCCAAACTTCTTCTGTGATTCATCCTATAAATCTGTGCTTATGTGTTGAGGTGGATGTTTCGAATCCACTGGTTGAATTAATATGGATTACGGTTGGTGAAGAATTCTGATGGAGGCAAGATGTTGTCTTTGTGTTGTGGGTTAATTACTACCCAACATACCACTGACTAGGTCATCTAGCTTATAACTTTTGTAGTGGATCCAAGAATTATGAACTAGTGAAGAGGATTATTAAGGTCTCTAGATAGGGAAAGAAGCTTGTTAATTATGATAAGTCTGAAACTAGATTGGGTGGATCGAATTTGGAAAAATAGGCATGGGTACTTTCTAATCTGATAGTTACTATGGTGTTTGATAGGATGAAGCAGGACCTTATCTTAGGGGCTGGTGTGAATCATGCTGCTATGGATGCAGGTGATCCTAGAGGTAGTACTGGACATGGAGGCAATACTGGAGTGGAAGGTCCTATAGGGGATTCACCGAACCATGGGGAAAGTGGATTTGAGCAGTCCATTGTTAGCAGGTAAGATGTTGGATTGATAAAAAATGATGATGTTGGGCCTAATGAGGGTGAGATGCACTTGAATTCAGTCTGTGGTGGGAAAACCAATGATGAAACACTTCTTTTTCTACCTGTTAAGGAGCCTAATTTTTAGTTGCAATCCGATAATGGGTTGAAGATTGCAGTTCCTACTTGTAACTGATTTCAAGAGATGGAGCATGACGAGATCTCACATGTGGAGGAGAGTTCTCAAATGAAGTAAGGTAACAATATGAAACTTGTTTTAGATGGTGCAATACTGAAGGAGGTGAATGTTGGTCATGAGTTTTTATAGCATCCATAATGTTTGGCCATGATTGATTCTAATGGGAGATATGAGCAAGACTAGAGGGTGATAGATGGTTACCAAGCTATTCTTGTCCCTGGAAAATGGGGGTATGTCTCGGATAGTGATAAGGAAAATCATAGTGATATGGTTAGGCCTTCCAATATTGATGTTTTCAAGGATGGGAAGAAGAAGTCTAGAAATGAGGAATCTTTCACAACAAACAGAAGGTCGAGGAAAGAATACTCTGATTTTCCGAATCTGATGACCACTAGGTCCTCTATCAATAAATCTTAGAAGGATCTGATATCTTTGGAGAAATTTAACCTTATAAAAAAATATTCCAAGATCCTAAAGCACTATGAAATCTCAGAATGGGAATCGACCACTACAGAGGAAGTGATTTATCATGGATTTAATGATGGGTTTGACTTTTATGATATGTAAGTGACTTTTCTGGTTTGTTTTTCATGCTTTATATACTTTTATTTTATTTTAATAAATGGTTAGTGTCTATCCTCTGACTGAGATTTTCTAGTAAAAAGATATAAAAAACCTAAATTGGACTCAAGGATGATGTGTATGATAATAAAACTTAGCTAATTAAATTCAATAATGAGGTTTCAAAGTTAAATTCTAAGCATGGTAATAAAATTTATAAATACTCAAAATCTAAAGGTGAAATTGGTAAACATGATTCTTAGTTAAAAGAAAAGAATAATTATGTTCATTAAATGGAATATGCTTTAGAAAAATTGAAAAGTGAGAATAAAAAACTTTTCTAGGAGTTGGATAATAAAAGAGAGAATATTTCAAAGTTTACTTTAGAATTAAATGGAAAAGGTGTTATTAAATCATTGTAATATCATTGTAATTCAGACAATCAAAAGAAAGTAAATCATGAGAATAAATTATTGTTTTCAGAATATAATGATGATATTAAAAATCTAAATATGTAATTTTAATGCTTGAAGAATAAATTTACTAACTTCACTATAGGATTAAAGTCTCTTGAGAAGATGCATAGTCTGTTGAGGACCAAAATTATGTCTTTTGGACTTGAGAATAAATCCACTTTGAGATCAATATATCAATCAAATTACTTTGTGTCTATAAAATCACCTATCTAATATATTTGTCATAGAGAAGTTCACTAGAGTAAAAACTATTCTCTAAATAGAGTACAATAATTTGGAGTCCTGAGAGATTTCATTTCAATGGAATTGGATCCCTAAGAGAACTAGATGGGCAGACAAATATGGTTTCTAAAGGTCCTATTCTCAAACACCTATAAAATGATGAAGGTATATCTTATAAAGAAAAAAAATCAATACTGGAAGTCACTATATACCAACAACTAAAATATTATATTCAGTACTAAGTAACATTCATATAAAGTTTATAGGAACTTGTGTTTTTTTCAATTTGTCATTTATATTATTTTTTGAATTATCTTATATATGGTTTTCTGTATCTATTAAACTCTCATGTTAAGAGGTATTTTTTCTATTTTTAGTTATATTTTTCGTACATTATAGTTATTATATTCTCTATTATTTTCTACATATGATATAAAATTTTACAAAATTAATTTTCTAGAACTATCTTCATAAAAATGGATTAATTGATTAATATCATAGATAATTTAAGGGAAGTTTATTTAGATTTAGTCTTATCATTTAAAGATTGTATTTAATTAAATTTATTATTATACAAATAATTATTTTATTTTATATTATTTTTACTTTTTCATTTACTTTATAGGAAGGTTTTGTATTTTAATATTTTTCTAGAATTTAAAATTTTAAAATTTAAATTTTGGAAATAAAATATTTTTTAGATTTTGGTATTATCTTATTTTTCATGGGTTTTTGAGTTACATTGTATGAATACCCTATAAATACTCATATTGTCCTAAAGTTATTTATCTGTTTTCATTATGAAAGGTTTTAGGTTTTTCAGTCAATAATTTCTATGTTATTGTTTATCTTATGTTTCTTGTATAGAATCTCCCATAGAAATCACAATAAGGGAAATCATTATGGAAAAAATAGTTGATCATATGAGATATGATTTACATGATTCTTTATTGAAATAATTTTTAATCTTTCAAGGATAAAAGGACCTAGTCTTTATAGGTGAACCTAATGAACAGTTTTATCCATGTTTTATCTAAGACTTATATAGAACAAATATTTTTGTTGTGAATGGTGCTGTTATGAAAGTTAAAAATTCTTTTTATGATGTTGAGTTTGTTCACTCTATAAAATAGTTAATAGATTTTATATTGTTATTTATTAAATGATATTCCTTTTTACTAAAAACATCTAATTTTATTAGGTTCTTTCATTAATTATAAAGTGCAATATGGTCATGTTCTACTCAAAGAAAACTTTCACGAAATGAATACCTTGTAATTTGAAGGTTGAATAGTGTTTAATTGGGTTCTATATTTTCTTCATCTGAGTGAAGGAGACAATGATACAGTACAAATTCAAGATTTATATATTTTATATTTTCTTTCCAATATGAGGGTTTTAATTTAGTTACATTCATATGTAATTATTTTGAAGCAATATTTTCTCGTATGATAAAGTTAAAAATTCTAACTTATGTGAGGATATTAGACAAATTTATTGTGAAGTTATTATCAAAGAAAGCAATTTATGATCTTGGTATTGATAAGAGGGTAAATAAAAATCCTCTAAATTCAAATATAATTTCTAAAATGAAGCTATAATATGTTCTAGAATAAATAATATTTGTTGATATAGGTTTATAAGTTGTACCTCAGAAGAAAGATGTAAAAGAAAAGAAGAAATCCTCATAGAAAAAGAGAAAGGAATATAATGACATAGTTTAGGATCTTCCTCAATATCATAAATGGATAATAAATAATTAAGAGTTTGGGGTTATTCATGTAAAGTATATGGATAAGGCATAACCAGTTTAATTGTCACTAAATAAAAGGTTTGTTTTTTTGGAATCATTTAATAAAAATTAAAAAATAAAAGTATCAAATGTCATACATACATCAAGTCTATTTGTAGAATAGTTAACCCCTCCCTCCAACCCCCTTATATTCAACATAAATATTCTTTTTTTTATTTTTCATCCCTACGGTTTCAAAAAATTCTTTTAAATCATTTTCTAAGATTTCAATGTCAAGAGGTTCATTAGAAGATGAAATCACTATTTATGAAAACGTAGAAAAATCATCAAAAGTTGTTTTCTAAAAATAGAAAATAAAAATTCATTTAAATCATCTAACCAAAAAAATTAAAAGATAAAATATTTGAGGAAGATTAATCGTCCAAACTAGTTGATGTTTTGAATGTTTCCCCATTATGAAATGGAATATCACTTACAAAATTTATCAAAGAAGAAGAAAAATAATCTTCAAGTAAAAGTTCTTTAAAACTTATAACAAGAATTAAGAGGAATTGAAATCATCAAGAATATTTAATTAGTTAATTTTATAGGATGTAAAATATTATCTCCATTATTTTATAGATTTATTTGAATATAAATCAAATAAAGAGTATCATTTTAAAAATTCATACAACTCAAACCTTGAGGGAAGTTCATAATTAGTGGGAAGAACTAAAATTTGATATATTTATTTCCAAAAAAATAATGTGAAACTCATTTCAATGGTTTTAAGAAATTCATTAAGTGTGATAAATTTTTCGATAATGAAATTTAGTATCTAATATAGTGTAATGAGAAGAGAAGAAAAGAGTTTGATCAAATGGTTTATTTTATCGGATATCTAAATTAAAGAGTGGAATACATTGAACATAAATTGAGGGAAGCTGAGTTAAAGATAGAATACCAATTAATAGTGGTTTCATCTTTAAAAGAATTAATCGAAAATAAAATTTTGAATTAGGTTGGCTAATATCAATAATGGAGAATCTTGAGACTAACAATGAAGTCTTGAGAATATAATCACAAAATCTTCTCAAAAATATTTAATTTCAAATTATTGATGATTCTATAAACATAAATTTCAAAATATATTGACATTTTTTAAATAATATGGTATTTTCTATTGAATTTTAAGTTTCCCATTTCCTAAAAGATTTCATTTTTAATCACTCAAATGTTATTATTTTCCAATGCATAAATTATTTTATTAATGTTATATTTTTTTAAGAATAATTTAAATTTAAATGATAAAATTTATCTAAAAGAGAATAAAGTTGTTTATTTATTATTTCAAAATCTTACATCAAAATTTTAAGGGGGTAAAATTAATTAAAAACCTTTCATTTATAAAAAGGATGTTCAATTTTAAAATCAATGAAATTTATATTTAAGGGGGTTTATTTTAGAGTTTTTAGTGTGTCTTGTGCTTTTCAAAAATGGGTATATTTTTTATTCTATGAATCTGATACATTATTTTTCATTAGAATCACAAAACACATCATATAAAATTTATTTAACTTGAATTTTTTACTTGATGTGTTTTGGGGGAATGGAATAAAAATCTGGTAAATTTAATTCTAGAGGATTTTAGTAAATATGAGTCATAATTATACATTACATTCACTATATGTATAGGAAAAATAGAGTTTCAAGGATTAATTCATTGAACGATGAGGGGATATAATGAGTTCATTGTAAGAAAGTGAAGAAGATTCCAATGTAGTTACATATAGTCTATAAGAATGCATAATTAAACAATATTGGGATTTCCTATAAATAAGACCACAACCATGAGGACTAAAAGAACATTTAAAAGTACACATTTTTATCTTAAAATAACATAATGTCTAAAATTAATTTGTATCAAGAGATCACTCTAAGTTTTATTTTATTTCTGAGTGTTTTTTGAAAGAGATTATCTTATGAGGCTTTAATTATGAAGCTCTTAGCACTTTATAGTTGTAATCATTGTGTTTCAAATCCATCAAATTTAAGGGATTACTAGATGATGATAGATCTACATTTTCAATAATTTATATTGTAAGCATTTTAGTTGTGGAAGTGATATTTTTTTTTGATTATTTTGGTCAAGGGATTTTGGGTGTGGAAGATATAATACCCCTTTTGATGGGATAATAGTCAAGTGATTTTGGGGATGGGAATATAGATATTCCTTTTAATGGTTTACAGGCTAGTACATTCTGATGTTTTGAATAGTATTCCTTGAATTAGGTTTAAGTAATCCCATTTCAATTTGGTTAAAAGTATGATGTTATAATATCCATTAAGGGTTGGTTAATTTGTTAACTAGTGTTCTACATTTCATTTTATTTCAGTTGTGTTTAAATTTCTTTAATTTTTTATATTTATATTATGCTGATACATTTTAATAATGTTATTATAGTTTTAATTTACACTATGCATATATTATTTACTCTGATATTTTTTTGGGTTGATTGAAAGATCATATCTTTCAGGGTTTTTACACGTAAGGTGCAGAAAATTTATAGTTATATTTTTTGAACTTCAATTCACTCCCCTCTTATAGTTTACCTTCCTTTCATATCTGAGACAATATTATATTCAAGGACTAAGTTAATACTATATGTATTAGTTAAACTAGTTATATGATGTCATCATGAGGCCTAGTAAGAGGATATCTGAAAATAACCTAAGTTTTTATGTTGAGAGTGTAACCAAAGTCTTGGTAGGATTAGATGTTGGCATTAAGAGATTCCCAAATATAAATATTATCAAAGTATAATGGTCTTATTTCTAATAATGAGAATGAGTTCTAAATAGATGAAATTAAGATATATTTTCATCCAATACAAGTGGAAGATATGCACTATTTTCCTTTGAACATGAGTCAAATATGTGGTTCAACATGTCAGTGTTAGAACAATTTCGTGGGAGAATATGATGTATCTATGATTGGATAGTGTTTATTTCAAGTGTTTTTAAGGAAATAGTTGTTATTAAAAACATTTAGTCTTGAGTGGTTATAGGAGATACTAGTGATACAGTTGTCTAATTCATCTATTTAGTAGTCAATTTTATGTTTCATAGATTTTATTAAGTATTTTATTGATTATATTACTGATCATGAGTTTATATCTTGACATTTTTATGGGGATTTAAGTATAGAGATTCATATGTAGTTGGGAATATTTTTCCTGAGTTCCTTCTCAAAGATATAAGAAAAGGAAAATATAGTGGATAAGTTTTCTATTAGTATAGGATTTCTTTATTTAGAGTACCTAGAACTTTTTGTATAGTGATTGTACTAGTGAATGTACAAAAAAATTAGGTATTTGAGGTTTAAGTGAGGCCATGGAATTCAACTACTATTGTGAACTCATTTCTCTAGTTTGTACTAGAGTTGGTGAAATATAAACAACTTCTATTTAATTTATGATTTATTTTATTCATGTATTTCAATATTTATAAAATATCTTATCACATCATGATTATTCTTCTACAGGAAAAAGAATGTGATAATTCCCTTTCGGTACTTATCACACTTAAAGTCCATATCAGTTCCATTCTCTGATGAAAACCTAGAAGTGTCAGGGAAGTATTCCTAAATATAAGTTCTATATACGAATGATATCATTTGGTGGGACACAAATGATACATGTTTTCAATGGTGGAGAATCATAGTACATTGGAAACATTCTCATAGTGTACTCTCTTAGTAATCTCTAGTGCATGAGATTATGAGAACATGACCCACTAATTGGAAATATATATTTATGTGTATCATTGGATATTTCTATATGCATACTTCTATAATGATCCTTTAAATTTAATATTATTATTATTACATATCATAAGTTGTGTACTTTGATGTAATAATGAAAACCATGATGACATATTCTTGTGGTGAGGTGGGATATGTTGGGTGTGTCATGTGTGAAGTTGTATTAAAAAATAATATGAGAAATAATTGATTCCTTATATTATTTAATGGAAGCTAATATATCTGTCTCTTTAATGGGGATATAATTTCTTAATTAAGTCTATGATCATGTTAGTTTTGTTGGAAAGTTAATTTTTGGATAGTCAAAGAAATAGAAATTGACCATATAGGTTAATAAAGCTAGCATGAAACCATCTTGATTAGAGGTATCGAGATAAAGGTATTACATTACATGGAGTTTGTTTTTATAAGGTTAAATGTCATTGTAACATTAAATTATTTATCTATGGGACTCATGGTGTGTTGTAAGATGATTTCCTTGTAATTAAGGTAGTGTATCCTAATGCCACTAAGAAAGGGGCTTGTAGGGTCACAAACTAATGGTATTCAAAACCACAATTAAATTATATATAAATTTAAAATATTGGATAAATATTATTCTCATTTGTTGTTCAATAATTATTCATGTCGGTTTGATCATAAATATTTAATCACCAGTTTTTTGAGATAATATATACTTGAGAGAAATATTTAATAAATATTTATTCATCATATAATTATTTATTTAATTGTGTTAATAAAAAATATTTATTTATTATGATTTATTCGCAAGGTAAAAAAATATTTATTTATTTAGTTACATGAAATAAATATTCATTCACTAATTTCAGTGAAGATAATATTTATATATTTATTGGAGAATAATGAAATTATATTTATTTAATTAAATAAATAGTCATTATTCACGGACCAATAAATATTTTGGAGGATTAGATGGCCAAGTTTAATAGTCTGGGGAGAAATATTATATTAAATATTATTTTAATAAATTTCAATTTATTTATTCAATATATATAATATATATTTTATCCCTAATTTAGCATATGTTAAATAAATACTAAAAATATTATTTTTATCTAGATATGGGGTTCACGAAGAATTGTGAAAATAATAAGAGCCCTTAGGAAATTATTTATTTTATAACCCAAGAAGTATATAAACCCAATTATGACATTTTTTTCAATGTAAATCCACATTCTTTAGTTGTTTTCAATGAATTCTAGGCAGAATCCTATAAAGCCTTAAAGAGTTTTTATCTCTAGAACAATCTAAATAATGTAGAAAAATTACCCTCCTCTACTAGTGTGAATCCATTCTACCTTTAAGGATTCTATTTCAATCAACATCAATCGTCGTAAGTGATAGATTCATCTATTCTAGAACCCAGTTAATTCTATAGAAACAATCGGAGGTTCATAGAGCATGTGTGGATCACCACTAGAGGGAATCTATACTTGATTCTTATAACTCAATGATGGTAAAACAAGGGTGTTTTATCAATTAATCAATGAAGAAATAATTAAAAAAATATTAATTAAATTAATTAATTTTAAATTATATGTTAACAATTTATCTCTTTTTGGATTCTAGGAATGTATTTTTATCAAGTTCTGAAGAGAAATATGGACAAGATGATGCAAAAAAATAGGCATGAGCCTGGCTACTTCTATTATTCCTCAAAACCTAAAAGTGATATCAAAGGGAGTTAACATAATAATTTATAATAATTTATTATTTTCTGTTTATTATACACAATTGTTGTTAGTTATTTTCATTTATTTTATTTATTCTTTAATCCTGAGTTTAACTAACATGTTTTTTACATATTAATTATTTTTATTCAAGTTAAATATCATATTAAAAATATTAAAAATGGATGATGAATGATCAGAGATTCCCTCTAGGGTTGATGAGTGTAACAACCCTAGATTTATTAGTAATATTGGTTTCTTGAATAAATGTGTGTTATATTATATTATACAGTATTATACACAAATAGTATATAGAGAAACTAAAAAAACATTAATCCATTAATGAAAATTGTAACGTTAGTAAGAAAATAAACACATTAAAATTCCAAATATTAAAAGGGGAAAATATATAAAATAGAAAAACTACAATGGGAAATTTTGGATCACCCTAATCTGCTATAATCGTCATTCTCACGAACAGTGCTATAGAGGAAAAGATAGAACATTAGTAAACCAATCGACATATTAGAAAAGGAAAATATAGAACCATGGAAGGAATTTTAATAAATTTTGAATGAAGAGAAGAAATTTTATTTATAGGATGAAATATGACCATTGGAAGAGTAATATTCATATTTTAATAGTAACTAAGCCATTGGGAATAATAACCAAAAAGTTGGAATAGAAATTTGACCTCAAAAAAATATAATATAATATAAATAATATTTATCATGAGTAATTTTATAAAATATTAGTATTATATTTCCATATGATAAATACCAATATTAAACACTCAAAGAAAATAAAATCACCATTTTAATAAACTGTATTTTAATGTATTTCCTAAAAAACATATTTTTTTATATTAAAATTTAAAATTACCAATGTTATAAAAAAATTTGGTAAAATGGATTTTATTTTTGTAATCAGTGTATTAAAATATTATAAGCGTTATTTTTTGGTAATTTTCTTAAAAACTTCAATTTTTTGGTAATTTTTTAAAAATATTTCAATTTTTAGGTGAATATTAAAAATACAGTTTTTTTATAACCAATGTATTTTAAATTACATAATTCATGGTTTAATAATGACCTAATCAATTGTATAAATGTTTTCTTGACCTAAAATTTTTTTAATTTGATAAATGTGTCTTTTAAAGTCAATTATAATGTTTTCCAAACCAAAAAATATATTTTCCAAAGCCTAAAGTCTAAATTATTCCATTAAAATAGTACTTTGTCATTTGTTCACATTTTCTTTGTATGAAACTAATAAATTCATATTATAAAGTATTTGTGTAAGGACCAAACCCCAGCTGCCCAGAGTCGGTGCCTTATTTTAATACATTAGCATATAAACAAGGAATCAAATCCCAATGTACAGAGTAGTTTAGTAGTTTTGGAAATCCATATATATACATAAGTTCAACATTAAAACTTGAAAAAAAAACATATAAGTTTTATTGGTAATATCCACCACTCTAAGATTATCCTTGTAGGTCAATCATAAAAACATCTTCATGTCCTGAGAAAATAAAACTTAAGAAAGGGGTGAGCTCAAACGCTTAGTAAGGGTAATCAATACAGCAAAAGATATCATAAACGTTAACAATAGGCATGGTGAATAATTGAAAACACATGCCTCTATAAATAATAAACTTGAACACATTAAGGAAGGAATATTAGCTAAATAAATAATGCCATAATAAAACATAATCATGGGTATTCTACTAGACAAATAACCATGTGAACTTTCAATTACTAGCTTAATAATGAAGGAAGTGCATATGTCAGACATTATGAAACATTTTTTCAAGGCCTCATCCAATACGTCTAAAACTTATTAATGCCTCGGCCAAAACCATATATCAAATTGGAAAAGGCCTTAGTCAATTCCATGACTATTTGTATCATGAGACCTATCGATGCATTGAGGGGCTATAGTTGGACCCACCCGTCACATATTAATTCTAATGCATTCCTCATATGAAAGGGGTGAACATAATCAACATATACATTCATATTGAAACTAACATATGAAATGTAAAAAACTTTCCCCAATCATTGAACATAAACACTAACCATTTTGTGTAATATGGTGAATGGTATCAAAATAGCATATCCATAGTCAGAATAACCAGAAACCCTTCAAAAAAATATTTTAGATGATATATTAATAGATAAACATCAATTAATTATATGTCTCAACAAAGGATGTTGATATAGACCAGTATATTTTTAAATGAGACCATTGAAATAATCTTGAGGAAATAATACTTAAAAATTCCAAAGTGTCACATACCACCTTGAAACATTCAAATCATAATACATTATAATATCATGATAATAAGTAGGCTCTTGATATGATATACCAAAGGGTAGTACATACAACATAAGAAAGAAATAAGTGGTTGTTGACACTCCTTTCATCACAGAATCTAAAGATCGGAAAAGGGAATATCTGAGATCAAAGTGATTCAACCTTTGAAGAAAACATCAAAAATCGACAAAGGAATGAAAAAAGGATCAACAGAAACTGCACCGCGCAAGTTATCTTACTGTCGCGCAAGTACACTTGTGTGACGCTCTTGGTCGCGCAAGTGACTTGCGCGACCTAAGTGGTAACCGCCCGGTAACCGCCCGGGGTCTTCTCCTGCCTATAAATAGACCCTGTGGGTCCCCCATTCGAGAGATCTTTTTTCAGAAACTCGGATTGAAGCTCCCGACGCCCAAGTCTCTTCTCAATGCTTCCGGAACACTTCTAAGGTAATTTCTTACCTAGAACGGAAGATCTAAAGAGAAGAAGGAAGGCCTAAGTGTTGAAACTTATCAAACACTTTCGCGCCGACTTATTTCCTTCAATATAACTTGCGCATCCCTTTTCTGGAAGAACCTCAAGAGGATTCTAAAGGGTTTAAAAAAGATTCGCTCAAGTATTTCAATACTGGTTGAAAATCGCGCAAGTACACCATGTGTCGCGCAGGTATACCTGCGCGACCAATACTTGCGCGCCCACGGAAGACTTCCGCGCCTTTCAAGACTTGCGCGCCCCTATATTTTTGGGTTCCCATCTTGCCCATTTTACCCCTCTTAAGACATTTCACCTTTCCTTTTCAAGATTCAGTCTTCAAGACACTCTTCAAAGCCATTTATGGCCTGATTTCTTGATTTGACTTCCTTATCTGAAAGGAATTATGTGGAATATCTCTCAAAACCTAGTGATTTAAATATCCTTATGTCACTAATTATGGAGAGTTCATTTATTTAACCTCATCCTTTAAGATGAGAGAATCCTTTAACTCGGGCATCCTTCTTTAGGAGTAAGCCCCAAATTCTTAAAGTTCCCAAAATTGGGCATCCTCCTCAGGAGTAAGCCCCAAACCTTAATCCCTAACCTGGGTCTCCTTTTCAGGAATAAGACTCAGTCATAATCTTGGGCTTCCTTTTCAGGAGTAAGCCCCAAGTCCCCTAACCTGGGCCTCCTTTTTAGGAGTAAGTCCCAGTCATAATCTTGGGTTTCCTTTTCAGGAGTAAACACCAAGCCCCCTTAAATTTCTCTTAACCAGTCCTAATTTACCCTTGATTTGGGTTTCCTTTTCAGGAGTAAAACCCAATCATAAGTCCCCTCCTAACTTGGGCATCCTCCTTAGGAGTAAGCCCCAAGATTAGAGTATTCAAATCTCTATGAAGCACATATAACTTTATGGACCCTGTTTATGGATTTTCTCCCTAAAAGTAAATCCTAAACGTTCATCTATCTGGGCAGTCATACATACATAAGCCCCAAACAAATTCTTATGATTGCATCTTTTATGGCACAATTGTCTATTTTTTACCAATAGCTCTTGTTTCTCACACCGAGCATGACTCACGTGAGCTTAGAGTGTAAAAGTAATTTTGACATTCTTCTTTGAGCCATCAATCATAAACATCATACTCCATTACTCGAACTACGTGGGTTCTGATTCTTTTTCCAAAACAAAGGATACGTAGGTAGCCCATTTTTTGGGTTCGATCCCAACTTTGAAATAATCCATGTCCTTCTGAATGACAATAAACTTCAAGTGCCCCACTGAGTGGCTTTAAAACCAGCCTGGTCATCATAATGACCAAGAGACTTTTATATAAATTTTTTGAAGGATACAATTGACCAAGAATCTCTAAACAGATATAGATGATTCTCTATTGATGAAGAACCTCGAATACATATAAAATATTCTCTAAATTTCTTTCATATTTAATCATTGATTTTTAAAACTAAAGGAAAGAGCATTTTATACTTGGTAATGTAATAAGGATTCACGAACATAACTTAAATCTATAAAGAGAGTCCCAGAGTAGACAATAATTCCCCTCAAAAAGGTGTGATGAGTCCGACCTCCCATCCTCTCGACCAAAGAAAATTCCTAAGCCTCATCAGTCTACAAGATAATGAGCACCTGCCTTTGGAAAGTAGGTCCAAACGGATGTGGAATCATTGGATGTTTCCGGTTCTATGAACAAACCCGCTAGAAACTGATCGGAATGTTTGAATCTCCCGTCCAGGAGGTCATCCCCGAAATCCGTGAGGAAACAAAAATGGTGAACCTGACGTGAATCCTTAACCAAGTTAAAGTGATGTTCTTCTTATTTGTTAGGCCCCTTGGGCCAACAAAGCAATCATTGACATATGCTCATCCAAAATATGCAGTGGCCGGATTCATCTTGATTATGTCTGTTATATGGAACAGGCACTCTTTTCTCAAGATCTTCTGCAAAATGGCTTTCCTTAAATTCACCTCTGTGAATGCTGCTGCTGTGAACACCTCTACTGTGAGGTCTGCTGCTGTGAAAACCAATGCTGCTACTCCTGCTGGAACGTCGTCCGCTCTGAGGATGACATCACCAACTCAGCGTCTTCAACACTGGGTTTCTAATGCACTGGTTAAGGAGTACCGTCTCAACGGTACTATCCCAACTCTGGAGGCCGCTCGTCAAGCCCTCCAAGTTAACAACTCTACCTGGTCGTCCGGACAACGGCGGCCAGCGATCAAGAAGCAGGCGGTGCTGACTACCGTCTCCAACTGTTTCGGGTCGTTATCCCCGGAACACAATTTCCATTCACTCCCTTACTCTGAGGAAGTGAATGAGCAGGTCCCGCAGGACCTTAATTCAAAAAGACAGGAGTCCTTCCCAAGGTCTCCCATCAACAATCGCCGCCAGACTCATGCGGTAGTGCTCCCTCAACATGATGAGGGTACCGACTCCAGGAATTCAGCTCAGGTTCCTCGAACCCGAGCAGGCAAGATGAACCGCCAGAGACGGAATCCGGTTAACAATAGGCAGGTTGTCATCCCTTCCATCTCCGGAGAAGTCCACCAACCTAACTTGGTGGCAAACAACGAGCAGGCATACACACCTGTCCGTTTTAATTCCGCTGTCCAGCAGACTCGTCTGGCAGCATCACACCAATCCCGCCAGGCAATTCCGGTGGAGTACCATAGGCAGGAACATACACCTGCTTATACATCACCAGTTAGTCAGCAGGCTCGTCTGGCTACATATGATGGATCTCGTCAACCGCATTTGGCGAAGTGTAATCAGCAGGCACATACACCTGCTAATACTAATCAAGCCTACCAACAGTCTCGCTTGGTAGCGCACGGAGAAGTCAGTCGGAAAGCCCCGACGACAAACAGGTGGCAGACTCAACTCTCTGCCTCCACACATGAGTACTGTCAGGATTCACTGACAGGAAAAGGAGGACAGGAGCAGGCACATACACCTACTCCAAGCCCGGAATGGACGTATATCCTCGTTCCGGCGGCTGAAGTCACCAAACATATTTTGTCAATGGTGAAAGAGCATAAGCAAATTCTTGCTCATATTCTGGATGCTTGCCAGGATATCATAACAGCTTCAGCATCATCTCAGGGACAGACACATAAATCTATCCCTAGCAATGGAGTGACACATAAACGATTCACTCCGGAACAGACACACACATCTGTTCTAGTCCAAGAGGTTTATGGGGCATACTCCCCCATATCAAACAGACAACCATGTCAGGCACATACACCTGATTTGAGTGAATATTGTCAGCCTAACCTGACCATCTTTCCTGATCAGGCACATACACCTGCTCAGAGTAACCACTTTCGTCAACAAGTGGTTTCTAAAGTGAGTAAGAAGGCATCTAAGAAAAAGATCCGCCCAGCACAGTCAGGAGATCAAAGGCCAATCTGCAACAAGGCCTTGCTCGATGCTGGAGTTATTGAAGCCCTCATACATTTATCTGTCGGAATTCAAGATTCTACTCCCTCAGTTCTCAATAACGGGAACATTAATTTTGAAGGTCTTCAACAGACACTTCCTCATGAAGTCTTGCTTCATGAAAGTTAATTCAATCTTGAAGTTTCTTCTTCAGATGAGAGCTACAGGAACCCTCTGTGTGGTCAGAAGACCAAGGAGCAAGAGATTTCATCTTTTGCTGTAACCCATCATGACGGTCCTCCTCATGGTGATGAACTTCGCTGCGAAAGTCCTCTCCGCAGTAGTGATTCACGTTGTCTCGAAAATTCTTCAGAAGGCAATGTAGTTACGAGAAAGCCCTCATATCTCGAGGCACTTGCAAACGTAAACCAGTCATGTCTGATTCTTTACTATTGGCAGGTGAAACTATTTCTCCATCAAAAGATATCCTGGGGTTCAGGTTATTCTTCGAACCATCCCTGGGTCATTCATCTTCCAGCATGAATAGTGATCTCTCTATCAATCTTGTTGAATCTGATGAAGCAACAAGGAAACACCAACTCTGGTCCAGACAGGTAGAAGAATCTTCATTTAATGATAAAGAGGAAATGCTGAACATGAGGAAAAAACTGGCAAAAGGTGAAGTACCAGTCATGTTTTGGCCTTTGGCTGACTCCCAGTACGACATTCCAAAGATGTTGACGGATGATGGAATCCATGATATTCGTCTCAACATATGGAAGACTCTTTGTCAATTGAAGAAGAAAGTATTATCTTATGATGATTATGAAAATCATATTAAGATAATAGAAGGGTTACAACGCCAGATTGATTTGGTATCTCTATCAGTCTCTCGGTATCCGAAGGATGAAAAGAAACAAAGAACCCTTCAATGTTCATGCCTTGGAGCACTAAGAAAATTGCGTCAGTTAATTTCCAATGCTCCATTTGATGTTCATATCAGAGGATGGGGTGTTCACGGAGCACTACATTTCATAGTGCTTTCCAGTCAGCAAAGCCCGCTGAAAATGGTCTCATGCAATGTTATTGCCCAAGGCCGGCCACAGTCAATGGGATTTGTTCATAATCAAAAGCTTGCTCAAGAATAGGCTTCAACTAGTTCCTCTCAAAATCAAGTATATAGAGAACAAGTTGTTGAATTACTCCTACATCGAGCAGGCAAGAATATTGCACAAGCCTCTCGTCTGGAGCAAACACGTCATCAAATGACAGAAGTTTCGGAAATCATCCAACGGTCTGTTAAACCAGGTGATAAAAGTGGATATAGGTTAATGCATCCAGCTAATTTATGAACTAAGATTCGCAAGATCAAGAGAGATTTTAAGAAGATCACAGACATAGAATGTCAAGAGACACCCCAGCTTGTCAGACTGGGGACTTCTCTAACCCAACCCTCAGAGTCAACAAATGGGATTCGAGAAGTTGAGCGGAAGCAGCAGGAACATCCCCAGTCCACCGGACTGGGGAATTTTTCAAATCCTCAATCCCTCCCTCAGAGAAAGTCAGTATTCTCTCGATTAGGGAATAAGCCTCAAGAGGAACGAAGAGCCAAGCTATCAGGAGATTCTCTCCAAGTGACGGTTCTCCAAGAAGTTCTTGAGGGATCAAGTCAACGGAATGTCATGTCTCATCATGGACATGGAAGAAAACAATATCACAGAAATGCTGATAGAAAGGATTCCATGCAATATGCATCCATTAATGTCATCAATGTCGTTGCTGCTGATTCACCAGATGAAGCTCAACCAGAGGGATCAGACGAAGAGGTTCCCGCTCAAGAAGTTGCGCACACAGACCTAAATGAAGAAGGTGTGCGCACACGTAATCAAAGGCTTACCCAAAATCTGAGTATTCCTTCAAGTAACCCACTTCCCCCTCTCCGAAAAGGATCCAATAAGGGGGAAGGAAAGAATCAGGTTACTTCTCACCCTTCCTCTGAAGGAGGTAAATCACTCTCATTAGAGAAAAGATTTGCACAACAGGAGGAAGAAATGAAAGAATTAAGAAGGTTGAATGCAGAACTACTTCAGAGTAGTCTTCTTCTTAAGGATGCTGAAGTCCGACAGCCAAAGGAATTTATTGTAACTACTGAGATGGATCAGGAATATTCTCCTTTATCAGTACACCCTCAGAGGTCTAATCCTATGGGTCAAACGCAACAATGGTTGGCAGCACTACCATCAGTTGCAGCACCAACCACCACATCTTTCCAAGCTCCATTCATCGCACCTACCCAAAACCAAGTTCAACCTGATGTTTCTCAAAAGATAATAACTACTATTGAGTCATTAACATCTCGGTTAGAAACTATGGAAGGGAAATGGGCGCAAGTTCAACCTGAAAAGAAAGTTTACCCTGAATGGGTAGATTCAATTTCTCCTCCATCCAGTTTTGGAAACCCTGTTTTCCCTACTTTCAATGGATCAGGCGACCCCGAACAACATTTGACGCATTACATGTCTTTTTGTGATCCTATGATGGGAACTCCAGAGCAGCAAGAAGCAGTGAAACTCAGATGCTTCGTGCGAACCTTGCAAGGGCCAGCTTTTGTCTGGTATACAAGCTTGCAATCCCGGTCAGTCATTGGATGGGAGGATCTTCGTCAAAAATTCCTTCTTCAGTTTAGCTCAACTTTGCCAAAAATGACAGTTTTCGATCTTACAAACTGCAAGCAAAGGGAGAATGAAAGAGTCTCTGATTTCATTGCTCGTTGGAAGGGATTAACGTATTCCCTGAGTTTAGCACTCCCTCAGGAGGAATTGTTGCCAATATGTGTGGCAAATTTGCGTGACGAATTACGCACGCCATTGATCCCTGTGAAATACACAGGAGGTTTTCGAGACCTTACTTCAATCGCTCAACAGATTGAAGATTCCCTTATACAGGCTAAGGTTAAATCTCGTATAATTCCATTAGCTTCAGGAAGGAGAATGGGTAAAGCGGAAACTGCTACAGTTATGCTTAAACAAGCACCTGTACCTATTTCTACTTCAAAACCTCATCTTCTCGAAGAGATCCACCTCCTGAACGCCAACAACAAAGGTTGTTTCATCCAAATGATCAAAAAGATCAACGACGAAAACAATTTGAGGATATAAAGAGTAAAACATACTCTTTCCTAAGTGAGCAAGTTCCTGGTTACTTCATTTTAGCTCTGGAAAATAATTTGGTTCAATTACCAGTGCCCAAGAGGCCAAACGAGGAAGGAGATGAAGATCGTCCCAATTATTGTCCCTTTCATCAAATGTTGGGGCATCCCATCCAGGAGTGTTTTGTCTTTAAAGACCTCCTGCAAAAGATGGTCTACTTGGGACAAGTCAAATTGAAGGGTTCTTCAGCTCATGTAGCGTGTATTACTACTACAGATCCAGAGGAAGGAGGCGAGTGGCAGGAAGTCAAAAGAAAAACTGCGAAAAAATATGATGATTGGATGGTCAGAAAGACAATCAATCGGACCCATTCCATTTTGCGAAAACAATTGAAGAATCCAATTGTGTCTCCTACAAAAGCTGCAGTAAAGCCTCCATCAAAAGATAAATCCTCAAAAGGGCAGCGCAATTCAAAGAAGAAAGAGGAATCAGGAGAAGATGAGTATGTATCAAAGCCTAAATTGTCTTTGACTCTGGAAAATTTCATGTCATCTACTTCAAAGCCACGGGCACCGTCCCACCAAACGGAACAGCATAAACAGGCTAACCAGGCAGAGACTTTATAAGACGAAGAGTTAATCTTTGGTTCTATTAATATGATTCAATTAACAGATCCATATTCCAGTCTTGATGAGACTGAATTCCCTGTATCAAATAAGGGAATCCGAGGAGGTTCTAGAGGTTCAGGATACAGGGGAAGACGTGGATCTTTCCGAAGCCACTACTCTAATTTTACCCCTGCTAGAACTGTATATGCAGCAGAAACCCGTGGTAGAGCCCTTCAGCAAGCTCAAAAAGAACAAGCAAGTTCTTCTGCCAATGGCCAACTCAGTTTTGGCACAGTTATTTTGGAAGACCGATTAAAGGTTCCATCTTCTTTATATCATCAAGTAAATGGATCTAATCAGTCTAATCATCCAAAACCAAGTATGTTTCCAACTTCAATACAATATGCATCAGCTTCCAAAGCATCTGCTTCCAAGATACCTGCTAAACCACATATTCCTATTGGGAAACGCAGACCTCTAGATCAAAAGTATGATATATTGAAACACTTGGCCCAAGTACCAGCCAAGTTATCAATTTTGGATGCTTTGAATCTGTCAAAAGATCTTCGGGAAGCACTCATCGAAGCTTTGTCAAGTCCTCAGGAGTTTGAAGCTGAAATTGCTGCAGCTGAAATCTATCACATAGAGAATAATCCTGCAGAATGCCATGCAGTGATATCTTTTACTGATAAAGATGAAGATGATGTTGTGCATGGGCACATAAAACCTTTGTACTTATCTGGAAAAGTCAATGGTGTAGATGTTCGAAGAGCTTTCATTGACAATGGTTTAGGAGTCAACCTCATGCCCATTCGTACACTTCGTCGATTGGGCCTCATGGAATCTGATTTATCTCCTTCTACCATGATGTTACAAGGATATGATAAAAATGAACAAGAACCACTGGGAGAAGTTACACTCAGAACTCAGTTTGGAGATCTTGTATCTAATTTGGATTTCATGATTGTTGATCAAGACTCAGCTTTCAATATCTTGCTTGGAAGACCCTGGCTACATCAGCATGCAGCTATTCCTTCATCATACCATCAATGTCTCAAATATTGTTTTGATGGTAAATTTGGAACACTGTATGGTGATAAGGCCCCGTTCAAGACATGTGAGTCTCAATACATTGAGGCGGAATTTTATCACATGAAGGGAAGAGAAAAATCTACAATGAAGGAAATTACCAAAGTTAATGCTCCATATGGTTTGGAGAAAATTCCAATAAATCCATTTTCACATATGAGTACAGATTATGTGTTACCTATCAGTAAAATTGACAAAATAGGCCCAAATCAAAATACTCTTATGGAAAGATCCATAATGTCAATTACGGCGATCGAGCCAGACAACATGGGAGAAATTGGTAACCTACCAAGAAGTGATGAAAGCATAAGTGGTGATGAATTCCAACAAGTCTATACTTCGCTAATCAGGCTAGAAGAAGTTATAGCAACACCAGAGGTGAATAATGATGTCGATTCTCGATCCGTCATCTCCTATTTGATTCCCAAAGAAGACCCTTTATCATCAATAGGGTCGGAAATGGAAGCTTCTTCTTCAAAATGTGAAAATTTTGACATCTCTTATGATCATGAGAATTTCGTTTTTTCATCTACTTTTCAAGTAGAAATGGAAGAAATAACACATGATGAAGAGGAAGAGGAAGATCTTAGAGATGCTCCTCCAGCATTTGAAGAGGGTATCTCTACCACTGTGGATGAACTCAGAGAAGTAAATCTGGGTACAGAGAAAGATCCACGCCCCACTTTAATTAGTGCGTCCATGACCCTTGAAGAGCAAGAGATGTATATTTCTTTTCTAAAGCAAAATAAAGATATTTTTGCTTGGAATTATACAGAAATGTCTAGGCTTGATCCTGATGTTTCTACTCATCATTTGGGTTTACCGAAAGAACATCGAGGTTTTAAACAAGCCGCGAGAAGAACACACCCAACCTATGCTTCCAAAATTGAAGCTGAAGTGGATAAGCTGATCAAAGCCAACATCGTCAGAGAAGTTCAATATCCCAAGTGGTTGGATAATATTTTCCCTGTAAAGAAGAATAACAGACAAATTAGGGTTCACATCGATTTCAGAGATCTTAATCGGTATTGTCCTAAAGATGATTTCCCAGTTCCGATTACAGAACTCTTAATTGATGCGACGGCTGGCTATGAAGTACTTTCTTTCATGGATGGATATTCTGGATATAATCAGATCCGAATGGCCCCAGAAGATGAGGAATATACAGCCTTCATAGCTCCTCAAGGTGTGTTTTGTTACCGGGTGATGCCCTTTGGTTTAAAGAATGAAGGTGCAACATATCAACGCGCCATGCATCGTATCTTCAAACCTCTTTTAGGGAAGTTTGTTGAATGCTATTTAGATGATTTGGTGGTTAAATCTAAACAACGTTCTAATCACTTGGCTGATTTTGAAGTCATATTCCACAAGCTTCGAAAACATAATTTAAAGATGAACCCCTTAAAATGTGCTTTTGGGGTAACCTCACGAAAATTCCTCAGCTTTGTTGTACGCCATCGTGGTATTGAAGTCGATCCTGAGAAGACCAAATCAATCCTTGGTATGTCACCTCCTCAGAATTTGAAAGAATTAATAGGACTTCAAGGACACTTAGCCTACATTAGGCGTTTCATCGCTAATTTGGCAGGCAAAAGTTTACCCTTTACTAAATTATTGAAGAAAGGAGTCACTTACAAATGGACTGAAGAATGTCAAGAAGCATTTGATGCTCTCAAGAAATACCTCTTGAGTCCACCAGTACTCATGCCACCTGTTGAGGGTAGACCGCTTATCCTCTATGTGACAGCTTTAGAGCGATCATTGGGTTCCTTTCTCGCTCAAAAGAATGATGCTGGGAATGAAAATAGTCTCTACTATCTCAGTATAACTATGCTTGAAGCAGAAACCCGGTATTCAAGTATTGAAAAGTGCTGCCTAGCATTAATCTTTGCAGTTCAGAAACTAAGACACTACCTGTAATATCACGAGGTCCAATTGGTATCTCGTAATAATCCGCTCAAATTCATCCTTAGTCGTCCAATGATTACAGGACGTCTGGCAAGGTGGGCGGTTATTCTACAGCAGTTCGACATTCAGTATATGTCTCAAAAGGCAATTAAGGGCCAAGCTCTAGCTGATTTCCTGGCTGAACATCCTTCAGTGGAAGACACGTATTCAGATATCAAACTCCCTGATGAGGAAGTTTTATCTATTCAAGAGAGTCCTCAAACATGGGAAATGTATTTTGATGGTGCTTCTAGAAGTCCAACAGGGAAGAAAATGGAAAATCCTAAATGTAACAAAGTTGGTTTAGGAATTGTGCTCATTTCTCCAGATAAGGAAGTGTTACCTTATTCCTTTTTGTTGTGGGAAGGTGGTACTAATAATGAAGCTGAATACCAAGCTCTCATTACAGACTTGGAATTAGCACTTCAAGTACAAGTGAATCACTTATAGGTAAAAGGTGATTCAGACCTGGTAATCAAACAAGTCAATGGGGATTATGCCATCAGAAAAGAAGAATTAATCCCTTTGTATGATTTCGTCAGAGAGTTAATGTCGGAATTCCCTTCAGAACCGACATTTTCTTATGTCCCAAGATCACAAAATGCTCAAGCTGATGCACTGGCTAATATACCCACAACTTTAGCAGATCCAAATCGGGATGAGACAACCATCTGTATTGCCCACCGTCGTGCAATTTCACCTTATGTTCAAGTCAGAACAGAGGAAATTAATGAAATTAGTCCCATTCCTGAACCGTATGGTCATACTACAGGATGGATGTCACCTATCAGGGAATACCTTCAAAATGGAACACTTCCGCCTGATAGAGCCGAGAAAGAACAAATTCGGTGACGTGTGGTCAATTTTACTCTTTATGATAGCCCAAACCACCTCGAGAAAATTCTCTACAAACGTGGTTTTGATGGAGTTCTCTTCAGATGTATTGATGGTGAAGAGACAATGGCTGTCATAAAAGAAGTGCATGTAGGAGTCTGTGGTGCCCACCAGTCTGGACATAGACTGTCTGATCAAATTCAAAGGCTTGGATACTTTTGGCCTTCAATGATACAAGATTGTGTTAATTTTACAAAGAAGTGTCATTCATGCCAAGTATATTCCAACTTCATTCATAAACCTCCAGAGTTGCTTCATACAGCTAAATACTCATGGCCATTTTCCACATGGGGAATGTATGTGGTGGGACCTTACCCTTCAGCTACGGCCAAGCAGTTTAAGTACATTCTTACTGCTACTGATTTCTTTTCCAAATGGGCAGAGGCAGTACCTCTCAAAGAAGTCATTTCTAAATGCATTGTTAGCTTCATCAAGTCTAACATCATTACTAGATTTGGTGTCCCTCATACCATATTGACGGACAACGGCACCAACTTCTGTTCTTCTGAGGTAAAGAAATTGTATCAAGAATACAACATTAAGTCCAACCATTCATCTCGATATCATGCGGCGGCTAATGGCCAGATAGAAGCCTTCAACAAGACTCTTTCAAATATACTGCAAAAGATGGTGGGTAAAGATAAGAGGTCATGGCCTGATAAACTCTTTCATGCTTTATGGGATTATCAGACTACCACTCGCAATGCAACGCGGTCAACTCCATATTCATTGGTATATGGAACAGAAGCAGTCTTGCCAATTGAAGTTCAATTTCCCTCACTCGGAATAGCCATTTGTGATCAGTTATCTACAGATGAGCAATCCCAAAAGCGGTTGAATGAATTGGAACAGTTAGATGAGAAAAGATTGTGAACTTTGCACCACTTGGAAATCTATCAAAATCGAATAGCACGAGCTTTTAACAAAAAAGTTCTTCTTCGTTCATTCATTCAGGGAGAATTGGTATTGGTTCTCAGAGCACCAATGATACCAGGAAAGAAGCCTCCCAAGCTTGAACCAAAATGGGAAGGACCTTATTCAATACATAAGGTCTACTCCAATGGAGCGTATTCTCTAATCTCAATGGATGGAGAACACATCACGACTCTAACTAATTCCCGATTTCTGAAGAAGTATTTTGTATAAACACAAAATATTGTTCCCAGATCCAAAACAATCACATTGGTTCATGTTTGTCCTACAAGACACTAAAATGTATTATGTCCTATCTACATGACATTAAACTGTAGAGAAGTTCCTTATTTGTCCGAGATAACATTAAACTATATTGTGTCCTAGCAACATGACATTAAACTGTGTGGCACTTTCATCGTCCAGCATGACGTTAAACTGTAAAAAGTCCCCAGAACTGATATCCTCATATTGGTTCACCTTAGTCCTAGCTACATGACTTTAAACTGTACAGCACCAGTTCGTCCTTGCTATATGACGTTAAACTATACAGCAATGGTCCAGTATGACTTTAAACTGCAACTTCATCCCACACGACATTAAACTGTGAAAAAGTTCCCTAAACCGTCCAGTATGACCTTAAACTACATCATCCCTGGTCCATGTATATGACCATAAACTATTTGAAAATCCCTTATGTCCAGCAAGATGTTAAACTGTGATGTCCTAACTACATGACGCTAAACTGTATAAAAGTCTCTCACTTCCGGAAAGACGATAAACTATATAATCATCAAAGGTACAGCATGACATTAAACTGCACCATCCACGGTCCATGCATATGACCTTAAACTATTCGCACTTTCGTCCAATATGACGTTAAACTATTTTATCCCCATCATCCTAACTACATGACGCTAAACTGTACAGAAAATCCTTGATAGGTCCTACATGACATTAAACTGTATTTTGTCCCTGCTACATGACACTAAATTGTGCATCACCAATAGTCCTAACTGCAAGACTTTAAACTGCATAGTCCCTTTTTTATGTCCTACATGACATTAAACTGTGCATCGTTAAGGTTGTTATTACCTCTTGTTTCTCACACCGAGTATGACTCACGTGAGCTTAGAGCGAACATCAACCATAACACTCCCTTTGGGCCACTAACCATGTGTAAGTCCCAACAACATTTTTTATTAGATCATTGTCCACAAGAACAACTTGATCATTAATTTATTCTTTAATTGAACTACACGGACTTTGATCCTTGCCCTCCAGGCTGTGTATGTAGGCAACCTCCCAAGGTTCAAGCCCAAAAACAATCTCTTCACATCGGTTCACCACCATCTCATATGATGTTGATTCGTGAAACCGCCCCTGGAATCAATATCTTTATATTGATTCACTTTCGTCCTTGTTATATGACGTTAAACTATACAACACTTTTGTTCGGTACGACAATAAACTACAATATTCTTTGATTTCCTCACTTGAGAGAGAACTATTATTGACATTGATTTTTCAATCATGGTTTTCATTTTCAAAGGACTACATGCATACATGGAAATGCCTAAACTTTTTATCTTAGGTTAAACCATCATTGCACTAAAGTCCCCTTTCACCCTTCACATGTACGAACCAAATTTGTACAAAGGGTAGTTCTAGAACTACGTGGGCTTGATTCCCATCCTTATGGGATACGTAGGAACGTTTGAGTATCCCTCGAATCCAGCCCCAAGTCTTTTGGGCCTAACCCCAAATTTCACTTTCAGTCCCTTAGCTGAAAAGTCCTCATGAAAACACACACTATGTATTCATTATTATGGTCCGAATTCTATGACCCTAAACTAATATTTCTCATACTTTTGTCCTGCATGATGTTAAACTACATTTCAAGAACTACATATGGCTTGATTCTCATTCTTATGAGATACGTAGTGAAGTCCAAAATTTCAATTCAGGACCCATCCACAACATTATTATGGTTTTTATTGACCTATGTATCTCTATATACATTGGAAAATACCCAAATTTATGTGTTATAATCCTAACCTTAAATATTTTCATATCTTCATAACCCTTTTCATGACTTCTAATCACAAAAATGTCAAACTTCTGAGAATTCTTTTTCCTGACTATGCAGCACGTGCCCATAGGTTGCCTTGCATGAACAGTCCACATAACAGACTTGTCAGCCGAAAGATGCTATTTATTTGACCATGCAGCCAATGCCCATAGGTGGCCCTGCATATTTCAACCCCTTAACGGGTTTTGTTAAATAATAGTAACTTCATTCTTGGTAAGAATGCCTCTTTTGTCCTTATTTGTCTTAAACGACAGTATGTAGGGATCCACAAAAAATATCCACCCTTAACATATTTGTCCCATATCCTTTTTCATGATCTGAAAGTATTCAATTCTATGGTTTATTCTTCTTCCCTACGTTTGGGTCAGACCTTCGTAGGAGTGATATTCATCCAGTTCTTCGATATTCTTGTTCGGAAATATCTTCTCCATATTCAAGTACCTCTTTCCATACAAAAACTCTATACTTTAGAAAATTTGAATCTCCATAAACTTTCACTGGCTTTTAGCACTAAGAAAGTAAATTTTTGGGAGTTCTTTTTCCTGACTATGCAGCACGTTCCCATAGGTGGCCTTGCATAAATAGTCCGCATAACAGACTTGTCAGCCGAAAGATGCTATTTATTTGACCATGCAGCCAATGCCCATAGGTGGCCCTACATATTTCAACCCCCTAACGGGTTTTGTTAAATAATAGTAACTTCATTCTTGGAAACTACTTCTTCTATTGCCTTTTAGCTCTTTTTCATATCATTCCCCAGATTCAAATATTCTTAAGCCATAGTTTACATATTTTCTCTCATACTTGAGTATGGTAATATGTTTTCAGATAAATTGTCAAGGAATTGAATCCATTTTAATCCATTTTGGTCAAATCTATTTCGACCTTAAACATTAGCCCCTTTTATGTCCGGCGTGCATGACTTTAAACTGCCCATACAAAAGACAAAGGAACTCTGAATAAAAGTCAAGTTCCAGCTCACTAAATATACATTTTTTGTATGATTTAGGTAATATTGAGCAATTAAAAGGTTCAAAGTTTGTAGGATTATTTGTAATAATCCTAGTAAAAATCAAACTATACTTACTGGGCCCATTGTCTTAAGTAAATTTGAAGCAGGTAGTGAAAAGAATGCAGGTACAAATGATTGAAGACAAAAGTGTTTTTCATTGATACACAAGAGTTAGAAGAACATCCACAGACTGGAGTCTCTTCTCTTTTTCGAGAATTACAAGAGGCTTTCAACATAACACTTCATTTGATTTACGGCATCCCGAGCTTCATTAGCAACCACCTGGAATTCATTCATTCAACTGGATACAATAAGAGATGTAGTGATACCAGCTCTTCTTGGAACGATTGTAAAAGGATGTTCTTGAGTGCGGTTTGAGAAAATTTTCTGCTGATCAAACAGTGACTCTGTTTCTGTCCAATAGACTTGGAAGATGGATACATGGATTTGATAATGGAGCATTGGAAGTAAAGAGCCATTTGGAGAGAGTACTCTTTTCAGATATTGCTCTAATACCATGTTTGTCTTCTCTCCACCAACCATTAGTGGAAAACATTTCAGCCCATGGGTTTTCCATTTTCATATCTCCAAGGAAATGACATGGAGGAAGAATTTGAAAGTTCACACCATTGTTGTTACTCTTAATGCACAGCATAACCAAAATAGAGAAGTAGCAGTGCAGCTGCATCTCAGGTGTATAATTGTTTGCATTTGGAACATTGACTCCTTGAAGATGACCATGACCACACAAAGATAGGTAGATGCTCTGTGGGAAATTAAGATGATATTTCTTCAAGTACTTATCCAAATCTGGGAAAGTTCTGTCACATATATCATAGTTATCATGGCCAATAATGTTCATCATGTCATCAATCCTCTTGCTAGCCAGTTCATCAGTCGTTCCAATTCCCTTAGGAGCCATTGAATCTGCACAAAAATTTGAACAAATTTAACTCTTAAATGGTTTTATTTTTCATAAAATTTGTGAAAGAATTCGGAAAAAATGGCCAAGGCATTAAGTCGCGCAAATCTAAACAATGGCGCGCAAGTATTTCGTGTGTCGCGCTAGTTTTTTACGCGCAAGTATAAACCGCGCAAGTACGAATATATTTACAGGAGCGCGACAGCGAGAGAACAGTGGAAAAGAGACTTGCGCGGCTTAGGTGACCTGCGCGGCGAGAGCTCGAGAAGGTATGAAGTCCGGAAATCCGGATACTTGTACGGAGGTGAGGCCGTGTATTTATAGGACAGGAAGCCTATCTGCGCGCCGTACCCAGAGCGCTTAAGGCTTGCGTGACGCAAACTTGCGCGCCGCCCTCTGCGCACTGAAGACTTGCGCCCCCCCCCCCCCCCCCCTTTCCTTTGAATGGATTCGATTTCCTCAGAGTCAAATACTCATTTCTCTCCGGATCCAACTCTGAGGGGGGACTTTTGTTGACGCTCCTTTCATCACAGAATCTAAATATCGGAAAAGGGAATATCTGAGCTCAAAGTGATTCAACCTTTGAAGAAAACATCAAAAATCGACAAAGGCATGAAAAAAGGATCAACAGCAACTGCACCGCGCAAGTTATCTTATTGTCGCACAAGTACACTTGCGCGACGCTCTTGGTCGCGCAAGTGACTTGCGCGACCTAAGTGGTAACCGCCCGGGGTCTTCTCCTGCCTATAAATAGACCCTGTGGGCCCCCCATTCGAGAGATATTTTTCCAAAAACTCGGATTGAAGCTCCCGACACCCAAGTCTCTTCTCAAAGCTTCTGGAACACTTCTAAGGTAATTTCTTACCTAGAACGGAAGATCTAAAGAGAAGAAGGAAGGCCTAAGTGTTGAAACTTATCAAACACTTGCGCGCCGACTTATTTCCTTCAATATAACTTGCGCGTCCCTTTTCTGGAAGAACCTCAAGAGGATTCTAAAGGGTTTAAAAAAGAGTCGCTCAATTATTTCAATGCTGGTTAAAAATCGCGCAAGTACACCATGTGTCGCGCAGGTATACCTGCACGACCAATACTTGCGCACCCAAGGAAGACTTGCGTGCCTTTCAAGACTTGCGCGCCCCTATCTTTTTGGGTGCCCATCTTGCCCATTTTACCCCTCTTAAGCCATTTCACCTTTCCTTTTCAAGATTCAGTATTCAAGACACTCTTCAAAGCCATTTATCGCATGATTTCTTGATTTGACTTCCTTATCTGAAAGGAATTCTGTGGAATATCTCTCAAAACCTAGTGATTTAAATATCCTTATGTCACTAATTATGGAGAGTTCATTCATTTAACCTCATCCTTTTAGATGAGAGAATCCTTTAACTTGGGCATCCTTCTTTAGGAGTAAGCCCCAAATTCTTAAAGTTCCCAAACTTGGGCATCCTCCTTAGGAGTAAGCCCAAAACCTTAATCCCTAACCTAGGTCTCCTTTTCAGGAATAAGACTTAGTCATAATCTTGGGCTTCCTTTTTAGGAGTAAGCCCCAAGTCCCCTAACCTGGTCCTCCTTTTTAGGAGTAAGTCCCAGTCATAATCTTGGGTTTCCTTTTCAGGAGTAAACCCCAATCCCCCTTAAATTTATCTTAACCAGTCCTAATTTACCCTTGATTTGGGTTTCCTTTTCAAGAGTAAAACCCAATCATAAGTCCCCTCTTAACTTGGGCATCCTCCTTAGGAGTAAGCCCCAAGATTAGAGTATTCAAATCTCCATGAAGCACATATAACTTTATGGACCATGTTCATGGATTTTCTCCCTAAAAGTAAATCCTAAACCTTCATCTATCTGGGCAGTCATACATACATAAGCCCCAAACAAATTCTTATGATTGCATCTTTTATGGAACAATTGTCTAATTTTTACCAATAGCTCTTGTTTCTCACACCGAGCATGACTCACGTGATCTTAGAGTGTAAAAGTAATTTTGACATTCTTCTTTGAGCCATCAATCATAAACATCATACTCCATTACTCGAACTACGTGGGTTCTGATTCCTTTTCCAAAACAAAGGATACGTAGGTAGCCCATTTTTTGGGTTCGATCCCAACTTTGAAATAATCCCTGTCCTTCTGAATGACGATAAACTTCAAGTGCCCCACTGAGTGGCTTTAAAACCAGCCTGGTCATCATAATGACCAAGAGACTTTTATATAAATGTTTTGAAGGATACCATTGACCAAGAATCTCTAAACAGATATAGATGATTCTCTATTGATGAAGAACATCGAATACATATAAAAGATTCTCTAAATTTCTTGCATATTTAATCATTGATTGTTAAAACTAAAGGAAAGCGCATTTTATACTTGGTAATGTAATAAGGATTCTCGAACATAACTTAAATCTATAAAGAGAGTCCCGGAGTAGACAATAATTCCCCTCAAAAAGGTGTGATGAGTCCGACCTCCCATCCTCTCGACCAAAGCAAATTCCTAAGCCTCATCAGTCCACAATCTAATGAGCGCCTTCCTTTGTAAAGTAGGTCCAAACGGATGTGGAATCATTGGATGTTTCCAGTTCTACGAACAAACCCTCTAGAAACCGATCGGAATGTTTGAATCTCCCGTCCAGGAGGTCATCCCCGAAATCCGTGAGGAAACAGTGGTGAACAAGGCATATATCTCATAAAAGTTAATGAGAGATGAGAAAAATCATTTTTACTTTTGAAAGATGAATCCTTTTGGAAAATCATTTATATTGGCCATGAAATCATATTTTAAGCATGAATATCCCATAAAATAAAATACTAGGACATCAAAATTATATTTTAGTTATAAATTTTGTCCCACTGAATTGAAATCATGTAAAAAGAGTTCGTAAGATTCTTTATAAATAAAACATTTTAGATCATTTTAAGGAAAGTATTAAAGAGAATTTTAAAGTGGAAAATCACATTTGTTATCTTAAATATAGAAATTATCAAAGATCATTTTTCATGATAAAATGATTGTTTTTATAAAAAATGGTGGCTTAAAATAGATTCTGGTGTACACTTGAAAACTGTTAAGAATTTGAAAATATCCATTGAATCAAGTTTGTATTTCAAAAACAATTTTGAATGTTACTTTTAAAACATGTAACTATCCATATAATAACAAAGGATTATGGTTTTTGAAAATATATAAAACAGTCACACATAATTTATGAGGAGTACATAATAATACGCAAGAGTTTCATTGAGGTAATTAGAGAATAAAAGTAACCAGAATGAAAATGGAGTTTCGGGTGGAAAAACCCTAACCACTTTGTAATAAATCGATTCGAATGCCCCAAAATTAATAATATTCAAATTATAAATTGATGTAACATACCAACCCGAAATCCACTAATCCAGTGCTCCGATATAGTTCTCCACAAGGCCTCAAGCACAGCTCCCAATATGCCAGAGGTTGCCGGCTAGTAGCGAGGGCCTAGGGTGTGATAGTGGGGAGACTATGCCATCATACCAAAGTAATTAAACAGTGGAAATAACTAAGTATCATACACAGCATAAAGTAAATAGAGTTCAGAAGAAATAAACAACTAAAATAGAACAAGCTATAATAGTAAAATGTTGTAAAATCCCAAATAGCTATGCAATACAATACAACACTGGCCACCCACCGGGCTGACCATAAAGATACAAGTATAAAAGAAACTAATAGTAAAAATATAGGGCTCTTCTACTAACTCTGATCCAATCCACAAACCCGATCTCCAGAGACTATAGAACTGCAGCAGCCTGATCAGTAGAACTAATCGAGCAGCTCTGCTCGATCATGCAACACTGGGCCTCAGCCCTGTCCATCATGGAACTCATGCTCAACTTGAAAAGTAGAAATAAGTTCTACATGTACACTGAGGAGCGCGTGCAGGGGTGAGAAATAATCTTAGTAGGGCACCCCGAAAAGAAACCTATAATCGTGCTTCTAAAAGTGTATGCAACAACAATGTGCTCAGCATAGCTGGAACACAACAAAATCAAAATAAACCAAACATGCAACCATTTTCAAACTCAGGGTATGTAATCCCTGTCAACTGGGAAAGTGCCACCATGGATGTCCATATCTATATATGTAACAATGTATAGTATCATACCTATAAACATATGCATAAATATGAATATTCATGATTAGGTGAATTAAATTATAAGAAACCACACCTGTAGTTGATCCTTCGGACCATAAGCCTGGTATTCTGGAAATCTTGTGCAAGGGAATTGAGTTGGACATCATGCCACTCAAGTCGTGTATCATTAAGTCGATCTATGGGTCTGTAATCCCATCGACATGTACCTTCTTTGACCAACACCGTAATTATATCTCTGAACAAGCTAAACAAAAACAAGTAACCCTCTAGTAAGTGCTCACAGTTTGTCCCCTCTAGTTCAACCAATAAACCAAAAGAATGTAGATAACACAATAGGTAACCCTTCAAGAAGTACACACAGCTTATCCCCTCTTGTCCTACATAGTAACACAATTAAATAGTATGGGCAGTACACTCAGTCTGACCCCTCTGGTTCAGCTTAAGCATAGACTCTCTTGGTAAGCACTCACCGTTAATTCCCCCTATAGTCTCGTATCGTACTAAAGGCGCTCTGGGGAAGCACTCAACATCAATTTCCCCTGTGGCCCATGTAGAGGAAATATAGAAAATCTGTGGAAGCACTCAATGTCAATTCCCTTTGTGGTCTCCCATCTTATAATTATAAAGATGCTCTGGAGAAGTCCTCAACGTCAATTCTCCCAATGGTCTATACACCAAGTTCTCACGGTCCTGTGTAAGTCAAGCAAGTGTAGCATCACGTATCGGCCCAAGTAAACCTCAATAAATACTTGGATAATAGTCTACAGCATAACAGAATGTCATAAATACAACCACTCCATCCTAACAATACTAAGCATGGAAAAGAGGTAGCCTAACAGGCAAAGCTAGACTAAATAGTCAAAATCAAGCAACATGGGAAAACACATCCACATCAAGGTAAAATACACTATTTACAATCAAACCACCTCTACTCAGGCACACAAGGAATAGTAGGCATCCAAACAAACAAGAAAGATGCATCGCATCAGGCTCAGTAGCCACCAACCAGGAAGCACCTCTAGTAAACACTATAGCATCATCAAACTAAGTCAGATATAAACAGACAGTGCGGGTGGTCCGAACGCCCAACCCAACAATACATCCAAATCCTAAAGAGATAACTAGTTTGGCATGGGTTCTAGGTGACACCTGATCATCATCTCAACCCAAACCCAACATAACAACTCAGGGTCGATCATACAATGAGCACTCACTGGGTCCCTCAAGTCAAACACAGAGGAGGCATCATACTCGAGATCCTCCAGGTAAACACGAGCGAAGGGATACAACACAGGATCCTTAGTGAAGATTAAGAGAGGATTCCTACATGATATCCTAAAATGAAGTAAAACATAGACATTCCATAACATGTTTCCTATCAAAGGAAGAACAAGAGAGAGATCCTACAAGGGACTCCCTAGGTCAGCACACAAGCAAAGGCATCCCTCAGGGGATCCTTAGAAATACCCAGTCTCAAAGCCTCATAGGCCTGAAAGGAAAATCTCAAAAGGGTAAATTATTCTAAATAATAGGTTACAGTAGATATCTCACAGCTCATCTTTTATTAAAGGTTTCAACTAAGTTGGTCTGAACACCCAACCTATCATCCACGCCAAGTCTCACTCTTAGGTGTCAACTGAACTTGATAACTAGATGAATAACCCCTCCATTTAGATAGAAACCCCAAAAACCTCCTTTATATGAACTAGAAATTTCAAAAGGATTCCACCATTGCGATTTATGCAGAAAAACACTCAGAATTGACAACTCACATGCCCACTTCTGACTTCCAGAGCCCGAGATATTTCCAAAACCACTAAACTGAAGTAGTATATGGCCAGAGCACATGGCCCGAACACAGTGGGTCTACCTGTGTAATAGTAAACAGCATGTAATTTACTTTACATGGTGTGTACTATTCAAAAAAAGTCACCTCGTCTGTGTTTTCACTAAAACACATGCCCAAGTACCACTACACGGTTTGTACTCAAAGTACCCAGCGTGTACTCCTTAAAAACCACTATTCTGTGTTCTATTTCACACAGCCGGTCACACGGCCACAAAATACATGGTGTGTACTCAAAGTACACATTTTCTACTTAATAAAACATTGTCATCCCCAAATGGGAAGAACGCATGACCTGTACCCATGGAACACGCGTCGTGTATTTTGGGTTTTTTGACGTGAAATCCCTCAAAATGCCTGAATCGCCCGTTTTCCCCCCAAAACAATAGATCCATACTTAAGAGGAAACAATCAAGAAATATAAGGCTTTAAACACTTAAAAAAACATGTTTAAAAAGGATCTATGGTGAAAACATAAATAGCCCTACCTTCGGGCAGAAACCGCTGAAGCTATGGTTGATTTCACGGCTCCTGGTTGTCGCACGCCAACTCAGCGCGTCGAGAGATTCGAATTGGTACCCCTATTAGCTTCCAACTCTCTCTCCTTATCAATATCCATATATCTCATAGGTCATTTCCAAAGTGGAGGCGTAGGATACATGCTCAAGGAGGAGGAGGAAAGAATAGAAGGAAGAAAAGAAAAGAAAAGGAAACGAAGAAAAAGGGGCTCGGGCCGGCCCCGACACCCGACATGAGTTTATGCCTTCCCTAGGATAAACTCCCCATTCTGGACTCAAAAACATAGAAGGAATCTCAATCTAACGTTCCATTTAGAAGTTATTGACAAACGAACCTGTACGAATAATTTAATATTTAATTTAATAATATTAAATATTCTGCAAAAATTCGAACAGCTCAGATTTCCGCCAAACTCTTTTCCTAGGGTAAACTCCCTATTCTGAGACCAAAGGAGTTTTCAAACAATTATATTAGATCATCTGGTAATGTAAAATCACCATTTTACCCCTCAAGGGTATCTAATAGCAAAAATTCAAATTTCTTCTCAAAACGACTATCCAGAAAAACATGGGTTCTTACAAACTCCCCACCATAAACCTTCTCTTCCCCGAGAATCCCAATGAAAGAACCAGCAACCATGCTCATAACCTGAGTATCTGCACAACCAAGCTATCTAGACTGTCCAATGACCTGACTTATAGTGTTAACAACCACCTTCTATACAGAAAATATTCAACTACAACCAAACTGGTACTCCCCGCCATAAGAATACCCTTGTCGTCATCTTAAAAGGAAAAAAACTGAGTTCAAAATCTCCTGGAAGCACCGAAGTTTAACCTAAACAAGTAGAACCACCCTCAAGGGGCCAATGGTGCACTCCCCACCATATGGATTTTTTTGCACTGCTCCGAGAGAAAAACCAGAATAGGTTCCATCCTCAACAGGGATGAACATAAAGAAAGGACAAGAATCTCGATGTAGGGTTGAAGCTCTCTCGGAATACTCAAGACGAATCAATATATCTCATGATCATCTCTTACAGGAGTACACCAAGATTTCATTGAAGGAATGTCTAGCTCCCTCCAAGCCACACTAACATCCTGTCAAAACCCAACCAGGATTCAAGCACGGGTCAACCATTTCACAGTATCCCGAAATTTCAAAAAGTCACTTCTACAACATAAGGACGCTTCAACACAACTTTTGTTATCCGAGTCCATAGAAAGTCTTGAAACATCAGTCTTCGTCTCACACACAGCCACTCATAGATCTAGATTCAACTGATGCCACCTGCAATAGCAACATTAGAAACACTGGTCAACTAGGCCAAGAACCCAAACCAGCCTTCTTGTCGAAACCAGTCGTGAAAAACAAACACCGCCAAAAGGCATTGGAAAACGCTGGCCAACAATCTCACACAGGTTTCCCTAGAATGGAACATACATCGATCTATAAGGTTTTGATTCCAAACCAAGGGTCTCTAGGTCTTCCACCCAGCCCTACAGAAAAGGTCTCAAAACTGGGTCACAAGGTCTAACCAACTATCCCAAAAGATCCAAAACCACTCAGAAGATGGTAAATATCACAATGACCAAAGAAAGTCAAAACCAAAAAACAACCTACAAGGGCCCCGATCCTCTCCGAGAATCCTCAGAAGGAACGACTCTTGGACGTCACAAACAAAATAGAAGAGACAAGTTGAACTAACACTCATCGGGTATTTGTATACGGAAATACCAAAAGGAGGTCCAGTTCACAAGAAAATCCTTGGTATCTATCAACATCATTCTCAACGATCCAAATAGATAACTACAGACCCAAGAAACAACACCCGATAAGGGTTAAATAGAAAGGCATCACATGCCATATCGGTCAACTGGGGTCACTGCACCACCTGTGCAGAAGGAATGAGTCATCATCCTCACACCAACACCTCAACATAGATCCACATAACCTTCCATCAGAGTAAAAAGTATGTGTAAGCAGACCCAAAGGTCTCAGTCGTTAGTAAAAACACACGCTAGTAGGCCTATATGCTGTGAATCCTACGTGCCAAGTATGATGCATGAGACACCTCTTGCCTTTGCCGGCCAAGAGTCAAAATCCATCCTCGGCATCTTACCAATGTCCAAGATCTAGAGATCCATAGTAAGTCAAAACACCACACAATATGTGTGTCTCTCAAGGAGAAAATAATATACAACTATAACGTCACAAAATCAGAACAGCAATCCCAAACCCTGGAAACCAGGACTTCTTACTGGAACAAGTGTTCTCGACGCACCAGCCTGATATCCATCATAGGTTCTGACACATTCCTAATACTCCTGTCTACCATATCCCAAATATTAAATACCAGGAAAGAAAACTCCTCTAATACCACTTTGTAACGTCCCGACCTGGAAGCCACTAAACTGGTGCTCCAAGCTACTTAGCCACAAGGCCTCAAGCGCGCCTCCCGGTATGATAGAGGCTACCGACTAGCAGCAAAGGCCTAGGGTGTGATAGTGGGGAGACTATGACCTCATACTAGAGTAAGTAAAAAGTGTAAATAACTAAGTATCATACACATAAAAAAGTAAATAGAGTGCATAAGTAATAAGCAACTAAAATAGAACAAGTTGTAATAGTAAAATGTTGTAAAAGCCCGAACAGTTGTGCAATACAATACAACACTGGTCACCCATCAGGCCGACCATAAAGATATAAGTACAAAAGAAACTGAAAGTAAAAGTATAGGGCTCTGCTACTAACTCTAATCCAATCCACATACCTGATCGCCAGACACTATCTAATTGTAGCATCCCGATCAGTAGAACCACTTGAGAAGCTCTGCTCGATCATGCAACACTAGGCCCGACCCTATCCACCATGAAACTTGTGATCAACCTGAAAAGTAGAAATAAGTTCTACACATACACTGAGGTGCACGTGTAGGGGTGAGAAATAATCTCATTAGGGAACCCTGACAAGAAACCTATAACTGTGCTGCTAAAAGTTTATGTAACAACAATGTGCTCAGCATAGCTGGAACACAACAAAAGGAAATAAACCAAACGTGCAACCATAGTCAAACTTAGGGTATGTAATCCCTTTCAACTGGGAAAGTTACACCATGGATGTCCATATCTATATATGTACCCATGTATAGTCCCATACCTATACACATATTCATAAATATGAATATTCATGATTAGATGAATTAAATTATAAGAAACCACATCAGTAGTCAATCCTTAGGACCATAAGCCTGATCTTCTGGACATCTTGTGCAAGTGTATTGAGCTGGACGTCATGCCACTCAATAGTTGTATCATTAAGTCAATCTCTGGGTCTGTAATCCCATTGACATGTACCTTCTTTGGTCAATGCTGGAATTATGTCTCTGAACAAGCTAAACAAAAACAAGTAACCCTCTGGGAAGTACTCACGGTTTGTCCCCTCTGGTTCAACCAATCAACCACAAGCAAGTAGATAACACAACAGGTAACCCTCTAGGAAGTACACTCAGCTTATCCCTTCTAGTCCTACCTAGTAACACAAGCAACCCTTTGGGTAGTACACTCAGTATGACCCCTCTGGTTCAGCATAATCATACACTCTCTGGGGAATCACACACCGTCAATTCCCCCTATAGTCTCATATCATACTAAAGGCGCTCTGGGGAAGCACTCAATGTCAATTCCCCCTATGGCCCACATCGAGAAACTATAGACACTCTGGGGAATCACTCAATGTCAATTCCCCTTGTGGTCTTGAATCGTATAATTATAAAGATGCTCTGGAGAAGCCCTCAATGTCAATTCTCCCTATAGTCTATACACCAGGTTCTCACGACCCTGTGTAAGTCAAGCAAGTGTAGCATCGCGTATTGGCCCAAGTAAACCTCAAGAACTACTTGTCTAATAGTCTACGGCATAACAGCATGTCATAAATACAACCACTCCATCCTAACAATACTAGGCATGGAAACAAGGCATCCTAACAGGAAAATCTTGACCAAATGGTCAAAATCAAGTAACATGGGAAAACACATCCACAGAAAGGTAAAATACACTATTTACAATCAAACCACCTCTACTCAGGAACACAAGGAATATTAGTCATCCAAACAAACAAGAAAGATGCATCGCGTCAGGCTTACTAGCCACCAACCAAGAAGCACCTTTATTAAACACTACAGCATCAAAAACCCAAGTCATATATAAACAAACAGTATGGGTGGCCTGAATGCCCAACCCAAAAATACATCTAAATCCCAAAGGGATCACTAGTTTGGCATGGATTCTTGGTCACACCTGATCGTAATCTCTACCCAAATCTGATATAACAACTCAGGGTCGGTCAAACAAGGACACCCGCTGGGTCCCTCAAGTCAAACACAGAGGAGGCATCATACTCAGGATCCCCCAGGTAAACACAAGTGAAGGAATCCAATGCGGGGTCCTTAGTGAAGAGTAAGGGAGGAATCCTAGATGGGATCCTCAAATGAATTACAAAAAAGGAATTCCATAACATGTTTCCTATCAAAGGAAGAACAAGAGAGAGATCCTACAAGGGACTCCCTAGGTCAGCACACAAGCAAAGGCATCCCTCAGGGGAACCTTAGAAGTACATGGTCTCAAAGCCTCATAGGGTAGAAGGGAGTGTCTCACAAGGGGAACATCCTATAAAGAATAGGTTAGGAGAGATATCTCCTAGCTCATCTCCTATTAAAGGTCTCAACTAAGTTGGTACGAACACCCAATCTATCATCCACGCCAAGTCTCGCTCTTATGTGTCAACTAAACTTGATAACTAGAGGAAGAACCCCTCCATTTATATAGAAACTCTCAAAATACCATTTATATGACCTCTAAATGTCAAAAGGATTCCACCATTGTGATATAATCATAAAAACACTCAGAATCGACTACTCACACACCCAATTCTGACTTCCAGAGCCTAAGATATTTCCAAAACCACTAAACTGAAGTAGTACATGGCCCGAGCACATGGCCAGAACACATTGGGCCTGCCTGTGTAAAAATACATGGCATGTACTTTATAGTAAACAGCGTTTACCATTCATAAAAATTCACCCCATGTGTGTTTTCACTAAAAAAACATGCCCAAGTACCACTACACGACGTGCACTCAAAGTACACGGCGTGTACTCCTTAAAAACCACTATTTCATGTTCTATTTCACACGGTCAGCCACAAGGCCACCAAATACATGGTGTGTACTCAAAGTAAACGGCATGTACTTAAGAAAACTTCTTCTTACCCAAATGGGAATAACACGCGGCATGTACCCCTGGAACACACGCCGTGTATTCTGGGTTTTCCGACGGGAAATCCCTCAAAACGCCCAAATCGCCCGTTTTCGCCCCTGAAACAATAGATCTGGACTTAATAGGCCACAAGAAAGAAATATAAGGCTTTAAAGACTTAAAACAACATTTTTTTAGAGGATCTATGGAAAAAATTTAAATTTCCCTACCTTCTGGTGGAAACGGCTGAAGCTTCGGTTGATTTCACGGCTCCTGGTTTCCACATGCCAACTCAGTGTGTTGAGAGCTTCAAATCGGTACCCCTCTTGGATTCAAAATCTCCCTCTTTATCAATCTCCATATCTATAATAGTTCATGGCCAAAGGGGTGGTATAGGATACGTGCACAAGGAGGAGGAAAGAAGAGAAGGAAGAAAAGAAAAGAAAAGGAAAAGAAGAAAAAGGGGTCAGGGCCAGCCTCGGCGCCCGACATGAGTTTATGCCTTCCCAAGGCTAAACTTGTAACACCCCGAGATTTTATGAGATATATTATTTTTAATTTCTTTCATATCTTCTGTTTTATGCTACACCAAGATTATCTTGCGCTATACGCAACATTATTCTTGGATTGTGTTACACACAATTTCAAGTTCGTTTGATAGTAGTTATTCTACGCAACATTGAGTGTGTATATATATATATAAATATATATATTCAATACATAAATGAAATATGGTTGGATTATGTTATACACAAAAATGAAGGATTATTTAAATACATGCAACCCTGACTTGGCTTGCGTTACACGCAATCGTGACCTTCCTCGATAGCGTGTGTAGTACGCAATACTGGGTTTCATTAAACAATGATATATTGTTATAATATTATTATGGACTAGCCTCTATGAATATTATTAACTACATTTTAAATTTTATAACATTATTATTCATCTTACACATTTTCTAAAACATGGTATGTGAAAAAAATAAATTTTTCAGGTAAAATAAGTATTTTTCAAAAAATGCAGTTTTGCCGCCTTTTGATGGCGCATCCACATTAAATCTAGTTTTTGACATATTTATAAGTTCAATTTGACAAAATAAAATTCTTCTTTGGAATCAGGATATAAAAATTTACTTTGGATAATTTTTTCATATTATTCTGATAATTTTCAAATTTTAATGAATAGTAAAAACACGTTATATTTTAATTAAAAACAACTTTTTTCATCGTAATAATTTATATTGTTAAATTATAATATTTAATGGTTTTAAAGTATAAATAGAATATATTTTTACCATTTAATATAATGTATGTCATTATCATTGATTTTACATTGAATTCATAGGTAAAAGCATTTCAATTTTTGGCAATATTTTAACTTTTAAAACTCGTTTTCTTAACAACGGGATTAATTTTAAATTAATTTCTGCAACTTTTGTGTATTGAATTTAGAAAAATGTATTCCATATTTTTAATCAGTGGGTCTAAATTATGTTAATAGGATACTTTTTTATTTTTTGGCATTATGAATAGTAACTACGGTAAATTTTATTTACCATAGTAAAAGGTAAATCGTGTAATTAAGGGTAAATATAATATTATAAAATTACCCTAACACTTGTCTTAATATAATTGGATGCTTATATTTTGTCCTAAGGTATATTTGGGTCTAAATGGAATCCATTGGAACCAACTTGGAGGTGATTAAGACCTTTAGTTTATTTTATTTAAAGGAAAGTGAAATATGTCTCACTCAACTTTAATAATTAAAGTATTTTTAATATAAGTTTATACAGAATATAAACTCGGTTATAAATACTCATTTGAAATATAAAATGTTTTTCTTTATCATGGTAATTTATTTATAATTTTTAAGAGATATTTAATTACCTTAACAGCTTATACATTAATGATGCAGAAATTATTTATTTAGTGAAAAATAAGTAATATAGTTTTTTATTTAAATAATAATACCCATTAAAAGGCTCATAAACCTGACCAAAACTTATTGGTAGTGTATATATACACCATAAGCATCCGATTACCGAATATATAACCATTTGGAGTCTTATAAAAGTGATTATGACACTTATATTATTTTATTTTAAATGATGTCAAAGTTGTCACCTTCATAATTTAATAAATATAACATTTTAAAAGTTGGGTGTTTTAAAGTATAAATCCGATTAAAAGTATTCTTATGAAATATATAAGATTTAACTTCATCATAGTATTTTATTTTTAATTTTTATGCAACAAATAATTATATTTAATGATTATAAAAAAATGTTGTAGAAATTATTTTATTAAGAGAAGTATCAAATAAATGGTTTTAAAAATAGTAAAATAAATATTATATGAACTATTTAATGTGGTCCACTAATTTTCTAGATTAATAAGACATGTTAAGAACCTATAAAATATTTTATTTCTAATATATCCTCTATGTGGATTTTATTTAAATTTAAATAAATAAATAGTGTCAAAATTGGCACTATTGTTATTTTATAAAAATAATATATTATTGAATTTTTTAAAAATCACAAAAATATTTAAAAATTATAAATTGAAATTTATATATTCTGAAATGTCATAAAGTATCCGATTATGGAAAATTAACAACACATAAGTGATTATTTATAACCATTTAAAATTTAGAATTTTATTACCACAAATAAAATTAAATAGATTAAATAAGGATAAATCAAAATGATAAGGTTTAAAATAAGATCAAAACATGTCTAAATTTGATTGGTTGATGCGATTACAACCCTATATCATATAATATTCGAATTTATTCATTTTTGGAGGTTTTTATGTGGGTTTTGAATTTATATTAAACTAGTATTTTTGAGGATTCCAAAGGTGCCCCTCTCCTCCCTTATAAAAGGGCACATCCTCCCTCTCATCTTTACACAACTTTGAGCCTTCACGCTCGGCCAACCCCAGCCCATATCCCTTATAAACCTCATTAGAAACATACGAGAGGTCATGGTTTTCTTAAAAGACCAATTTTAGTGCCCTAAGAGGAGGTTTCAAAGAGGCGTGTCGAAGAAGAGGTAATATTCGTTACCGATTCATTCAAATTTATTTCTTCTTCTACTTATTCTTCTTCAGTTATTTCATTATTAATTAATAACATAATTATCACTCATATAATGATATGTTATTATAAATATTAAACAACCCTATTTCACCATCTATCCATCCTAAGGAAAATGAAATCACCGCGCGTGCGTACGTACGGAATACCGTCTCCACGTCGTGGTGTAATCTGTTTTTTCCACCACCACCTTACTTAGATGGGTATAATGGTGTAAAGAATAACTACATATGATTATTATAACATTATAATGATTCTAAGATATTATATAATTCACTTCAATTCCATGCAATAAATATGGGAATGATATCATCGCTCGTGCGTACGTACGGATTACCGTCTCCACGACGCGATGAGATTCATTTTCCATGTTAACAATTCAAAAATGATTATAAAGTATATATAATAAGTAATCATGAAATATATGACATAATAATGCTACAAGATTTATATATATATATATATATGTGGAATCTACTTATTTCCATTCAATTCAATAAAGAAATGAAAACAGCGTTCATGCATACGTACGGCCTACCGTCTCCATGAACGGTGTATTTCATTCCATTTATCAATATATCATATATATGTATATGATGAATATTTATGATACATAAATCATGTTTTAAATTCTGAAATTAATGAAATTAGGATATAAGTAATAATATCAAGAACAGCAAGTCGAAACACGTATGATAAATGAAACAATTTTACCCAAAACACTGCTTGAACATAGATTTACAAAAGAACGGGCTATATAAAGTCATAAGTGAACCATATATGATATCATAATAATTAATATGATTTTTTAATAAGTCAATGAAATTATTTAAATCATTATACAGGAGGTTCGGATACGTACGAAGCATATCGGACCTAAGGTAAGGGATAATTATTCCAATCTCATTCTTATCTAAGATTATTTATTCGTAAGTATTTACTAGGGTTATATTTTTCATCCATGTCCATAAAATGTTTTTCATAAAGTGTTTAATATTCTTCCATGTATGTTTAAAGTCATTTGTACCCTTATTTTACTTTTACTTTGTGTTATGGATGGAATCTTTCCTTTGTTTACCATATGTGGTACTTTTTGACTATTTCGTTAAAAGTACGAGGAGAATTTTTTTAAACTTATACGGCATGAACATATTTTTATGATTTCATAACGCCTTATTTACATAATCTTACTCTAAATTATTTCATGAATATTTTCAACAAAATCCTTTTCATTTAAAATTGCATGGAATTTTTTGAAAAGAAAATGATTTTGAAGAAGAAAGAATATTTTCCTCAAGATTTCATTTCAAGTGGTTTATCAAAACCATTTTCCATCTAAGATGAAATTATTTCATATGTGTATGTTTCATGTATAATGTCTCTATGATTTACATGGTTTTACATTTCTTATGATGAAATATCCATTTGTTTTATATGAATTATTTGATGAAGGGATGATGTTTATGATACCCATTTTATTATTTGGGTTATGATGAATGTTTTAAGTTTATTTTGTGGCACAAGTAAGAATGATTTCATTATGAGATGGGTGGGACCTATATCTCTCTCCAATGAATTGGGTAAAGATTTATATATCATGAGATAGACATGGCAGGAATGGTAAGTTAATCTGGTTCAGTGTTACAGGGCTGGAATGAGGAGTGAACTCGATTCCGAAAGGGACTTTGTCCACTAAGATGGTCTTGGCAGTAATGGCTTGGATACTATTGAAATCATTTAATGTGATTAATGTTTTACACAATCACATGTTTTATTCCCATTATATTTTATCATGATTAATGTTTCTTTATGATCTATGCCTTATGTACTGCCATTTTTTATGTCATTTCCCAAGATTTTGGTGTTTAAACATTATGTTCATGTTTTTAAGTTCAAATGTATATGATTTGTTCTATTTTATCCACGCTTACCCTTGCTGAGCATTTGAGCTCACCCTTTATATGTTTTCATTTCCCAAGGATTTAAATAAAGGTTTTAGGTAAGAACACCAAAAGGGAAAGACCTTTATGGGAGATGTTGAAGATCTTTCACCATGATTAGAAGATTATGTTTCGAGTTTCCAAAGACACTAAACTATTACGGTCCTTTGGTGTTTGTTTTTGTTATGTATTAAATATTCCTCAAAAGTAATTTAATATCTATGTACGTCAAGATTTTGGTCTCTACAAAATTCCCAATTCTGGACTCAACAGAATAGACGGAATCTCAATCCGAAGTTCGGTTTAGAAGTTATTGACAAACAAACCTGGACGAATAATTTAATATTTAATTTAGTAATATTAAATATTAAATGTTCCTCTAAAATTAGAATAGATCATATTCCCACCAAAATCCTATAATAGGGTAAAATCCCTATTCTGAGACTAAAGGAGTTGTTAGAAAAATTATCTGAGATTAGATGGTAGGGTAAATGGCCATTTTACCCCTCACGAGTATCCAACAGCAAAAATTAAAATTTCTGCTCAAAAAGACAGTCTGAAAAAACACAAGTTCTTACAATTGAATACCATGAAAATAAATATATTCATGATATTTTATATCAATGGGAAATATACATACACTATAAACATGTATTAGTAGTGAATAAGGAAAATCTCACAAAAATGGAAGTGAGATGAAGAAACCCTTACCTTAAGTCTGAATGTGTTCCGCTCTTGAACTTAAGGTCCTAGAATATGAAATTATACTAATTTATAACTTATTTTAAAACCTATTAGATATGTATTTAGTTTATCATAATTCTTTTTAGTTCATTTATTCCTTTATTTATAAGTTATTATATTGAATTTTGTCATTCTGGAGTATTTGTTTTCTTTATTTTCATATTCAGTTCACTTGTTCTCAAGTAATGGAGTTCACGTGGAATGGTTCTAAATATAAAAAATTAAAATTTCATATTATTTAAGAATATAGAGAAGTTTTAATGTTTATTTATATAATTTTTTTAAATGTAAATAGGATGAATCATTAGATGAAATATTTATGACATTCACTTAGATTATTTTAGCGGTATTTTGATTATTAGGAATTAGTTTGGTCATACAATTTAATAATATGTATGTATACTGGTTACTAAATATTAATTAGGTTATAATACATATATTATGGTCTGATTCAACCATAAAAATGGTTTCATCACCAGTAATGAAGGAGAAATTGAAGAACAAAAATTCATAATCCACGAAGGTCATAAATTGGAACCTCATGGACGTTGATTTCATTTATAAAATAAAAGAGAGAGAGAGAGTAAGGATATTGATGATTTTTCTTCCATTAACATGATATAATTCCATTATATAGATGGTAATGGATCTATCATGTTCATTTGGATAGAGGAGGTGAGTAGAGGATAACAAAATAAGATAAATTGAAATGAAACTAAATGAAAAAGGAAGGTGCTTTACCTCTTGTAATAACCTCTTTGTGAACCTTTTTAAGGGTAGGGATTTTGGTATTTTGGAAATACCAAGAGGTTCTTGGAAGTGGGGAGTGAATAAGGAAGGGTATTTTGGCAGAACTTTGAGTATCTTAAACGCTTAGAGGAGTGAAGAGAAGAGGGAGTGAAGGGGGGTTTTTAATAGTGGAGGAGAGGAGGGTCTTCATAATTTTTTAATCATTAGTTTATTAATTTCTCTCAAGACTAGAATTAGTAATTATTACATGAAATATAATAGTAATAAATTCATGTGAGTTTGAACCAAGTGGTATTACATCACTTATTTTGTCATAAATAGTGTATTAAACTGATAATTTGTATATACGGTATTTCACTATTCATAAAAAATTCAAGTTTTTCAGAAAAATATCAAAAATTCACCTTAACTATTATTCAACTTGTATAATTAAAAAATGAACTCCATTTTTTAAAAATAATTTTCTAAACATTTTTAATTTAATTTTTAAATAAAATCATAATTTATTCGAAAAAAACAACATTAAAATTATAATTCATTTTATAACACATTAAGAAATTAATCAAGGTCCCATAAGATTATCTTATAACCATAAGATAATAAAGTAACAATTTATGATTACATTTTATGAAAATAAATTTCAATTTTAAATTATTAAATTAATCATAAAATTGTAATTAAAATATTTATGACATACAAAAATACCAATACTTATACTATGATCATTTTTTCACTTTTAAGATGTCTAAATTGGTTTTATACATTCATGGGTGAAGTTTCTATTTTTTTTGGCCGATTTACAATTCATTACTATTCATAAGGGTATGTTATTATTCATAAGGGTCTGTTACTATTCCCCAAAAATTAAGTTTCTCTTATCGGACTCAAAATATCTTACTGAACACAACTGTGTTTGTCAGTTTTTCCAAATTCAAATCACAGAGGTGGAAAAATTATGTTTACTTGGCTAGTTTATAAAAAAATTGGTGTTTTATAGAGACTCGGTGTTTCATGCATTCTATATTAAATTTATTTGTAAATTCTTGGGGTGTTAAATTTAGAAGGTTTTAAAATCATGTTATATTATTCAAATATATTTCATTATTTCAAAATGTTACTATTCAAAGGTATACTTTTGATATTATATTTTATTTAATATTCTATTCTAAAAATACCCCTCTCCTCAAGTATAAATAACCACTCTCCCTCCCCTTAAAAATCCATTCCTCCCTCCAAATCCAAAGTTTTTTCCAAATACCTTCTATCGAGCCCCTTAATATCATTAGTTAAATTATCTAGTAACAAAACTCCATGATTTTAAGAAGTAAAGGGTCATAGAAAAGGATCCACTTCAAGAAAGGGGTAATGTCCTTTCGTCCTTTTATTTCATTTTTCTTTTATAATATAATATCCAAATTTTATTTTCTAATATAACCCTTCTTTAAAAAAATTATAAATTATGTTTACATGATATTTATAATGTTAATATACTATAAAAATTTAATTTTTAAAATAATCACAAAATATATATCGCACAACTCCTCTTTGGACAATGTCTCGTTAATGGTTGGTTTACCACCCATGTGGACATTGAAAATTATTTTGTTATCACCACCCTAATGGATGATTATAATAAATTATTTATAATATATGAATGTATAAATATAAGTATTTATAATATTTTGGAGTTAATATTAGTAATTTATAATAGACTTTATGAAAGATCATTAAATCAAAGAAATATGTGAAATTTTAAGGAAAATACCATATCAAAAATATTCTCATATAATGATGGAAATTAATCTATATAATCCATTGATTATAATTGATAAATAGTGAAAAAAATTAACATAATATAATTTTGGTTCTATTTTTTAATAAACCAATGTCTATTATTCAGGAGGCAGAAAAGTAATGAAATAAAGTGGGATTTAATGTAAGTGGATTCTCTTCTTATTTTCCATTCAAGAACCCTCTTTGTATTATTCCTTATAAATGTCAAATTAATTTTTTTTCTATACACTTTTATTTATCCCATTACTTTAAAAAAATATAAATGGGTGGTTTTTTCTCTCTCATTATGAAATTCCATTAATCCATGTTGTATACCATCATGTTTTTGAATTCATATATTGAATTTCCCTCTTTTACATTAAATATTCTTATATAGTGATTACACAATCCCCTTACTTATCCATGAGTATTGACCTATATGTAATAATTTATTGATTTATTTATTTAAATGTATGAAACCCACATTCCCTTTCCAAGAGTTAAAAATGATTTATTTTTCTATTTTTTAAGCACTTATATACTCAAAGATTTTATATGAAACCTGTTTTTTATTGTCCATGGGTTATTGAGGAAATATTTTATTATGATATTTGTAGAACACAAGAATTAATACATATTAAGTGTGTTCCATGATATCACTCTAATTCATTGGGTAAAGAATAAATATTTTTATATATTATGTTTTATTATACCTTGGTGGATAACATTGGTAATTTTTATTTACAAAACTTTATTGATAAACCTTGGTGATATTCTTATGAATGTATAAACTATATATTTTATAGCTACATTTATATGTTATGTATTATGTACATAAGATTATTTTATTATTTTATGCCTCGTGTATTATACATGATGATCGTTCATGTTCCAATGAATTTGTTTATCCCTTACTGGGCTATATTACCACCTTTTTCAATTGATGTATGTCCCTAAGAAATTACTTGCACTGAGGTGACCAAGGAAGGATTAAAAATGAGTATTTAAAAATAATTAAATAATTTGTATGTTTATTATTTCCTTATGTAATTTGTGTAATATGTACCTAGTTTCCAATACACAAGATCTCAAAAATATCCTCTAAATTTGTTAATGTAATATCTATTAATTAATATTGTTAAAATTCATGTATTAAAAAGGAAGGATGTTATAATGAGGATTCTGGATGGTAGAAACCTATGCATGGTGTGTGACCAAAAGTAAATGTTGTGTACCCAAGTTTACTACACCTAGATGTGTCTTGGGATACATGATGTACTAATAAGTAATGACATGTTGAGAATTTAATACACACCATGTATTGATTGGTCTAGCCAGGCACATGATCTATCAAATCACATTGTTGTATCTAGCATGAAAGTTGTGTTGTATACATGGTTTAGTGGTAAACTTCATGCTAAATATGTTTTCAAATACATATAATAATGTTTTGTGAGACTAAAATCCTATTATTAATGGGATATATGAAATTTATTTGGTGTACACACCTTGTGACACATTAATTCCCACATCCAAATAACACATTGAATCAATCAATGTTTTACGCGGACACACAATTATAAAAACACATATCATGTTTCTTGTTTGTAAATGTTGTGTAATCTGGATGATATACATACCAAGTTTCTTGTAATTTATCCTAAATACAAGAAAAACATGTAATGTGTCATATTTCTTGTTAGTACAAGCCGTATAGTCTTCTAATAAAGAACATAATTAAATTAAATAAAGAATAATTAAATACATCATTAAAAACCAAATTACATTGTACAAATTTAATGTGTTGATAATTTAATATGTCTTGAAAAATAATAAATACTCCATTAATTATATATAATTTCCATAAATTATTGGTCAATCCATTTATTTTGCATGTTTCATTTATGATGGGTATCTCTAAGAGACTTTATATGGTTGTTAAGATAAAGGGAATTAATTAATTAAATCAATCATGTTTATCTTAATAATAAAGAATGAATTAAATTGAATAATGGATAGTGTACTTTTTGTACTCACTGTGTATATGTGTATGATCATGATCTTATACCATCATGTGTATATGATTTGTTTATTCAATTTATTATTTTATTTTTTTAATAATTTATTAAATTAAATAATAGAATGTGATTCATTCATCTCCTATCATTATGCAATGTATTTCACACCCACGGTTTCTTTTAAATAACCCCCCCCCCCCAATTAACCAATCCCTTGGTTCCCCTCACTTTCATGTCAGTAAGATTATGTAATGGATGGAGCTCCCTAGTGAGTGGAGGCGATTCAAGTTTGGTGTTGAGGTAAAACCAATCCAAAAGGTAAATAGTAGCGAGGGTGTAATTTTGTAACTCAAAAAATGTTTGGTTATAGGAGTTTATTCCCTAGGTTTAAGGGTTGGTTTATCATCCTATAGATAAACCAACCATTAAATAACCTCATGTTAGTTCGACTTTATTTATTTTATTTTAATTAGTTTCATGGTAAATTATTTATGTATATTTAAATTATTAAATAAACAAATTAATTAGAATGAAACATTGAAGTGACATAAATAGTATAATATGTGTAAAAATTATCTCTAAATGGTTAATATATTAATTAAAATACACTTAATATTAACAAGCTTGTGATATGATAAAATTGGTTGTTTACACACAGAGATTAAAATTCCTCAAATAAAATATTGTGTCATATATCCTTCCACTAATTGGGTAGAAATAGAAACATTGTTTAATGTGATTAACCAACCTATGTTTGGGTGCTTTAAATTATTGAGGAATATTTATCTTGAGTTTTGGGTCAACTTAACCTATATTGTATTAAGGGTCGATCACATCTATAATATCTAGTGAAACTAGTAGGCAATGTGTTGAGGAAATCCAAATCTAGGATTAAAGGATTAATGAGCTGACTCAATGGTTCAAGGAGAGGTTATTTAATAAAGTTGAAAATTTATTCCTACCTTAATACCATTGAGTAGCTTTTAATACCTCTTTCTTGATTATGATAAAGGTTATATGTATCCCTTCTACTAAGATATATGTGTGATAGAATATCACAAAACTAATGGTGAGTTCTATTATGTTTATTCCATAAACATAAATTATATATTCTAGAAACCACTTTTCATAAGACTCATAGAAAAGTGGATAGTGGGGAAGAACCATCTCTCAATATGAAAAATTTGTAAGATACTATAGATGTGCGATATTTCATGCCATCTTCCAAGTTCAACGAGCTTTTAAAGCAACAAGAGGATATAGATGTGTATAGCATCAGGTATCACCTTTAAGGTCACTATTAAGAGAATGTGAGATAAGAGAGATATGATATCTCAAATTCACTATTCACATGCAATCTTAGAGAGTCAATTCAGTCTTTTCCTTGTGTAGTCAAGATGATTGGATATATTGAGCGCTTAGATATCTTGGGACTGATGATCCCTGAGGAGTTTCATGCATATCTCATTTTATCCTCATGTTCAAAGAGTTTCACCAATTTTTAAATTAATTATAATATGATAAATAGTAAGAAAAAACATTCAAAACTCTTTACTCTTATTCTATAAGTTGATAAAGAAATGTGGTGTAAAAATCATGTCGTATTTGCAGTGAACAAGAAAAGGAAGAACAAGGAAAAGGGGTCCAAGACCCATACCATGTCTAAGGCTCCAGAGCACTATCCTTCCAAGAAAATGAATATAAAAAGATATAAAAAGGAAAATGATGAAATTTTTTTTCATGTGTAAATCTAGTCTACTAAAAGAATAATTGAACATAGTTAAAGAAGAAATGGGAAGATTCAGGTGTAATCATTATTGAGTGAAACATTTATTTATCAACACATTGGGTATTAGATACATCTTATAGTACCCAAAATAGTATTAAAATGAAGAAACATAATATATTTCAAAATATTTCAAGACTATAGGTGGATTTTAGAGCTATCAATGTTGAAAGGATATCTTCTCAATCCATTAGAGACTACCACCTTCTCTTTTTAATATGGATGATATTGGTTTTAAAAGATAGTTATTATGTACCAACTACTACCAAAAACATAATTTTTGTATATTTCCTAAACACAGATGGTTTTATTTTCTAGTTCAAAAATAATATATATTTCTTTTATAAATATAAAATATTTTATGATCTGGCACATTTAAATAATGGTCTTTATGTATTAAATAACAAAAACCAAGAAATAGAAATTGATAATGAATCAAGTTCACAAAAATAATTTTACTCCCATATGGGGAGTCATCATCTTGGTCATGTAAAAATGAATTGTATGATAAATATATATAAAGATCATTACATAGACTATTTTAAGATAAAATCAATTGATATATGGTCCACTTTTTTATAAGTAAAAATGAACAAGGCGCCTTCTGGTGGACAAGGTGAAAGAGCTACAAATATTCTAGAATTGGTACACACTGATTTTTGCAGACTATTTCCAATATAATATAGAGGTAGTTATTCTTACTTCATTACTTAATCTAATAAATTATGTATATATGGATAATTCTACCTAATGTGGTATAATTTGGAATATTTTATGAAATTCAAAAAATTCAAGAATGAAGTAGAAAATCAACTTGGTAAGAATATAAGGAAACTTTGATCTAAATACGGTGGTGAATATATAAAAAAATAAATCATTGAATTTATATGAGAGTGTGAGATCCTATCCCAACTCGCCCCTTTTTATACACCATAATTGAATGTTATTAGTGAAATGGGGAAATATACCTTTCTTTATATGGTAATGTCTATAATGATCCATAAAACTCTTCCATTATCCTTTTAGGGATATGATTTATACATTGTTGCACACATTTTAAACCGAGTACTAACTAAGGAGTAAAATAAGATATTATAGGAGTTAATGTATGGAAATAAATCTATATTTCCAAATACTCGTGGATGGGGTTGTGAGGAGTTTGTTAATGCAAACTATAGAAAAAAAATAGAACCCCAAGGTGAAAAGTCTATCTTTATAGGTTATCCCAAGGATATAATGGGATACTACCTATACTACCACTCAAACAAGAAGTTGATTGTCACAAGATAATCCATTTTTATTGATATGGATCATGTCCTTAAGAATGATAGTGGGAATAATATTGACTTCAATGAATTTGATGCTCAAGATACACAAGAGTAGTATAGGAACAAGTTCCATAAGTCCCCATGGAATATGTTGTTCTTGAAACACAATTATTTCATAGGATCACCAGAGAGGTTAGAGAACTATAAATATGTGGTATTCTAGTCACCAAAGATGTTGATTCATTAATGGTTTACAATAATGATCTTATATAAGGAGTTATTATAGTGATCAGATGCTGCATGAAGGAAAAGAGACATGAATTCTGAGATGGAATCCATGTATCAGAACCAAGTCTAGGTTCTTGTTGATCCACCAATTAATGTAAATACCATTGGGTGAAAATGTGTATTCAAGAAAAAACTAGACATGGAAGGTAAATCAAGTACCTATAAAGAAATAATAGTGGATAAATGGTTTAAACAGTATCAAGAAATTTACTTAGATGAAACCTTTTCTCCGGTTTCAATGTTTAAATCCATCATAATTTTACTTCCCATGGCAGTTTTCCATGACTTTGAGATTGGCCAGATGGATGTCAAAACAGATTTCCTTAATAAAAACCTTCAATAATATGAATATGTGACACAACCTAATGGATTTTTGACTCCATAAAATTCCAATAAGATATGCAAGTTGCATAGATCCATTTATGGGTTAAAGTAGGAATATGGTCATAAAAAATTTGGTTTGATGAAGCCATAACATAATTTGGATTCAAAAATATTGAATGTGATCCATTTTTTACAATTGGTTTAGTTGGAGTGTGGTTATATTCCTAATAGTGTATGATTATAAAATATTACTTATCAAAAATGAAATTCTAATATTGCATTAATTTCATGACTACTTAAACAAGTTCTTATCCATTAAGGATTTAGGTGAAGTAGCATATATCCTTAAAATAAAGATCATTCATGATAGATCCAAAAGGATTATGAGACTAAGTTAAACTACATACATTGACCAGATACTAAATAGATTTAGTATAGAATAATTCAAGAGGGGATTGGTTCCAATGTTAAATAGTATACATAAATCTAATAAAATGTTTCCTCATACACAATAAGAGATAAAGAGAGAGAATGTGTACAGTCCCATACACATCTATGGTAGGATCTATCATGTATGTCATGTTGTGTACTAGTATTGATATTTACTATGTATTAATCATGGTATTTATATATCAATATAATCCAGGAGAATAGTATTAGTTTTTTATTAAATCTATCTTTATTTATATGAGGTATATTGAGGATATGTTCCAAGTATATAGAGGAGACAAGGAACTAATCATTATAGGATATACTGATGTTAGATTCCAAATATATCAGAATGATCTGAAGTTTCAATAAGGATATGTCTTCAGTATCAACAGAGTGGTTATGAGATAGAAGAGTTAAAAGTATCAATTTTTCATTGAATCTATAGTGAAGTATGATAATGTTGGTAAATAATATGTTTTAATTTCCAAAATTATCTCATAGGATTCCAATTATGGGTGGTTACATTAAAAAATATGGATGGGTTGGTTCACTATATCCCTACAATGCATTGGGTAATTATGATGGAGTTTAAAAACTATTAAGAGATTATGGAGTTAATAAACTCCTAAGAGATGACATAGTTAACTAAATGGAAGTTAATCCTAACATAATGTTTTAAATGAAAAGGTAATCATTTCCATTATGGGACTTTTTCCATAATGATAGTCTTAGGAGTGATCATTAGTTAAGGAATTGTTTTGCTATACTTATGTGAATTCAACAAACTTATGCCTATGATATTTTTGTATGGATCATGATTGATTATTGATGATTATTCACTCTTATTTCTTTTGTATTTTAAATGAAAATAACTTATTCCATGATTCATGATTAAATATATTTGACTGATGGGGTATATTATTATAAGTTTTGATCATGTTATCATACCCTTATTCTTATATTATGATTGCTTATGATCATTGATATATATAGGTTATGTTTTCCCTTACTAAGAATATAATCTCACCATTTATTTTGTTTCCCTTACCTAGGTTATAAAAAAATGTTTTATGTATGATGTGTGTAAGAACAATTCTAGTTTTGAAAAAGTTAATGGGAAATCATGTAGATATTTTATGCACCAGTTGTTCATGTTTCCAAGTATCTGAAGACACTAAACCTTTACAGTTCTATCATGGATCGTTTTGATATGTAATTAATTTCCCCTAATAATATGCAGTATTTATTTATGAAAAGTTTAATTCGCTATATTCTTCTACCTCAAACTTAGTGCTCTCTAATTTTGGTTCATATAATGTATCTATAGGCTTTGATTTATCTTTATATATTATCATATCATATACACATTATATGTGGGACATTTTCACAAACCAAACTGAGTCATCCCTCCATCAGATTCTTGGCCAAGTTCGTGATAAGGATCAAAGGGTGTTCCTAATCCCCAAAGTCTAGCACATGTGTTTGAGCATCAAGGAAACACCAATTGGGAATGATTTTTACTACTTAAAAATTTACAAAAGTAGTAGTAAAAAATAAATAAAATCCCAACATGACCCGTCTATACAACAGATGTCCACACTAGATAAAAATAAACAATTAGAAAACTGATATCAAAATTAAGAAAGTAGTAAGTAGTAGCAAGCACCAAAAACCTCCCTCTCCTTTTAATATTCCTCTCCTATAAGGAAAATATTCCCCTCCAATTGATTTACTTCACCCACCAGTAGTTATAGATACCCTCTGCCCATAGAAAATGGTAAAAGAATAATTTGTAAATGGGATAAAGGAAATTATAATAAAAATAAACTATAAACATACCTACCTCCTTGTGACAATATGATTCACCACCCAAAAAATAAGAAACACATTTCCCCATGGGATAAAATAAAATATAAGCTAAAACCTTCAACTGAAAAATTATAGAGATATATGTGTGAGAATAAAAATTCCCAATAGGGATACCGAAAGAAAAACCATGCCCTATTCATTACCCTTAACGTGAAAATCATTTCAAGATAGTTCGAAAATATAAATACATTAAAATTTTGTTTTTTATTCATTTCAAAAGAAGTAATGGTTTAATTCTTCATAAGAACATTTTTTTTATTTTAAAATTTGTTTTCCTAAGAATAATGGACTTTCCAAAACCCCATTCATAAGAAGGAATATGTGATGAAAGAATATTTTCAATGTAAAATCAAACAATATAAATCATATCCAAAAGTGATACAAATAGTGGAAATAGAACAAGATTTTAATTATTTTAAACATGAAAAAGAGATCATTCAAAATACCATTTCAAAATAGTTCCATGGAAAGGGAAGTAAATGATAGAAAGAACCATGGTAAATCCCTGAGTATTTAGGTTATTGGGGTTATAGGATCATTGTATCATTGTGATCAAACATAAAAAAGTCAATTTAATGCATGATCCATTGTGGGGATTCCCCTAAGGTCCAACGCTAACAATCTATGTCACACGGTTTATTTATTATGGCATCACAATACTATAGATGAGAATATGATGTGGCCCTATCATATTTCTTAGATACTAGTCCTAGCCTTAACAACTAGGTACTGAGGGTTCCTAATTGCTTTTTCCATAAATGAAATACATAAGGGAGGTGTAGTAAATAAACAAAATTCAATTACATAATAGTGAAAGGAAAGCATACAACAACACCTCACCTCCCTTCACTACCAATGTGAATTCCCATTTTCTTAAAATCATACAAATATACGAATCATGTCAAATTTGAGTTCCGCAAGAAACATAGAAATATCAGATTCCATTGGAGTGCACCTCACTAATTGAAAATCCTTATAATGTTCTAACCAGGCCTTATAATTTTGAGGATTAAAAAATCATTTCCAAGGAGACATATTCTTTCAAAATTCAATTCCACAACATAAGGAAAAATAAAACCATGTTCTCAAGGTTCCAATAAGGTCTTAGTATTTTGAATAACCATTATTAATTTAGAAATCATTTTCAAACCAAATATTTTCAAGTTACAAATACATTCCTTACACTTAGACACATATTCACCTCAATAGATAATTAAATACCACTTTACCCGATATATATATTCACATAACTCTATGTGAATATATAAAAAGAGGGAACCTATATCTACATATATATATATGTGTGTGGATATGTGTGTAAGATATATTTAAAGATAATGGAAAGTGTAAATAAATATTTGGAATCTCTTTAGGAACCAATAATTCCATTATAACTTTATGAAAACTGGTTGAAAGACTAAAACATCTTTGTGAATTTCCAATTCACATGATAGAAATAATTTATAAACCCAATCCATCATTTCAGATGTTTTATATTTGAAAAATAGTTTGGAAACATGATTTAATAAGAGAAACCCATGCCATAAGATTAGATAAAACATGTAAAACATGAGAGGAAACATTTATAAGAATCAAAATACTTTTTTAGAATATATAAAATTTATATAAAAATGAAAAAACACTTTAAAATCACCAATAAATCATTATTTTCAAATTACATTCTTATAAATAAGGTCACCTATCTTGAACTACCAAAAAATTTTAAAAACCATCAAGAACATCAAGAGGAATATCCCAAGAGGGGTTTCATAAAAGTCAAATTAAAAGGGGTAGGAGAAATGGGGTAAAACCCATAATGTAATTTTTTGAAAGAATAAAAATTCGGCACCCAAGGAGAGTCGCACAGTTTGGTCGCATGGTTGGCCAAACCATGTTCTAACTGTGCCACTAGCACTGGCCACCCCAAAAACCTACACTTTTGGGCCGTATATTTTAAAACCATGGGAAAACCATAAAAAATACTCTGTTAAAAATATAGGGATATATGAAATATTTATGCATGGTTTGTCCAACTCTGTGGAGAACTCATGTGACACACTGAAAGATTAAAAAATTTAAAATTTGCCTAAATTATAATACCCAAACCACCAAAAACAAAAATATAAATAAATAAATAAATAAAATAATCATTAAATTAGTGTCGGTGTGTGAAAATTTTCACCACAATGTCCATTTTTCCCCTATAAATCCATTGAACTCATGAATTAAGACACACATAAGGTACCTAAACTATAAAAGGAAACCACCTAAATAACTCAAAACCAATCAAATGCCTATTAATTACTAGGAATCTACAAACATCTCCAAATTCACACATTGAACCTGACCACATTGATCAAAGAAGATGAGGGATAGAGACCCCCATTTGATCTCAACACCATTTAAGGATTCCTCTAGAATAGTGGATCAACAAGGAAAGAACACTTCAAGGGAATTATTAAAAAACACAACCTAAGTTTCCAAACTTGAGGACTCAATCAAAAATTATGGCCCAAATCTCATCGAAAACCCTACCAGAACAAGCACTAATTCCCCAAATCATTAACTCTAAGATCAAAACTATAAACATTAAAGGAATAATGAAAAGAAATAGATATTGTGAACAAAATGAATACCTCAAAATCTTTACCCAACCATTCTCAAAGAAGAACACAACCTTATGAAAATATCAATGACTTCCCAAAACAAGGACCACCAAAACAATAATCACCACACCTCTACATAGTAACAAAGTGAAAGAGGTATAAATGTTGAATATACCTCTTTAAAAATGACATGGTCTCCCCTATAGTAACAAAAATAATAGAATTATATCCTAGGACCACAAATACAAATCTAAAAACTTAGAGATCTAAATAATAGCCAAACCAACACTAGCCCAAGCATAAACTCTAATAGTTTGGAATATATCATAGTTTCCTAGATCCCACACCAATGGTTCCCCATGTATATTAAATCAGAATAATAATACCTCACGAAAACCCTTGTCACATAAGATCCTTGAGAAACACATCTCTATCAAATTCTCAAATTAATATTCCAAGAGCATCTCAAATGGCATGAAAATTGAATAGGGACCTTAAAACACATCCAAGATGGGATTTCTATAAAAACTCATTTGAACAAGAACCTATAATAGGTAATTTCCAAGGACCAAAACACTCAAGCCTTTTATAAAAGTCATACTTAAACAACATGAAACAAAAATTCAAAAAGAATACCAAACTCATCCAAAAAAATAAAATGAAAAATATTTTTCAAAACAAGACAAAATAAAAACTTTATAATATTTAACTTTTCATAAAAATCATTTTTATTTCCTTAAAATTTAACTTTTTAAACCTCTATACATAAAAAACACAATTTAAAAAATAGAAACCATAAACAATTAACATTTCTAAACAATAACTCAATAACAAAAATCACAACCATAAATCAAATAAATCAAAAACCAAAAAAAACAATAATTACTCCCTTAAATCATTTAAAACCCCAAATTTTAATTTCACAACCGTGAAACCCTATCAATTAAAATAATTTATAACCCGACATTTGAATTTTAAAACCTTGAAACCCTATTGAAAATCCATTTTGATCTTTACATTATTGTTTCAAAACCTTTGGTTCCCATTAAACCCACTTTAAAATACCACACTTCCATTATTAAAAATTTAAACATCTATTTAAAAACCATTTTGAAACTTCACAAGTTCTTTTTGAAAGTACCTTGTGAGTCATTAATCAGAAAAAAATACCTCATTTTAAATAAAACCCTTGTTAAAAACATCAAAACAGAATTTTAACATTTAAAACCAATTTATTTTTAAAAATTCATTGGAAATAAAATAATATCATATTAAAAATCCACCCAAAATAATTTAAAATTTTAATGGAACCTAAATTAAAATTTCTAAGGGGCTAATTATCGTTCATGGTTTGACCACATGATTAGAAAAACCACAATCCAATCATGAAAATACAATAGAGAGTCTCTTAAAACCATCCATATATCTCGATATGGGTTGTTATGCCATGTGAGCTAACAGTGCCTTATTTTACACTCACTTCTTCAACCAAATTTCAAAAAACTCATAACCCCTAGTAACTTGGGTTTCATCATGAGTGGTGTTGATTAGACATCGGTCTGTGAACTAACTATCAGAATCTGAAAATACTATCTCGCATATAATGGACATCAAAAATATCAAGGACTACCCATGATTGAGATAAGTTTCCTATGGAAAAAAAAGAAACTCACTCCTCTGGTAACATTTTTTGATGAACCAACCAGATTGATCCCTCCATCGGATGCTCGACCTAATTCGAGACAAATATTGAAGGTTTTTCTCAATCCCCATTGGCTAGTACAAGTTCCTAGGTGTGTCAAGGAATAACCACTTGAGAATTATTTATTACATTTAATAATTAACAAAAGTAGTAGCAGAAAATAAATTAAATTTCAGCATGACCCATCCACACATCTCACATCCACAATAGATAAAAATAAACAAGAATCAACCTAATATTAAAACATAGTAAAGTAGTAGATATGAGAAAGCACTAAAAACCTCCTTAACCCTCTTATCTCCCTCCCTTGAAAGGAAAAATACCCCTCCAATAGTTTTTATTCACCCACCATCAGTAATAGCTACCCTCAACCCATATAAAGTAATAAAATCCTAAGTGGATGCTGCAATAAAGGAAATTAATATAAAAAGAAAACTAAAAACATACATTCCTCCTTGTGAATACAATAGTCATATCCTAAAAAACAATAACCATGATTCCGCATGGGAGATAATAAAAGATAATATGAAATTAGAAACTAAAAAATGGTAGAGATATAGGCATGATCATAAAAATTCCTATTATAGATGTCAAAAGAAAAAACCACGCTCTATACCTTAACTTTAAAGAGAAACCCATTTTAAACTAGTTTGAAAATATATTTATATGAAAATTAGGTTCTTAATTTCCTTTCAAAACAAGTAACGGGTTAATTATTTAGAAAACCATTTTCTTATTTAATTTTTAAATATTTTTTCCTAATAATGAGATGTTTTCCAAAACTCCATTCATAATAAGGAAAATGTGTTAAAATAATATTTTCAATATAAAATCAAATAGTAGAAATAATATCACAAGGTTCTACAATTAAAGGAAAATAGAACAAGCTTTTCATTATTTTAAACATAAAAGGTAAACCAAGAAAAAAAATTAAAATAGTGCGAGGGAAACAAGAGTAAATGATAGCAAGCACTGTGTCTAATACATAAGTAGCTAAGTTATTATTATTATATAATCATAATTTCTTAGTAATTAAATATATAAAAATCCCTTCTTGTGCATGACCTATTGGGGGATGCATCCAATATCCAATGGTAACAGTCAATGAAACATTTTTTAGTTAGTGTTTCTTCATATTTCTAAAAGTGAGACCAGATCAAGGCCCTGTTAACCCACTTAGATACTATTATTATCCTACCCACCTATATAACCAGGGTTAATAAGTTCTTTTTTAAATAATTGAAATTCACAAGGGGTGTGTAACATAAAAAAACAAAATTCAATCACATAACAATGCTAATAAAGTATAGAAAAAACCTCACCCCATTACATTTCCCATGTAAATCCCCATTTTCTTAAAATCATACCAACATTTCAGTTATCATAAATAAATGTTCTATAAAAAACATTGAAATCTAGGCTTTCAATGGAGTGCACCTTACTTTTCAAAAATTCATAGAAAGTGCCAACCATACTTATCATTTTGAATATTCAAAAATTATTTCCAAAGAAACATTTTTATTTAGAAAGTTAATTAAAAAACATAAGGAAACATAAAACCATTTTCTTAAGGTTCTAGAGGGACATTGTGTTTAGAACAACCATTATTCATTTGGAAACAATTTTCAAACCAAATATTTTCATGTTCCAAATATTTTCATATTCTCAATGTTTTAATAGGGACGTGTGATGATGAGTGTCCTTTTGACGGAGTCCATGGTGGACCAGGACTAGACTGAGCTGTGTGAGCTTCCTTACAAGATGAGGTGTTCCTACGGCTATGACTAGTAGTTACAGTACCTATTTCTTTCTTAAAGGTTGTACTTTTTAGTTTTCAGACTCTTTATTTTGATGAGTAGGTATTTTGGATCAGTTTACATTTCGTACTTTACTTTTCATTGTACTCTGTTGGTTGGGTTTAGTAGTATGCAAGAATTTTTTTCCTTAGTAGTTTTAAAATTTTAGTATTTGTAGGATTGGATGTGTGTGTGTGTGTACAGGTACTTAGGCAATGTCTCACATGTTAGTGATATGCCTACTCAGTGCTAGTCACCAGCCCCTAGCTTATTGGATTTAAGCTTGGGGAGTCATAGTGTGGGCCCCACTGGGATGGGTCATGACAAAGTGGTATCAAAGGTGTTTAGTTATACCTCAGGATGAAGAGTCTGTGATATTGGATTGGGGAAATAGTGTTAAGTGTTTTGAGCTTGGCTTTTAAGCCAGGGACTATAGTGTTGGTGCAGGTGGCTGACATATCCATACACCAGGACTCTGATAACCTGATTTTGACTCGGTACATGATAACACTAGTTGTTGGGAAACAAAAAAATGGTACGCTCATCATATAGGAATGAGTTGGTCTTTCCATGTTATTTTGTGTCAGATATCCATATATACTCTTTGACCATGGTACATATTGTTTCTTTACAATTCACCTCTACGATGCATACCTGCTAGGATTTAGTAACTCGATCATAAGGATAACCCCCTCAATAAAGAAGATTCAATTTAGGGACCAGTTCCCCAGGAGTTACTTCCAAGTGGTGCAACTGCGATACTACCACCAGGGGAGCATCATGTGGTACCTATAATACTGACAGATGAGCAGCACGGGCAGAGTGCACTCTATGAGTTTCATAGACAAAGACCCCTCAGGTTCCAAGGAAATCCTGACCCTCAGGTGGATGAGGACTAGATTGAGGCGGTGAGAGTTTCCTATCTATTGAGGACACCAATGGACAAGATGGTGATCTTATGAGAAATCCTTCTTCAGGGTTCAATGAGATGATTGTGGAGTTTGACCACGCAGACTTATGATGAGGATAATATTTTGTGGACATAGTTCGAACGACTCTTTAGGGAGGAGTTCTCTCCAGTAACCCTGAGAGAAGTGCGCATCCAATAGCTTTTTCAGCTTCAGCAAGGAAGTTTAATGGTGGTTAACTATTCGTAAAGGTTCACCGACATATCTAGGTACTCGATAGATATGGTCAGGGATTAGTACATCAAATATCAAACCTTCAAGCGAGGTCTATGATAGGAAATTAGAGCTAGTTCCATGCCTCTATTAATTTCGACTTATGCAGGAGTACTCGAACAATATTTAGTGGTTGAGAGATTCTTAGCGGAGCAGAGACAACTAGTGGTAGTGAGCAGTAGGTAGACTAGTGTAGAGACCTTGACAGTAGGGAGTTGATGTCAGCAATAGGGATCGAGATATGGGAGACGTCATAAGAGGACCCAAGATAGGGGATCTATGGTCTAGGACTCTCATGATGGATCCATTCAGCCTATGGAGATGTGATGCTACTCGTGCGATGGTAGGGGAACTCTCATTATAGATTTCCCAACCCATTGAACTGTTGATAGGGAGGTGATGGATGGACCACCAAGGCAGAGGTAGAGAGTGGAGCAGGAAGACCCGCCAGGCAGCAGAGGTGGAAGAGGAGCAGGGAGAGCTACAAGAGGTGGAAGATGCTTTGACCAACTTCTACCACCCCTAGTAGATCTAAACAAGGCATAGGGAGCTGGTGGATAAGTATAGGGATAGCTACATGTAGTCGAGGTGTATGACCTAGGGACTCCATAGATGATCTGAGGTACAATCTGTGTCTTTTCTACCTTATTTTTTATACTTATAGATATAGGTTCCAGTAATTCTTTCCTCACCACATGTCTTGTGCGAAACCTTGTGATTTTGATGGAGTCTTTGACTCAACCCTTACACTTGGAGACACTAACTGGAGGAGACTAGATGATCACGCACCTTTGTCGAGAGTGTGATCTTACCCTTAGAGGTGAGAGTTTCGGTCAGAACCTCTTAGTGAAAGCATCAAGGCCATATGACATCATACTCGGTATGGATTGGTTATCTTTAGTCCATGCATAGATTGACTGCTTTAGGAAAATAGTGTGGTGTGTTCGCAGTGACGGAATGAGGTTTTCCTTTTTTAGTGATAATTAAACCTAGGTATCAAAGAATGGGATCATTCTTAGGAGGGTGAATTCGATCACTCATGAGTTGCTATACTTACCCTCGGAGAAATAGATGTTGTGAGATTCTAGTTCCCAGTAGTAGTGGAAGAGTATGTGGACGTCTTTCCAGAAGATGTTCTAGGATTACCTCCCCATCGAGAGATCAACTTATGCATCAAATTACACCCCAAGACAACACCAATATCCTCACCGTCATATCATATGGCTCACATAGATCTTTACGAGATGAGGGTGTAGTTGGAGGATTTTCAAAGTAAGGGCTTTGTAATACCTAGTGTTTCACCCTGGGCGGCCCTAGTTTTGTTTTCCAAGAAGGAATATGGGTTTTTGATATGTGCATGCATTAATGGCACTTGAATCAAGTAATGGGGAAGAACAAGTATCCACTACCGAGGATCTACAACCTCTTCGATCAAATGAGATGGGTGTGATGATTATTGAAGGTTGACCTTCGATCAGGTTACCACCAGTTATGAGTATGAGATGAGGATATATCAAAGATGGATTTCAGATTTCACTATGATCAGTAAGAGTACTTGGTGATTCATTTTGTAGAGATCAATGCCCCTATACTGTTCATGGTACTTATGAAACAGATCATTCAGTCATACTTAAACTGATTTGTAGTGGTCTTTATCGACGATATTCTTATGTACTTAGTGTCAGAGTAAGAGCACATGAGACACTTGTGTACGGTTCTAAACATTCTTTTATAAGACTAGATTTATGGGAATATCTCGAAGTTCTAGTTCTATATATAGGAGTTACACTTTCTAGGACATTTTATCTTAGTAGATGGGGTAGCAGTGGACCCAACCAAGGTCAAGGCAGCGTTATCATGGTAGCCACCTTGGAGTGTGACAGAGGTGTGGAGCTTCCTTAGGTTGGCTGGATAATACTAGAGACTTGTCACTGATTTCTCTTGGATATCATCACCGATGACAACCTTGACCCATAAGGGGAAGCCTTTCATATAGACAAAGAAGTTCCAGCATTCTTTCCAGTAGTTGAGGCAGAGTTTGATGAGGGAATTGATATTGATATTTCTAGAAGATGGTGTTGAGTAAATAGTTTTCTATGGTGAATTAATGGTCGGGATTGGTTGTGTTTTGATATGGAGACAGGAAGTGATTTTTTATGGTTCATACCAGCTAAGGCTATATGAGAAGAACTACATGACCCATGATCTTGAGTTGGAAACAATAGTCTTTTCATTGAAGATGTAGCGACACTACCTGATGGGAAAATAGTTTATCATCTACTCTAACCACAAGAGCCTCAAGTACATGTTCTCGCAAAAGGATCTAAATCTGAGGTAGAAATGATGGCTAGAGTTCCTCTAGGATTATTACTTTGATATCATATATACTTCTGGGAAGGGGAATGTAGTAGCTGATACTCTCAATCAGAGATCAAGTTCATAGATTCTGAGCGAGACGTCAGATAATTTGTCCTCATTAAATTTATCCTTCATGGATGGAGATGATGCATCTTATCTATAGTAAATGGTTGTTACCCCACAACTCATGTAGTGAGTCAAGCAAGCACATCTAGGGGATGTTGACTGTGAGACTTTACATACTCATTTATCTACAGAACATTCTTATGATGGATATTCGCAAGGTGGGGAGCATGTCATCCATTTTAGAGGATGCACAATTGTTCTTGTGATGTTGCAGTAGGAGGTTCTGAGGGAGTTTCATACATCCCCCTTGGTGGTACACCCTAGAGTAGAAAAAATGTACCAGGACCACTGGAGTCAGTTCTAGTGGACAGGTATGAGGAAGGCAGTAGCAGAGTTTGTTTCTTGATACCTTACGTTCCATTAGGTTAAGGTTGATCACCAAGTTCCAGTAGGGTTATATCACCCCTATAAGTGTTGATGTGGAAGTGATATATAATATTTATGGATTTAGTGATGGGATTACCATGAATTTCCAGGGGACATGATTCCATCTGGGTGATCATTGACCAGCTCACCAAGTTATCCCACTTCCTAGATATTAGGGAGAATATTTCCGTATAGAGATTGGGACGTATCTAAGTGTAGGAGATAGTTAAGCTTCATATCATACCCTCTAAGATAGTATCATATCGTGATGCTCGTTTCACATCCTGGTTGTGGAAGTGATTTTAGGAGGCGTTTGGGACTTAGCTACACTTGAGCATAGCATTCCATCCCTATAAAGATGGCCAGATATAGAGAATCGTTCAAGTTTTGGAGTATATGTTGCGGGCCTATATCTTGGATTTTGGTCATAGTTGGGTGGACCACCTACCATTGGTGGAGTTTGTGTACAAAAAAATCTACCACTCCACCATTAGTATGGCATTATTTGAGGCATTATATGGGAAACCCTTCTAGTCACCACTATGCTGGACCGACCCTAGAGACTCAGCGCTCATGGGTCCAAAGTTGGTTTGAGCTACCACCGATAAGGTGCAGATCATCTAGGAAGAGATGAATACTGCACAAAACTGGTAGAATTCTTATGTTGATAGATAGTAGAGGCCTCTAGAGTTCGAAGAGGGAGACTATTTCTTCCTTCAGGTCTCACCTCAATGAGGGTTGTGGAGATTTAGATGGTGCAGAAAGTTGTTTCCAATGTTTATTGGCCTTTTTTAGATTCTATGCAAATTTGTTGAGGTGGTATACCACCTAGACCTACCACCACAGTTGCACTGAGTACATGATGTCTTTCACATGTCGTAATTGAGAAGGTACATGCATGACCTATCACACATCATTGAGTGGGGAAAGTTGGACATTGAGGATGGAGTGACCTTCACAGAGTACCAAATAGAGATTAAGGATTGGCGGGAGAGGATCCTCCATGGGTGAGATATTCCCTTGGTGCATGTCTGATGGTAGCATGGGAATCTTTAAAAGATCACGTGGGAGTAGGAGGCTCAGATTCATGCACATTACCCACATCTATTTGAGTAGCCTTTTGTTTTGGATTTTTGGGATGTAAATCCCTAAGGTGGGAAGAATGTAATGTCTTGGATTTTCAATGTATTATTTCTAAATATTATATGGAATTATTTTGAGACCAGGATTTATGACAACATAAGATTCTAAGGCCCGGGGTGCCCAAAATAATTTTTTGAAATAAATCAAACTTTTAAATAACACTCGCAAGCGGTTTTCCTGAAAAAGTGGAATAACTTTTAAATGTGTGCTCGGATCATAAATATGAGGGCACCATTATATTCAAATTATAGACATTACCTTAGGTGATTCCTAACATAGACCGGCTTGGGTTTTAGGTGACATAAAGTGATGACATGGTGTGTGACAGTTGTCACACAGCATGTGGGTCCTTACACGGGACTCAGCATGTATCTTGGGCAATACACAGACACGGGGTGGAGTACACAGCATATACTCCACCACACAGCCAGACCAAGATAGTTACATGGGTTGGCATACATGGGTCGAATCCATGTATGGGGACATGGTCAACATAAATGGAGTAGACCCCAGATAGTAGGATATGGTGTGTCATGCTTTTACACACCGTGTATATCTCTTTCTACACACATTCTCTTCGATATGTTCCATTGTACATGGTTAGTACTCAGGGTCATAGTACACGATGTGTGACCTTTCTACACACCATTTACCTTTCTATACATGGCTTGATATCCTTACCCACCATTCCTTGGACAATTTTTGAATGGGTTAGTACCCCTTTGATCATTCACCTAAAGGTCAAGTATCGTTTCCATCCACAAGATTATGATCCCTTCAACATGAATTTCTACATAGAGTCAGAATCCCTCTAAGAGGCCTAAAGTGAGATATTATACCCATTCTTGGCCCTAGGTAGATTCAGGTATTGATGTAAACCATCCTATAGGATGTCGATCCTCAACATATAATGTGAATCCGAATGAGTCTTAGTATACTCCAAGGCCCTGTCAGTGATCCTCATCCTTGTATCATGATCTTCCCCCACTCAAAAATGAGTTCTCCCAGAATGCGTGCATTTTTTATCTCTTTAGATCTATCGGTGTGTTTATCTCTCTCATGAAACTTCCCGACAAACATACTTCTCAGAAGGATGTCATCAGAGCTATCGGACTCATGGAGTTAGTTCTCCCAGACGATTACTTCATGGAATCATCAAACTGAATCCCTAGGGTGTGGATGCAGGTAGTTGTAACTTACCTCTAGACTACATGTCTAGGTTTCGAGTATATATGGATATTTTTCTCTTGTTATATGTTTTGTAGACATATACTGTGTAAATATTATTGTACCTTTACTTTTTGTATTGCATTGAGGTTTTTGGTTTCCTCTAATGAGTATTGTTATACTCACCCCTACACGGCCTTTTCCCACACGTGTCATGTCTTTTGTAGATAAGCAGCATTTTGATAGAGTCCATGGTAGACTAGGACTGAACCAAGATTTGGGAGCTTCCTTATAGGCCAAGGTGTTCCTATGGATATGAGTAGTAGTCCCAGTACCTATTTCTTACTTACAGGTTGGACATTGTAGTTTGTAGATTCTTTCTTTTGGTGGGCATGTATTCTGGCCGAGTTTACTTTCTACACTTTACTTTCCATTATACTTTGTTGGTTGTGTTTAGTTTTATGCATTCATTTTGTTCCTTAGTGGTTTTTACATTTCATTATTTGTGGGCTTGGAGGTGTTTGTGTGTACAGGTACTAAGGAAATTCCTCCCATGTTTGTGATATTCCTACTCAATGCTAGTCACTATACCTTGGCCTATTGTAGGTAGTCTTGGGGAGTCATGGCATGGGTCCCACTAAGATGGGTCGTGAAATTCTACTTCCTTAACTTCTTATTTCATTGAAAAGTGTGTTCTTATGGAAACTCTAGATATTTCACCATTTTGTATCATCATAAATACCCTTACAAAATCCATTTATTATAATACCATTATGGAAATACTCTTATGTATCCTTTACAAAGAATATTACTAAATTTATTTATATCTTTGTACTTAAAATACAATGTTTTCCTTGGTAATTTTTGATTTCTTTCTTTTGACTGGAATCATCTGGTCTAATAGCATCTAAAATTCTAGACATTATAGGTGTTTCTTAACCATCATCTTCCAAGCATCATAAATTAGTATTTTAGAATCTATCCTTTTTTATTTCTAATAATATGGATAGAAAATATATTTCACACTAATAAACCTAACAATGTCCCTCTTGAAAAATATTTTCTAAAATTCACCACCAATTAATCTATCAATATATACAAACCACTTTCACTCTATAAACTTATTGTATAGCCTCATGGTTCCCCCACCATGATTCTGGTCATCCTAGCTTGATTGATTCATAGCACTACCTTAGAACATCTAGGACTATAACTGAGGTTAGTATATCTTATAGATTCCAAAATCCATGATCTATTTATAGATTCATCATTTTACCTTACAATAAATTCTCTATGAAGTGATACGTCAAATGAATATTATTTTTCGTGTAACAAAACATCAGATTGTTAGCCAAGTTAATTTTCCTTTCAGATTCAAAAAACAGCACCCCATTCTCCTACATTTTATCAATATAATCTATCATCATGTTTATCCAAATCAACCACATCCCATATTTTGTTAATTTTGTGTATTATACTTCTATTATTCCAAGTGAAACTACTGATAGGATTTTTGACATCCATGTTTCACCTTTATAATTGAACACATAACCCATGGTGATCCTCTGAGTGTTATCCTCTCCACCAAATTCTAAATATAAAAACCAATTTAGTGGTTTACTTTTTCAAAGAAAATATACATACCTTTCAAACCCTTTAGATTTCAAATGATCCTGTTAACACTTCCTAGTTATATCTTCCAAGAATTTTCACGAATTTTCTAACAACTCCCACTACTTACATAATGTATAGCCCCATACAAACAATTTAATACATAAACAATTTGAATTTATAAGAAAAATGAACCTTTTCCATGTACTTGACCTCATTTTCCATTCATAGTTCCTTCACCTTTCTCAATTGGAAATGTTTGGTCAGGGGGTAGTGATCGGTTTTTCCTCACTCATTCCAAAGCATTCCACCACCTTCAATATATAGTTAGACTGAGTTTGTAAAAAAAATCTAGACCTTAAGTCCCTTAAAATCTATATCTGTAAGATCTTATTAGCTAGACTAAGATCATTTATCTCAAGACCTCTGGATAATTTATCCTCTAACTCATTAATCCTTTCCTTCACTCATCTGACAATAACAATATCATCAATATAGATGTGTAGGATGATAAAGATCTCATCATTATGCAATTTATAGTAACAAAATTTGTTATAATTAATATAGATGAACTTTAATTACACTATAAAGTTGTTTAACTTCCATTTCCACTACCATGGTTCTTGTTTCAACTCATAAGGTATCTACTTCATCTTGTATGCAAGATTTATGTTTTGTTTTTCAATGAAACCATCCAGTTTCTCCATGTAAATTTATTCATATAAATATCTATGGAGAAATGTGGTCTTCATGTCTAAATACTTCATATGAAATCCTTCCATGTCAACAACACTAAGAACCATCTAAAAATTGTTTTTTTAACAAATGGATAAATAATCATTGAAAATTTTATACCTTACATTTGTAGAAAATATTCATGAAAATCCTTTACTTGTACATATGTTTACCTTCCACTTCTTTCTTCAGTCAATAAACCCATTTGTTCTGAATAACTCTCTTCCTAGTAAGATATTCTATTTTCTCCCAAGTTCTAGACACATTTAAGGGATACATTTTATCCCTCATGGATAACTCCCACTGACTTGAGTCTTTTAAAATTGTATCATATTTTGGTCTCTTGGGATATTCATCATTTGTGAGAAGAAAATAATGAAGATAACTTCCATATCTCTACACTTGGAACTGAATCTTGGTAAACCTCCACAACTATATATATGGCATTGCTCCTTCTAGAATCACTTCTTTAGAAACATCACCTTCTCGGGATCTTTCTCATGTTCCTATAGTTCTTGATCTTACTAGTAATTTTTTCATGGGAAGCACCATCATAACTTTATTATAATCTTAATATAATTAAAAATAATCTAGTTTTTATGGAACTAACATAATCCCCAAATTTTTCAAAACATTTGTAACTTATTTAATTTTGACAGTTATTATTCTAGAGTCAAAATCTAAAGCCTTCATTATTATACACTATAAAGTAACATTCTCAATACTTTACCTTGGATGGAATGTGGGTATAGGTGAGTGAACCAAAGATTTTGAGATGGAAAATTTCAACATTTTTTTAGTTTCCTACTCTAATAGAGATGATGAACTCCTTTTCACTAAGTATAAAGCACAATTCAAAACATCCACCTAAAAATCGTTTTGACAACCTATGTGAATATTCAAGATCCATTCCTTCTCAATTAACATTTGATTCATCCTATTTGTGACTTTTTTTAGGAGTTCCCAGTATGAACTTCTCAAAACATATTCCTTTCCGCTAATAAAACCTCTATAACTCCATGATTATATATTCCCCACATTTTTCAGACCTCAAACATTTTAGTTTTCTTATGATCTCCTTTTCTAGAATGGTTATCCACCAGATGATGTTTTTGAATAAATTTTACTTGATATTGATAAAGAACACCCAAACCATCTTCATAATATCAATAATTAAGGTAACATATCATAATTATCCTCTCTAGGAATAAACCAAAGTTTTCCACCATATATCTATATGAACTATATCTAACAAATGACCATTGGGAATATTATCTTGAATTTATAATGGTATCCCCAACTACTTATCAAGTATGTATCCTTCACTTGATTAATACTCTATTATTTTGATATTTATCACACCTTCAATATCTAATATTTTTATCCCTTTATCAATTAATTAATTGAGATATTCACTCCATAACATTTCGGATTTTATTTTTCTGGTAATAATTTCACCTTCAAAAACTTACATTAGTTAAAATGTTTCATCCTTCACTCATTTGGCCATTAATATGGAACCATGAGTGACTTTAATTTCTCTATATACAAAGGTTGTTCAGAAACCCACATTATCTAACCATTAAACCAGGATAAAGTTTTTCATAAACCTTTTTATGTTTCAAACTTCTTGTAATTCTAGAAAGATTCATTCTTCGATTTAATAGAATAATTTCCCTTTTTCCAAAATCTAAAGTGTTCTTCTATCTGAATGATACACCATTACATATCCTATAGATTTATAATTCCTCATATTTTATCTCTAAAGTTGTATTCACATAAAGGATATAAAAAATCCAAATTATAGGTTAGTGATATCCATATAATCACAAGTGATTTATTATCCATCCATTAACATTCTTAATTCTTAATTGCTTCTATCTCGGTACTTTTTAATTGAATATCAAGATCCTTATAAAGAAGAAAATACTCTACCAGTATCTTCCAGAATCTAAAATACTTCCCATAAAAATTCTCCACTCAAACCATACACTCATCCAACACTATTACTTATAAACTATCACTAAATTTTGAAACATGTAAAAGGGAATAGGAACTGCTTATTAAAATTATAAAAAATATGAAGTGTAGAAGGTGCTACTAAATTGATCTTTGAAGTACCTTCATCAGGGTATGGTTTTCTGAAGCTCAACAACTGAGCCTTTGATACCACTTTTCGGGTCCAATGAAACTAATAACCACCCATAAGTTATTCATCTAGAAATTATAATAAGGAAACCAAAGTACCAAAACAAAATCACGCTATTGATGCATCAGAACTTGGAAGACATGTTGCACCTAAACCATCACAACACAACACATGACTCAAAATAAAACCCATATATGAAGTTCTAAAATATAGTGACTGAAAAAATAGAGGAAAAAGAACAATATAATTATGTATATCATTCAAATTTTGGTCATAATCCATAAGGGAAATGATTAAATCTATTTTATTCAAGAAATTATATGTGATTACAACACAAATTCATCTAGAACAAGTTCCCCCACCCTACTACTCATAGTAAAATACAATTAGTGTAATTAGTTACACTATCTTTTTAACTTAATATTGTAATTTTTTCATATATATGGTCTTAATGGAAACACATTCACTTGGAAAAATACTCCCACCACCTTAACTTTCCCTTTCAATGAATAATTTTTTATTCTGAAAACTCTAGATATTTTACCCTTATATATAATATTAATGACCCCTATGTATTCCCTTTTCTGAAAAAATCCATGTAATGACCATGAAATATACTTAAAAAGACTCTTATGTAAGTCATTTGTATCTTCACACTTTACCTTTAGGATTATAAAGGGTAATTTCCAAGTTCATTCTTCTGACTAATATCATTTAGTCCACTAGCTTATGAACTTTTGAACATTGTAGCCACCACTCCAATATCTCAATCCTGGATTTAGAAATTATACATTCAGGATATTTTCTTCATTTAGTTCTAATAACATGGCTATAAAATGGTTTTCACATATTTGAACCTAATATAATAGGAATTTTCTTCCTCTCTCAGTATCTCTCATTTAATCATGAAAAAAATCATCACCAAATGATCATACCCCTTTTATTTTTATTCTTTCGCATGTAAAATAAGAAAATAAGATACTATACAGTCACTAATATGTGTTCTCTTAAATAATAATAAGATAGAAAATTCCAAAATTACTAATACACTATTTAAATAGATAAAGTAAAAAATGATAATTCAAGGGTCAAGCAATGTGAAGGGGATATTAAATATTAGGGAACTCACTTTTAGTACATCATATAACCCAAATGATATGGAAAGTTTAATAATACAGACAATAATTAGCTAAACTGGGAAGCATGGTAATTGGCCATTGGTCTCCAAGAGGTTACAAAAATAAATCTCCAAATATTGGGTAAAAAAACATAGAAAAAATAATTAACTGGTGTATGTAGGTCCATTAGATAAATATAATCAATAATTAAAATAAATTCATTGAATATAGATGTTTCTACCAATGAATAATATTACAAGACATGGACATCAATGGGAAGTATCAAGAAAAAAACCTAGTTCATAAATTTTATATATTAAAATATTTAATATAGTCAATCGAAATAAGATCAACTACCCAAGACACATTTAAAAAAATTATTTAACTTAAAATATGGATTAATGTATTTTTTATTTCTAATAAAATCATTATATAATGATACATTTAATTTTAAATTGTATTATGAAACTAGATTTTATGCATTGTATCAATCATGTCATAAATTTTCCTATTCTAAATGTATCATACATCACATATTTTGTACAACCTTATAAACTCTTAAAAATTTCTCCCAGATATTTTATTTATGTTATAACCTGAGATACTCTAAGAGGGGGTTTGAATCATGGTGTATTCCAAATTAAACTTTTTTCTTTTACTCATTTAGTTACCCTTTTGTATCTTGTTCCCACTTTGCACGGTGTTCATCCTATCACATACAAAGGATCCCTCACTAAAAACATGTAAAAATATACTGGAAATTTACTTTAAAAAATGAGATATTTTTTAATTTATTAATATAGATTTTATATAACCACTATGAATTATATAAAATCAAATTTCAATCTATTTATTAGTATTAGTGTGAATAAAATCAAAAACTGATTGATTATTATAGGTTTTTTCTTAATAAATAATCACTAATTCAATATTTAGTGGAGGTTTTAAAAAATTATCTCCAATAAAAATATGATTTCATCCACTACAGTACTCTTTTTTCACCAATCTTTATTTCAACCCTTAATTCCCCCAATGTGATTACACCTAGAACTTCCTTCCCTCCTGATGATGTCCTTTGATATCCTAGTGTCATATCTGGACTTTTGAGGGGCCATCCTTCTCCAACAACACTGGAACTTGTTTTCCACTAGTTATGAACATCATCTATTAATAGATTCTACCCCACTAATCCCTCTCTCAATCATCTATTGAAGAACCAATCAATCAAAACTTGATGTCACTATTGTGATGGCTGTTTATTTTTTCACTCCCTATTTTTTTATTTTGGTAGGTTTATGTTTTTTGTTTGAAAATGATATAATTTGATCTAAAATTATAGTTTTATTTTTTACATAATATTTGGTGTTATTCATTGTCTTTTTGAAATATAAGAAATACCATTATCAATATTTATTTATTTAATTTGTTAGATTAATTTTTTAATTTTTTTTTAAAGTAAATAAATCAACTATATTATATTTTTTCATTATTGAGAAGAATTTTTTCAAAGTTTGAAAAATATTAAGTTTGTAGATTTAATTTTAAATTGATTAAATCTACTTATTGACTCACACATATATGTTTTTAGATTCATATAGATGTTAAATATCAAATTTTATTATGGTTTAGAATATATTATGATTTTATATTTTTATTTTTATTTTCATAATGTTGTTATATTAATCATATATTATATTTTAAATATTATTTCCTTCCACTAATATGTTTATGTTATTTTTAAATTTATTTTTTAATAGTATGGAAATGGATAAAATTATGATTACTTTACATAAAAAAGATCAATATCTTAAGGGTTTGGAGACTTTTTTAGATTTTTTAATTAAAATTGAATCTATATATGGAATAATTAAATGTATATGTCATACTTATAATTTTAGAATATGGTTGAAAGGCATGAATTTTATAAACACATAATATTGAAACAATATATTATTGGATATGTGTGATGGATTTTGTATGGATAATCAAACATTAAAAAAATTGAGCTTTTTCTAATATCATAATCATCAAGGTACCACCCCAATATTAAATAATAAAATTATGAACTTAATTAATTATGCATTGGGAAAAAAATATAAATATGAATATCATAACATGTTATTAGATTCTCATGTTTATTATATGTAGATTGATTCAGGGGATAACCAAAATAAAAAAAATCAAATGGGTTTTATGAACTTTTACAAGATAAAAATCAAAACTTATATGAGGAGTGTGAAAATTATTCAAAGATTTTTTTCTCTAATGAACTTGTACCATATCTAGTGTTTATGAAAAATTAAAAATAACGTAATATTCATGATATTAGATTTTTTCTTGATGATTTTAGTAAATTTATGATCCCCGAATCATTTTATGAGATAAATAAAGTTATTAACAAGTTGGGTATCAATTCTATGAATATACATGAATGTACCAATGGATATATGTTATATTGTGGAGAATATTTAGAGGTATAAGAGTGTAAAATTTTCCATACATATGAATGGAAATCAATGAATAATGATTCAACGCAGAATGAATATGGTAATATAAAGAAGTGTAGAAATAAAACTCTAAAAAAGGTTTTATGTTACTTTCCTTTGAAACCTTGATGGAAAATATTATTCACATCATATAAAACTATATAGGATATGATGTGGAGTGATATGGAGAAAATAATTATGGTTTTACCCATCATCCAAGATATTCAAAAACATAGAAATCATTTGATTCTTTACATTCAAATTTCTCTACAGACTGTGAGAATGTGTGTTTGGAATTGGATATTGATGCATTTTATCTATTCATGAATTTAAGTACTAATTATATATTATGAAAAGTTATTTAAATACCTTAAAATCAGACTTCATGGATGTGTATAAAACAAACTTTTTTTTATTATTTTGATGATTATTCCAGGAAAAAAGTCATGGAAATGATATTTATGTATGACTTCAGCCTCTTATTCATGAATTGAAATAATTGTGCAAAAATAGTGTGGATATATATGATTTATTAAATAAAAAATATTTAAAATTAATTATTCCCTAATATGGATCAACATTGACTTTCCAGAATAAAGGAATTTTTCTGGTTGGAATACTCACATCGGCCTAGCATGTACAATTTGTAACTTTTATTTCTAATATAAATGTATTAATTATAATATAAAATGGTGTTTTTGAGTCATCATCAATTCTTGGATGCATTTTATATATTTTTATTTAAAAATTTATTATTTTATGGATAAACTGATTTGTTACCCCCTTAAAAATCATTGTTAATATTATAAATGTTGGCACAATAATCAACTTTTGAGGTAGATTTTTGGAAAGGATATTTGTTGGTTTATGGTGGGGAAATAGTTCATACCACATTATATGGGATAGGAACACAAAAAAAGGAAGAAAAAGTATATTTTTTAAACTTCTTTATTTGGAAGTGTTATGTTATATCATAATCTTGATGTTATGAAATTTAAGAAGAATGTGTGTGATAATTTTCTTTTTATAATACTTAATGAGAAAGTAAAAAAATTAAGTATTGTCTTGATTCATGTAAAAACTTAGATGAAATCAATGTAAATCATGATTTATGGGTAAATTAGAGTGGTAAGTATGTGACATCAATTTTTTCATTGAAAAACAATCATATAGATGTATTAATTTGAAAACATAAAAATATGAAAGTAACTAATGGATATTCTAGTAACATTTCATGACGTTTTCACTTAAAACATCATAAGGTATATGGATAGAAAATTAATGACTTGCATATTTTTGATGGATATGTTTCTACCATTGGAATTGACTTACATAGGAATTGTGCATGATTAGCACTCCCCAATATCACTAAGACTCCATTGATAAAAGTTCAAGATATTGGACTTGTATATAAGCTTCCCTCTCCCAAGTTTTTTCCTAAGCAAAGCTATGATACCATAGTACTCAGACCAAGAGCATGATCTTACCTGGAATAATTCTCTCATGGTGATCCACAATATGAATCAAATTCTCCTCAAAAGTTGCATCAGCCTCAAGATCAACATAATCAACATCGATCACATGAGAAGGGTCAGGGTGATACCATTGAATATTTTTCATATGGAATATATCATGAATATCACTATACCAATGTACAAGATCTAATAAACATTGTACTAGATCAATACTCTCTGCAATATTCATAACTACACTGCTCTTTATTTCACACTTAAACCTAATTTATTACATAAACTCTTCACTTGATACAACATAGAATATCGATAGGTCTAGTGTATTTGGGGCTTAGGAACATTACATAACAACTAAAAATGTGAAATTCACATCTTTATTGAAAACTTATTTTACATGACCATACACATTCCTTTGTACTTAACATTGCATGGGATAACTTGAGGACATGTATAAGAAAAGGGTGAGCTATAAACCCCAGTAAGGGATTAAACGAGGAATAACATAAAGAATAAAGTACATTTTAGGCAATAGTCATATCAATATAGCATAAGAGAAACATAAAAATAAAGGCATGATATAGCATATTATCATAACATAGAAATGTGGGAACAACATTTAACATTATATTAGCATGATCCAAGGCTCATTGCACATGTATAATGAGTAAAACCTCATAAAACTTGAATTAGAATGAGTAAACCCTCATTTAACTTAATTTATCATGATACTAATCTTTACCCAATGCATTGAAGCACTATCAGAGCGCACCCTTCTTAATCATTTCATTTTATGCATAAGTGTGCCACATAGATCATACAATATGGAATCATTCAAAATCATTATTTATTGCATGATAAAGGAATGTGGAATACATACATGAAACTATATAATAGATAAGTAAATTTTCATAAATGTGAATAACATTTATAGAGAAATGGTCATGGTATTCAATACACAATGACTTTGGCTTGGAAAATCACAGTACAAATTCGGAAGAATAACAACATGACATAATAATTCATAAAAATGGTTGATGAGAGAGAAATTGGTATCTCATCATATGTAAATGAAATGGAAAGTAAGGGTTAAAATAGATACATGTCCCAACATATGTAATGGGATTTATATGTATAATATAAAATAATTGCTTGAATGTAAATAAGGAGAGAGAAATGTCTTACGGAATTTCAACATGGTAATGGGTGTACATGGGAGGCATTGATGAGAGAGAAATGGGTACCTGATCATTCAAACATAATAATTTAAGTATATGGTAGGTTTTAAATCATACCACAACATTTGTAATTGAAAATTAAAGGGCATAACAATATAAATAAATTTGGACAAAAATGAGAAAGGAAGAAACCCCTTACATGGAAGTGTGATCCCAAAGGCTTGGGAGAGGCTTGAGAGGGAATTATTGGGAGCTTGGGGAACATTTTAAGAACTTTGGAGATAGGAGGGAAGGGTTTGGTTAAGCTCTAAATTTATTGATTGAATAGTAATGGGATATTGAGTGGGTTTACATAAGAAAGGAGAGGGAAAATTTTATTATTTAGGTTTTGGACACCACAAATTAAACTAATAAAAACCACAAACCATACCATGGTTTTTTCCAAAGTGGATTTTAAAACATTATTTTATAAGGAAAATGGCCAAAAATATTAAAATATTAGGCTTGATTATGTGGATGTGAGTCAGACTCTCAAGGAAATCATTTTAAAATGTTAAAATATTTTATAAGTCTTGAAGGGTCCACTAAGGCTTTGTAAAATAAATAAAACAAACATAAAATCACATTATTTTAAATTAAAAACATATATTGGCCAAAAATATCATTTATAATATTTTATTACATCATTATTTGGTCATTATGATGTCATAAACGCATTATATATTTAAACGGTACTTAATTGTTACCCAAATATTCGATTATCACAAAAAATTATGAAAAAAAGACCATTGGATAATTTTGACATCCTAATTCCAAAAATAAAATTATTTTATCTAAATAATTTAATAAATATGTGATTTTTTACTTTTAAAATAAAAACTAACATTTATCGAAAATTAATGGGTTTTGATAAAAACAGCTTTCAAACCTTAATAAAAATTAGAATTGTATTTATAAAAAGTATATGATAATTTTAAAATTTAATTTAGTAATAATATTTCATTAAAATATTATTTAATTTAAAAATCCATTAATTCGTCAAAATATATTTCTTAATTAAATATTAACTAAAAAAACTACTTATTCTTTAAAAACTATTTACAAATGAAAAATAATAAAATGAATGTATATTATTTATTCTATACAAAAATAATGCACTTACTCATAGATCTAGGGTCTTGTTACATAACCCCTAATAACAACAGCATATGACCTTATGGTAAGGTGTTTAATGGTGACAGACTCTTGGGGTGGCTCAGATAACATCACTCAGGTGGTAATCGCTATCAAATTTTACTTCTCTCATAGGTGGTTCCATTCAAACTTAACTTGTTGAAGCTCGAATTGGGTTTGGTTAAGAACAAAGCCCAGTGATGACACCTCCTTTAAACTTTTGAAAATGGGCTTCGTATAGAGTAATTCTACTAGATGAGTCCATCGCTTCCTTTGTCTGAGTAAATTGGATTTGTTAAAGCCCTATATTTATACTAATCATGTGATCACTGTTCAACAGCTATATTAGCAATGGTAAAAATTCTTAACGGTGTTTTAAAATAAAAAAAACATAAAACCAAATAAGTTAATATGTTTTATATAACCATTTTATATAATAATACATTTAATCAGATTAAGAAGAATTTTCATTAGTAAAAGTTTGGTTCGATACAATCTTCACCCTTAAGAAATTTCACCCTCAAAATTTCTTTTTTCTGCACTAAAATAGATGAGGGTAACTATGCTTCCCAACTTCCTCTAATTCCTATGTTACTTTTCCAAACTTTTGGTTTCAACACAACACCTTAACGAGGGGCATTATTTCGTAGAACTTTTTCTCTATGATCTAAGATCTTCACCGGATTATCCTCATAGAAGAGTTCATTCTCCAATGGTTCCACCTCTAGATTGAGTACATATGATGGGTCAGGTATTTACTTCATCAAGTTTGATACATGGAATACATCATGTACTTTAGATAGGTTCGGTGGGAGTGCTAGTCGATTGGCCCCTGCTCCAATGCGATCAAGGATCTCAAAAGGGATGATGTACCTTGGACTAAGCTTTCCCTTCATCCCAAATCTCGTAACTCTCTTCCATGATGATATACGGAGGAATACCATGTCTCTAACATCAAACTCTAGGTCTCATAAATTATTATCAGTATAGCTCTTTTTTCAACTCTGAGCAGCTTTAATGTGCTGCTAGATGATCTTAACCTTCTCCACAATTTCTGGACCTAGGAGTTTTCACTCCCCAACTTCATCCTAACATGCTGGTGTTATTCACCTATTACCATAAAGGGATTTATAAGGATCCATTTGGATGCTTGAGTGGAAACAGATATTGTAAGATAACTCAAATAGAGGAAGATGTTGATCCCATCCTCCTTTGAAGTCTATTGAGCATGCTCTCAATATGTCCTCAAGTGTTTAGATAGTCTGCTCAGATTGGCCATCAGTTTGAGGATGAAAAGATATAAGGAAGTTCAGCTCAGTATTCAGAGCATGTTGAAGACTCTTCCAAAACATAGAGGTGAATCATGGATCTTGATCAGATACAATAGATAGTGGTACTCCATGCAGCCTTACCAATTCTTTGATATATATTTGTTCCAGTTGATCTAATGATAAATCCTCTCAAATTGCAATGAAGTAGGAAGTCTTTGAAATATGATCCACAACAACCTATATAGCATTGTTTCCTTTAGATTTCTTCAGATGTCTGGTAACAAAATCCATAGTGATGTTATCCCATTTCCATGTTGGTATGGGTAATGGTTTCATCATCCCCTTAGACTTCTGCCTCTATGCCTTCACCTGCTGACATACCAGGTACTTTGATGTATACTCAGCAATCTTCTTCATCATGTTATCCCACCAATAATGCTCTTGGAGATCTCGATACATCTTTGTGTTTCCTATGTGAATAGATATATTTAAAATATTTTTATCATCCAAAAGTTCTTTTTTAACTCTGGATTTGATAGAACACATAGTTATGACCCAAATCTCACAATTCCTTCTTCATTAATATTGAACTCTGAGAATTTCCCTTTTCGAATAGTTTCCACTTTCTTCTGAATTACCACATCATCCTTTTAAGCATCATTGAACCTTTCCAAAAGAGATGGTTGAGCAGTCATTTGTGAAAGGATTGATGATTTTCCCTTCTTTATGATTCCCATGTCCATCTTCATCAAATCTAAGAAGATTTTATCCTTTTCAATTATCACCAATGATAGAATCACTAGGTCCTTTCTATATAGAGAATCAGCCACCTTGTTCTCTTTCCCCAGGTGGTAATGGATCGAGTAGTCATAGTCTTTGATCAGCTCTAACCATCTTCATTGGCACATGTTTAACTCTTTCTGTGTGAATATATACTTGAGGCTTTTGTGATCCGTGTATATTTCACACTTCTCCCCAAAGAGGTAATGTCGCCAAATTTACAAATCAAATATTACTACAGCCAACTCTAGATCATGTGTTGGATAGTTTTTTTCATAAACTTAAAATTTCCTTGAAGTATAGGCAATGACTTCTTCATTTTTCATTAACACGCATCCCAGGACCTTCTTCAATGCATCACTAAATACCACAAAAAGTTATCCACTTGTCTGTAGTGTGATCACGAGTGTACTGATAAGCCTCCTTTTCAATACCTTGAATATCTCTTGTATTCATCACTCCAAGAAAACATGACTCCCTTATGAGTTAGCTAGTTAAGAAGTTTTTACAATCGGGAGAAATTTCTCACAAATCGGTGATAATATCTAGCTAATCCCAGGAAGCTACGGATATCTGTCACCGATGTTGGCATTTTCCATCCCTCTATTATATCTATCTTAGATGGATCCAAAAATATCCCATTTCTTGTGATGATATGACCCAATAATGAGACATCCTTCAACTAGAACTCGCACTTTTTGTACTTTGCACAGAGCTTCTCCTTTCACAAGGTCTCTAGTACAGTGCTTAGATTCTTCTCATGATCCTCCTTGGTTTTAGAGTATATTAGAATATTTTCTATAAATACTACCACAAATTTTTCAAGGTAATATATAAATACTCTATTCATCAAGTCTGTTAATATTTATGGAAAATTAGTGAGTCTGAAAGGCATTACCATGAATTCATAGTGCATGTACCTTGTACGAAAAGTAGTCTTGGGGATATCCTCCTTCTTCACCCTTACTTGGTAATATCCCAACTACAAATCCACTTTGGTGAATAATTGTGCTCCACATAGTTTATGAAAAAAGTCATAAATTATAAGAATATGATACTTGTTCTTTATTGTGATTTTGTTGAGCTCGCGATAATCAATGAAAAAGTTCATTGACCCATCCTTCTTCTTGAAGAAGACAGGTGCACCCCATGGTGAAGCACTTGGGCATATAAACCCTTTATCCAAACTCTCATGTAGTTGTTTCTTCAGCTCCTCAAGCTCCACAACATCCATTCAATATGGAGTCTTGTATATTGTAAATGCCCTAAATATAAGATAAATTGAGAACTCAACATCTCTTCTAGGGGGAAGACCAGGAAATTCCCTAGGAAACATTTCAACAAATTCCCTCACAATAGGCATGACTTCAAGGATGGTAGCTTCCTTAGACTCAATCATATGAGCCAGATATGTGTGCTCATAGGGTATTTATATTTATTCTTGAGATGATGGTGCTAAATAAGATTCATTCTCCTCCTTGCACTTTTATAAAATTGGGGGTCAATTTTATATATAGAGATTTATTTTCCTCTCATGGTAATTTATGTTGGCTCTATATAGGGAAAGCCAATCCATGCCAATAATTGCATCAAATTTTACTAGAAGATGTTTGATGAGGTTTGTTGGGAAGTTCAATACACAAATTATGATAGGGAAGGAGTTATATTCATGGGATGAAATGATTTTTCCATTTTTCATTCTCACCAACATCTTTACTTCCATGATTTGTAGTGATATTTGTATTGTTCCACTAAACTTTTGGGATATAAAATAATGCATAAAAACAGAATAAAAAAGTATTTTTGATATTCTTGAATGAAAACTAGCCTACTTTTCACCACTTCATTATCAAGGTTCACTTTGATGGTAGTGATGGAAAAAAGATCACCCTTGCACAACTGGAAATCTAACCTATACCCACGGTTTGAAACCGTGGGTATAGCCTCTAAAACCGTGGGTATAGGCTATACCCACGGTTCCAAGAACCGTGCGTCTGAATGGCGTCGGTATAGACCTATACCCACGGTTTGTTAAAAACCGTGGGTATAGGTAGTAGAAACCATGTTGTACCCACGGTTTAAGCAGAACCGTGGGTATAGATCTCTTCCCACGGTTTCTAAAACCGTGGGAATAGATGTGTATCAGTACAACCTATACCCACGGTTCTATAAACCGTGGGTATAGGTTCCATTGCCTCTTTAAACCTTTAAACCCCCTTCCAGCCCCCTGAAGACCGCTTCACGGCCCCCCTGGAGCCACCTTCATAGCCCCCATCCAGCCCCTGCAGCCCCCTTCACAGCCCCCCTGCAGCCCCCTTCAAATCCCCCATCCAGCCCCCTTCACAGCCCCATCCAGCTTCACAGCCCCCCTGCATCCACCTTCATAGCCCCCATCCAGCCCCTGTAGCCCCCTTCATATCCCCCCTGCAGCCCCCTTCAAATCCCCCATCCAGCCCCCTTCACAGCCCCTATCCAGCCCCCCTGTAGCCCCTTCACAGCCCCCTTCCATCCAACTTCATAGCCCCACTCCAGCCCCTCTCCAACCCTACATCTAGATATCCAGCCCCCCTGCAGCCCCCTTCACACCCCCACTCTAGCCCCTCTCCAACACCCCATCGACTCTCCGCTACTTTCTTCAATCAGCCAAGTTTCAAAAAGTTGACAAATGAATAAGCAAGATAATAGAAGGTTGTAAAAATAATACATTTAGATAAATGGATACCCCACACATCATACATTGTTGTTGACCTATAATGGATAGTGTTTCTGAGATAATCGGGTTAAGTTAAAAAAGGATTTAATGCCAAGGGAGTAACAGGATTGGGGAATCAGGACAGATGAATAAAATAATCAAAGGATTTCTAGCCAGCTGAAAAAAACATGCCCAACCTTTTCAATGAGATCCAAAACATCTTGGTTATCAATGATATCAATGTAGCTCTAATAAAATCCTTCTTTCTTACTCTTCATGTTCCACCATTAAGACATACTGCATAGCATGATCAAAAATATTAGCCACAATAGCAAAGAAAAAACCACCCACCCAGCACAACTATATCTTATATAAATATTCCATCAAACCAGATTAAAATGTTTCTGGAGTTCTTCAGTCATCAAATTTATGAAAATTTGTTCAAAAATTCATGGTTAGACACAAATAATAATTGGAAGTAAAATGTATCATCGATTTTATAAGAACTGACCCATCCCCCCTTCATATCCCCTCCCCCCATCCCAGCTTCTCTCAATTTTTTTGTACAATATTATCAGCAATTAGAATTTGTACAACCAATCAGAATATGTTCTTGTAATAATTCATTTTGTTCGTTCAATAATTAGTGAGTTTGACAATCTTCTAGTAGGTTCATTCTGCAGATAGAATTAAAATGATGAATAAATAGTAACGATATCAATTAAAAAGTTGAACTTGTAGAGACATACAATCAGAAAGTGTTCTTTCCATAATTCATGAGGTTGGATGATATCAATTTCAAATAATGTTCCATGATAATAATAATTTACCAGTTTCATTTATGTCTGTTTCAGCCATTAGCAACTGATCCCAAAAAAGAAATTAATAATTTTATGAATTCGAGCGTAAAAAAATTCTTAAAATTTGCATACCTGAACTGAAGGACCCATCACAGAGGAGTCTTGAACACATAAAAGGGCCATTTAATGGTCACCAAACTGGAACAACCATCATTGGCATCATCACTGTCATAAAAAAAATGATTTCGTCCACCATTTTCTACATTATGTACTGTCAAATTAAGAAGATGTACAGAATAAAGGTGTCTATAATGCTTAAAAAATGGTCATTTTTATACCATATGGAAGGATGAAACCAGCACAATTGACCACCATCTATCTTCTTATAATATATTTCAATATGAATGAGCAGAGGAGAATCTTATAAATCACAAAATAAATTGAGAATAATGCACCTGTCATGCATGAATTTATCTAACTAATGAAAGGTTTACCTCAATATGAATGAAAGTTCATGAGACTATTAAAGTATTCAACTTTATATCAATGCTGGTAGCACCATACAAAAAACAAAAAAAATGATAGATAATGATAGAATTACAGGGCTTTGATCCACATGAAGGTGGATTCATCAATCTGCATGGTGGAACATATAATCTTTCTTGGTATTTTATTGACTCTCTAGTTTGGATCCGTCAAATGAACTCTACATGGATTAATCAAACTGGTATCACCTCATAGAATCAAATTGTCAACAACATAATGGTGCATAGTTAGGAAGTCTAGGTATATGTACATATATTTAAATGATACCCAAAAAATGCTACTTATTTCATACTATAACAAAGAAATTTTGAAACCACATATTAATGTTATGGAACATAAATATAATAATATGTAAGACATTTCAATTTGTACATTTCCCTATATCAAACAATACCATTCTAGATCTGGTAAAAAATACGTGAAAAATTCTACTAATTACAACCAATATAGAGTCTAATACATTCATGTTATACTAATATCCTATTTTCCTGTTTTAATGGAAAATGAAAGGCATTACAGTAATTGTACCATCTATAAGACACAATTTTTTAACCAAAAGAATGATGATACTATAGTGAAAAGAAATATAAAACCTCCATAGAAACTGTATTTTGAAAATATTTGAATTATGTATACATCATTATGAATGGAAACATAAAAGAGAGTTTGAAACGATGAAAAAATGACAAAATGATTACACAGAATGCATTGTTTCTGAAAAGAAGGTTGACTAATGTAACAAAATAATATGTTTTATAAAGTATTTGGTGAAACATATGGGTTGGTAACTAGAAATAAAAATATATGGTCCATGTTATAAAACTGCATATGGTGATAATGATAGATGAACCAAAGTAGACATCTGCAAGTTCATCAAGTACTGATTTAATGTTAATATTTTGTAGATTCATTGTACATATCATGAATAACATCACATTTGGCAGTTAGGAATACAAAATGGTGATAAATCATAACATAGTAGATGGTGAAACAAATAGAGAAAGAAGAAACTGAAAAAAATTATCATCACTACCTATAGTGGAAACTTGTCAAATAAGCGATGGTTTTGGCGAGGTGGCAAGGGAACAGTTGAATGTAGGTGTTTAACAATCACCGATATGTAATCATGTAACTGTGAAATTATCCATAAAAATACATAAACATATTTATTATTTGAAATGTAATCATGTAACTTTATAAATGTAATGGTATAAATATACATAACTGTATACATGCACTCATTGAAGATTCCTGGGATGAGTGGGCTTACTTCAGTGTAAAAGTTTTGGCTCATGTTGATTTATTCATGGGTGATGTAGGAATCCAATTTATTGTACTCATTCTAGCTGCATCAATGGAATATTGAAGACGATGCATAATAAAAATCCGCGACTGAAGAATGATCAAGAAGATTTCGGAGTGACAAAGCCTGAAAAAAAGTAAATAAGTACCTGTAGTGTGGGATCATAGGGGTTACATTCATAATTTTAGCATCGGAAATTGTATCAAAAATATACATACAAAACTAATTAGAATAATAAAATAGGGATAATGTTCAATATACTCAAAATTTTTGGCTCACGGTTATGTATTCATGGGAGATGTAGGAATCCAATTTGTTGTACTCATTCTAGCTACATGAATATTGAAGACAATTCATAAGGAAAATAAATGACTGAAGGATGATCAAAAAGATTCAGAAGTGATAAAGAATGAACAAAATTAAATAGGTACCTATAGTGTGGGATCATAGGGGTTGTATTCATAATTTTAGCACTGGAAACTGCATAAAAATTTTACATGTATTTTCAATATAGTGAAACATGTCTTTTCATATTTCTCAGAATTTATCACAATTTTATTAAGAATAAATCATATATGAAAAGCAATGAAAATTTATTCTCAACAAATTTAAATAGAAAACATGATGTATCATACATTTCAAATAATAAAGGGTAATAAAAACAATGAAACATGCAAATTAAAATTGTCATTGTGATATAGTAGATTTTGTTTTGATACATCGCAAAGACTCTAATACCTAATGTAAACGGAACTAACCGTTGATACATAGAGATGACAGTGGCATCCGTGTGATCCCATGTGTGATGTCACCAGTTGATATTGGTTTACTTGATGGAGTAGTAGAGTCATTGGTTGATGACATTGAATCGTTTCGAGTATTTGTAGGCAATGATTATAAAGCAAGTATAATTATTGAAACTACTGAATAGAGGGTAGTAAATAAAACATTTCCAAGGGTACTGAGTAGAGAACTCACAAACTGCCTGTCGTTCCTTCATAAGTTGCCTCTGTTGCAACCATGCCTCTCTAGAGTTCGATGGACAATTCATGTTTGTTTTTTTATAGCTTATAGTGAAGGTGTGCAATGAGACTGTATAATGCAAGAGTACACTGCTTTATTAAACAATTTTACATACTAAATGAAAAGACGTAGTATTCCATAACATACAGTAGTAGACATTTATGTTTTATTCAGTTATTGTAATATTAGCAAACCATATATGTATGTGGATATCCACATGGATATCGACAAGTTAGTTGACAAAACTGTAAAAGAAACTGTAACATATGACAACATTAGAACTATATTTTTTCATAAACGGTCTTCTAAAATTTGAAAAATAAACATGCAGTTGGATATGAACATGGTAAATTGAAATGTAAACTGAATAAGTTGAGCTTGGAACCTCGTACAGGAAACCGATGTATAACTAACGCTAAGTGAATGCAAACAGTTATATTGGATAAGTAGATCCAGACATGAAGTTTAAAGGATTTTCTTTTTCTAGTACGAGTATACGTTATTACCTATAGTGCAAAGGTGAATCGGGTGGGAATTCGAACAGCCTGAAGGTTGTGGAGATCGGAAGGACAGTATCACAAAAATAAGAATCCAAACAATCCCTGGAATACCAGACTGAGATTACAATATGCAGGGGGTGTCGACTGTATGTAAATATAGCGGCTACAATCAAATATTATGTAACAAAATCAAACTTAAATGAAGTAGTGTAGGTTTTCGAACGATTACCTGGAGGTTGAGCTGTTTGGTTCAAAGGTAACCGCGAGTCAGTCCAGAACGTTGGAAATCTGAGTCCGCCTTCAAGAACGATGGAGGTGTATGCTGCAACTGGCGTAAGGAGGAAGATAATGTATGAGAATGACGACATACAGGATATCCAGGAGATAGACAAAAGTCGCGTGCACAAACAACCGGAACCCTATCTCATCAATATACATACCCTGACCCAAAACTGGAGAACCCTAAATCGGCGAGAACGCAGTAGAAATGAGGTCGTGGCGGTCGTCGGAGCACAGCTGCTAGATCTGTGGTTGGAAACGGAACAAGGGGCGTTCGAGGGATCGAGAGGTCAAGATGGGTGAGGTTTCAGTCGAGCGAGTTAGCAGGAGGAGGGTGAAAGATTTTGAATCCCGCGGTGTGCACGACACTGAGGCGGCGGTCGACTGGCGGGGGCCAGAAGCTTGAGGTGGTGGGAGGGAAGCGGGGGCTGGGACGCGGAGGCTGGCAGGTCGATGCGGAGGCGGACGCCTGGATGTCAAGGCTGAGGCGGGGATTGGAGGGGAGGGGGGGGGGATTAGGGCTCGTCGAGGGGATGGGGGATTAGGTCTCGTCGAGGGGAGGGGGAGGACAAGCCCGAGCGTGGGTGATATTTTACGGGATTTTTTCCACGGTTTTTAATAAACCGTGGGTATTGGTTTAGAAAATCGGCTTATCCCCACGGTTTTCTTAAACCGTGGGAATAGAACCGTGTGATTAGGGTCAATTTCTAGTAGTGTTGATGCCTTGGAGGTAGTCGGTTACCTCTAAAAACCCTTGGATTAGGGAACTAGTTTACAAAGTGCACTAGTTCTTTGCAGTTGAAGCAATGAACAATGCATTGAGGGTCAAATAGGGTGTTCCTATCCTCTGTCACAGCCGAAAATTTTTCTTTTTGGTAGTTAATGTCCAGGTGACCTTCTCTTCCACACCTAAAGTATTTCCTCACCCCCTTCAGGAAATTTTTGGGGTGCTTCTATCTGCGCCTTTGGCATGTGTGGTGCTGGATTTTCTTAGCACTGTTGGATTTATCCATTGGAACACCATAATTAAAGTCCACCTTATACTTCTTATCCCCATGATACCCCTGAGATTCTCCGATGTCCATTTTGAACTTGAGGTCACATCGAAAAATTTCCTCATAGCTCTCGAAGTCATGAATTGCTAGAGATTTCTGTAGAGTAGGTTTTAGCCCACAAAAGAGGTCAACCCTGAATTCGGTGGTAAAAACAAAGTCAAAGGAGTATTATGCAAGCCTTGTGATGTTTTACTCATATGATCTGGTGGATTCATCATCGTTTTTCTTGAGGTCAAGGAAGTCCCTTTCTATCTTAAGTCTTAGGGTGCGAGGAAAATATTTATCAAATTTTTTTCTAGAAATCCTTCCATTCCAATGCCTCAATCTCCTCCTTTGGCTTCATATTTTTTATCAATGTCTACCATTGTTCAGATTCACCCTCTATATGATAACAATCCCTAATAACCTTATCTTGTTCAGAACATTGAAGGATGGAGAAGATCTTCTCAATTGAGTTGATCCATTATTTGGTGATTGAGGGATCATATGATCCATTAAAATTAAGAATCCATTGTCTCATGAAGCTCTATATTGTAGCTTATTCTTTCTTTATGGGGGGGGGGGGTTGAACGTTCCTCTTGACCCATGTTTCAATTCAAAACTTGAGTTAACTGAGAGAGTATCATGACAAAGTTTTCGATTGTTTCTCCCATCGAATTGGGCATCTCATTAGAACAGTCATCACTTTGATCTTCAAATCAGTTGTTAGCCTGAGTCCTCATATTACTGTCCATTGGCTAGAATTAAAGGAAATTTAGGGGTAACTGATAAATTGGAATTCAAATACAAAAAATGGATGAATTATAAATTACTTTTAATTCATTAACATATGAATTTATATGATTCAATCTATATTATACATGATATACTTCCAAAATATATTCTTAGGGGCATTTTTTAGTTCCCTTAATAATGGTTCATACTAAAATTATGAATTTACCAAAACATATCCCCCAGGAGTGTCATAACTAAGAGTGCAGCAAGGACTATTTTCGTGCACCAGTTCCCATTCAAGTCTAGCTCAAAGCGGTGTTTTCGGGTTTTACCCCTAGATACATATGTGCCAGAGCCGCCTCTACCTTCTCGTATCTAGATAGGGATGTATTTTATTGATAAACCACTTAATAAATACTCACCAAAATTTAGGGATGTTTTTATTATACTTATTCTTATCCTTATGTCTTTCACTAGGGTTTTCTAATCCTAATCCCAAAAATAACTAAACATATCCTATGATACCAACTATAACAACTCTATTATTTATTTCACACTTAAACATAATTTGTTACATAAACTCTTCAATTGATACAACATATAATATCAATAGGTCTAGTGTCTTTGGGTCTTAAGAACATTACATAAAAACTTAAAACATGAAATACACATCTTTATTGAAAACTTCTTTTACATGACCATACACATTCCTTCGTACTTAGCATTGCATGGGATAACCTGAGGACATGCATAAGAAATGGGTGAGCTAAAAATCCCCGTAAGGAATTAAAAAATTCATAACATGAAGAATAAAATACTTATTAGTTAATAGGAATATCAATGGAGCATAAGAGAAACATGAACATAAAGGCATGATATAGCGTGATTATCATAACATGGAAATGTGGCAACAACATTTAACAAGATATTATCATGATCCAAGGCTAATTGAATATAGAGTATGATTAAACCCTAATTACACTTTAATTATCATGATTAAACCCTTATTTCACTTGATTTATCATGATACTAATCTTTACCCAATGCATTAGAGCGCTATCAGGGCACACCCTTCATAATCATTTCATTTCATGCATAAGTGGGCCAAATGGATCATACAACATGGAATCATCCCAATTAATAATTTATTCCACAATAAAGGAATGTGGAATATATATATGAAACTATATAATCAATAAGTAAATGTTCATATAGGTTAATAACCTTGATAGATAAATGGGAATGGTATTCACTACACAATGATTTTGACTTGTAAAATCTCAGTGCAAATTCGGCAGCATAACGACATGACATAAGAATTCATAAAAATGGTTGATGAGAGAGAAAGGGTTATCTCATCATAATTACATGAAATGGAAAGTAATGGGGTTATATAGATACATTTCCCAACATATGTAATGGAATTTAGATGCGTAATATAAATTAATTGCTTGAATGTAAATGAGGAGAGATAAATCCCTTACGGAATTTTAGCATGGTAACAAGTGTAAATATGTGGCATTAATGAGAGATAAATTGGTATCTAATCATTAAAAAATAAGGACATAATTATAGGGGATGTGAAAAATTATACCTCAACATTTTTAGTTGAAAATTAAATGGCATAACAACATAAAGAAATTTGGACAAAAATGAGAAAAGAAGAAATCCCTTACTTGGAAGTGTGATCCCAAAGTCTTGGGAGAGGCTGTAGAGGCGATTCTTGGGAGATTTTGGCATATTTAAAGAACTCTACAGAGATGATTTCAAGGGTTGGTTGAGCTCAAAATGGTTTTAGTGAAGATGAATGAGATATTGAGTGGGTTTATATAGAAAAGCAGAGGGAATTCTTCATTATTAAGGTTTTGGACACCACACATTAAACTAATCAAAACCAAAAACCATCCCATACTTTTTTCCCATGGTTATGCCAAAGTGGAGTGGAAACATTATTTTGTAAGTCCAATGGCCGAAATTAATAAAATATTAGGCGTGATTATGTGGAGGTGAGTGAGAATCTCATTGAAATCATTTTAAAATGTTAAAATGCTTTATAAGTCTTGGAGGGTCCACTAAGGCATTGTAAAATAAATAAAACAAACATAAAATAACATTATATTAAAATTAAAACATATATTTTTAGAATATTAAATTTATATTATTTTATTACATCACTATTGGGTCATTTTGATGTGATAAAACATATTATATATTTAAACGATACTTAATTTTTCACCAAAAATTTGACTCTCAAAAAATTATGAAAAGTTCACCATTAGATAATTTCAACATCCTGATTCCAAAAATAATATTCATTTTATCTAAATAATTTTCTAAATATAAGAATTTTTACTTCTAAAATAAAAACTGACATTTATTGAAAATTCATGGGTTTTGACAAAAACAGCTTTTAAACCTTAATAAAAATTACAATTGTATTCATAAAAATTATACGATCATTTTAAAAAGTAATTTTGTAATAATATTTTATTAAAATATTATTTAATTTACTAATCCATTAATTCATCAAAATATATGTCTTAATTGAATATTAACTAAAAATAATATTTGTGATTTAAAAACTATGTACAAAGTAACAATAATAAAATGAATATATATTCTTTATTCTATACAAAAATAATACACATAATCATAGTGCTAGGGTATTGTTACAGAACCCCTTATAACACCCTCACATGACCTAAGGGTGAGGTGTGTGATGGTGAAATACTCTTGGGGCGGCTCAGATAACATCGCTCAGGTGATAATCTCTATCAACATCCACTTCTCCTGTAGGCGATTCTATTCAAGATTAATGTGTTGAAGCTCATTTTGTGCTTGGTCAAGACTAAATCCCATTGATGCCAACTCCTTTCAGATATATGACAAATGGGCTTCGTATATATAAATTCTAATATATGAGGTCATCGTTTACTTTTTCTGAGTAAATTAGATTTGTTAAAGACCTATATTTATACTAATCATGTGATCACTATTCAACATCTATATTAGCAATGATAAAAATTCATAATGGTATTTTAAAATATAAACACATAAAACCAAATAATTTTATATTATTTATATAACCATTTTACATAATAATACATTTAATCAGATTGAGTTGAATTTTCATTAGTAAAATGTTGGGTCGTTACATTGTATATTTGTTTGTTTCTCTTTCATTTGGGGTTCCAAGATTTTCTATCCAATTTGTCTCTCTAAGTTATATTGTGAAATTTATTCATTTTTTATTCCCTTTTGTGTGACATATATTTTTTATGTGGTGTATTTACTTTTCCTTTCCTTCCTTTAAGAGTTTTGGTCTCAACGGAAGTATATTTTTGGGAAATTCATAATCTTATTGTTGTGAAGTGGTGGTGTTTTTCATCCCCTATATCATTTTTAGTATATCATGTTCCCATTAGAAATTGTGAGTTTGTTTCATCTTGGGGGATCAATGTTTAAAAAAAATCCTATTACGGTGGAGAGGCCATCATAGAAGGAGCTCATGGTGAACTTGGTCTTCAAGCTTCTTTTATGAGGTAATCCTTTATTCCAACCCACATGACCCTAATCGTAGTATTTGGATATATAGGACCATGTTCCATGTGATAGATGCTCATGTATATCCCAAATAGACCATAATGATTTCATTTTGTTGTATCTATGCTAGGGGATAGGGTATTCCTTGTTTGGAGAACTGAGTCTCTTCCATTGATTATTTTGTTAGATTTTTTGAGTTCCTTGACCTTGTTATCTATTTCCTAGTATTTTGGTTCAATTATTTAGGGTGATATCTTCAGTTTTTGGATTTATAATTATTTGGTTTTTAAAGGAAAAGTGAGTGTTGGTTCTTTGGTCTTTGAGTTTTACGGTCTTTTCTTGAGTATAATTTATCCATGCTTTTTTCTTGATCAATCAAATCTCTTTGGACTTTTGGGGGGTGAAAATTGTCATAGTGGTTAGAATTTTCACACCCTAACCATGATTTATTAATTATTTTTAATCATGTAATTATTTTTATCTTTATTTTTGTGTTTTGGGATGAACATGTTTTTAGATTTAAAAAGTTAGACTTTTCATCATAGGTGAATAATTAGAACATAGTTAATAGAAACCGTGTTCAAATTGTGGGATTGAACCCATGATTTTACATAGATTACTTCATAGTTGGGATAGGAATTCCCAATCCATGTGTTATTCCCATGCAGGGTGTCCAAGACCTCTAGTAGAGGCACATGGTTGGTGCACGGTTGAACCAACCATTCAACTAAGTCATGTGTAGTTTCGAAGAGGAATTTTTTAAAAAAATAACCCTTTTTAATTAATTATTTAAAACCATAAAATGGGTTTATTTTACTTACAATCACTCTCTCCCTCTCATCACACACCACCCCCTTCCCTCTATATAGATAGGTAACTCCACATCCTCTCCTTCATCTAATTTTTCTTATTTTCATGCTGATTCTTTGTGTGATCATCTCAGGTAAGGGTTTCTACTCTTTCATTCTCTTATTTTTCTATTTTTTCACCTTTTATACTCCTCATTATTATACACATTCCATGGTTTAACCCTAACATTATTTTTGGGTTCATCTTGTTTATTTTTGGTTTCCAGAGTTTTTGTCGTTCGATTGAGGCATGCTCCATCCATGATGTTGAAGGTGGAAAATTATTCATCAGCTTTGGGTAGTACTTCTTCAATTACTATTATTTGGCACAATTTTAATTAGTTATTTTATGAATTTTGTGTTTCTTATATTTTTTAAGTGTGAATTGGGCTTCTTTAAGGTAGATTTGCACCACTGTTGGTGATGGAGACATAATTTGAGGGATTTTAACCTATGTCAAGCCTTTAATTTGAGAACTGTAATTTATGGATGGTTTATCAATGTATTTTTATTATATTATGAGTTAAATATATCATTGTAAATTTTTTGGATAATTGGAATGGGTTACCCCCTTGTTATTCAGATTTTTTTCAAAGTTTCTTTCATGGATTTCCTATACTAAATAATATTTCCAAGCTTGTTTGAAATGATGAAAAAATTTAGTGATTGTTTGTCTTTCAATTGGTCTATATGTTGGGATTATGAGTGAATAAGAATATTTTTACCTTTTGGATAGTTTTTTATAGTGTATTAATGGATTCTTTGATTTTGGAAGAGCATCATAATGGTTTAGAAATTCTTCATCAATTTAAAATGTGGCTAATACACACACACACACACATATATATATATATATACCTTATTTGTAGATATTAAAGAAAGACCGAGTTAATTTTTACATTGGTATATTTCATGTTTATATATATATAAAGTTCCATATGTGTGTAATGTTAAAGGTTGTTTTTGAAACCTGAAAACTATGTTTTGAAAATGGCTTTCCAAAGGATAAATGTTTCTTTCTAAAAGATTAGGTCGAATTTGAAGTTTGAATTTTTTTTATGAAAACATAAAACACCTTATTAAGCATGCCACTTGGTAATTAAATAGGGATGGTTTTCTAATAATGGAATTTATGATTTATTTTTCATGTATCATGGAAAGGTAAAAGGGGATATAGTTAAATGGGAGATCATAGGTGGGAAAGTGGATTGTTTGTTTGAAAAAAAAATGTATGATATATATTTATATGATAACTTGATAAAACTCACCTATTTTTATCAATCATGGGATCCTAGGAATATTAGTGGGAGTTTAGAGATGATTTCTATATAGACCTGATTGGATGGACTAGATACCCATGGCAGGGGAGGGCTGTCACGAATCGGATCTGGTCTCCATCAAACCGGCACCAAACCCGGACCGTGCCAAGGCCCAAAGGGCATTCCCGATCCCCAAGGGATGGAACAAGTTCCTGGGTATCATATAATGATTATTGGGAACGATTTACCTGATTTTATAAACATTAAACAACAAACAAACTCAATAAAACCAATCTGGATTTTTCAACTAAAACAGTCTTTTACAAAATTTCAGAACTGAATTACATAAGTTAAAACTATGTTTAAATACCATTACAAAGGTACAAAACCAAATAAGGACATATAAAGAACCCTCATGGCAAGGGGCACCGCCCTCAAGCCATCTCGACAAGACTTCACCACCAAGGACCTGCCAGAAACCCGAACCACTAGAACTAAAAATTGTACCCAACCTGCGATAATAAAAATAACCAAGTCTACTTACACCCAAGGGTGTAATTAGGGTTTGATACAAATCCCAATAGGATACCACCACTAATATATTCCATGTGATAAACATTTAATGATGAAAAGCATGCAAGTTTTCAAAAACATGAGATGCTAGTTAAAATTTCTAAAAGATGCAACATTAAATAAAAACAGTTTTCAGGTGGAATAATTTTAAGAATAAAAACTTTTAAAGTAAATACTATAGATACTGAATTTTCCAACCTCTCATACCATATGCCGACGGTATGTACAAAATATCCAGTGAGCATAGGAAATGGGAAATAACCCCTAGGCACTAGCTAGTTGTGGGTCCTAGGTACCTCGTATCTCGGTGAGAGTAACCATCACAAATATCCATTATCGTGCATGATCCAATAGTAGGGAACATAACCATAACCTATTGGTCCCCAATCATCATCATCATAGTTTATTTAGAGTTGTAATCATCAATCTTGCTAAGTGAAACTAAGGCCAAACCCCACGGATTCACTAGCATACTAGTACACGTCCACCCACCTAGATACCCGGGTTTTCCCTTTGTTCTCAAACAAGTTCAACAAGTCAATGAATATAATATTCACATGAAAATATCATTTTCATATCATAAATTCACCAAACATCCCAAATTTATACAACACAAGTAACAAAAGTCCACTTTTCATTCCGATTGATTTTGAAATCAGACTCACACCAAAATAGCCCACAACACTTTTCACATTTCTTTAACACTTCCAAAAATCCATTAAACAATTTTATAAAACCATTCCAATATATTAAAACTCTCATAACAGCCCACTCACTTGTTACATAATACCATTTTTACCTTAAAAATCATTTTATCATCAAACTTACATGAAACATCCCACAAACAAGTTTCGCTCCAACATCACAATTTATTAAAACATTTCAGAAATTTATAAAACATTATAAAAATGTTTGACATATTAAAACCTAATTTCACCTTTCAAAACCCCTTAATAGGTGAACACACATACCAAACAGTACAAATTCACCCTTTTCCCACTTTTTTTGACCAACTAAAACATTTTCAATTTTTATAAAAAGAACATAAGTGGTGTCAATATCTCTTGCACACAAAACCCATTTCAAAACCACCATTTAAGACCAAAAAAAATAATTCCTATCCAAAATAGAATTGGAATCCATAGAGACATTTATAAAACCACTTTCATGTTTTATAAAATCACCTTGAATAATACTACAAAATATTCAAATGAAAACACACATTTTCATAAAATGCTCTCAAGAAGTATAACAATGTTTTACACATAAAACCTATTCAAAAACACTCTTTTTAGGCCCACATGACACTAATACATTACCAAACCAGAATTGGAATTCCAAACAAGATTTAGTAAACTAATTCCATATGTTATAAAATACACCCAAATAATACCCCACGAGTAACACATTAAAACACCCAATTTCAAGTTAAAATGAAAATATAAAATTGGACACTTAACCAAATCAATCATAAACCATTTTCTCACAACACCCAACATATTAGGAATATTAAAAATGACTAAATACATCAATATAACTTATCAATAATTGTTTACACATGAAACCACCTACCGAAAGTGTTGAATCCCTCAAAACTTTGTGTGAAACATCAACTGCACCACCGCCGCATCACAAGGATGATAAATCCAGCCCTAGACCATAATATTTAACCAAAAATACACCAAATAAAACCATATGTTCTAACCCTAAATTCTGGACATTTTAGAACATAATTAAAGAGGGAGGAAACCCTAAGGAGAATGAAGAAATTGAAGAGAGAAACACTTACTCAAAACAATCTTGAATAAAACGACCCAAAATCCACCAGAATATGAATTTGAAAACATACCACCATTCAATGTAAGTTATAAAAAGGATTATTAGATCATGTAGGAACTATAATGGTGGAAAAATAGTAATAATTGAGAGAGTTATGATGGAAATAACTTACCTCCTCAAATCTGCCCAATTTTAGAAACCCTAAGAATTTCAGCACTCATTCATGATTAAAACGAGCTCCAAAGAGGGGGGGAAAGGAATGGGAGCGCTCCTGGGATTATTAGGGTCTATAGGGAGGTGGAATCACTGAAAAATTCATTATAATGAATAAGATATTAAAAACCTAAAGAAACAATTTAAAATTGGAAAATGGGATTTCGGGTTGGCCCAATTCTCAAATAAAAACCCAAATCATCCATGAGTATAGATTTATAAAGGCTCAAAATTTAACTTTGGTGTTAATATATCAGGGGAGGAAATTTAGGAGTTTGAATGAGTGAAAAATATTAAAAAATGAAAAAGTTATAAAAGCAATAAAATTTAATTTTAAATCTGGAATTGGGCTCACGGTTTGGCCCAATTCATGAAAACTCACCTATTCTCCATAAAACCATTGGAAACCCCCAAAACAAAGAATAAATGGAAAATAAATTAAAAATAACTTTAAGATAAGTTATGTATGTGAAAATTATCTCCACCTTGAAAACTTTCCTCCCCGGAAAGTCACATCAAGGTCAAAGCAACAACCAAACCCCACTGAGAAACCAATAGGTACTCCCCTGCCAGGTTTCACCCCTAAAGGCCAAAACACCTCCAGTGATCAATTAAGGAAGTATTAATCTCACAACCAAAAATTACACCACTTTACTAAAAGGATAAATCACAATCATACTTTATCCCAAAAGAAAACTCCTCAAACACTATCCGAACAAGACTCGAGCAATTCACCCAAATGAATAACAACTTTGAACAAGGTAACACTTACCTTACTTTAACTAAACCATTGGGTGCTCTCTAGTCCCAAAGTTTACGCAAGGAAGATTTTGGTAGATAGATAGCTCATAATGAGACTATATACACGAATCCAAGACCATATATAAATTTCAGTTACTGGTACGGGGGGACACTAATACGCTCCCCACCATAAGAGACAACCAATTTTTTTCCCAAGACAGAATTAGGACACTAATAGGGGGAGGCCTAAACGGACTCCCTGGTACATAGGGTAGACTTCCATTCAAAAAATTTGAAGGAACATGCATGAGAATCATAGTGAATCTCCCCACCATAAGAACCAACCATCTTAACAGACCAGCATGGTCCGACACAGAAAAACCCAAAAAATTGAAGATTTGGGAAGGTCACACGGTTAGTCCGCACAGTTTGTGAAATCGTGAACTAACTATGCTGATCAATCTTCCCACATGGATTCCAGGAACACAGTCACTCTTAATCATTCACAAACCATGTGCTCATCCTATCTATCCAAATTTCCAACCATTCTCCAAAGACTCAATGGAAACCAAAGGGGGAGGGAATGACATTAGGCGATGACATGGGTACAAGGCCCTCAAACTATTTCCACCAAACATGAACAAAAGAATAAATATGATGATACCAGAGGTTTAAACTCTTTTTATCTTTCATATTTAGGATAGGAATTTGTACAATGGTTTAAATGACCCTGTGATTTCCCTTGACTACGAGCCATCTTCTCTCCAAGACCTATGGCTGGAGCTCAAATGATTGAAGCATCTTCAGCCTCACAGTTAGTCTTTGGAATCCCACTGAATGAGAATTCTTCTTTCGGTTCCACAAAAAACAACACTGCAATCCCAGATAAGTTTTCCAGACATAACACATTCCAAACACACTTTACCCTATCCCGATATTTCTCTGAAACAAGGTCTAAGAAGATGCACACACATCACACCTTGTTTCTTCAGGTGAGAAACAATAGAATTAAAGAACACCTACAGTCAAATTCCTCTAAAATGGATGATTTTGAATTTTTTCCAAGGGAGAAATTCGCCCAACATAACAGGGACTCTCAGAGGATTTCACTACTTTCCCTTATACGGTCAATCGAGCACATGACATCATAAGGAATCACCGAACATGACCATTGCGACTGATATAAACAATGCATGGAGAGGGACCTTATACAACATCCCCAAACAACACACAATTCTAAAAAGTGGCCACAATATCCTATCATGACCATATTTCCCACACCGATGGTTTAACATGAACTCATGCTACAAAGAAACTTTGAAGAACCCAATGGCCCTCTTAGACACCATTGAGACACTCATCCACACTAACAACCCTAGACCACATCCACCTTCAACGAATCAGGAAACTTAAGAAACTAAGTTCTCTTTCAACCTTCCACAAGCAATCTCCCATTAAAAGAGGATCTAAAAATAAAATAAAGTAATGGGTGTAGACTCAATCTAAAAATCTCAAGAAAAATATTCCTTATATTGATCAACTGGAGGGTCTTCAAACGGCCAAACAATCCTAGTTGCACTTCAGTTGTGCACTAACCTTTAATGGGGGTGTACCTTGTCCAACGATTGAACCCAAGGACCCAACCAAGATGGTCCATTGGTCAAGATATACCACAAAACAGATCCAAACATGTGAAGGGAACCATCATAAAGGCATCCCAAAACATTTTTCAAAAGATACCACTAACCGTCCCTATAACACAACTAACTGACCAAACCCAAACCCAAAACACAGTTCAAATAAAAGGGGTTCTTGGACTCAAAACATCCCACAACATCAATATTTTCCAAAAAAAATTAATATAAAACATCCCAAATAATTCATCAAGTCATCATGTTTCTCTTTAAAAACATTTATTTGAAAAAAAAAATGGTTCAGCGATTAGCGCATCCACCAATGGTACCCCATGGGCCTTACACATGAATGTTTATATGCCACACCAGGAACCCTCCTCATATCCATCCCGACACTCATCCAGTCATGTCATCAACCATCCATCTTCCCATATAACCCCATGCATGTGGTTTCTCACAAAAATACCAAAGGTTAAAACAAAAATTCTTTTCACTTTTCAAAACCAAAACGGCTAACCAACACATCCTTTTTCTCAAAACCGCTAACCACGAGATCAAAATCCCAACTCACATCTTACAAAACTTTTAAGAAAGTCAAACCCATTTAGAAAATAACTCACTTTAAAGATATTCACATCAATTTCAAAACATCTCATCTCATTAAAACACACTCTGATTGTTTAGAAAACTCTATTGGAAACACTTTTCAAAACCAACTTCAATATAGTTCCTACTTTCAAAAGAGGTGTAAGCACACCATTTTCCATTTCAAAACAATTCTGAAAATTTAGTTCCACCATTTCATAAACCAAACCATTCCCTCTTTATTTGAAAATAATTTCATAAAAAGTTTACGCTTCTTAAAACCAAGTCACTTTAAAACCAAAGTGCTAAGATTTCAAAACTAAACCACAAAACAATGAGAGAGGAAACTAGTTTCAGTGGGTGACTTGGAAATATGGTTGGCAGCCATATTCCAATCACTTCACCATCACAGATATTTTTCTAGGGAATATCCTCAGCTCCACATGGCTTTCCAAACCCTACAAGCTCACTGATACCATTAACCCAACTCTCTTTTCATTTCCCCTAATCATCATCAAACCAAGAAAACCAAAGGACTTAGATAAATCCAAACTTCCCCTAGTGACTCGAATCTTGTCATGAGGTGTGGTGATCAGGTACACTACCCATAACCGAACTACCAAGTCCCAACAATCCCAACTCTAGACTATCCTGACAGTTCCCTAAGTAACGTGACCCAAAGAGTTAACCAGAACCTCCTTTGATACCATTTTGTCACGAACCGGATCTGGTCTCCATCAAACCGGCACCAAACCCAGCCCGTGCCAAGGCCCGAAAGGTGTTCCCAAACCCCTCAGGCTGGCACAAGTAACCGGGTATCATATAATGATGATTGGGAATGATTTAACCAATTTTATAAACATTAAACAACAAAAAAACTCAATAAAACAAATCTGGATTTTTCAACTAAAACCGTCTTTTAAAAAATTTCAGAACTGAATTACATAAGTTAAAACTATGTTTAAAGACCATTACAAAGGTACAAAACCAAATAAGGAAAGCCCAAGAACCCTCATGGCAAGGGGAACTTCCCTCAATCCATCTCCACAAGACTTCACCACCAAGGACCATCCAGAAACCCCAACCACTCGAACTAAAAACTGTACCCAACCTGTGACAACAAAAATAACCAAGTATACTTACACCCAAAGGTGTAATTAGGGTGTGATCCAAATCCCAATAGCCCACAACACTTTTCACATTTCTTTAACACTTACATAAATCCATTAAAAAATTTTATAAAACCATTCCAATATATTAAAACTCTCATAAAATCCCACTCACTTGTTATATAATACCCTTTTTACCTTTAAAATCATTTTACCATCAAACTTACACGAAACAGCCCACAAACAAGTTTCTCTCCAACATCACAATTTATAAAAACATTTCAGAAATTTACAAAACATTATAAAATTTTTTGACATCTTAAAACCTAACTTCACCTTTCAAAACCCCTTAATAGGTGAACACACATACCAAACAGTACAAATGCACCCTTTTCCCACTTTTTTTGACCAACTAAAACATTTTCAATTTTTATAAAAAGATTCCAAGTGGTGTCAATATATCTTCCACACAAAACTCATTTCAAAACCACCATTTAAGACCAAAAACCAAACCAATTCCTATCCAAAACATAATTGGAAGCCATAGAGACATTTATAAAACCACTTTAAAGTTTTATAAAATCAACTTGAATAATACTACAAAATATTAAAATGAAAACACACAATTTCATAAAATGATATCAAGAAGTATAACAATGTTTTATAAATAAAACCTATTCCAAACCACTATTTTTAAGCCCACATGACACTAATACATTACCAAACCAGAATTGTAACTCCAAACAAGATTTAGTAACCCAATTCCATATGTTATAAAATACACCCAAATAATACCCCACGAGTAACACATTAAAACACCCAATTTCAAGTTAAAATGAAAATATAAAATTGAACATTTAACCAAATCAATCATAAACCGTTTTTCCACAACACCCAACATATTAAGAATATGAAAAATGACTAAATATATCAATCTAACTCATCAATAATTGTTTACACATGGAACCACCTACCGAAAGTGTTGAATCCCTCAAAAATTTGTGTGAAACATCAACCGCACCACCGCCACATCACAAGGATGATAAATCCATCCCTAGACCACAATATTTAACCAAAAAGACACCAAATCAAACCATATGTTCGAACCCTAACTTCTATACATTTTATAACATAATGAAAGAGGGAGGAAACCCTAAGGAGAATGAAGAAATTGAAGAGAGAAACACTTACTCAAAACAATCTTGAATAAAACGACCCAAAATCCACCAGAATATGAATTTCAAAACATCCAAACATTCAATGGAAGTTCTAACAATAATTATTATATCATGTAGGAACTATAATTGGGGGAAAATAGTAAGAATTGAGAGAGTTATGATGGAAATAACTTACCTCTTCAAATCTGACCTATTTTAGAAACCCTGATAATTTCAGCACTCAATCGCAATGAAAACGAGCTCCAAAGAGGGGGGAAAGGAATGGGAGTGTGCCTGGTCTTCTTAGGGTATAGAGGGATGTGTAATCACCAAAATATTCATTATAATGGATAATATATTAAAAAACTAAAGAAACAATTTAAAACTGGAAAATGGGCTTTCAGGTTGGCCCAATTCTCAAATAAAAACTCAAATCCTCCATGAATATGGATTTATAAAGGCTCCAAATTTAAATGTGGTGTTAATATATCAGGGGAGGAAATTTAGGAGTTTTAATGAGTTAAAAATATTAAAAAATGAAAATGTTATAAAAGAAACAAAATTTATTTTTAAATCTGGAATTGGGCTCACGGTTTGGCCCAATTCATGAAAAATCACCTATTCTCCATAAAACCTTTGGAAACCCCCAAAACAAAGCATGAATGGAAAATAAATTAAAAATAAATTTAAAATAATTTATGTATGTGACAAGGGCCAAGTGGTCTATGCCATTTTTAAGGCTATTTGAGAGAATATGGGTTGGTTATTGACTATAGATTGCATTGATAGGTCGGTAGATGGTTCCAAACCAAGTATATCTAGGATATCTTCACATGATATCTAGGTATATCCCATGATATCTATTTTACATATATTATATTTTCCCTTATTTTTAGAACCTTATAAAATACTTACACCATTATTATTTCTGACTGGTAACTTTTAGTTCATCACCTATTTTATATATAATCTACTTTTATATATCTTATAGAATATGTAAAATCATTTCTAAAATTATTCATTACCATTGAAATTTTTTTTTCATCACATGATCCTTTTGAAATCGGTTTTCATAAATTATTTCATTATTTGGTAACTGTTTTGTAACTAAAAATGGGGAAATGGTTTTTGAGAAGCACTAACCTTATACTTGTTTTAAAATTAAAGTAAAACCATATTTTTATGTATGTATATTTTAAAAGTAAAATAGAATGGATTTATTTTTAAATTTATGGAATAGGGCATGGTTCTTATTTTGGAATCCCTATTATGTATTTTTATGCTCATAACTATATCTATGACGTTATTCATTTATAGGTTCCATCTTATCTATTCTCACCCATAGGGCATTGGGATTATTTATTTTGGTGGTGAATTTTATAGTCATAAGGATACATGTATGTTTTTGATCAGTTTTTATTTTAGTTTCTCTTATCACATCATCCATATAGGCTTTTACTGCTTTCTTCAATTGGAGGGTAGCTATATCTGCTGGTGGGAGAAGCAAAGGCATTGGAGGTGGAAAATTTTCCCTGTATGAGTTGGTGTATGGAGGGAGAGGGAGGTTTTTTGTTCTCAATTTTATTTACTTAATTTCTTAATTTTTATATTAGGTTTCTGTTTGTTTATTTTTCTCTAGTATGGATTTATGATGAACATACCTCTTATGTTGAAATTTTATTTATTTTGAAATATTATTTTTATGAATTTTTTAGTTGGAAAAATCATTCCCAAGTGGTGTTTCCTTAATTCCTAGCCACTTGTTCTAGCCCTTGCGGATAGATGGCATCCTTTGGACCTTATTGTGATTTGGGTCTGGTGTTCGGTATGGGGATGTCTCGAACTGGGTTGTGAAAACTAAAATCCCACTATAGAAATATAGCTCAAAAAGTTTTTCGAAGACCAATTAAAGATTTTTTTATTCTCCCACTAACATTTGGAATCCATATTTAAAATTAATTAAGTATTGGTTCATTCCACCATGTAAACACAACCGAGGAAACTATATCAAACTAATACAATAGTTAAATTTAAACATATAACTTTTAAATTATGAAAAAATGAAATATAAAAAACATGAATTATACCTATATTTTTTAATAATATAAATAAGTAAATTTTCAATAGAATATAATTTAAAAATCAATTTTTTTTATTTTAGTAAATATAAATATTTAAGAAAATGAAAATTTACAATCCCCCTCTTATTATGCAAGAACTAGTGATTCAGAATGGCCCAGCTTATAGAATCTCAAATAAAAAACCTAATCACTTAGAAGGTATGAAAACAAATTACACCAAGGAGTATTACATCTAGAATTGAGGTTCCACACAACCCAACCATGCATATTTTTAAAATAAATAATCACCCATAACATACAACTAAAATAAAAGCACACAAAATAGAAACAATGAACTTAACTAAAATAAGGATTAACATGGTTCAAAACAAGGTTTACCTTGAAAGACTAGTTAATAGTAATAATAATTCTATTTAATTTATTATTAATATTCATTGTTATATATATAGATTCACACTTATTATGTTTTTTTATTTTTGAAATTGAAAAAGAAATAGTTCTATTCTAACAAAAGTGTTTTCTAGGTCATATATGGTTTTATTTAAAAGTTAAATTTTTTAATTTTATAAATTGAAATAGAAAAAAATTAATTAATTTTTTATATCGTAATATAAAATATATAATAGGGTGAATTTTTGGTATTTTTCTGGAAAATTTGATTTTTGGATGAATAGTGAAAAATGTAAGAACTTGGTTCCTCTTTGAGATATATATATATGGTTTTATGTAAATTATCAGTTTAATTTATTAAATATGGGATAATGTGGATATAAATTTATTTAATAGAGGTTTTGGTGGTTTTTAGTATAGCATGCCACCTTTTTATTACATAACTTTCCATTACATTTTACAAACGGAGGATCTTTAAAGTCTAGTGTATTGGAAATTAGGAATAATAATACATGAAAATATAAAAAATTATTCTAATATGATTTTAAGGATTAAACAAAGCTTCATACTAATTATAAATACTACATCTCATAACCTGTAGACATACATCAAAGGAAATGGTGAGCACAAGGCCTAGTAAGGAAAACAAGTGAAATAGTTTACTTGTGAACTTCAGCGATATCAATAAAAACTGAGGGATATCATAAAGGAATAATAAAGAGGAATATAATAGAAATAATAACTTGAAACATAACTTTAAAATTTGTCTACAACATTTAATTTAGATATTCATGATCATATCACCAAGGTTCATCTCCAAGGTGTCATAAAAATTACCAAGGTTATTCACCAAGGTATTGTAAAACTTGTCATCTCTAGAGAATAAATTATTTACCCAATGAATTAGAGAACTATCAGGGCGCACCCTTAAAATGACTTTATTTTAATGTGATAAACATATATCATAATCAAACAGTTTATAAATAACCCATATATAATAAAATAAATGGGTTTCATTTCAAAACCATGACGTTTTAAAAGTGCTTAAAAACTTGATTGTTATGTCATTTATAACCCATGGAAAGGGAATGAGGGTTTTATGTATGTAAAATATAGAACCAAATACACCATTTTTATGTATTTATGAATAAACATATAACTAAAATAGTTTTAGGTATTCACATAAATAAAATAAGATAATTTCTTGAGAAAAAGAGAGAGAGATCTGAGAGGAAATTTCTGTAGCATAACGGCTATACCACATGGTTTTAGAAAACATAAAAAGAGAGGGTAAAATGGTAAACCCATTATAAATAACTAATAATACAGTATAGAGACATAATAAAATGTAAATAAGATCATGTTATGGATATTTTAATGACATACCACATGAAAAGGAAACTTGAAAGAAAAGAGAAGATGCGATTTCTTTTACGAAAAGTCAACAGCCTAACAGCATCACTTATAAATTCAGAAAATCAGTTGGTTAGAGTGTAAAGTGTCTCTAATAATTTGGAAATAAAATTTAAAGCAATAATGATATATAATAACATACCCCATCATAATAAAATTTAAACTAGAAGACATAACATAAAGGAAGTCATGACTTAAAAGAGGAGGGTGAAAGGTTCCCTTACCTTGAAGTGTGACTTCAAAAACTCAAAGTTTGGTACCTTGGGGGGATTGAGGGAATCTTTTGAGGACTCATTTGTAGGTAAAAATACTATATTTTAGTTTAGGAGAATTTTTTAATGAAATTAATGAGGGAATGTCTTGGTATTTATAGCAAAAGTGAGGGAATATTTTATTAATTTCCAAGGAACACCTCATCGCTGGTATTTGCAAAACCATGGGATTTCCCATGGTATTTTACCATGGTATTGGACACTTCAGACACCTCATAAAATGTCTTACTATTTAAAAGTATACCAGAATTTTTACATCATGATTACATCACTAATGATGTCATTAAACATACCAAAACTCAAAACTGTATTTTTACTATTCACCGAAAAACAAAACATTTTATAAAAATATCATAAATTTACCCTAACCTAATATTGATGCTCTGAATTCAAAAATGAACTCCATTTTATGAAAATAATTTTCTAATTATGATATATTTAATTTTTAACTAAAAACTCTATTTACCCAAAAAAATACTAATACTTAACTAATAGTTTTCAAAACTGTTATTTACTTATGCTATAATATCACATTACCAAAAAAGATTCCTAAATTATATTTATAATTTCTTAAGTGAGTTTACTATTCCATTTTTCACATTAATATTTATAAGGGAAATATTACTATTCATACTTTACTATTCACTAAAAATAAGTTGATCTTATTATACTCTAAATTTCATACTCATCACAACTGCAGAAGACCATTTTTTGAAAATCATTTCACATTATTAATTATTTAAAGTATACAAAAATATTTTAAAATACCCTTTTTTCCAAAATTCACCAATAATATGGAACTTATATTAATTTATCCCATATGTATTTTAACCATTGAAATTCATAGATTTTACCATAATAAGAAATAATAATTTTATTTATACAAAAATATTACACAAAGTAAATAAGGCCTTGTTACATATCCCCTTATAACACCTATATAGGACCTAAGAGTAAGGTGTGCAATGGTGATATACTCTTGGGGAGTCTCAGACAACATTTCCCGGGTAGTGATTTCTATAAGCTTGAACTTCTCCTGAAGGCGATTCCATTCAAGCTTAACATGTTGAAGATTAGCTTGGGCTTGGTCCAGAGAAAATCCTAGTGATGCAACCTTCTTCCCAAGCTCTGATAGATGGGATTCGTACAGCCCAAGTCTACTGGATAAGGCCACCAACTCTTCTTTCTATATTAATTACCCAATATCACTTGTATTTATAAATAATAATTGTAATGTTAAGAGTTTAGTTCCCAACAGTCATATTGACCAACGATTATATAACAGTCGAAACCCAATGTTATTATTTTAATTATACTCACTTCATTATTTTTGTTGAGTATAAAATAAAATAACAAATAAATTTAGGAAACAAATATTATTCAAAAGTTTGGGTCATTACATTCTTCCCCCATTAAGAAATTTTGTCCCTAAAATTTTAACTCATACCCTCTGAAGAGAAAAGTTAGGGGTACTTCTGCCTCATAGACTCCTCTAGTTCCCACGTGGCTTCTTCAAATTTGTGGTTCCTTCACAACACCTTAACAAGGTGGTTAGTCTTGTTGCGTAGAACCTTGTCTCTATGATCCAATATCTCTACCACCTGCTCCTCATAAGAGATTTCATGTTCCAATTGTACCACCTATGGATTTAGTACATGTGAAGGGTTTGATATGTACTTCCTCAAGAGGGATACATGGAAGACATCATGAACTTGTGCTAGATTTGGAGGAAGTGAAAGCTGATAGGCCACTACTCCCACCCAATCAAGGATTTCATAGGGGCCAATGTACCTATGGCTGATCTTCCCTTTCTTACCAAACCTCATGACTCTCTTGCAAGGTGAAATTTGAAGAAATACTTTTTCACCAACATTAAACTCCAAGTCCCTTCGACGGTTGTTGGCATATCTCTTTTTCTGACTCTGAGTAGCCTTAATGTGTTATGGGATGGAATGAACCCTTTCTGTCATCTCTTGCACAAGATCAGTCCCAAGAATCTTTCTCTCACCAGATTCATCCCAACAAGTAGGAGTTCTACATATCTTCCCATATAGAGCTTCATAGGGTGCCATTTGAATTCTGGAGTAGAAATTATTGTTGTAAGAGAACTCAACTAAAAATATATGTTGGTCTCATCCTCCTTTAAATTCTATTGATAATTTTCTCAGCATTTCCTTGAGTGTTTGAATAGTCCTTTCAGATTGGCCATCATTTTGGGGATGATAGGCTGTACTGAAATTCAATTCGGTACTTAGAACATGGTGAATACTTCTCCAGAATTTTGATGTGGACCTTGGATATTCATAAGAAAAGGGTGAGCTATAAAGCCTAGTAAGGGAGTAAAAAGGGAATAACATGAAGAATAAAGTACATGTTATGCAATAGGCATATCAATTGGTTATAATAGAAACATGAACATAAAGGCATGATATAACATGATTATCATAACATGGAAATGTGGAAACAACATTTAACATGATATTAACATGATCCAAGTCTCATTGCACATGGAGCATGATTAAAACCTCATTAAACTTGAATTAGTATGAGTAAAACCTCATTTCACTTGAATTATCATGATACTAATCTTTACCCAATGTATTGGAGTGCTATCGGGGTGCACCATTCTTAATCATTTCATTTCACGCATAAGTGTGCCTCATGGATCATATAACATGGATTCATTAAACATCATAATATATTCCATGATAAAGGAATATTGAATTCATACATGAAACTATTTAATCAATAAGTAAATGTGCATAAAGTTTAATACCCTTGATAGAGGAATGGTCATGGTATTCACTACACAATGACTTTGGCTTGGAAAATCACGGTGCAATTTTGGCAGCATAACAGCGTGACATAAGAATTCATAAAAATGGTTGATGAGAGAGAAAGGGGTGTATTATCATATATAAATGAAATGTACAGTAATAGGGTCATATATATACATTTATTAACATATTCAATGGAATTTATATTCATAATACAAAAGAATCTCTTGAATGTAAATGAGGAAAGAGAAATTATTTAATGAATTTTGGCATGGTATTGGGTGTGTATGGGAGGCATTAATGAGAGATAAAGAGATCTATAACCATTAGAAAATAATTATGTAATTATGGGGGGGGTTATAAATCATAACCCAACATTTTTAATTGAAAAAAAAATGGTATAACAACATAATGAAATTTGGAAAAAATGAGAAAGGAAGAAATCCCTTACATGGAAGTGTGATCCCAAAGACGTGGGAGAGGCTTGAGAGAGGCTTATTGGGATATTTGGTGACTTGGGAGGATTCTAGAGAGGGTAATTCATAGGTTGGTCGAGATCAAAAGTTTTTGAGTAAAGATAAAGTGGGATCTTGGGTGGGTTTATATAGGAAAACAGAGGGAATTCTTTATTTTTTTTAGGTTTTAGACACTACACATTAAAATAATCAAAACCACAAACCATCCCATGGTTTTTTCCAAAGGGGAGTGGAAAAAATTATTTTATAAGTCCAATGTACAAAATTATTAAAATATTAGGCTTGATTATTTGGAGGTGAGTCGTACTCTCAAGGAAATCAATTTAAAAAGTTAAAATGTTTTATAAGTCTCGGAGGGTCAACTAAGGCCCCATAAAATTAATCAAACAAATATAAAATCACATTATTTTAAATATAAAACATATATCGGCTGAACATATCATTTATAGTATTTAATTACATCACTATTTTGTTATTATGATGTCATAAAACACATTATATATTTAAATGGTATTTAATTTTTATCCAAAAAATCAACTGTCTCAGATTATTGTGAAAAATTAACTGTTAGAAAATTTTGTTGTCCTGATTCCAAAAATAATATTCATTTTATCTAAATAATTTTCTAAATATGTGAATTTTTACTTTTAAAATAAAAAATGACATTCATCGGAAATTCATGGGTTTTGAAAAAAATAGCTTTCATACCTTAATAAAAATAACAATTGTATTCATAAAAATTATATGATCATTTATATTTAATAAAAATTAGTTTATTAATAATATTTTATTAAAAAATTATTTAATTCAAAAATCTGTTCATTCATCAAAATATATTTCTTAATTGAATATTATCTAAAAATATTATTTGTTCTTTAAAAACCATTTACAAAGTAACAATAATAAAATGAATGTATATATATTATTATATACAAAAAATAATGAACATAATCATAGTTCTAAGGTTTTCTACATAACCCCTATAACACCTGCATAAGACCTAAGGGTAAGGTGTGTGATGGTGCCAGACTCTTGGGGTGGCTCGGAAAACATCGCTCGTGTGGTAATCTCTATCAAATTCCACTTCTACCATAGGCGATTTTGTTCAAACATAATGTGTTGAAGCTCAGTTTGGGATTGGTCAAGAAAGAATCCTAGTGATGTCCCTTCCTTTCTAAGCTCCCAAAAATGGGATTTGTATGGATAAATTCTACTAGATGAGGCCATTGCTTCCTTTGTCTGGGTAAATTGGATTTGTTAAAGCCCTATATTTATACTAATCATGTGATCAATGTTCAACGACTATATTAGTAATGGTAACAATTCTTAATGGTATTTTATAATCCAAAAACATAAAACCAAGGAAGTGCATATTTTATATAATCATTTTATATTATAATACATTTAATTAGATCAAAAGGGATTTTCATTAATTAAAGTTTGGGTCATTACAATCTTCCCGCCTTAATAAATTTCTCCCTTGAAATTTCCTTTTACAATACTAAAACAGATGAGGGTAACTCTACTTTATCACTTCCTCTGATTCCCACATTACTTCTTCAAACTTTTGGTTTATCCACAACACCTTGACAAGAGGCATTGTCTTATTTTGTAGAAATTTTTCCCTAAGATCAAATATCTTCCCTATTTTCTCTTAATAAAAGAGTTCATTATCCAATGGTACCACCTTTGGATTGAGTATATGAAATGGGTCAGGTATGTACTTCCTCAAGAGTGATACATGGAATATATAATGTACTTGAGATAGGTTCAGTGGGAGTGCTAGTCAATAGGCCACTGCTCCAATGTGATCAAGGATCCCAAAAGGGTCGATGTACCTTGGACTAAGATTTCCCTTCTTACCAAATCTCATAACTCTCTTCCATGGTGATATGTAGAGGAATACCATGTCTTTGAAATCAAACTCTAGGTTTCATCGACAATTATCAGCATATCTCTTTTATCACATCTGAGTAGATTTAATGTGTTGTTGGATGGTATTAACCTTCTCTACCACTTATTTGACCATTTATAGTCCTAGGAGTTTTTGCTTCCCAACTTCATCCCAACATGCTGGTGTTCTTCACCTCTTCCCATACAAGTATTCATAAGGAGCCATTTGGATTCTTGAGTAGAAATTGTTTTTGTAAGAGAACTCGACCAGAGGAAGATGTTGATCCCATCCTCCATTTAAGTCCATTGAGAATTCTCTCAACAATTCCTCAAGTGTTTGGATATTCTTATCAGATTGGCAATCAGTTTGAAGATGATAAGTCGTACTGAAGTTTAGCTCAGTATTCAGAGCATGTTGAAGACTCTTCCAGAACTTATAGTTGAATCTTGGATCTCGATCGGATACAATAGATAGTGTTAATCCATGAAACCTTACCACTTATTTGATATATATTAGTTCCAGTTGATCCAATGAGAAATCTTCTCGAATTATAATTAAGTGTGTAGTCTTTGTAAGATGATCCACAACAACCCAGATATCATTGTTTCCTTTGGATGTCTTTGTAAGTCCGGTGAAAAATTCCATGGTGATGTTCTCCCATTTCCATGATGGTATGGGTAATGGTTACATCATCCCCTTAGACTTCTGCCTCTCATCCTTCACTTGATAACATACCAGGAACTTTGATGTATACTCAACGATCTCATTCTTCATGTTATCCCACTAATAAATCTCTTGGATATCTCGATACATCTTTGTGTTTCCTAGGTGAATAGAGAAATTTGAACCATGGGAATCATCTAAAATTTCTTTCTTTAACTTTGTATTTGATTGAACACATAGTCTTGACCAAAATCTCACAATTCCTTCTTCATTAATATTGAACTCTAAGGATTTACCTTTTTGGATAGTTTCTACTTTCTTCTGAATTTCCACATTATCCTTTTGAGCATCTTTTAACCTTTACAAAATAGATAGTTGAGCAATCATTTGCTAAAGGATTGATGATGTTCAATTATTTATGATTCCCATGTCTATCTTTATCAAATCTAAGAATATTGGATCCTTTTCAGTTCTCATCAATGGTAGAATCACTGGGTCCTTTCTACTTAGACCATCTTCCACCTTGTTCACTTTCCCGGGGTGGTAATGGATTGAGTAGTCATAGTATTTGATCAGGTCTAACCATCTTCATTGGATCATATTCAACTCTTTCTGTGTAAATATATACTTGAGGATTTTTTGATCCTTGTATATTTCACACTTATCCCTAAAGAGGTAATGTCTCTAAATTTTCAAAGAGAATATTACTATATCCAACTCCATATCATGTGTTGGATATTTTTTCTCATAAAATTTTAATTTCCTTAAATCATAGGCAATGACTTTGTCATTTTTCATCAACACACAACCCAGTCCCATATTCAAAGAATCACTAAATACCACAAAAGGTTCTCCACTTGTGGGTAGTGTGAGAATAGGTGTAGTGATAAGCCTCATTTTCAACTCCTTAAAGCTATCTTCACATTCATAACTCCAATCAATCTTTACTCCCTCATGAGTTATCTTGTTAAGATGGTTGTACAATCATGAGAAATTTATCACAAATCAGTGATAATATACAACTAACCCTATGAAGCTACAAATATCTATTACTGATGTTGGCCTCGGCCATCCTTTAATTTCATCTATCTTGGAGGAATCCATAGATATACCATTACTTGTGATGATATGACCCAAGAATGATACCTCCTTCAACCAAAACTCACACTTGTTGTACTTTTCATAGAGCTTATCCTTTCGCAAGGTCTCTAGTACAATTCTTAGATTCTTCTCATGATCCTCCTTGGTTTTGGAGTATATTATAATATCATCTTTAAATACTTCTAAAAATTTGTCGATATAATATTTAAAGACTATATTAATTAATTCCATAAAGATTTCTGGGGAAATAGTGAGTCTTAAAGGCATTACTATGAATTTATAGTGAATGTATCTTGTACGAAAAGCAGTCTTGGGGATATCCCCTTTCTTCACCCTTGGTAATATCCCGACCGCAAATCCAACTTGGAGAAGTATTGTGCTCTATGTAGTTGATCGAACAAGTCAGCAATTCAGCACAGAGGATACTTATTCTTTATAATTATTTTTTTGAGATCATGATAATTGATGAAAAGGCACATTGACCCATCCTTATTCTTGATTAAGATGATTGATGCACCCCATGGTGATGCACTTGGGGGTATAAACCCTTTATCCAGATTCTATTATAGTTTTTTCTTTAGATCCTCAAGCTCCACAGAATGCATTTTATATGGAGTATTGGATATTTTCAATTCCCCAAGTATAGGATCAATCAATAATTCAACATCTCTTCTAGGAGGAAGACCTAGAAATTCCTTAGGAAACACATTAGTGAATTCCCTCACAATAGGCATGTCTTTAAGGATGGTAGCTTACATCGACTCAATCATCTTAGCAAGATATGCATGCTCATAGGGCATTAATATCCATGATTTATATGGTGGTTCTAAAGAAGATTTATCCTCCTCCTTTCACTTGTATAGAATCAGGGATTGATTCGCCATATAAAGAGTGATTTCCCTCTCATGAAAATTTATTTTGGCTCTATATAAGGAAATACAATCCATGCCAAGAATTTAATAAAATTATATTAAAGGGATTATGAAGAGGTTTGAAAAGAATTTAAATCTACAAATTATGACAGGGGAGAAGTTATATTCATGGGATGCAATGATTTCCCCATTTGTTGTTCTCACCGACATCTTTACTTCCATGATTAGTTGTGGTGTTGGGATCATTCTACTAAACTTTTAGGATATAAAAGAATGCATAGAACTAGAATCAAAAATTGTGTTTTCTATAATTTAATGAATAACTAGTGTACCTATCACCACTTATTTTTTGGGGTTCACTTTGGTAGTATTGATGGAAAAGGCTCTCCCCTACTGCCATGGAGGATTTTGGTTGCCTCTAAAAACACTTGGCTTAGGGCACTGGTTTGCAAAGTGTTATGGTTCTTTGCAGCTGAAGTAATGACAAACATGTTGAGGGTTGAACAGAGGATTCATTTCCTATATCATAGATGCATGTTTTTCTTATCAGTATTTAATGGTTAGGTTCCCTTATCTTCCACATATAAAGCATTTTCTCATCCCCTTTAGTAAGTTTATGGGGTGCTTCTTTTCAAACCTTTGGAAAGTGGGGTACTGGATTTTCTTAGCACCAATGGATTTATCCATCGGACTTCTAGAATTAAAGCCACCTTATACTTCTTATCCCCATGATACCTATGAGATTCACTAATCTCCATTTCAACTTTGAGGGAACAGCAGACAATTTCCTCATCTCTCTTGAAGTCACGGATGTCTAGGGCTTTTTCTAGGCTTGGTTTTAGCCCACCAAAGAAGCGGTCAACCTTGCATTAGGGGGTAACGACAAAGTCATAGGCATATCTTGAAAGCCTTGTGAATTTTTCCTCATACACTCTGATGGATTTGTCATCTTTTTTATTGAGGACAAGGAAGTCCCTTTCCATCTTAAGTAAGAGGGTGTGAGGAAAATATTTATCAAAAAACATTTTCTATAAAGAATTACATTCCAATGCCTTGATATCCTCCTCGGGCTTCAGATTTTTTATCAATTTATACCATTGATAAGCTTCACCCTCCATACGATAAGCAGCTAGAAGAACCTTCTCTTGTTCGGAACATTGAAGGATAGAGAAGATCTTTTCAATGGAGTTGATCCATTGTTCATCAATTGAGGGATCAGATGATCTATTAAAAATATGAGGCCTTTGTCTCATGAATATCTCAATTGGGAATTGTTCTTTCTTAAGGGGGATTAAAAATTCCTATTAAACCATGTTTCTATTCAAAACTTGATTTAACTAATATATTATCATGACAAAGTCTGTAATTCCCTCTCCCATTGGATTAGGCATCTCATTAGAATAGTCATCACATTAATCTTCACATTGGTTGCTAGCCTGAGTCCTCCAATTACTAGCCATTGGCTAGAATAAATGGAAAGTAATGGGTAAAACATAAAGGGGAATCCAAAGACAAAAAGTTATAACTTATAAATTACATTTATTTCCTTAACTTATGAATTTATAGGATTCAATCTATGTTACCCATGATCTACTTCCCAACATATATTCTAAGGCGAATTTTTTTATTCCCTTAATAATGGTTCATAATAATCTTATGAATTTACCAAAGCATATCCCCCCGGAAGTATTATAACCAATAGTGTATCAAGGCCCATTGTCGTGCACCAGTTCCTATTTGAGTATATCTCAAAGAGGTGTTTTTAAGTTTTAACCCTAGATACATTTCTGCCAGAGTCACCTCTACCTACTCGTATCCATACATGGATGTATTTTCATTATAAACAACTTACTCAATACTCACCAAAATTTAGGGATATTTTTATTATAATTAGTCTTATCTCTAAGTCTTTTTCTAGGGATTTCTAATCCTAATACTAAAAATTACTAAACCTATCCTCTGATACCAACTATAACAACTCTTCTCTTTATTTCAAAATTAAACATGATTTATAACATAAACTCTTCACTTGATACAACATAGAAGATCAATATTTTTAGTGTCTTTGGGGATTAGTAAGATTACGTAACAACTTAAAACATTAAATACACATCTTTATTGAAAACTTATTTTATATGACCATACACATTCCTTCGTATTTATCATTGTATGGGATAACCTGAGGACATTCATAAGAAAAGGGTGAGCTATAAAGACCATTAAGGGAGTAAACAAGGCATAAAATGAAGAATACAGTACATTTTAATAAATAGGCGTATTAATGGATCATAATAGAAACATGAACATAAAGGCATGATATGGCATGATTATCATAACATAGAAATGTGGCAACAACATTTAACATGATATTAGCATGATCCAAGGCTCATTGCACATGGATCATGAGTAAACCCTCATTTAACTTGAATTAGAATGATTAAACCCTCATTTCACTTGATGTATCATGATACTAATCATTACCCAATGCATTGGAGCGCTATCAGGGAGCACTCTTCTTAATCATTTTATTTCATGCATAAGTCTACCACATGGATCATATAACATGGATTAATTAAACATCATCATTTATTCTATGATAAAGGAATGTAGAATTAATACATGGAACTCTATAATCAATAAGTAAATGTGAATAAAGGTGAATACCCATGATAGAGAAATGGTCATAGTATTCACTACACAATGAATTTGTCTTGGAAAATTGTGATGCAATTTCAGCAGCATAACTGCGTGACATAAGAATTCATAAAAATGGTTGATGAGAGAGAAAGGGGTGTCTCATAATATGTATATGAAATTAAAATTAATAAGGTAATATTGATACATTTCCCAATATATGTAATTGAATTTAGATTCAAAATACAAAAGAATTTCTTAAATGTAAATGAGGAGAGAGAAATTCATTACGGAATTTCGGCATGGTAACGGGTGTGTATAGGAGGAATTAATGAGAGAGAAAGATGTATCTCATCATTCAAACAAAATTAGGGAAATATGGGGGAGTTTATAAATCATACCCCAACATTTTTAATTGAAAAAAATGGTATAACAACATAATTAAATTTGGAAAAAAATGAGAAAGGAAGAAATCCCTTACTTCGAAGTGTGATATCAAAGGCTTCAGAGAGGCTTGAGAGAGGATTCTTGGGAGCTTGGGGAACCTTGGTAGGATTATAGAGAGAGGAGAGTAGAGTTTGGTTGATCTCCAAATGTTTCAAGTGAAGAATAAGTGGGATCTTGGGTGGGTTTATATAGGAAAAAAGAGGAAATTCTTTATTTTTTTAGGTTTTGGACACTAAACGTTAAACTAATCAAACCCACAAACCATACCATGGTTTTTGCCCATGGTTTTTGAAAACGGTGAGTGGAAAACATTATTTTATAAGTCCAATTTCCTAAATTATTAAAATATTAGTCTTGATTGTGTGTAGGTGAGTCACACTCTCAAGGATATCAATTTAAAAAGTTGAAATGTTTTATAAGTCTTGGAGGGTCCACCAAGGCACCATAAAATTAATCAAACAAATCTAAAATCACATTATTTTCAATATAAAACATATATTGGCTGAAAATATCATTTATAGTATTTTTTTTACATCACTATTGGGTCATTATTATGTCATAAAACACATTATATATTTACACGGTATTTAATTTTTACCCAAAAATTCAAATATCTCAAAAAATTATGAAAAATTCAGCATTGAATAATTTTGACATCCCAATTCCAAAAATAATATTAATTGTAACGCCCAGACCCTAGTTACCCAGAGTCTGTGTAATATTACATAACATTTTCATGATCACAAAAGATCATGTCTCAAAAAACCTATTAGTTTAGTAGTCTTGGAAACAGTAGATATATTCATATGTCTTATATTACATCATAAAGTAAAAAAACTACAACAACATCTTGTCTTAATATCCCCTCATACTACCCCTTCAAGTCATTCATAAATTACTTCTTCGCATCCTGGGAAAAATAAAACATTGAAAGAGGTGAGATCAGATGCTCAGTAAGGATAACAATATAGCGGAAACTTTCATAAATAAGCATAAACATTTAAGGAAATGTATAACTAAAACAAAAGACTTTTAAAATTGAACTTCAGCATAATATGGCCAAGATAAAATGAAATAATTTCATTTACTTATTCAAATGGATATTCTAATATTTGGATAACCACTTTCGTAATGATGGAATGCATAATGTCAGACTATCATAACCACATAGTCAAGGTCTCGTGCCAAGACTACAAATAATATTTTGTCAAGGCCTTGTGCCAACACACTAGTTTGTCTCATGATACCTATCGATGCATTGAGGAGCTATAGCGGGCTCCAACCATCACTTACTAAGTCCAATTCATTCCTCATATGAAAATTTTGAAACATAACATAAACATTCGTATTAAAACTAGCATACGAAATGTCAATACTTTATCCACAAACCATGAATGGTATAAAAATAACACATCCACAGTCAAACATAACTCATTAAATACAATATTGAAGGTTTTATTGTAATATATTAACCTCAATCGAGAATAATTAAGTATATCAACATAGATGAAAATAATCATCAAAACTATTTGAGAGAAATATCCCCTTTTTTCTTGAAAATGTTTAAAAGTCACACTATTTGTCAAGAAGCCGTTTCAAAAATATTTTTGAATAAAAGTATCCCATAAAACATTGAAACTTTTAAAAGGAATTTTTAATTTTAAAACTGCAATGTCCACATAAATAAATCCTTAAACCCATTTTTAAAACATGGACATTAATGAGAAAGATTTAGAATAATAAATCTTTAAAACATTTTAAAATGATATTTTAGTTAGAGTTCCTAACCAAAAGATAGAAACTTGAATACAAATAATTGAGGTAATAAAAACATTATAATATCATGAGAATAAAGGGATTCATGATATAATATGTCAAAGTACATTATATACACCATATAAAAGTGAATTGGTGTATAACAACAGTGAAGTCTCAATGGAATGTAAATTGACATGAAATATCTTATAAAGATCGTATCCTTAGGTTAAGGATAAATCAACAAAAAAATTATGTGTGAAAAATATAAATACACTCAATTTTATTGGATATTAATTGTAAATAAATCAGAGTAAATTCACACATATTCTTGTAAAAACAACACCAATGAATTGGATGTTTAACTCAATAAATAGAGATTGAGTTAAAATTACTCTTATCAAGTTCATATCGATGACTTGAGAATCTATAAATGGAATGATTATATGTATCAAAATTATATCCACAGAAAGGGGAGTGGAAATTATGACACAAGAAAATTAATAGTGATTCCATACATAATCTTGAAGTAAAATAATCAACGAAGTATGCGTAATGTCGAATGAGTGGAAATTGAAATTTGTAATTCCCTTACCAATTTGGTAACTTATGAAACATAAATACCATGAAAGATGGATCATACAATTAATAATTAAATGCACATAAATTAAAGAGTATCACACAAATAATACAATTATGGGCAGTACATACACCACACAAAAGGTAATAGTGGCAATATGGCACGAATCTCACGGGAATAAGGAGTGAGATGAAAACCCCTTACTCTGTACTTTTTCCTTGTTCGATGGTAGGTTAGCCTCTTTTATAATGGTGAAATAATTGTTATTGAATTATACAAGAATCATATACATTAATATGATATCATATATGATCTTTTAACATTTCTTTGTTAATAATATCTTAGTATTATCGTCGTTTCGGGTGTTAACTTGCTCGTTTTCTTTTATATGTTTTGTTACATAAGTCGTGTTTGTTATGGATAGGTTGTATATTATTCATATACATAATTATATCAAGTCCTTAAACATTATTTTTAATCATAAAATGAGAATTAGACTTGTATGGATACAATGGGGAATGAATCTCATCGCATTCGTGGAGACGGTAGTCCGTACGTACGCATAAGCAATAATATCATTATTTTGATATTAAAATCATATATAATTGGATGTTATATCATATATACAAAATAATTATCATGTTATAATTATTATTTACATGAATTACACATAATTATTATTCCAATACAAATAATAATTTATTGAATAACAATTACACCACGACGTGGAGACGGTAGGTCGTACGTACGCACGTATGGTAACATGTCATTCAAAGGATGGATAGAATACTGAATATGGTTGTACCATATTTATAATAAAATAATAGTATATAAAATATACTATATTTATTATTTTAGAATGGAAATAACAAAGAATGAATAATTTGAAGAATAAAGGAACTTGAAAGAGGGTGGTGAAAACATTACCTCTTCTTCGGGTTCTTTCTTTTAATTTGATCAAAAGGGCTCCTAAGGTTGTATTTATAATCAAACTAAGGCCTCTAGGATGAAGTGAGAGAATTTCAGAAAATATTTCGTAAGGTTTTGGCCGAGCCAAAAGGCTTTGAAGGTGTAAATTAGAGATAAGGGTGAGTACCCTTTTATAAGAGGGGTGAGGGGCACCTTTGGAAAAGCTAGAAATATTATTTTATAATAAATTCATATTCGGTTTATAATGTCTCAAAAGTGTATTATTTAAAGTTTAAGGTGGGTATGGGTCTAAATACTTTCAACCAATATATTTTAGACAGGTTTGGGTCACTATATTAACCTTATCATTTATATTTAACTCTTAGTTAAATAGTTTGACATTTAACATGTCTCTTTGTATTTTTATATTAAATAGTTAATAAACTTACTATATACCTCCAAGAGACCCTAAAGTGGTCCTTTAATGATACAAATATCATTATATAAGTCCTTTGTTTGAACCTTAGATTTTTATGAATAGAATATCAATTAATAATATAATATTTGTTTTAAAAACTCTTTTATGTCAATTTTGATACTATTGGGTATTTTGTTTTTGATAATTTCATAACAGCATTATTACTTCAAAATAAATTATATAACCAATATTAATATGTCATATTAACCTGTAAAATTAGTTTAATTCATAAAAAGTCTCAAATTACATTTATTTTTATATTTATAATATCAATTATTTTAATATTTCATTAATTAGGTAATTACTGCATCACCATTGTATCATAAATAAATTAAATTATTTAATGTCTAAAAATTATAAATAAAATACCATTATGTAGGAAATATTTTTATCTTTCTAATGAATATTTATAATTGAATTTATCTTATGTATAACCCTATATTAAAAATGTTTTAGTTATTAAACTTTGATTTTATCTCTTTTAACTCTTCTTTGAATTAAATAATAATAAATGTCCTAATCTAATCCAAGTGAACCTAAATGATAATATTTTATTCCTAAGGTTGTTTTTGTTCGAGATACACTTGTCTAATAGAATTATGACATGTTTTAGGGTAATATTAATATCATTTTTACCCTTAATTATCTTATTTACTTTTAATCGTTGTAAATAAAAGTAAAAAGTTACTATTCAACAAAAATTATTTTCATCTCATTGAACCACATTTTACTCATTGATATTAACCATGTCTCTTGTATTTTTTTTAAATTCCACTCACAGAATTGGTAAAATTATGTTTTATGTGAATTTCCAAATTCTCCAAGGAGGTGGGTAAAAGACGGTGAAAAGTTCAATAAAATTTTTATATATCTAAAATTATTCTAAACTAACTCCAATGAATTACATTGAACTAATATAGGTATTATGTATCTATTTTTACCTTAATTAAATTTAAATAAAACAAATAATTATTTAAATAAAAATTCGGTTTTAAACTATAACTCAGTGTTTTTTCACTATTCATCAAAAATTGAATGTTTTCAGAAAAATACCAAAAATTCACCCTAAGCTAATTTCGATATTTAAAATCCAAAAATGAAGTCCATTTTTAAAGATAAAATTTATAATATTTAAAAAAGTGGGTATTACTATTCATAATGGCTAGTTTTATTGGTTGTGGTGTGTGTTAGAACTCGAAGTTGCGTACAACACACTACTGTATTATTCAAGGAGAACTGTACCATGGAAGCTTGGGGTGTTACATTCTCCCCTAATTCAAATAATTTTGTCCTCTAAATTTTTAAAATTGGGCTTATGAATATAATGGAAAGTATCACATCGAAAAAATAGTCAATAAAACTATCACCTTAAAAGAAATAAAGAGAAGTACAAAGGTCACCCAAGATAACTCATACTAGGATTCCATGTAGGAAAACATGGATATGGAAGATAAACTAAGTGTCAAGTTCTGATGGAGAGGGATAGAAAACATGATCAGGAGAAAGTAAACAACAAGAAAGCCACAAACTTGTGATGGGACAAACGGTCATTAGTTTCCCAATAGGAAAAGTATACGGACAACATTTTTTTTAAGTGACATTACATAAATATGAGGAATTAATTTATGAGATTGACTAAGAAAATAAAGAGATATACTTACTTTTTATGTAGAGTTTCATTCTTTAATAAATTTCCACCACTAACTCATTTTTTTAAATGATGAGTATTCAAGAAGACTTGGTCACACTTTAAGAGATATAATAAACTTCTATAGAATCACATGATCGACGAAGGATAAACTATATATTTACCTTGTCTTTAGAGATTAATCAAAACCAAAATGGTTAGTACAAGATCTGATGATCCCCAAAAAGGATATTCCTTTAGAGAAAGAAACACTAATTTTAATTTCTAAAATTAAACCAACAATACCCCAAAGTTAAATAAATACCATTCAATAAACAATTGTCCTTAAAATCAGTCAATATAATCCAAACTAATATTGAAACCCAAAACTTAGAAGAATTTGGTTATGTAGTCTTCCACGTTAAATTGTATCTCCAAATGACATTAACTACTCTTAAAGTCACATATTTAAAATTAATTAACCTAATCACGTATTCTCTATTATAGGTTAATCATTTCCATAAATAACCCAAATCACTATAAATCCACAATAAAAATGCAGATAAAAATCTACCATTACTCCTCAAATGAAATCCCATAGTATTCTATTTTACTTGGTCATATAGTGTTCCCAACAAAGCAAACATCTTCCAAAATAACATTTATCACTTAATCACCAAATCATTTTCCTATAATAAGGGTATTTATTTGATAATACATAAGAACCCAAATCCACTTATTATTGATCAATAAAATAATTTAAATAAAAATAATTAGTCACACTAACCAGGGACTTCATGTAGTCCAGTGGTAGGTGATAAATCCCAATCACACTTTGGTTGTGGGTTCGATTCCCACAGCTTTGTCCGACGCGACGGGTTTTCACACGGTCTACCTGTTTTCCTTTTTCAAAAACTATATTTTATAACATTACCAAAATGAGATAAATTCCTCAAAATAACAATAACATAATTTTAACCAGAAATGTTATCTCATACCTTGCATTTTCATCCCAAAATATAATAACTTGTAATTTCCTCAAACCCAATGATCATATAAAACCAAATGGTTATTTATAACTATATCCACAAGGGAAAAGATAAGTCTTCCTCAAATATCATTCTCACATGGAAAACTGTGGGATTACAAATACAAGAGAAAATTATTCCAAAGTAATCCCATCAATAAGGAGCACTAATACTTTTAAAAATTACTCCAACCATTTATTTCCACATAGCTTCTTCTTTGACCAAGAAAATATCCTATAGAATAGGGCATTCACTCGGGTAATGGAAAGGTCCCCTACATTTACGGAAAATGACTGTAAATGGATTCTTGGGTCCATTTTTATTTTCTTCCATAGTACTCATAATTTTTCCTTGGATATTCTTCACTTTATGTCCTTATTTCACACACATAAAGAATTTCTTTGTTCCATTGAGACACTTTCCTGGGTGTCTCCTTCCATATTTCCTGCATGATGGAAATTTAGGATTCTTTTCTCCAGGGTCTCCACTACTGGAGCTCTTATCATTCATCACCTTTCTCTTCTTTGTTGAGTCTGAGAGTTGGTTAATATATATGTTGTTGGTCATATTTTTGGAAAAATGATTTGGCATGAACATGATACCTTTTACGCCTATCAACATTACATTTTGTAGCTCATTTCCACCACCATTCCCACCTTTTACATCATTCTCAAAGTTACTATGACTTCCTTGGACCCCAGCCATTGACTAAAACCAAAAAGTATTATGTGAGTAACAGTAGTCATAAAATCATTTAGAGAAAATATCATGACACCATATTCTAAATTTAAAACACCTTAAGATTAACCAAGGTCATTTATTTTCATATTATATTAAAATACTTAAAATTGGTTTGTAATGAAAATGTAAATTATCCTAATCATATCCCCTGGGAGTGTCGTAAACAAGAGTGTAGCAAGGCCCATTGTTGTGCACCAGTTCCCAATCGAGTCTAGCTCAAAGCGGTGTTTTCAGGTTTTACCCCTAGGTACATCTGTGCCAGATCCACCTCTACCTACTCGTATCCAGAAAGGAAGGTATTGCTTGGAAAACTCAAAAAATCTATACAATACCAAAATTTTAGGAAGTTATTCTATACTAATCCTCAAAGTCTATCTTAGGGCTATGTTCTCTAATCATAGTTTATCTAAATCTAGTTTCCAAGGTTTGTACTAAACTTCCTCTGATACCAACTGTAACACCTTGACCCCAGTTACCTAGAGTTGGTGCATTATTACATAACATTGTCATGATCACAAAAGATCATGTCTCGAAAGACTGATTAGTTTAGTAGTCTTGGAAACACTAGATATATTCATAAGTCTTACATTACATCAAAAAGTAAAAAAAACTACAACAACATCTTGTCTTCATATCCCCTCATACTACCCCTGCAAGTCATTCATAAATTGCTTCTTCACATCCTGGGAAAAATAAAACATTGAAAGGGGTGAGATCAGATGCTCAGTAAGGATAACAATATAGCGGAAACTTTCATAAATAAGCATAAACATTTAAGGAAATGTATAACTAAAACAAAAGCCTTTTAAACTTGAAATTCAACATAATATGGCCAAGATAAAATGAAATAATTCCATTTAATTATTCACATGGATATTCTACTAGTCTAATAACCACATGCAATATCAATAACCACTTTCATAATGATGGAATTCATAATGCTAGACTATCATAACCACATAGTCAAGGCCTCGTGCCAAGACTATAAATAAGATTTTGTCAAGGCCTTGTGCCAAGACACTAGTTTGTCTAATGAGACCTACCGATACATCGAGGAGATGTAGAGGGCTCTACCCATCACTTACTAAGTCCAATGCATTACTCATATGAAAAGTTTGAAACATAACATAAACATTTGTATTAAAACTAGCATACGAAATTTCAATACTTTATCCAAAAACTATGAATGGTATAAAAATAACACATCCACATTCAAACATAACTCATTCAATACAATATTGAAGGTTTTACTGTAACATATTAACCTCAATCGAGAATAATTAAGGATATCTACATAGATGAAAATAATCATCAAAACTATTTGAGAAAATTATCCCCCTTTTTCTTGAAAATGTTTAAAAGTCACACTATTTGTCAAGAAGCCGTTTAAAATAGATTTTTGAATCAAAGTGTCTCATACCATTTTGAAACTTTTAAAAGGAATTTTTAATTTTAAAACATTAATGTCCATATAAATAAATCCTTAAAAGCATTTTTAAAACATGGACATTAATGAGAAATATTTAGAATAATAAATCTTTAAAACATTTAAAAATGATATTTTATTTAGAGTTCCTAAAAAAAAGATAGACACTTGAATACAAATAATTTAGGTAATAAAAACATTATAATATCATGATAATAAAGGTATTCATGATATAATATGTCAAAGTACATTATATACACCATATAAAAGTGAATTGGTGTATAACAAGAAAGAAGACTCAATGGAATGTAAATTGAGATGAGATCTCTTATAAAGACCGTATCCTTAGGTTAAGGATAAGTCAATGACATAATTATGTGTGAAAAATATAAATACCCTCAATATTATTGGATATAAAATGTAAATAAATCAGAGGACATTCACACATATTCTTGTAAAAACAACACCAATGAATTGGATGTTTAACTTAACAAATGGAGATTGAGTTAAAATTACTCTTATCAAGTTCATATCGATGACTTGGGAATCTATCAATAGAATTATAATGTATATAAAAATTATATACATAGAAATGGGAGTAGAAATTATGACATAAGAAAATTAATAGTGATTCCACACATAATCATGGAGTAAAATAATCAACAAAATATGCGTAATGCCGAATGAGTGGAAATTGAAATTTGTAATTCCCTTACCAATTTGGTAACCTATGAAAAATAAATCCCATGAAAGATGGATCATACTATTAATAAGTAAATACAAATAAATTAAAGTTTATTACATAAAGAATACAATTATGGGAAGTACATACACCACACAAAAGGTAATAGTGTCAATATGGCATGAATCCCACTGGAATAAGGACTGAGATGAAAACCCCTTACTTTGTACTTTTTCCTTGGTCGAGGGTAGGTTATCCTCATTTATAATGGTGAAATAATTTTTATTTAATTATAAAAGAATCATATACATTAATATGATATCATATATGATCTTTTAACATTGCTTTGTTAATAATATCTTAGTATTATCGTCGTTTTGGGTGTTAACTTACTCGTTTTCTTTTATATGTTTTGTTAAATAAGTCTTGTTTGTTTTGGATAGGTTGTATATTATTCATATACAGAATTATATCAAGTCCTTAAACATTATTTTTAATCATAAAATGAGAATTAGACTTGTATGGATATGATGGGGAATGAATCTCATCGCATTCGTGGAGACGGTAGTTCGTACGTACGCACGAGTGATAATATCATTATTTTGATATTAAAATCATATATAATTGGATGGTATATCATATATAAAATATCATTATCATGTTATTATTATTATTTACATTAATTACACATCATTATTATACCCATCCAAATAATAATGTATTGAATAATAATTACACCACAACGTGGAGACCGTAGGTCGTACGTACGCACGTATGGTAACATGTCATTCAAAGGATGGATAGAATACTGAATATGGTTGTACCATATTTATAATAACATTACAGTATATAAAATATACTTGAGTTATTATTTTAGAATGTAAATAACAAATAAAGAATAATTTGAAGAAGAAGGGAACTTGAAAGAGGGTGGTGAAAACATTACCTCTTCTTCGGGTTCTTCCTTTTGATTTGATCAAAAGGGATCCTTAGGTTGGATTTTGGATCAAAATAAGGCCTCTAGGTTGAATTTAGATAAGTTGAGAGAATATTTGGGCATGGTTTGGCCAATCCAAAAGGCTTTGAAGGTGTAAATTAGAGAGAAGGGGGAGTACCCTTTTATAAGAGGGGTGAGGGGCACCTTTGGAAAATCTAGAAATATTATTTTATAATAAATTAATATTCAGTTTATAATGTCTCCAAAGTGGATTATTTAAAGATTAAGGTAGGTATGGGTCGAAATCCTTTCAACCAATAGATTTTAGACAGGTTCAGTTCACTATATTAACCTTATCATTTATATTTAACTCTTAGTTAAATAGTTTGACATTTACCATGTCTCATTGTATTTTTATATTAGATAGTTAATAAAATTACTATATACCTCCAAGAGACCCCCAAGTGGTCCATTAATGATACACCTATCATTATATAAGTCCTTTGGCCAAACCGTATATTTTTAGGAATAGAATATCAATTAATAATATAATATTTGTTTTAAAAACTCTTTTATGTCAACTTTGACACTATTGGGTATTTTGTTTTTGATAATTTTATAACAGCATTATTACTTCAAAAAAATTATATAACCAATACTAATATGTCATATTGACCTATAAAATTAGTTTAATTCATAAAAATTCTCAAATTACATTTATTTTGATATTTATAATATCAATTATTTTAATATTTCATTAATTAGGTAATTACTGCATCACCATTGTGTCATAAATAAACTAAATTATTTAATGTCTAAAAATTATAAATAAAATACCATTATGTAGGAAATATTTTTATATTTCTAATGAATATTTATAATCGAATTTATCTTATGCATAAACCTATATTAAAAATGTATTAGTAATTAAACTTTGATTTTATCTCTGTTAACTCTTTTTTGAATTAAATAATAATAAATGTCCTAATCTAATCCAAGTGGACCTAAATGATAATATTTTATTCCTAACATTGTTTTTGGTCGATATACACTTGTACAATAGAATTAGTACATGTGTTAGGGTAATATTAATATCATTTTTACCCTTAATTACCTTATTTACTTTTAACCGTGGTAAATAAAAGTAAAAAGTTACTATTCGCCAAAAATTATTTTCATCTCATTAAACCACATTTTACTCTTTGATATTAACTGTGTCTCTCAGATTTTTCAAATTCCACTCATAGAAGTGGTAAAATTAAGTTCTTTTTGAATTTCCAATTTCTCCTAGGAGGTGGGTAAAAGACGGTGAAAAGTTCAATAAATTTTTATATATCTAAAATTATTCTAAACTAACTCTAATGAATTACATTGAACTTATATAGGTATTATGTATCTATTTTTACCTTAATTAAATTTAAATAAAATAAATAATTATTTAAATAAAAATTCGGTTTTAAACTATAACTCAGTGTTTTTTCACTATTCATCAAAAATTGAATGTTTTCAGAAAAATACAAAAAATTCACCCTAAGCTAATTTCGATATTCCAAATCCAAAAATGAATTCCATTTTGAAAGATAAAATTTATAAAATTTCAAAAAAGTGGGTATTACTATTCATAACGGCTAGTTTGATTAGTTGTGGTGTGTGTTAGAACTCGAAGTTGCGTACAACACACGCTACTGTATTATTCAAAGAGAAGCGTACCATGGAAGCTTGGGGTGTTACAATAATTTTATACAAATAATTTTCTAAATATCTGAATTTTTAATTTTAAAATAAAAATCAACATTTATCGAAAATTCATGGGTTTTGACAAAAAACAGCTTTCAAACCCTAATAAAAATTACAATTGTATTAATAAAAATTATACAATCATTTATATTTAATAAAAAATAATTTATTAATAATAATTTATTAAAATATAATTTAATTCAAAAATCCATTAATTCGTCAAAATAGATTTCTTAATTGAACATTAACTAAAGATACTTTTTATGCTTTAAAAACAATTTACCAAGTAACAATAATAAAAAGAATGTTTATTCTTTATTATATACAAAAATAATTCACATAATCATAGTGCTAAGGTCTTGTTACATGACCCCTTATAATATAGCGACCTAGCCATTTCTTACATTATTATTACATCATTTTAAAAATAAATAAAATAATAGTATTTCACATAGAGGATCCAACGGTTTAGTGTCTTGGGAAAACTAGGACCATACATAACAATTACAACATTGAGCATAAACATTTCTTCAATTTCTTCTTCTCTAGCTTCTTACTGGCACTTGACCTCTCCTTAGTACATGTATTCACCTAAGGATATACATCAAAAGGGGTGATCTATAAGCCTAGTAAAGGGACATATTAGAACAATATAGCATGGGGTGAGCATAATCATAACATAGGCAATGGATCATGAACATAAGAGGAAGCATAAATATAAGACTTGAAATGTGACAATGCATAAAAATGTAACATCATGTCTTAGTTGTTAACTACCACACATACTTGTGAAAAAATCTATAATATTCTTAACATCATTTCACATTAACTAATGAGATTCATCACTTTACCCAATGCATTGGAGCACTATATAATTCCAGGCACACCTGTCACATTCAAGCATTCATATTGTGTTATATAATTCTAGGTGCACCCATCACATCATAAAATTATCATTATCATGCATTCCACATAGAACATATCTCAATAATTAATATAACTAAACCATTTAAAGGAATGTTTTTCATCTCATAATAACACATTCACAAACTTTGGGTTCCCAAAAGAAAGAGGGAATAACATACTTGATATAAGAACCATCAACCTTTAATGAGAGGTAAAAGGTGAGTTCTTAAAAGAAGTGTTCTATTGGAAAAAAATTTGTTTGACATAAACATTAGTAGAAAACATTTATATCCTAGAAAAGGTAATATAATGATGAAAAAATTATTTTTAAGGAGTGACCATACTAAATTTGGAGTGAAAGAGGGAGAACCTGAAGAAAGAAAATTGGGTTCGAGATTTTCCCCTTACCTTATATCTGAATGCTTCCTTCGCTTTAATGTCCTATATAATGACATTATATACATTAATTAGAAACTCCAAAACATTTTATAAATTAAAAGGTTTTATTTTGGTTTCATAATGTTATTTTATGGGCATTTTTATGAGTTATAGGGTTTAAAAACATTGTTCGGGAATGTTTGTTTTTACGGTTTTCTTGAGCGGTTCACTTGTATTCAAAAATTGAAGTTCGGGTAGAACATGATTAAACATACAGAACTGATATTACATGTTATTAATGATATTACATAAGTTTTAATGATCTTATAATTAGTTATGTTATATACCACATGGATGAATCATTATATAGGAATTAAATGATGATCATTTGGGTTAATTTGGGTTGTTTTTCGATAACGACGAACTTGTTTTGTTTACTCATTTAGTAATATGCACATAAGTTAGTTACAGATCTTTAATTAGGAAATAATACATATAAATTATTCTGTTTCAAAAATAAAAATGGTTTTATGTCCATATATAAAGGTATAAATGGAAAAAGAAAAACATGTCATTCTTGAAGGTGATAGATTAACACCTCACGAACAATGTTTTATTTTATAAAATAAAAAGAAGAGGAAAAGGGGGGTTGGATGATATAATATCCAATTATTATCATAAAATTTTATTATATGTATGATATTGGATTTACCATACCATTTTTAAAATGATAGGTGGGGAGATAATAAGAAAAAAACTTGAAATTTAAAGGAATTTAAAGGAAAAGAAGGAGAGAAATTACCTCTTGAATCCTCCTCTTGAGATCCTCCTTAAGGGGCCTAAGCATGGTATTTTGATGATACCAGATGCTTTTGGATGTGGGGGAGGGGCTAGGAAAGATTATTGGTCAGATTTTAGACAAGTATTGAAGCTTGATAGGTGTGAAGAAATGAGGATGCGAAGGGTGGTATTTATAGTGGAGGGGAGAGGGGTTTTCTTAATATAAAATTCATTATTTTATTATTTCTCCACAAGAAAAGTAATAGTGAGTATTCCATGACCAAGAATACTAATTTTATAATTTAATCCCGAACCATGTGGGATTATATCAGAATAACATCATGCATGGCTCTATAATTAACTTCTTTAGTTTATTTTGTAAATTATGGCATTTCACTATTCAAAAAAAAATCAAGTATTTTGGAAAAATCCCAAAATTTCACCCCAACCATTTTTCGATGTGTAGAATATAAAAATGAATTCCATTTTTCAAAAATAATTTTCTAAATATTATTAATTTAATATTTAATTAAAATCATAATTTACTAGAAAAATACAGTTTTTAAAATTAAAACTGATTTTATAATGATTTCAAAGATTACGTAGTGTCTTATAAAATTATATAAAAACTAGAAGACATAGATTTGTTAATTTATGAAAACATTTTAAGAAAATAAATTTTCTTTTAAATTAATTAATTAATTATATTTAATTATTTATGAGTTACAAAAATACCAAAACGGTTACTATAGTCAAATTGTCACTTTCTAAGCTGCCTAAATTTTATTTAATTATTCATGGGTAAGGTTACTCTTATTTTGGAATATTTACTATTCATAAGGTTCATACTACTATTTATAAGGGTAGGTTAATATTCATAAGTGTAGGTTAATATTAACCAAAAATTATGTTGGTTTTATTAAACTCCAAAAATCATCTTAAACATAACTGTGTATGTCGGATTTTCAAAATTCCAAACACAAAAGTGACAAACTTATGTTTGAAGGTCACTTAGCACTTAGTAGTTCATTATTCTGCGTTTTCATGTGATTTTATGACATATTTATAAGAAATGAATTTCCATTTAAAAGCTTTGGTTCGTTACATTCTTCCCCCATTATGAAATGTCACCCTCTAAATTTCACTTTACACAAACAGATGAGGGTACCTCTCCTTCATCGCCTCTTATGGTTCCCAAGTAGCTTTTTAAAACTTATGGTTCCTCCACAAAAATTTTAAAAGGTGGGTTGTCTTGTTGCATAGAACCTTATCTCTTCGGTCCAAAATCTCTACTGGCTTCTCCTCATAAGAGAGATTATCTTCCACTACTAGAAAACTAACCTATACCAACGGTTTGGAACCGTTGGTATAGGCCTCCAAACCGTTGGTATAGCCTATACCAACGGTTTGAAGAACTGTTGCCAAGTAATCCGTTGGGATAGGTCTATACCAACGGTTTTCCCAAAACTGTTGGTATAGACCTATACCAACAGTTTTGGAAACCGTTGGTATAAGTAATATGAAAATATATACCAACGGTTATGGAACCGTTGGTATATGTATTTCAAAAAAAAACATTCGCTAGGATTTGATCCCAGGACCCCTAGTTTATCATTGAACGACTTAACCACTAACCTAACATGACTTTTTTGAACATAATTACATAAATATATATATATATATATGTATTCTCATAATTATTTTAAATTTTGATTTATATAATGATCTCGGTAAGAAGAATTGATAAAAAAATCAAAGGATCTATTCCAACGGTTGTCAAAACCGTTGGTGTAGACCTATACCAACAGTTTTGACAACCTTTAGAATAGATTTTGAGACTAGATTTTGATTCTGACCTTTCCCAATGGTTTGGCCAAACCGTTGGGATAGGTATACCCTTTCCCAACGGTTTGGCCAAACCATTGGGAAAGGTGTCCACAAAGGGGACTTTTCCCAACAGTTTGGCCAAACTGTTGGGAAAAGTGGCCTCAAAGTGGGCTTTCTCAATGATTTGGCCAAACCGTTGGGAAAGGGAACCTATACCAACGGTTTTTACAAACTTTTGGTATAGAAGCATTGGGAAAAGTCATATTTCTAGTAGTGTTCCTATTGTACCACCTCTGAGTTTAGTACATGTGAGGGATCAGGTATGTACTTCCTCAGGAGTGATACATGAAAAAAATCATGAACCTAATCCATATTTGATGGAAGTGAAAGCCGATAGGCCATAGATCCTATACGGTCAGGGATTTCAAAGGGGATAATGTACCTTGGGCTTAGCTTCCCTTTCTTCCCAAATCAAATGACTCTCTTCCATAGTGATATTCGAAGGATGAATTTATCCCCAACATCGAACTCCAAGTCCCTTCGACGGTTGTCAGCATTGCTCTTTTTCCAACTCTAAGCATCTTTGATGTGTATCTGGATGACTTAAACTTTATCTTTCATCTCTTTCACAAGATCGGGTCTAAGTAACATTATTTATCCAACTTCAACCCAATAGGTTGGAGTTATACATTTCTTTCCATACAGAGCTTCATATGGAGCCATATGAATACCCGAGTGGAAGATATTGTTGTATGAGAACTCAACCAATGGGAAATGTTGATCCCATCCACCTTTGAATTCTAGAGAGCAGAATCTTAGCATATCTTCAAGCTTCTTAATAGTCTTTTCAGATTGGCCATCATTTTGGGGGTGATATGTCATGCTGAAATTTAATTCTGTACTCAAATCATATTGAAGGATCCTCCAAAATTTAGATGTGAACCTTGGATCACAGTCAGAGATAATTGAGAGTGGAACACCATGTAGTCTCACCACTTCCTTCACATATATCATTGCAAGTTTTTCAAGTGAGAGATCTTACCGAATAGAGATAAAATGGGCAGTCTTGGTGAGTCGATCAACCACAACCCATATCACATTATTTTCCTTTGACATCTTCAGGAGACTTGTGATAAATTCCATAGTAACATTTTCCCATTTCCACATGGGTATAGGCAATGGTTGCATCATCCCTTTGGACTTTTGTGGCTCTTCTTTAACTTGCTGACATACCAAGCACCTTGATATATATTTTGCAAACTCCTTCTTCATGTTATCCCACTAGAAGTGTTCTAAAAGATCATGATACATCATGGTGATACCAGGATAGATAGAGAATTTTGAGCTATGTGCATTGTCCAGTAGATCCTTCTTTATCTTGAGTGATGAAGGAACATAGATCCAAGTTCCAAACCGAATCACACCATCATCATCGATATGGAACTCCTACAATTTCCCTTCCTTTACTGCATTCACCCTCTTTTTTATCTCCACATCATCCCTTTGTTTTTCCTTAATCTTCTCTTGTATGGATGGTTTCACAATCATTTAGGAAAGGTAGGATGTACCCCTGTCCTTATGATTTCTAAATTCATCCTTTGCATATCCAAGAAGATAGGATCTTTCTCAATCCGTAACATGGATAGAGTAGTAGGTTATTTTCTACTTAGAGCATCAGCAACCTTGTTTTCCTTTCTAGGATGGTAGTGAATAGAGAAATCATAATCCTTGATTAGCTCTAACCATCTTCTTTGAAGCATGTTGAGCTCCTTTTGTGTGAATATATACATTAGGCTCTTGTGGTCAGTGTATATGTCACACTTCTCACCATAAAGGTAGTGACGCCAGATTTTCAAGGCAAAAATCACAGCTTCTAGCTCTAGATCATGTGTTGGGTATTTCTTCTCATGGATCTTCAACATTCATGAGGCATAGGCTATCACATTATCATTTTTCATGAGTACACAACCCAATCCTTAATTTGAAGAATCACTATATATCAAAAAACTTTCTCCACTTTTCATTATTCTGAGTATATATGCAGTGATCATCCTTCTATTTAGCTCCTTGAATCTTCTCTCACATTCTTCCATCTAGATATACTTTACCCCTTTCCTTGTTAACTTAGTTAGTGGGCTTGACAATTGTGAAAAGTTTCTCACAAAACGTCAGTAGTACCCAGCTAATCCAAGAAAACTATGGATTTTGGTGACACTACAGGGCCTGAACCATTCCTCAATTGTCATTTTTTTTAAGGATCCACATAAATTCCCTCACTTGTGATCACATTTCCCAAGAACGTAACGTGTTTCATCCAAAATTCACACATGCTGAACTTGGCGTACAACTTATCCTTTCTCAATGTCTCCAACACAAGTCTTAAATGTTCTTCATGTTCTTCCTTACTCTTGGAGTAGATGATAATATCATCAATAAACACTACCAAAAATTTGTTGAGGTAATGTCTAAAGACTATATTCATCAAATCCATGAAGATTTCAGGGGCATTAGTAAGTCCAAAGGGCATAACCAGAAACTCATAGTGCCCATACCTTGTATGGAAGGCAGTCTTTTGAATATCTTCCTTCTTCACCTTTAGTTGGTGATATCTAGAACTAAGATCCACCTTTGAGAAGTATTGAGCTCCTCTTAACTAATCGAATGACTTGTCAATCCTTGGAAGAGGATACTTTTTCTTTATGGTGATCTTGTTGAGTTTCCAATAATTGATACACAGTAGCATTATTTCATCCTTCTTCTTCACAAAGAGAACTGGCGCACCCCAAGGTGATGCACTAGGGATTATGAACCCTTTGTCCATATGCTCTTGCATCTGCTTCTTTAACTCCTCTAGTTTGATAGGATGCATCCTATAGGGACACTTTGATATAGGAGTAGCTTCGGGTATGAGTTCTATTGAGAAATATACCTCACAATCCGGGGGAATTCTAGGTAACTCTTCTGGAAATACATCACTGTATTCCCTCATGATGGAAATTTTCGCAAGGTTGGAACTTTCCTTTGACCCAACCATTTGGGAGAGGTATGCTTATTTATAGGGAATAAACACCCACACCATTGAAGGATTTTTCAAAGGAGATTTGTGATCTTCCTTGCATTTTTAGAGTAGCATGGGATAGTTAAGAATATGAAAAGATATTTCCTTTTCTCAACAATTGATATGTTCTCTATATAACGAGAGACAATCCATTCCCATTATAGAGTCGAATTCTACCAAGGTAAGTATTATGAGATTCACTGGAATAATATTCCCACATATTCCAACATGAGAAGACTCAAACACTTGGGTTTCAATGATTGCACCACTTGGTGTTTTTACAGATATCTCTACTTCAAGGTATCCAGGTTTCGATTCTATAGTACTAGAAAACTTTCATGATATAAAGGAATGTGTAGAACCAGAATCAAATAAGACTTTTTCCATTCTTGAGTGAATAGAAAGTGTTCCATGTATGACTTCATTATCTTTCTCCACTTCCGTAGTAGTGATGGCATAAGCCTTCCCTTGTTCCTTTGGATTTGGTGGATGCTAACATTGATTACCCTCAAGAACTCGAGGTTTGGATCACTGGCTTGCATAGTGACCTAGCTCTCTACAGTTGTAGCATTGAACCATAGGTGGTTCTCTCCTTTCCTCCACCACATTCTCCTTCCTTTTTATGTCTTTTTGACACTCTTGAGAATGGTGTCCTTCTTTCCCACACTGGAATCATTTCCCCATCCCTTTGAGGTAGTTACCATGGTGCAACTTCCCACATTTTTGGCATGTGGTTCGTTGACTTTTCCTCCCACCTTTGTTATTAGATCCACCAGATTGAAACTCCATCTTTTGTTTCTTATCACCATAGCCATGTAATGATTCTCCAAACTCCATCTCCACTTTGAGATCACACTGAACAGCTTCTTCATAACTCCCAAAGTCTCAAATTGCAAGATCCTTTCGAAGGTGTGGTTTTAATCCACTAAAGAATCTATCAATTTTTTTATCATGGTTGATAACAAAACCCAAAGCGTAACTTGCAAGCCTTTTGAAATTAGCATTGTAGGTTGTGAAATATTTTCCTTCTTTTTTCTTGATCTCAATAAATTCTCTCTCTATATTTGTGTGAAGAGTTCGTGGGAAATAATTGTTAAGAAACAATATCTTAAAGTCTTCCCATTCCATCTCATCAATTTATTCCCTTGGCTTGGTGTTCTTAATTAAATTCCAACATTGATTGGACTCTCTATCTAGATGATAAATGGCTAGTGTCACCTTCTCCATCTTAGAACAATGAAGAACAGAAAGTATCTTCTTTGTGGATTTCACCCACTATTCCGCAAACTAGTGGATCGGAATATCCACTAAACATAAATGGTTGTTGCCACATAAAACATTCGATATCCAGTTGATCCCTCTTTAGTAAAGGAGGATATTCCCCATTATTATGGTTATTGTTCATAACCTGAGATAGTTGGGTAAGAATCACCATGAAGTTCTGAACTCCACCTCCCAAATAATTGGGGATGTCGTTTGGGCAATCGTTTCATTGGCCCTTGCATGAGTTGTTGACCTTGTTTCTCCCAATTCCCACCATTTTCTAAAATAGATAAGGTTAGAACAAAACATAAGTCAATAAGTCATGAATAACTTATTTATTTAAACAATTTATAATAAAATCATAACATATGGGATCCCTATGTAAAGATTCTTATGCCCATATTTGTACTTGGTCTCATGCTAGAGGTTTTCTTTAGGGTTCACTAATCCTAATTCCCAAATTAACTAAACCTTTCCTCTGATACCAACTATAGCGACCTAGAATTTTATTACATTACTATTACATAATTTTAATGATAAATAAAAAAATATTATTACTCATAGAGGATCCAACAGTTTAGTGTCTAGGGAAAACTAGGACCATACATAACAATTACAACATAGAGTATAAACATTTATTCAATTTCTTCTTCTCTTGCTGCTTACTGGAACTTGACCTATCCTTAGTAAATGTAGTCACCTAAGGATATACATAAAAAGGTGTGAGATAGAAGACCAATAAGGGGATAGATAAGAACAATATAGAATCAGGTGAGCATAATCATAACATAGGCAAAGGATCATGAACATAAGATGAATCATAAATATAATACTTGAATTGTGGTAATACATAAAAATGAAATATCATGTCCTAGTGGTTAACCACCACACATAATTGTGAAAAAATATAGCACCTTGTTCACATAATTTCACATTTACTGATGAGATACATCACTTTACCCAATGCATTAGAGCACTGTATAATTCTGGGTGCACCCTTCACATTCAAACATTCGTATTGCGCTATATAATTCTGGGCACACCCGTCACATCATAACTTTATCATTATCATTCATGCCACATAGAATATATATATATAGATAATGAACATAACTAAAACATGTAAAGGAATGTTTTTAATCTCATAATAACACATTCATAAACTTTTTTTCCCAAAATAAAGCGTGAATAACATACTTCATACAATAAGCATTAACCTTGAATGAGAGGTAAAAGGTGAGTTCTTAAAAGAAGAGTTATTTTTGAAAACATTTTGTTTGAAATAAACTTCAGTAAAAAACATGTATATCCAAGAAAAGGTAAAATAATTATGAACAAATTATTTTTAAGGAGTGACCATACCAAATTTGGAGTGAAATAGGGAGAACCCGAAGAAAGAAAATTGAGTTTGAGATTTTCCCCTTACCTTATGTCTGAACACTTCCTTCACTTTAATGTCCTATATAATGAAATTATATTCATTAATTAGAAACTCCAGAACCTTTAATAAATTAAAAGGGTTCATTTTGGTTTCATTATGTTATTTTATGGTCCTTTTTATGAGTTATAGGGTTTAAAGACATTGTTCGAGGATGTTTGTTTTTGTGGTTTTCTTGAGTGGTTCACTTGTATTCATAAATTGAAGTTCGAGTAGAAAAGGGGTAAACATACATAACTGATATTACATGTTATTAATTATATTACAGTAGTTTTAATGATCTTGTAATAAATTATGTTATATACCATATGGATGAATCATTAGATAGAATTAAATGATGATCGTTTGGGTTAATTTGGGTGGTTTTTTGACCACAACGAACTTGTTTTGTTTACACATTTAGTCATATGTACATAAGTTAGTTATAGAAATTTAATTAGGACATAATAAATATAAAATATTCTGGTTAAAACATAAAAATGGTTTCATGACCAGATATAAAGGTATAAATGGAAAAAAGAAAACATTTCGTTCTTAAAGGTGATAGATTAACACCTCACGAACAAAGTTTTCTTTTATAAAATAAAAAGAATAGAAGAAAGAGGGTTGGATGACATAATATCCCATTATTATCATTAAATTAAAGTATATGTATGATACTGGAGTTACCATACCATTTGGACAAATATAGGTGGGAATAGAATAAGAAAATAACTTGAAATTGAAATGAATTTAAAGGAAAAGAAGAAGAGAAATTACCTCTTGAATCTTCCTCGTGAGATCCTCCTTAAAGGGATTAAGCTTGGTCTTTTGATGAGACCAGAAGATTTTGGATGTGGGGGAGGGGCTAGTAAAGATTATTGGTTAGAGTTTAGACATGTCTTAAATCTTGAGAGGTGTGAGGAAATGAGGGTGTGAAGGGTGGTATATATACTGGAGGGGAGAGGGGTTTTCTTAATATAAAATCCATTAATTTATTATTTCTCTACAAGAAAAGGAATAGTGATTATTCCATGACCAAGAATAGTAATTTTATAATTTAATCCCAAACCAAGTGGGCTTACATCAGTAGAAAATAATACATGACTCTATAATTAACTTATTTAGCTTATTTTGTAAATTATGACATTTCACTATTCATAAAAAATTCTAGTATTTCAAAAAAAATCCCAAAATTTCACCCCAACCATTTTTTGAAATGTAGAATCCAAAAAAGAAGTCAATATTTCAAGAATAATTTTCTAAATATGATTAATTTAATATTTAATTAAAATCATAATTTACTTGAAAAATACATTTTTTTAAATTAAAACTGATTTTATAATGCTTTCAAAAATTACGTAGGGTCTTATAAAATTATAAAAAATCTAGAAGACGTAGATTTGTTAATTTATGAAAATATTTTAAGAAAATAAATTTTCTTTTAAATTAAATAATTTATTATAATTAATTATTTATGACTTACAAAAATACCAAAACGTTTACTATAGTCAAATTGTCACTTTCTATGATGCCTAAATTTTATTTAATTATTCATGGGTAAGGTTACTCTTATTTTGTATGATTTACTATTCATAGAGGTCATACTACTATTTATAAGGGTAGGTTTCTATTCATAAGTGTAGGTTACTATCCGCCAAAAATTAAGTTGGTTTTATTAGACTCCAAAAAACATCTTGAACACAACTGTGTATGTCGGATTTTCAAAATTCCAAACAAAAAAGTAACAAAATTTTGTTTAAAGGTCACTTAGCACTTAGTAGTTCATTATGTGGTGTTTTCATGGGATTTTATAACATATTTATAAGAAGGGTATTTCCATTGAAAAACTTTGGGTCATTACATTCTTCCCCCCTTATGAAATTTCACCCTCGAAATTTCACTTTACACAAACAAATCAGGGTACTTCTCCTTCATCACCTCTTATAGTTCCCAAGTATCTTCTTAAAAATTATGGTTCCTCCACAAAAATTTGACAAGTTGGGTTGTCTTGTTGCGTAGATACTTATCTCTCTGGTCCAGAATATCTACTGGCTGCTTTTCATAAGAGATATCATCTTCTTGTTGTACCACCTCTGAGTTTAGTTCATGTGATGGATCAGGTATGTACTTCCTCAGGAGTGATACATGAAAAACATCATGAACCTGGGCCATATTCGATGGAAATGTAAGCCGATAGGCCACGGATCCTATATGGACAAGTATTTCAAAGGGTCCAATGTACCTTGGGCTTAGCTTCCCTTTCTTCCCAAATCGCATGACTCTCTTCCATAGTGATATTCGAAGGAAGAATTTATCCCCAAAATAGAACCCTGAGTCCCTTCGATGGTTGTTAGCATAGCTATTTTGCTGACTCTTAGCATCTTTTATGTGTTTCTAGATGACTTGAACTTTCTCTATCATCTCTTGCACAAGATCTGTTCCAATTATCTTTCTTTCTCCAACTTCATCCCAATAGGTCGGAGTTCTACATCACTTTCCATACAGAGCTTCATATGGAGCCATATGAATACTTGAGTGGAAGATATTGTTGTATGAGAACTCAACCAATGGGAAATGTTGATCCCATCCACCTTTTAATTCTAGATAGTAGGCTCTTAGAATATCTTCAAGCATCTGAACAGTCCTTTCATCTTGGATATCAGTTTGGGGGTGATATGTCGTGCTAAAATTTAATTCAGTACTCAAAGCATATTGAAGGATCCTCCAGAATTTAGATGTGAACCTTGGATCATGGTCAAAGACAATTGAGAGTGGAACACCATGCAGTCTCACCACTTCCTTCACATATATCTTTTCAAGTTGTTCAAGTGAGAGATCTTACCAAATAGCTATAAAATGGGAAGTCTTGGTGAGTTGATCAACCACAACCCATATCGTGTTATTTCCCTTCGACGTCTTCGGGAGACCCATGACAAAGTCCATAGTAACATTTTTTCCATTTCCACATGGTTATAGGAAATGGTTGCATCATCCCTTTATACTTTTGTCATTCTGCTTTAACTTGCTAACATACCAAGCACCTTGATATATATTCTGCAATCTCCTTCTTCATGTTACCCCACCAGAAGTGTTCTCGAAGATCATGATACATCTTGGTGCTACTAGGATGGATAGAGAATGTTGAGCTACGTGCATTGTTCAATATCTCCTTCTTTATCTCGGGTGATGAAGGCACACAAAGGTGAGTTCCAAACCAAATCACACCATCATCTTTGATATGGAACTCGTCCAAATTCCCTTCCTTTACTGTATTCACCCTCTTTTGTATCTCCACATCATCCATTTGTGTTTCCTTAATCTTCTCTTGGATGGATGGTTGAACAATTATTTAGGCAAAGTAGGATGTACCCATGTCCTTATGATTTCTAAATTCATCCTTTGAATATCCAATAAGATAGGGTCTTTCTCAATACGTAACATGGATAGAGTAGCAGTTTCTTTTCTTCTCAGAGCATCAGCTACATTATTTACCTTTTCACGATGTTAGTGAATAGATAAATCATAATCCTTGATTAGATTTAACCATCTTCTTTGAATCATGTTGAGATCCTTTTGTTTGAATATATACTTTAGGCACTTTTGATCAGTGTATATGTCACACTTCTCACCATAAAGGTAGTGCTGCCAGATTTTCAAGGAAAAAATCATGGATTCCAGCTCTAGATCATGTTTCAGGTAGTTCTGCTCTTTGATCTTCAACTTTCGTAAGGCGTAGGCTATCACATTATCATTTTTCATGAGTAGAAAACCCAAGCCTTTCTTTGAATAATCACTTTATATCACAAAATTTTCTCCACTTTTCAGTATTGTGATTACAGGTGTAGTGATCATCCTTATCTTTAGCTCCATGAAGCTTCTATCACATTCTTCCGTCTAGAAATACTTTACCCCTATCCTTTTTAACTTAGTTAGTGGGCTTGAAAAATGTGAAAAGTTTCTCAAAAAACATCGGTAGTACCCAAATAATCCATGAAAACTATGGATTTCGGTGACACTAGAGGGTATGGGTCATTCCTCAATCGCCTTTTTTAAGGATCCATAGAAATTTCCTCACTTGTGATCACATGTCAAAAGAACGTGACTTGCTTCATCCAAAAGTCACACTTTCTGAACTTGGTGTACAACTTATCCTTTCTCAATGTCTCCAACAAAAGTCTTAGATTTTCTTCATGTTATTCCTTGATCTTGGAGTATATGTTAATATCATTAATAAACACTATCACAAATTTTTTGAGGTAATTTCCAAAGACTCTATTCATCAAATCCATGAAGATTTCAGGGGCATTAGTAAGTACGAAGGGCGTAACCAAAAAATCATAGTGCCCATACCTTGTTTGGATGGCAGTCTTCTGAATATCTTCCTTCTTCACCATTAGTTGGTGATATCCCGAACTATGATCCACCTTTTAGAAGTATTGATCTCCTCTTAACTAATCGAACAAGTCTCCAATCCTTGGAAGAGGATACTTGTTCTTTATGGTGATCTTATTGAGTTCCCGATAATTGATACACAGTCGCATTGTTTCATCCTTCTTCTTCACAAAGAGAACTGGCACACCCTAAGGTGATACACTAGGGCGTATAAACCCTTTGTCCAAATGTTCTTTCAACTGCTTCTTTAACTCCTCCAGTTTGATAGGAGCCATCCTATAGGGTCACTTTGATATAGGAGTAGCTCCGGGTATGAGTTCTATTGAGAACTCTACCTCACGATCCGGGGGAATTCTGGGTAACTCTTCAGGAAATACATCATTGTATTCCCTCATGATGGGAATTTCAGCAAGGTTGGAACTTTCCTTTGACCCAACCATTTAGGAGATTTATGCTTCTTCATAGGAAATCAAGACCCACACCATTGAAGGATTTTACAAAGGAGATTTTTGATCTTCCTTACATTTTTAGAGGAGCATAGGATGGTTCTAAATATGAAAAGATATTTCCTTTTCCCGATAGTTGATATGTGATCTATATAACTAGAGCCAATCCATTCTTATTATAGCGTCGAATTCTACCAAGGGAAGTATTACGAGATTCACTGGATTAATCTTCCCACATACACCAATATGAGAAGAGTCAAACACTTGGGTTACAATGATTGAACCACTTGGTGTTTTTACAGATATCTCTACTTCAAGGTATCAGGGCTTCAATTATATAGTTCTAGAAAACTTTCAAGATATAAAGGAATGCATAGAACCAGAATCAAATAATACTTTTTCCATTCTTGAGAGAATAGGAAGTGTACCTTGTATGACTTAATTATCTTGCTCCACTTCCATAGTAGTAATGGCATAATCCTTCCCTTGTTACTTTGGATTTGGTGGCTGATGACACTGATTACCCTCAAGAACTTGAGGTTTAGATCACTGTCTTGCATAGTGACCTAACTCCCTACAGTTGTAGCATTGAACCATGGGTGGTTCTATCCTTTCTTCCACCACATTATCCTCCCTTTTTATGTCTTTTAGACACTCTTGAGCATGGTTTCCTTCTTTCTCACACTTGAAGCATTTCCCCATCCCTTTGAGGCAGTTCCCATGGTGCAACTTCCCACATTTTTGGCATGTGGGTCGTTGACTTTTCCTCCCACCTTTGTCATTAGATCCACCAGCTTGAAACTCCATCTTTCATTTCTTATCACCATAGCCATGGGATGATTCTCCAAACTCCATATACACTTTGAGATCACACTGAACAACTTCTTCATAACTCCCAAAGTCTCAAATTGCAATATCCTTTCGAAGGTGTGGTTTTAATCCACTAAAGAATCTATCAATTTTTCTATCATTATTGATAACAAAACCCAAAGCATACCTTTCATGCCTTGTTAAATTCGTATTGTAGGTTGTGATAGATTCGCCTTATTTTTTCTTGAGATCTATAAATTATCTCTCCATATTTTTGTGAAGAGTTTGTGGGAAATACTTGTTAAGAAACAATATCATAAAGTCTTCCAATTCCATCTCATCAATTTCTTCCCTTGGCTTGGTGTTCTTAATTAAAGCCCACCATTGATCGGCTTCTCCATCTAGATGATAAATGGCTAGTGTCACCTTCTCTATATTATAACAATGAACAACATAAAATATCTTCTTGATGGAGTTGACCCACTTTTTCGCAAACTAGTGGATCGGAAGATCCATTAACATCAGTGGTCATTTCCACATAAAACAATCGATAGCCAGTTGCTCCCTATTTAGTGAAGGAGGATATTCCCCATTATTATGGTTATTGTTCATAACCTGAAATATTTGGGTAAGAATCACCATAAAGTTCTGAAATACACCTCCCAAATCATTGGGGATATCATTTGGGCAATCGTTGCATTGGCCCTTGCATGAGTTGTTGACCTCATTTCTCCTGGTTCCCACCATTTACTAAAATAGAAAAGGTTAGAACAAAACATAAGTCAACAAGTCATGAATAACTTATTCATTTAAACAATTTATAATAAAATCATAACATATGGGATCCCTATGTAAATATTCTTGTGTGCATATTTGTACTTAGTCTCATGCTAGAGGTTTTCTCTAGGGTTCACTAATCCTAATTCTTAAATTAACTAAACCTTTCCTCTGATACCAACTATAGTGACCCAGCCTTTTCTTACATTACTATTATATCATTTTAAAGATAAATAACATAATATTATTAAAAATAGAGTATCCAAAGGTTTAGTGTCTTGGGAATACTCAGACCATACATAATAATTACAACATCAAGCATAAACATTTATTCAATTTCTTCTTCTCCAGATTCTTACTGGCACTTGACCTCTCCTAGGTACATATATTCACCTAAAGATATACATAAAAAGGGGTGAGATAGAATCCTAGTAAGGGGATAGAAAAGAACAATATATCATGGGGTGATAATAATAATAACATAGGCAAAGGATCATGAACATAAGAGGAAGCATAAATATTAGACTTGAAATGTGGCAATGCATAAAAATGAAACATCATGTCTTAGTGGTTAACTACCACACATACTTTTGAAAAAAGATATCATATTGTTCACATAATTTTACATTTACTTATGAGATAAATCACTTTACCCAATGCATTAGAGTTCTGTATAATTTTGGGTGCACCCGTCACATTCAAACATTCCTATTGTGCTATATAATTCTGGGCGCACCTGTTACATCATAACATTATCATTATCATGCATGCCACATAGAAAATATATCGATAATTAAAATAACTAACCCATGGAAAGGAATTGTTTTCATCTCATAATAACACATTCATAAAATTTGGGTTCCCTAAATAAAGATGGAAGAACATACTTGATACAAGAACCATTAACCTTGAATGAGAGGTAAAAGGTGAGTTCTTAAAAGAAGAGTTCTTTTGGAGAACATTTTGTTTGACATAAGCATCAGTAGAAAACATGTATATACCATAAAAGGTAAGATAAAGATGAAAAAATTACTTTTAAGGAGTGACCATACCAAATTTGGAGTGAAATAGGGAGAACCCAAAGAAATAAAATTAGGTTCGAGATTTTCCCCATACCTTATATCTGAACGCTTCCTTCGCTTTAATGTTCTGTATAATGACATTATATTAATTAACTAGAAACTATAAAACCTTTTATAAATGAAAATGGTTCATTTTGGTTTCATTAAGTTATTTTATGGGCCTTTTTATGAGTTATAGGGTTTAAAAACATTTTTTAGGAATGTTTGTTTTTACGGTTTTCTTGAGCGGTTCACTTGTATTCATAAATTGAAGTTCGGGTAGAACATGGGTGAACATAAAAAATTTATATTACATGTTATTAATGATATAAAAAGATTTTTAATGATCTTATAATGAATTATGTTATATACCATGTAGATGAATCATTGGATAGGAATTAAATGATGATCATTTGGGTTAATTTGGGCGGTTTTTCGACCACAACGAACTTGTTTTGTTTACTCATTTAGTAATATGTAAATAAGTTAGTTCCAAAACATTAATTAGGAAATAATACATATAAAATATTCTATTTCATCCATAAAAATGGTTTCATGACTAGATCTAAATGTAGAAATGGAAAAAAGAAAACATGTCATTCTTGGAGGTGATAGATTAACACCTCACGAACAACATTTTCTTTTATAAAATAAAAAGAAGAGGATAATGGAGGTTGGATGATATAATATCCCATTAGTATCATAAAATTACATTATATTTATGATACTGGAGTTAAAATACCATTTGTACAAAGATAGGTGGGGATAGAATAAGAAAATAACTTGATATTGAAAGGAATTTAAAGGAAAAGAATAAGAGAAATTACCTCTTGAATCCTCCTCTTGAGATCCTCCTTAAGGGGACTAAGATTGGTCTTTTGATGAGACAGAAGATTTTATACGTAGGGGAGGGTATAGGGAAGATTATTGGGTAGAGTTTAGACAAGTCTTGAATCTTGAGAGGTGTGAGGAAATGAGGGTGTGAAGGGTGGTATTTATAGTGGAGGGGAGAGGGGTTTTCTTAATATAAAATTCATTAATTTATTATTTCTCCACAAGACAAGGAATAGTGAGTATTCCATGACCAAGAATAGTAATTTTATAATTTAATCCCAAACCAAGTGGGCTTACATAAGTAGAACATAATATGTGACTATGTAATTAACTTATTTAGCTTATTTTGTAAATTATGGTATTTCACTATTCATCAAAAATTCAAGTATTTCATAAAAAACCTAAAATTTTACCCTAACCTTTTTTCAATGTGTAGAATCCAAAAATTAATTCCATTTTTCAAAAATAATTTTCTAAATATGATTAATTTAATATTTAATTAAAATCATAATTTACTTGAAAAATATAGTTTTTAAAATTAAAACTCATTTTATAATGCTTTCAAAAATTACGTAGGGTCTTATAAAATTATCTAAAAACTAGAAGAAATAGATTTTTTAATTAATGAAAACGTTTTAAGAGAATAAATTTTCTTTTAAATTAATTAATTAATTATAATTAATTATTTATGACTTATAAAATTACAAAAACGTTTAATATATTCAAATTGTCACTTTTTAAGATGCCTAAATTTTATTTAATTATTCATGGGTTAGGTTACTCTTATTTTGGATGATTTACTATTCATAGAGGTCATACTACTTTTTATAAGGGTATTTTACTATTCATAATCATAGGTTACTATTCACCAAAAAATATTTTTGTTTTATTAGACTCCAAAAATCATCTTGAACACAACTGTGTATGTCGGATTTTTGAAATTCCAAACACAGAAGTGAAAAAATTATATTTAAAGGTCACTTAGCACTTAGTAGTTCATTATGTTGTGTTTTCATATGATTTTATGAAATATTTATAAGAAGGGTATTTCTATTGAAAAACTTTGGGTCATTACATATAACACCTGTATAAGACCTAAGGTTAAGGTGTGCGATGGTGACAGACTCTTGGGGTGGCTCAGAAAACATCGCCCGGGTGGTCATCTCTATCAACTTTCACTTCTCCCATAGACAGTTCTGTTTAAGCTTAATGTGTTGAATATCAGCTTCAGATTGGTCAAGAGAGAATCCCAATAATGCCAAATCCTTTCTGAGCTCTGAAAAATGGGCTTCATACAGAGCAATTCAACTGGATGAGGTCATTGCTTCCTTTGTCTAAGTAAATTGGATTTGTTAAAGCCATGTATTTATATCAATCATGTGATCACTATTCAATTGCTATATTAGAAATGGTAACAATTCTTAATGGTATTTTAAAATCCAAAAACATAAAACCAAGGAAGTTCATATTTTATATAACCATTTTACATAATAATACATTTAATTAGATCAAGAGGGATTTTCATTAATAAAATTTTGGGTCGTTACAATATTGAATGGATTGATATATCTAGCTGTCAACCTACCCATATTATGAATCCAATGGTGACCCAATCTCAGAAACACATGATGAAAAAAATTTCCACCCACTATAAAATCAAGAGGTTGATGATGTTTATTAGTGTATGAATTTTTTATACTCTGGGCTATATACATATGCTTATAGATCAACTAGACCTGCTCTGACGTCTCCTACATGAGACTCAACTCTAAGATCACTAACTCTCCTACTTCTATCCAATACAAAGGTGATCTATATGTAATACCATACAGCACCTCATATGGTACCATATGAATAGTCTTCTGATAAATTTTTTTATAAAAACTCAATAAGAACTAGGTTCTTCTACCAAGTTTCACAAAAATCTAGGATGAATTTTCTCAGCATGTCCTTGACACCTGGACAGTATGATATATTTTCTCATTCTTATAAGGGTGGTAGGCTATACCCATAAGCACCTGAGTACCAAGAAACTTCTATAATCATTTCTAAAAGTGTGAAGTAAATTAGGGATCCTTATCTAAAATGACACTCTAAGGTACCTCTTACAAATGCACTATCTCACAAACATACAAGTCATGCAACTGATTGATGGTGATGGTCACCCAAATGGGAAAGAAATGGGATACCTTTTTAAATTAGTCTCTTCTAAGGAGTCCACGGTAAGCCCACAATGAAATCCATGGTAACATCATCCCACTTTAATCTTGGAATAGTCAATGGTTTTAATAGACCAACTGGCCATTGATGTTCAACCTTCACTTGTTAATAGGTTTAGTATATTATCATAAAACATATGATATTTTTCTTAATTCCTGGACAACAATAATTTATATGAAAATCATAGGACATTTTGGTCAAAACCGGGTGAACTTCCCACCACTTCAAGGAATGAAACTCATGTATCAACTCATTCTATATACAAGTAGGAACACATACATGGACACATACGTATATAATCTCATAACCATTGATATTCCAATTGATAGGTATCTCCCCACCATTAAATGTTTCCCTCACCTCTAGGTACTCTAGGTTCCCATATTGTCTCCTCTTAATCAGGTTCAAAAGGTTGGTAATAAAAAATAAATGTATAAAGTTTATTTTTTCCTGGTCCTATAGAGACCCTGTTTTTTCCTTGAAATACTTTGAAATATATCAAAAAATATTTTTGGTGCCAGTCACTAAGACAACATGCAATTCTGATGCCCATTGTTCCTAGAATTAATTTTATAAAAATATTAAATATATTTTATATTAAGTGCACACTGTTTTTCAAAAATAATGGCATAAATCTTAAATAGAGCCTCGAATTGAAAATATGAGATTTTGGATGAATACAAAATGTGAGGTTTTCCCTAGGCATGACCTAAAGTTGGTCAGCATAGGGCGTTTGGATAAAGAATCCATTAGAAGGTGTGTTAAATTAAATTAATTAAATTAAATTAATTATTTAATTTAAATGACATAAAATAGAATCCTATTTAAATATTCTATTGTGGATAATTGATAGGGTTATCCACATAACCCTATGATTGTTGAGAGGATGTTCTACCACCCTCATTGCTGAATCGAGATTAGTCAATCGATCAACACTCGGATGTAGGAGAATCAAGATGTAGTGAATGCAATGGATCTTCCTCCTTTATTGGTGAGAACATTATTCATGAAAATTTTATTTTAATCTAGGTAAGGATTTTCATTTATGGATTTCCTCCCTTATGACTAACTTTTTTATCATGATCAATTCTTTCTCTTTGATATGCATTAATTGAGCCTTTGTATGTGCTCGCGCATCATATTAAATTGTTTATTTAATCTTTTCTCACACATGATAATCCTAATTTGAATTCATTGACCAATTAGGCTTTTCTAATGATTGATTCACCATTTCTTAGATTTATTTCCCCCACTATTCTTCATGTTCTTCATCATTGGACCACGAGGTCATGATTAGACTATTTTCAGGCAGGACCGAGCATGATCTTACCCCAAGATTCATAGTATATTCATGTGTGATGAATGTATTAGCAATATGATGATTTATTGGGATTATTTTTGGGTTTTAGATGATTTCTTTGTGGATATAGGATCCTAAATAGAGTTAGTTGTGGAATGGGAGGCATGTAAGGTGCATACAGGTGTTGAACGGAACAATGGAAATCTTATTTTCATCCATCGGATGGAAGTAAATGATGAACGATGCCTCCCCCTTATATTTTGGGAATCCTTGAGGTTTGATTCCTAGTGATAGAGGTGGATCTAGAGAAACGTAGAGTGGATCTAGGATTCTATGAAAATTGTGACTACAAATCGTGTAGTGTGAAAGAACACATGGTGTACTCTTCATAAATCCATTACAATAGGGTTTTAAAGAGTTTATAAATATCACATGTCATGTGGGACCCCCACCCCCACACACACACACATTACATGTAACCCGATGATGGTGACCCAGTGTGTACTATGGGAGTACATGAACATGGGAATATCCAAAGTACACAGCCAATGTACATAGACACGACCAGGAGCACAAGCGGGACCTCAGATGGTTGATGTGCAACATTTAGTCCCTTTATATTCCATGTATGGATACATGGGAAAATAACCATGTACTAGCAATGACACGTTCAGGCATTGGAGTGGGGTCACACGCTATGTGGTTCCCCTTAAATGCCTTATACCCTCCTTTTAGGGAATCTTTAACCTCTCATATCTTCTTCATTTGGACTCATATTTTGTCATGTTGGTAGCTTATCCTATGTTTTTTTCTATTTTTAATGTGATGGTGGAATTTTTAGTGGATTTTTAGATATGATACAAGATGTTATGAGAATGATTCTTCTTTAGGTGGGACTCGATAAAGGTGGTGATCTTGTAGGATCTTCATAGTGGAACCCTCCTACTAGGATAAGAAATGGGTACTCTTCTTATAGAGTGGAACCCTCCTACTATATCAGGGTATGGATCATCTATCTCTCTATCTATCTATGCACTAGAGTGTATCCCTCTTACGGTGTTAGGGCATGGGTCCTCTTCCTTACAGTGGAACACTCCTGCAGATGCAAGGCATGGTTCCTCTATCTATCCACTAGAGTGGAACCCTCTTGTATTTTTAAGAAATGGGTACTCTACCATTAGATTGGAACCCTATGGTGGGGTTAGGGAATGGGTTATATATATCTACTATAGTGGAACCCTCATGTGGTGTTAGGGAATGGATCCTCGTCCATAAGAGTGGAACCCTTCTACGGAGTCAGGGGATGGGTCCTCTACCATCAGAGTAGAACCCTCTTGATGTGACAAGGCATGGGTCCTCTATCTATAAATTGATTGGAACCCTCCTAAGGAGTCAAGGCGTGGGTCTTATACCACCAAAGTGGAACCCTCCCGTTGGGACAAGGCATGGGTCCTCTATCTATCTACTAAGAAGAACCCTCCTATTATACCAGGGCATGGGTTTTATTCCTAGAGTTTATGTTCCCTTGACTGTGTGGTGTAGTGGAAAGGTGTGGTTTTACATTGATTATTTTACTGGGTAGATATGTGAGATAATGGGAATCATTGATGGACCTCTTGGAACTAATGGTAGACTCTTTTATGGGGCTGGTCTATGAGATGGAGATCCTCATTCTCTCTCATCTAGGTATCTTTTATGATAATATATCCTAGTTGATTGGTTTTCATTTCTATCTTTCTATGAGTAGATATTTTTACTTCTATTGTGCCTCTTACTACTCCCACTTTAGCTTTCAGTGCATCCTACTAGGTATGTATATACTCACCCCTACATGGTCTTTTCCCAAACATGTTGCACCTTATGAAAATGACGTACATGTCAGTTGAAATTATAGAAGATTATAGGGATACCCTAGTTCTTTTAACTGTATATGGTAGTCATGGCTTGGAGATCTGGATTTGGTCTCTCTTGGCACTTTACTTTCTAATGTTTATCGGGTTGGGATATCTTTCTAGTTGGGAGTGTGTTTTTTTACTATTCCTTTTCATATTACATTGTGATACTATTTTACTCACTATAGGTTTTACAATCATGGTTATTATTTAGATATTTCATCTTTTATTATTATTCCTCTTCACTTCTATAATGAGATGGCTGGGTGAATTCATAGAGGTGCACAAAGAAAAGACCTCCCATATAAGATATGCCTTTCAACGCTTGACGTCAACCCCTTTATAGAGACCCATGCTTAACATACATGGATATTACACCATTTTAGAGGAATATTTATTAAATTACAATAATAAATGTCTAAGGGTCATAATATTTTAGTGTCTTTAGAAACTTGGAAAAAAGTATTATATCCTAGTAAAAGATCTTCAACATCTCCCATAAAGATCTCTACCTTTAGTACTTCTACCTAAAACCTTACTTCATAAATTGGGGAAAGAAAACATAAGAAGGGGTGATCTCATTTTCTCATTAAGGGTAAATAAAGGTAATTTGTAAGTATAACATGAAAAAATGGTATAGAACTTGATCATAACATTTGAAGATCATACCCTTCATATTAGAGATAATAATGAATATTGGAAATTGATAAGATGTTGATCATAATTTAATTAAGATAATAAGTCATGAAATCACAATATAGGGAAAAAAATGGAATTTTGGCAAACACAGAAGTATATAATACGATTTCTATAGTAATCGAAGAATTGCTTCTGAGTCTATCTTGATGGAAAAAGTCCTTTACTGAACCAAGTTCACAACTAATTATAGCCCTATATTACTGAACCAAGTTCACTCCTCATTCTATCCCTATATTACTGAACTAAGTTTACTCCTTGTTCCATCCATGTATTATTGAACCAAGTTAATTTCTCATTCCATACCTATAATACTTAACCGAGTTCATTTCTCATTCCATCAATGTCTATTTCATGAGATATAAATTTTTAACCAATGCATTGGAGGGATATATAGGTCCCACAAATCTCATAATGAAATCATACATACATGTTCCACAAAATCATAAACAATCATATCATAACAAATTAAATTAAATGTGTATTATAAACATGTAAACATATCATAACATGTGGAAAAATATACAGGTTTTTTAATCATTTTATCAGAAGCCTAACTCATAAAAGAGAAATTGATTTCATAAACATATAACCCATAAAATAGAAATTTATTTCATAAACATATAACCCATGAAAGAGAAACGGGTTTTATAAATACCATGATATTAATAATAACCCATGTATATAAATAATATGAATGGAACCTTTAGATCATTTCCTAGAAGGGAAAGAGTAACATCAACAGATGTCATCTTAGATGGAAAATAATTTTGAAATAACTTTCAAAAAAATTTCTGGAAGAACATATAATTTATTCTTCTAAAAGAGATTTTTAATACAAAAAACCATTTGGAAATTATTTTCCTATAAAATACCTTGAAAACTTATAAATAAGACTTGAAGTCATATTGAAAACCTTTTTCCTTGAAAACTTATAAAATAATATTCAAAACATTTTAAAAACTTTTTTCTTTGAAACACTTTGAAAACTTATAAAGAAAGATTTAAAATGTTTTGAAAACAATTTCATTGAAAATAATTTGAAAAATTATAAATAAATCTTGAATTTTTTTGGAAAATCATTTCTTTTAAAATACTTTGGAAACTTATAAATAAGGCTTGAAAATGTTCTTAAAACAATTTTTCATGAAAACTTATAAAAGAAGCTTGAAACCATTTTGAAAACAATTTTACTTAAAAATTAACTTTTAAAACAAATTATTAAAAATTATCCATTTAAAAAAAATTAAAATGAAGCTTCAAAGAAATGATAGTGGGTAAATCTGTACATGTCATACGAGGTAAAAAGAACATTCCTTTTTCATGTTAAAAAGGTTAGAAAAATGCCTTGTTTGGAAAGTGATAATAAGATTTATTTGAAGATATTGGTAAAATAATAAAAGTTTAAAATGTATTTTAAATATTATAGGATAACGGTATAATATTTTTTTAAACCCTTTTTAGAAAACATGGGTTTTGAAGGAATATATATTTTTGACCGAATAGAGGGTAAAGTCAAGCTTTCTTAAAAACACTTTATTAACTGTATTATGTACCAAAGAGTAGAAAAATGGTACCAATACATGAATATATCATGAAATAACATAGTATAAGGATACTCATGATAATTCTTGAGATATGGATCACAATATTTCATCAAATGAATCATAATCATTAACAATCTCAAAAAATGATGAGATTGTTTCAATAAACTCGTACTACTTGGTAACTTGGGATCACAATCTCCATGTAAGATAGTTAAATTAAATTAAGTATAAAATATTATTAAAATAAGTATATTCAATATATAACATGTAAAATTTAATTATATACACCTTGAAAAATAATTTAGGTGCATAACAAAAAATGAGTCTCAAAGAAGGAAAATTGAGACAAAACTATCTTATCGATTTGGTGCCTTTTGAAACTTAAACCCCATGAAATAAAGTTTATAAAATGGATATGTAAATACCAATAAATTTAATTATAATATAAATATAATACATTAATGGTCATTACATACTCCACACAAAATAAGTTATTGGTGAATAAGGCATGTATCTCGTGAAAATAAAAGTGAGATGAAATTTCCCTTACCTTGTGTCTTGACTCTCATTGTACTCATTCAAACCTATTATATAATAAATATAGGTTTATTATAAATCTATCATAGAACCATATTATTATACCTAATACCATATATGGTTTTATTATGACATTATATTACCCATATTTTAATTCATTCATGTTAAGGTTACACTTTGGCTAATATTCGCTTTGTTTTTCGTATGTTCCTTAATTTGTTATATCGTTGGTCCTTATACTTATATCATGATTTACAGAATTTAAAACATGAAATAAATATAATTTATATAAATTATATTTGTATTATAATAATATATATAATATATAATTATGAAATGGAATACACCGTTCATGGAGATGGTAATCTGTACGTACGCATGAACATTGTTTCCATTTTTATTATCATATTGAAAGAAAGAAAGAAAATGAAATATGTGTATATGTGTATATGTGTATATAATATCATTAAATTAGAATTATAATGTTATATATATCATATAATTTTACTAAACACATCCTTAATACATTCCATATAGTGTGTGAGCAAATCACATCACTTTGAGGGGGCGGTAGTCCACACTCCCTCAAATGAAATTATCATATTTACACCAAATGGAAAGTAAAAAGATATGTGTTTTAAAATGAATAAATAAGACTAAATAAATAAGAAATATAATATATTAAATATATAAATAGATTTTCTATCATAATTTCCCCCATGATATGTGGTAAAGGAAAAATGAAAAACCATTGTTTAGTGAGGCGGAGGTTGTCGTACACATAAACAGTATGTTTGTTACCCATTAGATAGATGTGTATGTAAGTGTAGGTCAAACCATTAGCATAAAAACATACTAGTATATTGAGGATAATTTTTTTATATAATAATGTAATAAATAGAGTGTAGGGGTGGAGAAAGAAAATAAAATAAAGGATCTTGAGAGAAGATGTTACCTCTTAATCAGGTAACTCCTTTTGGTTTATGCCAAAAGGATTCCTTAGATTTATTTATGACTAAGGTATGTATTATATGAGAAATGGAGGGATTTTGGGATCTTATTTGATCAAATTTTAGGCAATCCAATTGGCTTGATATGTGTGAGGAAGTGGGATGAAATAATGCTTTTTATAGTGGAGGAGGAGTGGCGCTCTTGTAAATATTTGAAGAGAGAATTTCACCCACATTTTTCATGTCTCAAGTGGATCCAATAATTGAAAATATTTTATCCAAAAAAATATAGGGTATAAATAATTCCATACAATGGATCTTGGATAATTTTCTAGGTCATTTTGTGTCTTAAATTTAATTTTTAGTCCTTAGTTAAGCTTAATTTTACCTTAAGTGATGTAATTAATTTTAATTAATTTCAATAATATTTTTGGTCAAAAACTAAGTTTACCATATTATACATTATAAATTATAATTATTCCAAATATTGAATCCATTTTTTCAAATTCAAATCACATGAGTGGAATAAATTAATTTAAATTTAATCCCGCTGACGGGACGACACTGCGAGTTTTTAAAGTGAAAATGATCAAACATTTTCTTGGTTTTTATATCCAATTTAAATTTTAAATTAATTTAAATAGAATAAATTGGATTAATTAATAAAAATATTATATAATTAAACTTTTAAACAAATTTAAAATGTAATTTACCATATAAATAAAATTAGATTAAAAAACTGTTTTGAACTAAAATTCAGTATTTTCACTTTTCATTAAAAAATAAAACTTCATTAAAAATAAATGACATTTACCATAACCTAATTATTATGTTATTATTTCAAATATTAAGTTTATTTTTACATATTAAATCTATAAAATTATCAAAAATTGGATTTAAAATTGGTTCTGCATTAAAAGGTGGTAAAAGTACCTTTATAAAAAATGGGTTTTTATGCATAAAATTGAGTTTGTTATTATATTATGTATATAAAATATATTGGATGGATATCAAAAATATTTTTATTTAATATATAAAATATATATTACATTAATATCACTCATTATTTATTTTAATTTATTAGGTTAAAACATCTCTCAGACCATATTAATATTTTCCTTTATATTCAATCAGTTTTCAAATTCATTTCTTATTAATTAGTATCCTATGAATTCATATTATATTTGTATAAACCATATATTTTCATAAATTAATAAATACTATTCATAAACTCTAATTTAAAGGCTATTTTTTATCTTATTATATTAAATAATAACATTTTAATATATTATTGTTTGGTAAAACTTGGTCATGTGTGTTATGCAAGCCATCAAGGAAAGTCATTATTGCATGTAATGAAAGCTAACCTCTGTGTTTCATATGGATTAAGCTAAAATTTATTTTGTATATAGTGCATGATTAACTTGGTATTTTATATAATTCAAGATAAAAATAGTTCTTTAATAAAATAAAATATTTTCAATGTTGCGGGAAATGAAAATATCAAAAAGGTTAAATCAATTCGAAAAAAATAATTTAAAAAATATCAGGGTGTTACACCCTGGACTATGGAGGCGGGCTTGGGGTAGTTGTATATTTATCCCCATTGGTTTAGGTAATGATATATTAGTATCATAGGAGTCCATCCCTTGTTATGGTGTTTGGATTTTTCCCCTTACAAGGATTTGGTTGGGATTTGGGGTAGTAGTGTCAAAGTGTTTTGAGTGTGGTTTTTAGGCTAGGGAAACTAGTATTGGTACAGAGGTCGATGTATCTACTCACCAAGAATCTGAATACCTACTTATTGACTTGTCACACTAAGACATTGGTTGTAAGTATCAATGGTACATGAATCATATAGGATTGGGTATTTTGATTGTCGTTCTTGAGGCAGCTCCCCATATACATATTCTCATCTGATTGCAGTATGTCCTGATTGGATTTTTAGGATGTCTCTAACAACCATATATTTTACCAATTCCAGATCATGATGAACATTTAATTAATTATGAGGCCTCATTTCAAGAGCTACTATGTGAGATTCTTCCTCCAGGTGGACTGATAGCAGTACCCACACCTTCCAAGTTGTAGATAGTACCAACAAAGTAGGTTGAGGATGTGTGTAGGCTTAGAAAACTCTATGGGTTCCAGAACCATAGGCCATTGAGGTTATATATTGATCCAGATCCCCAGGCATTGGATGTTTATCTAGAGTCTATGATCCAAGTTTTCAGTCTAATTCATACATCTAATGATTAGTTGGTTGCACTAGAATACGGTCATTTCCATAGAGAAGATGGTCACTGGTGTAGTCTAGTCACACAGATATATCATGATTTGACACTCTCATGGGTTGACTTCTATTAGTTGTTTCATGAGGATTAATAGACCTCATGATTACATTTAGATGGGATTTAAGAGCATTTAGAGTTGTAGTAGGGATGGATGACAGTTTCTAAGTATGTTATGAGGTTCATAAACCTTATGTGATACTCCCTCGATGTGATTTGAGATGTCTACTTATGAGCATGAAATTTCAATAAGGGTCTCAAAATATACATTTATGCAAGTGTGGTACACCTATATATTCCCAATTATTCCAAAGTGTTGGAGCGGGCACTAGTGATAGAGATATTTCGGTTAGAGTGTCTCTATACAGCTAGAGTTAGTATTGGTCATCATGGGGCTGAGATATTTGTAGCATCTAGCAGACGCTAGTCGATGGGATCTCATTGCAGGAGATATTTTCATAAGCATACTTAGACCCATGGTCATGAAGCACAAGGACAATGCAAGGGAACATTGCAGCTTGAAGATTGGAAGTATTATTCATGTGACGGGCAAGTTCACATAGCATGTGACTTCCCAACATGCCATGTTAATGAGGGAAGGAAAATAGTGGATAAACTACCATGGTAAAGGCGGTATTGTGATCATAGATCTCCTAGGTAAGGTCAGGGTGACCCTAGTGAGGTGGATCTATAATAGGTGTAGGTGGGGCTATATTCGGAGTAATTATGGGTGGTGGATATCAATATTATATCCTTCCACCACCACCACCTACCGGCCCATGTCAAGCTCCAGGATCTAGCAGTTGGGGTCACGGACAGCTGCAAGCTATGGCTGTGTATGACCCATCATCACAAAAGATGATTATAGGTACGTTTTTTATTTATTCTAATATTGATTTAGTATTAGAAGACACATATGTGAGTCATTCCTTTATATCTTTACTCTTAGTGTGAGAACTGAATATCCCATATTGGACATTAGCCCAACATATTTTCCTTGAGGTTCCTATGGGAAATGCTTCTTCGACCACTTTTACCTACTAGCAGTGTGAGCTATTTATTGGTAGATATAGGTTATTTTGTGGAATTTTTTTTCATCATGATGATACCTTGTGAATTCATCTTGGGTATGGATTGGTTTTCCATGGTCTAATACCATATTGATTATTAGTGTAGGTGAGTCAAATGTCTTCGCACTGATAGGATGATATTGTCCTTTGTGGGAGAGATATATATTAAGCTGGAGTGAGTGGGTTTCACGAGCAGGAGGATGAAACCCATCACTTAATAGTTGGTGAGTGTATCCCATGGTTCATTAGGATATTTAGTCATTTGGATTCCTTTATTCATGGAGGATTTTATGGATGAATTTCTTGATGAGGTTTTAGGACTACCTCTGAGGTGGGATATTGATTTCTGCATCAACTTGCACCATGGGACCACTTTTATATCTTCTATAGAATATCGAATGGCCCCTACCAAGCTTTGTGATTTGTGGTTAAAGTTGGAGGACCTTTTAGTAAAGGGTTTTATTAGACCCAATGTGCCCCTCTAGGAAGCTCCAATGTTGTTCATGAAAAAGGCAGACTAGTGCTTATGGATTTGTGTGGATTATCATCATCTGGACTAAGACAAGATAAAGAATAAATACACCTTTATGAGGATTTAAGACTTATTTTATTAGTTTCAAGATGTAATATGGTTCTTGAAGATCAATCCCAGGTCTGGATAACACAAGTTTAGAGTTCGTGGTGCTGATATCCCAAAGTTGGTATTTCTATATCACTACAAACACTATGAGTTCTTAGTGATTCCCTTTGGTGTAAAGAAATCCCCTGATGTGTTTATATATTTGATTAACCGAATCTTCTATCCTTAATTGGACTAATTTATTGTTGTATTTATTGATGACATGCTCATAAAATCTTTATCAAAGGAGAAGCATGTAGATCACTTGAGGATAGTCCTAGATTTTCTTCAGGATAACCGGTTTTATAGTAATTTTTTGAAGTTCTCATTATGGATCCATGAGGTTCACTTCCTAGATCATGTCATCTCTGATCATGGATTAGTCTTGGACCTGATGAAGATTGATACATTGATTCCTTGGGATCCACCCAAGAGCGTGTCATAGGTGTAGGGTTTTCTTGTCTTGGCAGGGTACTACAGGAGGTTTTTGGAAGACTTCTCTAGTATTGAAACCCCTTTATCTACCCTAATGTGTAAATGGCATCCATTTACCTTGACTAAGTAGTTCTATAGATCCTTGGAGGAGTTGAGGTCGAGGCTGACGAGTGATCCAATTTTGATACTATCATAGGAGTGTGTGGAGTATGTAGTGTATTACGATGCCGCAAGAATTGGGCTTGGATACGTATTGTTGCAAATATAGGCATTTGTTGCATATGGGTCAAGGTATTTGTGACCCTATGAGAAGAAATATGTGAATCACAATCTGGAGCTGGTAGTGGTAGTCTTCGCTTTGATGATGTGGAGACACTATCTTCTAGGAGAGAGCTTTGTTGTTTACTCATATCATAAGAGTCTCAGGTATCTCTTCACACAGAGAGAATTGAACCTAATATAGAGTCACTGGTTGGAGTTCCTTCAAGACTATGACTTTGAGATATTTTAATACTCCTAAGAAGGAAAACATGGTATCTATTCCCTTAATAGGAAGTCCCACACTCATTTGGTGTAGAAGGCATCTAAGTAGTTGACTTTCTTGAAGCTGACCATAGTTGAGGAGGAGGGCACAAATTTTCCTCAATCAATGGTTTTGACTCCTCCATTTATCTAATGAAAGAGAGAGTCCCAGTTGGGAAACATTGACTATGAGGTCTTACATGACCATATATCCTTAGGATATTTACAAGATGGATTTTATGATAGATAGAATCACATCATCCTTTTTTGTATAGATTATGGTCTTGGTCACGATGTGAGAGGATGTGATGAGGGAGTTTCACACATCTCCTTTAGATATACATCTTAGTGTGGGGAAGATGTATAGAGATCTTTACTGGAAATTTTGGTGGGATTTAATGAGGTAGAGTATGGATGAGTTTGTCTCTCGGTGTCTCATCTATCAGTAGGTGAAGGCTGAGCACCAGGTTCCGAAAAGTTTGTTACATCCTCTTGAGATCTCAGAGTGGAAATGGGATGACATATTCATAGACCTTTTTATAGGGATTCCATGGACAATTAGAGTTCATGATTCCATATGTTTTATAGTTGACTTAATTATGAAGTCGGTGCACTTAGTTACTTTCAAGGAGTATATTTTGGTGGAGATTTTGGGCCAGTTGTATGTATAGGAGATCATTTGATTTCATGGGGTTCCATCGATGATTGTCTCTGACTGTGATATGAAGTTCATGTCACTGTTGTGGAGAGTACTGTAGGAGGAATTCAGGACCTAGATGAGAATGAGTACAACCTTCCACCCCTAGACAAATGGTAAGATCAAGCACACTATCTAGGTGCTAAAGGATATACTAAGGTCTTGCATATTAGACTTCATCTGAAGTTGGGATAATTACTTTCCATTGGTAAAGTTGTGTATAATAATATCTACCACTCAACTATAAAAATGGTACCTTTCAATTACCTATATAAGAGACCATGTATTAACCCTTATGTTGAACTAAGATTGGTGATTCATCTCTTTTTTGGGACAAATATAATATAGGAAATAATTGAGAAGGTCCAGGTCATCTGCGAGCAGATGGGGATAGCCTAGATAAGGAAAAACTATTATGCAGATCAACATCGTAGGACCTTGTATTTTGGGTAGGGAGACCATGTTTTCATGAGATTCTACCCATAATGAAGATTGTATAGATTTAGTCAGGGAGGAAAACTACCCCTAAGGTTCATCAAGCCATTCGAGATCTAGCAGAGGGGTGGGGAGGTTGCTTACCACCTTACCCTACCCTCATAGTTTGAGTGTGTGTACAAATTCTTCCATGTATCATAGCTAAGAAGATACGTGCATGACCCCCATGCATATCATTTAATGGGGAGATTTTTACATTGAAGATGGAGTCACTTTTTTAGAAAACCCGGTGGCAATTGAGTATTGGATGAATAGGATCCTGCATGGATGGACCTTACCCTTGTGTCATGTGTTGTGGTAGCATGAGAGCATGTAAGAGAGCTCTTGTGAGTGGGAGAGTCAAATGTGGCCTCAGTATCCTCATATTTTTGTTTTTTTTTCAAGTAAAAAATTCTTGAATGAGGTAATAAGATAGAGACCCTATTTTTTCCTCGTAATACTTCAAAATATATCGGTAAATATTTTTGGATATAGGCGCTGAGACAGTGTGTGATTCTGATACCCAGTGTTCCCAGAATTAATTTAATAAAAATATAAAATATATTTTATATTATGTACATTGTTTTTTAGAAATAATGGGATAAGTATTTAATGGAGTCTTGGATTGAGAATATGAGATAGTGGTTGAATCTATACTGTGAGGTTTACCCTATGTGTGACTTAAAGTTGTTCGGCACGTGGTGTTCTAATAAAGAGACCATTGGAAGGTTTGTTTTAATTAAATTAATTAATTAAATTAAATTAAATTATTTAATTTCAATGACCTAAAATGGAATCATCTATAAATATCCTATTATAGAAAAACCCTAGGGTAAGCCGCATAACCCTAGGATCATTAAAAAGATGTTATACCACCCTCATTGGTAAATCTAGTTTAAGAGATCGATTAGAAACCAGATCCAATTGAATCGAGACACAACGAACACAATGGATCTTCCTCCTTTGTTGGTGAGTGAATTCTTTAACAATGATCAATATAAATCAATATATGAGTCATAATTTGTGTATTTCCTCCATTATGATTAAATTTTTTATCATGATCAATTATTTCTCCTTGATCAACATTAACTGATCATTTTCATGTGCCTGCACATCAAATTAAATTGTTTATTTACTTGTTTCTCACTGCGTATAATCATGATTTGAATTCATTAGCCAAGAATTCATGGAAAATGATTGTTTCACCCATTCTTATGTGATTTTACCTCACCCTTCTTTTCATTATTTATCATTGGACCATGGGGTCACAATTTGACTATTGTTGAGTGGGACTGAGTGTGATCGAACCCCATATTTTAGGAAGATTCACATGAAAGGGATGGATTGGAAATAAAATAAAATATTGGAATTATTTGTAGGTTTTAGGTGATTTCTTTATGGATCTGATATCAAAAGTGGAGTTGTTTGTGGCATGAGATTCATGCGAGGTGCATACAGGTGTTGAACGAACCGATGGAAATCTGATTTTCATCCATCAGACAATTAGAAATGATGAGCAGAGCCTTCCCCATATATTTTGGGAATCCTAAAGGTATGATTCACAGTAGAAGTGGTAGATATAGAGGAATATGTAGTAGATCATGGATTCTGAAAAAATTGTGACTACACTCTATGTAGTGTGGAAGAATGCATGGTGTGTTCTTATAAAATCCAGGATGCCAGCATAATCCATCAACGACATAGTTCCTTTGGTCAATAGAATAAACTTCTCAGTCCTTTATACCTAAAGGTCTTTGGGTAAAAGTGTTCGAATAACTTCTCCTCAAATTCCTTCTAAGACATACCCTTTATATTATTGTCCCAAACCCAGATATCTCACTAAAACTTTTTTTTCTCTAAAAATATAAGATTATAACTTAACCTTATTATTTGTAGGAGTCTCTAAGTGATCTTGAATCGTATGGATAGACTCAATCAAGAACTTATCTACCTTAGGTCCACCTTTTCTAATGAATATCATAGTATGTTGTAGTTGTAACTCCCTAGTCACATCAAACGTTCTCAGAAAAAACTATAATAGATCTCTATTCATAAACTACATAAAATAGTTTAATCTCACATGGAACTACTCTTACACCCTATCACTTAGAAAAAATGGGGGATCTGTTTCCACTACTAGAGGTGAATTCTCAACAAACTCCTCATGTCACCCCATAGGAAAAAATTATTGTGGAGGCATCCCTCTACATTGCCAAATACATGTTTCAGGGAACACCACATATAAATTCATATGTATATAAAAGATGGGGGGAGTATAAATAAACAAGCCACTCTGAATACATTATCCTAATGATCATAACTACAATAAGGTCACTACCCCCAAGCATCCCTATCCAAGGCCACTGGCTAACCTAGGGTAAAGAAAACTTCGAAATTAAAAGTTTTATGTTTGACACTATTTTAACCATTTCGATTAAAATATTTTAGTTCAAAATAGTAAAATCTAATTTATTAGGCATTATGTATTTAAATACACGTAATAAAGAGAAAATAATTTTACTTCCCACAACCCAATTAATATTTTTCAAATAAACATACCATAGAATTTTTTTTCCTAATATGATGCATGTAAAATAAATCCATGAGTTCCTAAAATTATGCATCCATGCACAAATATAATTCCATACCAACCCATGAGTAAAATCCCATAAAATAGTAATATCACACAACAAGTGTATCACCCAAGGTGAAATATCATTTCAACTGTAACAAGTAAACATCATGAACCATAATCCCACCCTAAGAACTTGGATTTTCCCTCACACATGGGTTAGCTACTCCTGTGCATGAGCTCATTACCAAGTCCCGGCACATCCTAGTCTCTGGTTTACCTTTCCTAAATAATAAATAAATATAAAAGAACCTGGACCTCTGATACCAATTTGTAATATCCTGGCCCAGATCACTCGAACCATTAGTTGAATTGGTTCTCCACATGACCTCAAGCATACATCCCCATATGCCAGAGGCTATCGACTAGTAGTGAAGATCTAATGAGGAACATGGGGAGACTATACCCACATTATCATAGTAATAAAAAATCATAAATAATAATAAATAATGAGAAATAATATCCATAAATAACCATACATCACATAATTAAGTATTAAATTTGGGTAAAGGCCAACAAACCAATATGATAAACATTTAATTTCATAATAGTGGCATGTTTTAAAAGGAACCCCAAAATAAATACACAATTGAAAGTCCCCAAAATGGGTCCCAAAAACATGTTCAATCCCATTATCTATGCTCAATCCCAAAATTACCAATCATATATCTATCACAGGGCCTTCTCCCTTACCCATACGTGCAACCATGAAATTTTATTGGGTACTAGTGGCATCCTGAGCATGGTATGTGTACAATTCATTAGGAAACTTCCAACAGTATCTAAATTAATATCCAATAAAAATAATAGTGTATGCATAAGTATAAGGTAACTAATAAATAGGTTAATAAATGAAACAATTTTAATAAATAAAAAAATCAAATATCTTATTGGACTCTTGGGTTCCACTATGACACTCGACCAACCAAACCCACTTCAAATCACATTGGAAGTCAGAACCATAAATCATATGGGTTAAAAATTAAATACAAAGTGAATTGATTAATAATTTCAATTATAGCTACTGAGGAGTTTTGGTCCAATTATCTATACTAATTCAAATTCTATTAGTTCTCAGATCATCATTCCAAAACCCTAAACAAGAATAAGGAGCATCATGTCCAATATTTTAAACTAATGATTTAGAGCATCATATCTAGTAATCCTAAATCAAGGATAAGGATCATCATGTCTAATGTCCTTACCCATGGGTGTATAGCATCAAGTATAACATCACTAACCATTTCATCAATAACCAAAATCCAAGGCCTAACATACCTGACCTTCTTAAGACACTATGACAACAAAGGTGCACCATTTTTTCCAACATTAATTACTTTCATGGTCTACCATATTTAATTCCTTTTTCCCAATTCAATAATTAAACCATTTAAATATTTATTCAAATATCATAATAGTGTATCATTCTATAAAACAAATAACTACTTAATCAATCCCATTTAACCATTTACCATCTCTTACCTCTATCATATCATAAAACATTTAATTTTCCAAGTTAAACCAAATATCCCCTAAATTCATGCTAACATTCCAAAGAAAAATTAAAATTGGTTCAATCTCATAAACCCCTTATCTTACAATTTTCAGTTATATTATACCATTTTCAATGATTTTTCACACCCCTTTGGTTTCTATAGTCTCGGTCTCATAGTCATCAACATACCCAATGGGATCTATAAAGGTTCAACACATTGTTTAAAATGCCAAATCTATATCCTTAATAAGGAATCATTTTTCACAAAATGTTGGAATAATAGTACATACCACATGCACATGAACAACATAAAAAAATATGGGAAAAATCTTGTAGACAACCTACCTTATACTTATAGATAAACACTCATCCAACCCAAACCTTTGATTCATGATAAAATGGCTACAACTATAAAAGTAAAGAACTCTCTAGAAATAAGGATCATGATACATAGAAGAAAATTAATAACCAAGCTATGAATCTTCCAAAAAAATAGAAGGAGACTCATAGACTTACCTAAGTAATCGAATCGCAAGAAACGTCACTTTAAACGACATAGAATTAAAAGAGCTCCACCATTGGGAGAAGAGGGAGGATTCAGGTAATACATTAAGTTTTTGGTAGTGATATGAGGGTAAAATCATGTAATATAGATAAAATACCAAGAGGGAAAATGGTAAAATTTCTAATTTTAATGAGGCACATGGTTTGGTCATACGGTTAGCCAAACCGTGTACCAACTGTGTGTGCCCATTGTCCATGGAAAACCGAAGGTTTCATGGTTTTCAAGCCCACATGCACGATTTAAAAAACCATAAAGAATCCATGAAAATGGATCTAGAACAATACTTCATAGTTTCCAAGCCTCCTTGAATATTTTTTAAAACTACACCCCCCCCCCCCCCCACTATGCCGCACATTTGTAGTGCATGGTTACCACTAACTATACAATAACTATGCTCTATGTATTTTAAGCCATGTTTTTTATTTTTTTCAAGACATAAATCCCCAGGATACTCCTGATACCATCCCAGTTCCTAAGAGTAATTTCATAATCCATTTAAAATTATTTCAACCAAAGTTGAAACAAAAACGTACCTCATCCAAGGATCGAGATCTTACAGTTTATCATGTTTATTAGAAAACCTGATGAGAAAAATTTAAACCCTAATGATCATGAAAATTAATAGGAAAGAATTCCAAGGTCACTTTGTAACTTATATATGACATTTCACACATCATTTTTCACTATGATAATTCATTTAATACTGTATTTGGTCAAGAAAGATAAGGTTGTAGGACACATACACTATCGACTAATGTATCCCATAGAGAGGTATTTTCATTTTAAATTTTCCTCATTATTGAATTATGTTTTCCCAACACATAACATGTGAATTTTATTATGTGTTGATTCATTAGGTACCTTGGTTATTTGAACTATTATTTATATAATAAAGCTTAAAAAGAAGGCTCTATTACTAAAGATTACATGACCAAAGAGTGTCCCATATTATGGTCAAGGTATTTGGATAATATTGATACAATATTCCATAAATTTATATGTGTTATCAATAACTCAAATAATATTCAATACTTAAGTAAATAAATAATATTTAAAATTTCATGTCATCTTATTGGAAAGATGTTCTCATGTTTACTAAGTTATATGAAGTCCATACAAAAAAAAATTGTACTACTAAATAGTGATATCACAGAAACTTTTATTAAAGAATTGGAGGCACAAACAAAGATATGACTTCAATTTTCAACTTAAAATGAGAAATAAATATTAATATCTATGAGTGAATATATTATTAATTGGTTTTTATTTCATGTAAGTTCATAATTGGTTTCATGTTTATAATATATTGATAATTATATTCTATAAATACTAGTATTTTGTATCTATTTGTACAGATCAAGAACATTGTTAATCAATATGAACTCTCTAATGATTTGAAATATTTTTCTAGAGGAACTTTTAAGAAAACTATGAAATTTTATGCCTATAATATTAATGGTTTTATGTTTCATATAGATTATCATAAATAAGGTTTGAAAACACAAAACAGTGTCATCCTAACAAAATTTATGGAGTTAGGATATTATAGAAAGTTGATTTACATTATCAAATTAAATTATCATAGAAGATTTTATGTTGTTTTATTCAAATACAAGTGGTTATATATTCATAGGGGTATAAAGAAAAATTATTTATAGTTTATTTATGTTATCTTAAATTGTTTGATGAATACTAGTGAGTATGAAGAGCAAGATTTATATATTTTTTCACCATAATATAAAATTGTATATTATGTTAATGATGGATTTAATGAAGGGTGGAGTATTGTAGTCCATGTGAAATTGAGATACTTGTATGATAAGGGAGATGATATTGAATAATTGTTTAGTGATAATGGAAATTGTCAATGGGAATTGATTGATCTATTTTTCCATGATGGCATAGATATTGTTAGCCTTTCAAGAGAGGGTAAAGATAATTATGTCATGTTAATGGTGGATGATAACATTAAATTATTAGTGAAATCATTATAAATTAAATCCTATTTTAACTTAGTAAATCATATTTTTTTAGTTTTACAAAAGAGTGATTCTTTATTTAATAAAGTTTCTTTCATAAATGTTGTTTTCATTTTAATTTTCCAAATATTGATATTCGGGTTTAGAGTGAAAATTTATTAATCTTTCAAAAATCATGAATCCAACATTGACTGGGAATGGTATTATGGGTAAAGTAATTTATATTATGCCTTTAATGAGTATAAATTTATGGTATGATGGTAAAATAAAAATTCCAATATCGTTAAATATATATAATAATATTTACATTTTGAAAAAATAAATTAGTAGTTTTGAGTATTAAATTTACTATATAAATGCCTAGATATGATTAAAAAAAATTACTTCAGTAATTGTAAATTTTATTATTGTCTTCTATGATTTTGAATGTTGTAACCTATTTCACTATTGTTTATATTTTAGGAATAATTCCAAGGACTAAATTGTTTACATATCATAGTCATTCTATAAAGTTGAATGGAACCTAGATGACCCCAATGATGAACCTTGCTCCATTAGGTATTCTACCTACTACTATAGGTACACTTCCCCCTAATACAGAGCTTCTAATGGATCAGGGTGTTTGGGAATCGGGTCTTCCAGGAGATGATCATGATTCAACTAGACATATTGTGTCGCCCATACCATCATGAGGGTTTTTGTGGGTGGATATTATTGGTATATATATCATTGTGAACATATTATTTATTTCATAGTTATACTAACTATAGAATTTATTTTTTTAAAATATATAAATAAAAAAATAAAAGAAACAAACATGGAAATAATAGATGTTTTCATGTTGAATAATTTAAATTTTTTGTGTTGTTTCATAGTTCCATGGTGCCTATGAATGATTTGAGGGAATGTACAAGCATTTTTTGGGTCATCTAGTATCTAATATAATGAACATCCCTATCATATATTGTGATTGGAGGCATATTCCAATCAACTAGAATAATGAGATCATTAATAGTAAAATAAGTTTAAATGGAAATAAATATTGATAAACTATTTATAAATTTTATACTACTCTAAATATTATTATTCTAATAATTTTTCCATTTTTTATTTATTGGTAGTTTTCTATTTTTGGGTGGATGACACCATTATGTGTTAGTGTAATTTTAAAATATTGTAAAAAAATGTAAATATTTCAAGTATATATTATGGTGTGAGTTTAGTAATTGACCATTAATTCTTTGACAAATGTATGTTAAGGTACTAGAAAGCATATATATAGAGAATTAGAAGTGTTTTATAGAAAGGTTGTCTTCTAATTCTTATAAGGTATTTTACTATGTGATAATTTCTTGCTATAATTTTATTAATCATATTTTTTATTAATCTCATTGCATTTCATAGTAATATATCTTAATTTTTAAGGAAATTTATATGAAAAAAATAGTGAGTATAGAGAAGAAGATATTTCCAAACATAGTCGGGTCAAATATTTTCTCAAGGATAAGATCAAGTAAGGTAGTATTTTAATTTCTTTAACACATATATGTGTTCAATTTTAAGTTACTGATATTTTATAATTTTTAATTTTCTACTTTAATGATATATATATACTTTAGAGGTTTGTCATCTGGTTTGGTGAACTAATATGTGGTTAGATGTGTATAAAAAGTTAAATGGGAGTTATATGAATGAATATTCTTAAAGAATATGGGTAAACTAATTTAATTATTACTTGATTTTAATAAATCACTTTATTTTTTTATTCTTCAATGTGTAGGAAAAAATTAAGGAGGCATTATATGAAAATCTATCATGATCACCATCAATTTTCTAGAGCAATGTTATTGCCCAGGTTTTAGGAAATTATTATCCAGGTCATGTATAAATGGAAGGTTCTAAACCATCCCCATAATGAGTCATTGGGAGGTCTTCAAAATCATTCATTGTGATGCCTTATTTAACCTTGAGTCTTAATTGTGTTCATGATTGAGTATCATAGTATAAAATTTCAATATTTGAGACCAAAATATAGGATCATGAGTCATGCATGAGATCTCGGGATGAAAAATGTTTTACAGTAGGGGATGCTTTGGATACTTTATTTCAGGACACTATAGGGAGTATTCTCGAGGCCATTGAGTCAATGATATAATATTATATGTAGGTACAAATGGAGCTTGTTTATATTTTGTTTAGATTATTATTTAAATTAATATCATTTATGTTTTTAAATTCTTTAATTATAGGTATTAGAGGCTAGAATTTGTTAGTATAATGTGTTTCATTTATCATCTCAAGGCACAAACAATGATGCAGATACAATGCCTAATGGCCTCTAATGAATTACATTATTTTATGCCACTACATCCCATACTTTGATGAAATTTTTTTTAATGATTAGTCACTTACATACTCATATGATTCATGTTTCATTATTTATATTTATGAAATTTGTTTATATATTCTTTGTTATTTTTATAATGATAATTATATTTATTTTTTAATACTATTTTACTAACTATGTTTTCCATATTTCTCTAGTATAGGATGTAAAATTTCATGAGCATATTTTTTTTATTTTTTCATTTTTTATAGTTATATTTGGTTTAAACTACACCTAATTTGAGGAAACTAGCATGTTTAATATACTGAGTGGTTAAAACTATCATTATGTATAAAAAAACATGACTAATTGATTTGTTATCTGAGGAACCATCATGAAAATAATTCTTTGTTATTATAACCACTGCTAAATATATAAAAATATAATATATTTTACATTTATTTCTGATAGTTTTAATGACTAAAAAATAAATTTTTTTAATTTTGGTTTAACTCACCACCAAATAATAGTTCTAAAATAGTTTTTATGAATTGACACCAATAAAAAAACGATCACATTTAAATTTCCAACAACACTTAATGTGGTAGCATAATAAATCACCCCAATTAGTCAGATACAGTTTAAACTACCATGTATACCAAAAGAATCACCACTATTGTTTATAATCCTTTTAGTAAGTAAAATAATACACCGGGCATTAGGATTTTACTTAGTTCACTATAAAGGGATACATCCAAAGAGTACACATTGTCAATGTGTTGATTCTCCAAAATCCACTACCACCTAGTTTGCTGGATATGCATACAATTATAGTCACTCTATTCCATGGATTGATCTCCTTATAAATTTTTAGCATTCAATCACTCCTTAACCAAGGTAAATTGCCTTCTATTCTCCATCACACACTGCTATAGAAATATCTTCACTAATTTATAGACATGTGAATATTTTCATTATCAATATAGTATGTAGGAATTATATTCATTTTTAAATCTAAGTAGAAGGTTTTTTTATCTTCAAATTTTTTTCACTTCAATTATTCAAGATGGATGGGTTCGAATATTTGTAGTGAGTTGATTTTTTTTTCTCCTAAAACCACAGCAACACTCTTCCTATGAATGAAGATAATTCCCCATTGGAATTATTTTATTACAATTCTTATTCATAAATTGAATATGTATATAGTATTCCTTCTTGTATTGGTCATTTTTCACTCAAACTAAAACAAATATGATCATTGTAATACTTCAATTGATCATATCCTTATACTTATTTTTTCCATAGATATTCAATGTGCAGACAACTCTATATTCATTCAACTTAGAATTTTCATGAAATTATACTAGACTCTCATTTTCTCCCTCTTACCTATTCATATATTCAATGAATATTTGTAAGGATATTATTAAAATATCCTAATATGAAAATTTTCCCCCAATATAGGTTTTGTGATCCATTATTTAAGATTCCATAATCCTCTATCGAATCTATTCAATAATATCACATGAAATTTTTTCTAAATTTTAAATATAGAAACACCATGGAATTAGAATTGAAAAATCCATCTTTTAAATTCTACATAATCTTCATGATATCCATAATGTATTGGTCTTCAATCACTCTAGATCACAAAATAATCTATATTAAGAACTATATTTTCACAAATCCTATATTTAAGACATTGCATGAACCTTTACTAATATTGGAATAATCTTCTCCATCATGGCATGATTACAAAAAAATGATTTGAAATTGGATGAACTCACTCATAGAATAACTCACACAAAATTTTCCATAATGAGACTTTGGTAAAAATGATAAATGTTATAACCCATATTAACTCCCCGCTTTTCCCTTACAAAAGGACTAAATGATCCTTAAATTCTCCATAATTTTCCATTTTTCATTACTTGATTCCAAGTTACCCTTACGATCTACAAAAAATTAATCTCATGATCCACCAGTAATGAAACTTACACTCCATTATATTTTATAGTTTTCTTGATCAATTTATTCTTGATGATTATTATAATATTTCAAACTATCCCTTATGAAATCATACAACCCTTATAAAATCTAATAACATTTCTAAATTTTCATGTCTATTTAGAATTACACATACACACACAAGTAGATTTACCTATATCTATGAATATTTTGTACTGATAACCCTTAAAAAATAATGGTGATGTATAAAAAATAATGTTAAACCTTATGAAAGTAGATTAAATATTATGAGATAATGGTAAACTTTAGGAATTTTCCATTTTTCCATTCACCTTAGTAGTGGTAACTCTTATAAAATCTCTGTTGACTCATACAAAATCTCGGAGAGGGTATTAGTAATCCTTACACACACTAAGTAACTCATAAGAATTTATTATTTATATAACTCATATCCTAAAATATATTACCTATCAAAGTATTTAAAAATAAATTCCTTCAAAATATCTTATATACTGTAAAATATATACCATATGAACTCTAAATTTATTGTGAAATAAAAATATGTTGCATATTTTGATAGAATTAAAATAAATTTATAATTATACCATTTTAAAATGTCTTACATATTTGAGTAAGGATTTTGAAAATCCATGTTTTGTATAATACTTTTTCAAGATCTCAACAAACTATAGGGAATAAAAACTTATATAGCTCTATAAGAATGTTACGTGCACCAAGAGACTTCCATAATTTTCCAAATTTTTATTCTTAGAATACTCTAATAACTTGTGCATTCAAAGAACATGGAATTATTTATTTATTCCTCCAAATGAAAAAAATTACATATACAAAAAAATTCCTTTGTTATACAGCCAAAAAAACCCTACTTTCCAGATAGATTTCCAAATTCTCACCACATTATTCCAGAAATCATCCAAGAACATACAAGACTACTCAAAATCCTATAATATTACTATTATGCATGATTTCATGCTCAAATTTTATGTAAGACTTCCAATTCTTATAATATCATTCTCATGAATTAGCTATCATACTTTAAAACTATTGTAAAACCTTCTAATTATCTTCCTAGACACCTCTATAATAACTTCTAAAACTAACCTTCTTTAATTCCTCTATCAAAAGTAATCCAAGGATATGTCCAAATATTATATGAATTCCCTCAAGCACCATTTTCATATATATCATATCCACATTTCCACCAATATCATCATCCCTCCATTTTCATAATATATATCCAACCATTTTTCCATATATTGTCAGCACAGTAGGTATTTTCATTAAATCCAATAATATTCATTGCGGTTCCAATATTCTACCACTTTGGATTTTCTCGAAAATACTACCAGTATATTTTACTCACTTACATTATTATTATTTTATCCCCCTTTTTTAATAGAATTAAATGGGTTTTCCAAATAAATAGCTCTATTTTTTTCTCTATCACTTTATCACTCAGATACAGGGGGACTTTCCTCTCAGATCTACACCAACTTTTTCAATATAATTCTTTCACCTAATAGTCACCATGCTCTAAAAAAACTAGTGGGGGTATGTTGAATCTCATTAGTTTTTGGGATCCAAATGGTGAGAATTTTTTCTATCATTTTATTATTTAAATCATTTATATTCCATTTGATAATATCCCATTTATACTTCACATATTTCTCATTCATCACTCCAAAAAACGCTTCATCTCCTAAACTTTTAGGCGAACTTACCACTTGTTAAAAAAACATTCTTAACCACTTATTTATTAACCCATTTATTTTCTTTCCATTGGTGATACCCCTTGTTTGATACCATGTGTTGTATGAATCCTTTTATATTTTACACAATTCATAAACACTTATTGACCAAGAAAAATAAATTCAAATTTTTTAAAAATCTAGTTACAAACATATTTTATTCTAGATGTATTTTCCTTATAGAATTTAGGGATTGGATTTACCACAAGGAATTTTAGTCCTTAAAAAATATTATAATCCTACTAAGATGGATCTTAGGTTAATAAATAAGAGTTTAATTCAACCATATTAATTTTGTTCATGTCACTCAACTACTTTCATGAATTCTATTAGCCAAAGTTTTCCCATCTTTGCCACATCTTGTGAACATAGTCATACTCATAAAAAAATAATATATAGATAATAAATAAGAACACCAATTGTGTGATTCATGTTTCATTACAATACAAATAATACCACTTTTTACTAATAAACTAGTGACACCACCTTTTTTATTTTCATAGGGATTCATCTTCTTGAATGTGGTTAAGTATCCTTTATATATTCTCCACCAACTCCCCTAAATTTCATCACCCATGTTATATAATTCCCAATATAGGGAATCACTTTTTGGTATTTGGAAATTTTTTATATTAGCATTTTTGGAATCCAATAAACAAATAACTAATAAGAATTATTAATGTATTATTTATTTTCCAAGACCTATGCCTTTATGGGTTGTGAAATTAAAAAACAAATTTAATTTTTTTTCTTCTAGTATGAGACATTTTTAGAACTGAGGTTTGGATAAAAATTATAAGGATTTGAACATATAAATGAGATGATTTTGGATAATTATTCCGGCTTAATTGGTGGTTTCGGTGTGCAGATGATCATTAGAGTAGGTTTGATATAACCCACAAATTATTTTTGGATATAGGTGACTAGTTTCATCACAACTCATGGGTTATGTTATGATGGCCTTTTCATGAGGGGTGTCATGGTTGGAGTGTCGCACTATCAAAAGGGTCATGGAGTGTCAATCCATGAGGTTTTAGGGGCCTTGAGTATAGTTTTTCTATAAGTGGAATCTCACTATGATCCAATAGGTTCTCATTGTGATAGTGTTAGGATGAGGGTTGATCCCCCTTCCTAGGGTAGTTTTATTATGACCCAAAAGGGTCTTTCTATAATAGATCCAGGTTGGGAGGAATTGCAATATAACCCTCATGGTAGAGATATGAGCCTCATGGTTGTATCATTACTAGTATTTAGGATTTCTTTTTCATAGGGATAGATTGATAATTTATCATTTAGTCTCTTAGGTTTTTTGGGTCAAAGAGGAATTTGGGAGAGAAATTTTGGATGGATCTTTCTCTATCCATCCCTCTTTTATTCCCCATGTAAAGGGGTGATTTTTTTGGTATTTTCATGAAACTTTTAGGTAAGATCTTACTCTTACTTCATACTATTTGGTTATATTTTAATTGCCTATAATTTTATGTGGTTTTAGGTTAGGGTTTAGTGATGATTCCACTGAATAATAGTGGAATTTTCTAGATATTATAGGATTTTTCTCAAAATGTATAGAGGATATCCTAAGAGGATGATCACACATAATTTCTCACCATTTCATTACTGATACATCTCCTTATAAATTTTTCTAAGGTTTTTCATTAAATTAGAAAAAATGATGATTAACCAGTAAAAGATTGATATGGATTTTTCTCAATATTGTGTCAACGGTATGTCATAGACCATTTAGGAGTGGTTGGTTGCGGTTTCAATGGAGAAAAATGGACTAATGAGTTTTTATATTATTATTACCTATTAAATTAAATTGAAAATTCAATTATAAATGGTTATAATTAATTATTTTGATGTTACAGTTTGAGATAGGGTCTTGGGAATTGATACGAACTTAGATGAGCCTTGGAAAAGATTATGTGGTGGTGTCTGAGCTTAGACTAAAGGAAATAACTCTATATAATGTGGGTGGTCCATGAACATATCCCTAAAGTATATTATTTGTTTTTATATATCATGTGACATGATTTGTCACCATGTATGGGTGATCCACATTAAAATTAAATGAATTGATTATGAACACCTATGGATATAATGAATGTTTACATGGTTCTAGTGGACCCTTAAACACTAGTTTATGCTTCATCTATTAATGTTTGAGGACTCGATTATGGATACATTCTATGAGGTATGTGGAACCTAGAGGGGTACCAATGAGATGAGAATGAAAATAGTGTTCCTAAGATAGGTTCATTTAGTTCCCTTTGAGGATGGTGAGTGATGAATTGGGAATGATTATATGGGTAGGCCATGATGGATCCATGAGATGCCTTAAAAATCAGTCTAGTTAGTTAGAGCATAGGGAAAGTGTTTGTAACGACCCAAAATTTTTAAATAGTATATTAACTTACTCTTAACGATTTAATAGAGATGTTAATGGTTAATGCAGAAAGAGGAGTCGATGGCTTCATCCAGTAGACTCGAACCTTATGAAGCCCACTTATCAGAGCTTGGGAAGGAGGTGGCATCTTTGGGCTTCGCTTTGGACCAAGCCCAAACCGAACTCCAGCGTGTCAAGCTTGAACGGAAATTCCTACGGGAGAAGTTCAAGTTAGTATAGATTACTACTAGGGAAATGTTATCTGATCCTCCCTCAGATTCTCTCATCATATCACACCTTACACTTAGGTCATATGCCGGTGTTATAAGGGGCTATGTGACGAGACCCTAGCTTCTTTGTGTAATCCTTTGGGATGAATGAATTGAGATTTCTTCCTTTAGTGATGTTTGTGAAATTTCAAATGTCCGGATAATTTTAGGATGTATTTTATTGATGAATTTTGAAAAAATGATATTTTAAAATATTTAAGTAAACCCTAAATAAATAATGATGTGTAATGATTTTCAAAAAATGGTCTTCTACAAAAGTGTTCAGTAAGGAATTTGGAGTCTAATAAGATCAACATAATTTTTGATGAATAGTAAATTATGAATAGTGATTTTACGCTTAGGATTAGTAATGTGACCAAATGGATTAGTAATTTCACTCAAAGAAATTTTTAATATAATTTAGACACCTAGATTAAGTAATGTGATTCAATAAAATGGTTAAATAACGGTTTCATAAATTATTATTCAAGAATTAGTTTTCTCAAGTGAATAGTGTTTTTTAATTAAAAATTAAATTAAAAAAATTTAAAAAAATTATTTTTATAAAATGGATTTCATTTTTGAACTCAGAGCACCGATATTATGTTATGGTAATTTTTGGGGTTTTTTCTGAAAAAATGAATTTTCGGTGAATAGTGTTTTTATTTAAAAAAATCAATTAAAATTATTTATAAAATTATTTTTATAAAATGGAGTTTATTTTTGAAATCAGAGCATTGGTATTTGGTTAAGGTGAAATTTTGGGATCTTTCTGAGAAAGTTGAATTTTCAGTGAATAGTAAAAATACAGTTTTAGGGTTTCGGTATGTTTAATGACATCATAACTGTGTCATGATGATTTCATGAGATATTTTAAGGGATGGTCGACTAAAGTGGATGAATTATTGTGTGAGGTGTCCCAAGTGGCCAATACCATGGGAAAATACCATGGGCAAGCCCATGGTTTTTCCAAAACCACTAATGAGGTGTCCCTTGGCCATTAATGCCTTGTCCCCTCACTTTCCCTATAAATACCAAGCACTCCTCTCATCAATTCGACTCCAAAAACCATCCCCAATGAAGTTCGGGTCTCCTTAACTCCCAAGGATTCCCCCAAGGTTCCCCCAAGCCCTCAAGGTCCAAACCTTTGAGTTTTAAGAGTTACGTTTTAAGGTAAGGGATCTGACCTCTCTCTTTCTTTTCATGTAATATCTTTTATGTAATTTCTTTTATGATCCCTGTTCTTATGTGAGAGGATGTTCTTTTATATTCCTCTTACTACGCTTTTCATGTTTATATGATGAGAGATCCCCTCTTACTCTCATCATTTCGTTTTATGAAAGTTTAAGTGACGCCATTAGGCTGCCGAATTTTTAAGGGATTCTTTCACCCTTCTCATTCTTTTCAAGGTTCTACTTTCATGACAATCCTTTCAAGTTCCTTTTTAATTATGTTGGGGTATGATCTCTATATCTATCATACTGAACTCTTATGTTCATATGATGAGGTACCCTATTTGATCTTTTCAATTCATTTTTGTTGAAGTTTAAGTGACGCTGTTAGGCTGCCGAATTTTCATAAGAGAAATCTAATTTTTGTCTTCCTTCCATGTTTTTCATTTCAAATGTTATGTCCTTCAAGTTTCATTACCATGTTCATATACCCTTATATTCTGTCCCTCTACTGTTTTATGGGTCATTTATGAATGTTCAACCCATTTCCCCTCTCTTTTCAATGTTTTCTAAAACCCTGTAACGTACCCGTTATGCTGCAGAATTTTCGTCTCAAAATGCCTCTCTCTTTTTCTCAAAATTATTTTATGTTATTAAGTGAATACTCAAAGCTTTTATTTCTATATGGGTATTCACATATACATAAAAATGTTCTATTTTAAATTCTGGGATTTACATACATGAAACCGTCTTTCCCTTTTCGGTGGTTTTAAAGTGACATAAAGATCATGTCTTTAAAGCAGTTTTTAAAACGTTATGATTATGAAATGAAACCCATTTGTTTTATTCTATATGGGTTGTTTATGAAATGATTGATGATGATATATGTGTCTCACATGATAATAAAGACATGTCAATGGTGCGCCCAGATAGCGCTCTAATGCATTGGGTAAAGACGTAATCTCTAGAGATGACTTTTTAGACTGATACCTTGGTGAATAACCATGGTAATTTTTAATGACACCTTGGGGATGGACCTTGGTGAAACGAAATGATTTTCAATATTAAATGTTTCAGCCACATATTCAAGTTATGAAAAATTTTATTTTTATTATGATATATCTCATGATTTCTTTCTCATACCTTAAAGTTCTTTTCATGTCCTTATTGAAGTATCTCAAGTTCACATGTAAAATGTTTCTCTTGTTTCCCTTACTGGGCCTTCTGCTCACCCTTTCTTTTGATGTATGTCCCCAGGTTATGAGATGCAGTAATGAACCTAGGATGAACTTAAGGAGAATACTTTCAAGTGTTTAATAATAATGTTTTGTGTTGTTTTCATGTATTATGTTCCTTGTTTCCAAGACACTAAGCCTTAAAGATCCTCAGTTCCGTGTAATGAAATGAAAGTTTATGTTATAAAAAGACGGGAAGAAATAGTTGGTATCAAAGGATGGTTTAGTTATTTGTGGAAATTAGGATATAAAAACTTTAGGAAGAACCCTATAGAAAATTTTAAATATAGGAAAACTTCCTGGTATTTAGGTAAGTATTGAGTAAGTGGTTTATCAAACAAATACATCCCTGTCTGGAAACGAGCAGGTAGAGGCGGCTCTGGCACAGATGTACATAGGGGTAAAACCCGAAAACACGGCTTTGAGCTAGACTCGAATGGGAACTGGTTCACGATAACGGGCCTTGCTGCACTCTTGGTTACGACACTCCCGGGGGATATTTTTGGTTAATCACAATCTTTTTATGAATCATCATGAAGGAATTATAGAGAAGTGTAATTGTCCAAGAATGGAGTCTTAGTTAAAAGATTCATAAATGAAATAAGTTTATTACTAAGGTTTTATTCTTTTAGAAAATGGCGGGCAATAGGAGGAACCGTGCCGATGGTGACCGCAATACACCATGTGCTAACAGCCCTCCGATGGAAGCCGGAATGGAAACATTCATGCAAATGATGAACCAACTGACTCAAGTTATGGGTAATAACTTGAATCAAGTTGAGAGGCCGATCTCACCACGAAGGGAACAACACTCTGTTGAGTCCTTCATGCATCAACGACCACCGTCATTCAGTGGATCTATTGACCCTTTGGTTGCGGAACAATGGATAAGCTCCATTGAAAAGATCTTTTCTGTACTCCTTTGTTCGGAACAAGAAAAAGTCACCCTTGTTGTTTATCGCCTAGAGGGAGAAGCTGATCAGTGGTGGTCACTGGTCAAAAACACGAAGCCTAGAGGATAGATGGAAGCTATGGAGTGGGAAGAATTCCGGGGAATATTATTTAACAAGTATTTCCCTCATTCCATGAGAACGAGAATGGAGAAAGAGTTTCTCGAGCTGAAGCAGAAGGAGAACGAATCTGTCGGAAGCTATGAGATGAGCTTCATCCGACTTTCACGATATACCTCTAGCTTTGTCATGGATCCAAGTGGGAAAGTTGATAGATTTTTTTGTGGGTTGAGACCTCATCTGCAGAAGAATTTAGCCAACCGGGACTATGATAGCTACGAGGAGATCGTGTGGAGTGCAATGGAAGTCGAGCTGGAGTTTGGTGAGACACAGTGGTCTCATAAATCAAATGAAAAGAAGAGATCATTGGAGCCCAGTTTAGGGAAGACTTTTGATCAGGGAAGAGGTGGAAAGAAAACTCAACTTACCACATGCAATAAATGTGGGAAGAAGCATCTGGGGAACTTCTTGGTCAGAAGTGGAAAGTGCTACAAGTGTGGAAGAGGAGGCCATATTGCTCGGAATTGTTGTAGTGAGGTGAAGCCTCAACTCCACAACACTAAAGACAGAGGAAAGATGGTTATGGCCTTACCCGAAGTCCATTGCTTCAAGTGTGGACAGCTTGGGCACTATGCTATTCTCTGTCCAAATCCAAGGGCAGTAGAGGGGAATCACCATCAACCTCAGCAAAGGCCAGGGGAGTAAGGTCGTGCTTTTGTTATCACAACAACTGAAGTTGAAGCTCCGAATGACGTGGTAGCAGGTACTATTGTTGTCCTCTCAAAACTAGCAACTACTTTGTTTGATTCTGGTTCTACGCATTCCTTTATTTCTTCTAAATTTGCAAAGAATATAGAATCAATCCCTGAATTGCTTGAGGTAGAGTTGTCAGTCAAGACTCCAAGTGGGATTATCCATGCATCAATAGTGTTTAGAGACTCTAGTGTTTAATTTAGTGAGCACAATCTTATCGCAAATCTAGTAGTCATTCCCATGTTGGAATTCGACATTATACTAGGGATGGACTGGATCTCAAAGTATAATGCTAAGATCAAATGTAGAAGTAAGGAAATTTCAGTAGTCTTGAATAAACGACCTACAGTTATCTTCCAAGGAGAGATATCCCGAACTGATACCTATATAGAAGCACCTCCCATAGATTTATTTATGGAGTTAATCGGTGATGATGAAGAAGGAAAAGGGAGCATACAAATTGAAGATGTTCCGATTGTTCAGGAATACATGGATGTATTTCCTGAGGAGTTACCTAGACCTCCCCCAGAAAGAGAGGTAGAGTTCTCCATTGAACTCATACCTGGATCTCAACCGATATCAAAGACCCCATATAGAATGGAAAATGTGGAGCTAGAAGAGTTAAAGAAACAACTCCAAGACTTGTTATAGAAGGGGTTTATCCGATCGAGTGTGTCTCCTTGGGGGGCACCAGTTCTCTTTGTGAAGAAGAAGGATGGATCCATGTGGCTATGCATTGATTATAGAGAACTGAACAGGATCACAGTGAAGAATAGATATCCTCTTCCAAGAATTGATGATTTATTTGACCAACTTTTTGGGGCTCAATTCTTCTCTAAGATTGACCTTCGATCTGGTTATCATCAACTGAGGGTGAAGAAGGAAGATATTCCAAAGATTGCCTTCCGATCAAGATATGGGCATTATGAGTTTATTGTTATGCCCTTCATCTTGACTAATTCTCCTGCTATTTTCATGGATTTGATGAATAGAGTCTTTAAGGACTACCTTGATAACTTTTTGGTAGTTTTTATTGATGATATTTTGATATATTCAAAAAGACGTGAGGAGAATGAAGATCATCTGAGGGTTATTTTGAAAACTCTACGGAAGGAGAGGCTCTTTGGAAAGTTCAGCAAGTGTGAGTTTTGGTTACAACAAGTGGCTTTCTTGGGGCACATCATAACCAATGAAGGAATCTCGGTTGACCCTGCAAAGACAATGGTTGTGGAGGAGTGGCCTCAACCCACAACAGTAACTGAGATTCGTAGTTTCCTTGGTTTAGCGTGATATTATAGGAGGTTTGTGAAAAACTTTTCACGGCTTTCTAATCCACTAACCAAGTTGACTCGAAAAGGGGTTACGTTCATCTGGACAAAGGAATGTGAGGAAAGTTTCCAAGAGCTGAAGAAGAGATTGGTTACTGCGCCTATGTTAACACTACCCTCTATTGGAGAAGGATTCGTTATTTTTAGTGTTTCATCTCTGAAAGGGCTTGGGTGCATCCTCATTCAAAATGACAAGGTAATTTCTTATGCATCTCAACAGTTGAAGATTCATGAGCAGAATTATCCTATGCATGATCTAGAGCTGGCGGCATTTGTTTTTTCTCTAAAGATATGGAGGCACTATCTTTATGGGGAGAAATGTGATATATACACTAACCACCAAAGTCTAAAGTATATTTTCACACAGAAAGAATTGAACATGAGACAAAGGAGATGGTTGGAGATTATTAAAGACTATGATTGTTCAATTCATTATCACCCTGGAAGAGCAAATAAAGTCACGGATGTGTTAAGCAGGAAAGACCCTGTTGTTCTGGCAATAATGAGGATCTTAAGAGATCCCTTGATTAAAGATCTAGTAAAACTGGACATGGGAATTATAAGGAAAGGGACATCATCAACCCTATCCCAAATGATTTCTCAACATTCATTACTAGAGAATATCAAGAAGGTTCAAAAAGAAGATCCTTTGCTGCAGGAGAAGTTGGAGGCTGTAAAAGATGGGAAGTTCCCTGATTTCAATATTGATCAAGAAGGTGTATTGAAATTTCATAAAATACTATGTGTTCCATCTATTCTGGAGATAGATAAATAACTGATGGATGAAGCTCATAGATCTACTTTCTCTATACATCCAGGAAGCACTAAGATGTATAGAGACCTTCGTGATCATTATTGGTGGGATAACATGAAGAGGGAGATTGCTGATTACACTACAAGGTGCCTGGTGTGTCAGCAAGTAAAGGCAGAAAGAAAACTTCCTAAGGGGGTATTACAACAACTACCCATACCAGTATGGAAGTGGAATAATATCACTATGGACTTTGTAACTGGTCTCCCAAAAATATCCAAAGGAAACAATGCGATATGGGTTATTGTGGACCGTCTCACCAAGACAGCCCATTTTATCTCTATTCGGGAAGATTTCTCTCTGGATCAGTGTGCCAAGATATACGTAAAGGAACTGGTGAGGCTGCATGGGGTACCACTATCCATCATGTCTAATCGTGACCCAAGATTCACATCAAAATTCTGGAGAAGTATTCAACATGCTCTGAATACTGAATTGAATTTTAGTACGACCTATCATCCTCAAAATGATGGCCAATCTAAAAAGACTATTCAGACACTCGAAGACATGCTGAGATTATGCTCAATGGAATTTAAAGGTGGATGGGATCAACAACTCCCATTAGTTTATTTCTCCCATAATAACAGCTTCCATTCGAGTATTCAGATGGCACCCTATGAAGCTCGGTATGGAAAGTGATGTAGAACTCCTACTTGTTGGGATGAAACTGGTGAGAGAAAGCTTCTTGGGCCTGATCTTGTGCAAGAGATGACAGAACAGGTTCATGCCATCCAAAAACACATAAAGGCTGCTCAGAGTCGGCAGAAGAGCTATGCTGACAATCGTCGAAGGCACTTGGAGTTTGGTTTTGGTGACAAAGTCTTCCTTCGAATTTCTCCATGGAAGAGAGTCATGCGGTTTGGGAAGAAAGGGAAGCTCAGCCCTAGGTACATTGGCCCCTATGAAATCCTTGATCGCATAGGAGAAGTGGCCTATCGTCTAGCACTTCCACCAAACCTAGCTCAAGTTCACAATGTCTTCCATGTATCTCTCTTGAGGAAGTACATACCCTACCCTTCGCATGTACTGAACCCAGAGGTGGTACAACTGGAACATGACCTCTCTTATGAGGAGAGGCCAGTGGAGATCTTAGACCATAGAGATAAGGTTCTATGAAACAAGACTACCCACCTTGTGAAAGTTTTGTGGAGGAATCATAAATATGAAGAAGCGACTTGGGAGCCTGAGGAAACGATGAAGTAAAAGTACCCTCACCTTTTCGACTAGGCCTTAAGTATAAATTTCGGGGACGAAATTTCTTAAGGGGGGAAGAATGTAACAACCAAAACTTTTCAAATAGTATATTAACTTACTCTTAATGATTTAATAGAGATGTTAATGGTTAATGCAGAAAGAGGAGTCGATGGCTTCATCCAGTAGTCTCAAACCTTATGAAGCCCACTTATCAGATCTTGGGAAGGAGGTGGCATCTTTGGGCTTCGCTTTGGACCAAGCCCAAGCCAAACTCCAACATGTCAAGCTTGAACGGAAATGCCTACGGGAGAAGATCAAGTTAGTAGAGATTACTACTAGGGAAATGTTATCTAAGCCTCCCTCAGATTCTCTCACCATAGCACACCTTACACTTAGGTCATATGTCGGTGTTATAAGGGGTTATGTGACGAGACCCTAGCTTCTTTGTGTAATCCTTTGGGATGAATGAATTGAGATTTCTTCCTTTAGTGATGTTTGTGAAATTTCAAATGTCCGGATAATTTTAGGATGTATTTTATTGATGAATTTTGAAAAAAGGATATTTTAAAATATTTAAATAATCCCTAAATAATTAATGATGTGTAATGATTTTCAAAAAATGGTCTTCTACAAAAGTGTTCAGTAAAGAATTTGGAGTCTAATAAGATCAACTTAATTTTTGATGAATAGTAAATTATGAATAGTGATTTTACGCTTAGGATTAGTAATGTGACCAAATGGATTAGTAATTTCACTCAAAGAAAGTTTTAATATAATTTAGACACCTATATTAAGTAATGTGATTCAATAAAATGGTTAAATAACGATTTCATAAATTATTATTCAAGTATTAGTTTTTTCAATTGAATAGTGTTTTTTAATTAAAAATTAAATTAAAAATATTTAAAAAAATGATTTTTATAAAATGGATTTCATTTTTGATCTCAGAGCACCGATATTATGTTATGGTAATTTTTGGGGTTTTTTCTGAAAAAATGAATTTTTGGTGAATAATGTTTTTATTTAAAAAAAATAAATTAAAAATATTTATAAAAATATTTTTATAAAATGGAGTTAATTTTTGAAATAAGAGCATTGGTATTTGGTTAAGGTGAAATTTTGGGATCTTTCTGAGAAATTTGAATTTTCAGTGAATAGTAAAAATACAGTTTTAGGGTTTCGGTATGTTTAATGACATCATAACTGTGTCATGATGATGTCATGAGATATTTTAAGGGATGGTCGACTAAAGGGGATGAATTATTGTGTGAGGCGTCCCAAGTGGCCAATACCATGGGCAATCCCATGGTTTTGCCAAAACCACTAATGAGGTGTCTCTTGGCCATTAATGTCTTGTCCCCTCACTTTCCCTATATATACCAAGCCATCCTCTCATCCATTCGACTCCAAAAACCATCCCCAACGAAGTTCTGGTCTCCTTACCTCTCAAGGAGTCCTCCCAAGGTTCCCCCAAGCCCTCAAGGTCCAAACCTTTGAGTTTTAAGAGTTACGTTTTAAGGTAAGGGATCCGACCTCTCTCTTTATTTTCATGTAATCTCTTTTATGTCATTCCTTTTATGCTCCATGTTCTTATGTGAGAGGATGTTCTTTTATATTCCTATTACTGCCCTTTTCATTTTTATATGATGAGAGATCCCCTCTTACTCTCATCATTTCATTTTATGAAAGTTTAAGTGACGCCGTTAGGCTGCCGAATTTTTAAGGGATTCCTTCACCCTTCTCATTCTTTTCAAAGTTCTACTTTCATGTCAAGCCTTTCAAGTTACTTTTTAATTATGTTGGGGTATGATCTCTATATCTGTCATACTTAACTCTTATGTTCATATTATTAGAGACCCTATTTGATCTTTTCAATTCATTTTTTTTGAAGTTTAAGTGACGCCGTTAGGCTGCCGAATTTTCATAAGAGAAATCTAATTTTTGTCTTCCTTTCATGTTTTTCATTTAAAATGGTATGTCATTCAAGTTTCGTTACCATGTTCATATACCCTTATATTCTGTCTCTCTACTGTTTTATGGGTCATTTATGAATGTTCTACCCATGTCCCCTCTCTTTTCAATGTTTTCTAAAACCCTGTAATGTAGCCGTTATGCTGTAGAATTTTCGTCTCAAAATGTCTCTCTCTTTTTCTCAAAATTATTTTATGTTATTAAGTGAATACTCAAAGCTCTTATTTATAAAGGGGTATTCACATATACATAAAAATGTTCTATTTTAAATTCTGGTATTTACATACATGAAACCCACTTTCCCTTTTCCATGGTTTTAAAGTGACATAAAGATCATGTCTTTAAAGCAGTTTTTAAAACGTTATGATTATGTAATGAAACTCATTTGTTTTATGCAATATGGGTTGTTTATGAAATGATTTATTATGATATATGTGGCTCACATGATAATAAATACATGTCAAGGGTATGCCCAGATAGCGCTTCAATGCATTGGGTAAAGACTTAATCTCTAGAGATGACTTTTTAGACTGATACCTTGGTAAATAACCTTGGTAATTTTTAATGACACCTTGGGGATGGACCTTGGTGAAACGAAATGATTTTCAATATTAAATGTTGCAACCACATATTCAAGTTATGAAAAATGTTATTTTTATTATGATATATCTCATGATTTCTTTCTCATGCCTTAAAGTTCTTTTCATGTCCTTATTGAAGTATCTCAAGTTCACATGTAAAATGTTTCTCTTGTTTCCCTTTCTGGGCCTTCTGCTCACCCTTTCTTTTGATGTATGTCCCCAGGTTATGAGATGCAGTAATGAACCTAGGATGAACTTAAGGATAATCCTTTCAAGTGTTTAAGAATAATGTTTTATGTTGTTTTCATGTATTATGTTCCTTGTTTCCAAGACACTAAGCCTTAAATATCCTCAGTTCCGTGTAATGAAATGAAAGTTTATGTTATAAAAAGACGGGATGCAATAGTGTTCCTCCCCCACTAGTGTATGATTACCCAGGAGGGTAAACACTAGGTAGGATTATGGAAATTTTTAGGTGAGAGGATTGACCTAAGATGACTTAGAAAGTGAGATTAATTTTATGCCATATCTCTAGTGTGAAAATGGTATGGAATTTTCTATGAGGCCTATGAGGATGATGAGGGCATGATACAATCATAGAGATGTTGAGGGATGTTATTCCCTCTATATAATGAGTTCCATACCTAGAGTTGGAAATAAAGAAGAGGAACCTCTGTAGGATTATTGAACTATGGTGTGACTAAGGGGACCTTGGTGGATGCCCCAGTGGTATGTTGACCCTAAATAAGGGTAATATAGGGAGATAGGTGTTATTTATTTTGGGTGTCTCCTTAGAATTTGATAATCAATGGTGTGAGCCTAGCATGGATATAGTGAAAAGGATGGGATATTCACCTAATAGGATAACCTAGAAGATGTGTGTTGGGTTTGGTTGAGTGTCTAAATTATGGGTGAAACATGGGGTTCCTCAAAGGATTAACCCCCAGTTATGTGATTTATGTTTTATATATGTTTGTGATATGTGAATGAGGGTTCAGTCATTAGGTTGGGATGAAACTTTGGGTAATAATAGTCTCGTAATAGTTATAGGATGGGGTGAAACTCTTCAAGTGCTTGTGATATGATTTAGAGTGACCTTACTTTCCCCTAGGTGTTTTATTATTTAATTATAGGTGATATGAGTTTTCCCTAGGTATTTTCTTATATGGTTTTAGGGTGAGTTGAGTTTCACCTAGGTGTTTTATGATATGTTTCTTAGGTTAGATGAGTTACCCTAGGGTGTTTTATCATATAGTCTATGGGTGATATGAGTTTCCTCTGGTGTTTTCTAATATATTTTTGGGTGATATGAGTTACCCTTAGGTGTTTTCTTAAATGATTTCAGATGAATTGAGTCACCCCTAGGTGTCTTACTATATTGTTTAGAGGTGATCTGATTTTACACTGAGTTCTTTCCTATATGATTCTAGGGTGATCTAAGTTACCCCTATGTGTTTTCTAATATGGTTCTAAGGTTAGATGATTTTGCCTAGGTATTTTATTAAATGGTTCTAGGGTGATATGATTTTCCCCCATTTGTTTCATAATATGGTTCTAGGGTGACTTGAGTTTCCCTAGGGTGTTTTCTGATATGGTCTTAGGGTTAGTTGAGTTTTCCTAGGGTGTATAGTACTTGTATAGTTATCGGGGTGGACGTTCATCCTCCTTGGGTAGTATGATTTATTCTTAGAGATATTTAGCACTGGATAAAGTAGGTATATTCAATATCAGGTGTCACTATAGAACCTAAGGATCGATAGTGACATATTTTATTATGTGTAGTAGAGGTTTTATTATTCTAAAAATATCACATATGGATACATTTCTTGTCAATTATATTGGTGAAACTATTGGTGGTGTCCTATTGATTTTTACTCGCACCCTAATTGGAAAACCCTATCACTTTAGTACCTAAGTAGACCTTATTAATCATTGTATTAGGAATGGTAGAGGCTCAGTGTTTCATGATCAAGTCAGATAGATCGGATAGTGTCTAGAAATTTGGATGAGGTGGGGTGAGGTAATAGTATAAGAGAATCTTCTATATTTTATTTCATTTATTTATTCTATATATGTGATCAAACTAGTGGTTTTTCAGTTGGTATGTATGATGTATACTTGTATGAAAAAAATCATTTTTTATTGAATGATTCTTATTTAAAATATTTTTTTTCAAAATATGATTAATTTATTTGGATTTTGATTAGTTATTTACACTATTATTTACTATAATATGAGGGTATAGTCTCCCCACAGTATCACCTTAGACCCTCATATCCATTTTTAATCCTCTAGTATAAAAGGAGGCATTTTTGAGTTCATGTGAAACCCCTAGCATAGAAAATAGTGAGTGGTCCAAGGACGAAGGGTCATCAAAAGTGATAAAAAGAAACTTTTTATTTTTATTACTATTTAGGGTGTGGTATATAAGAAATTGGTACGTGTATAAACTTTTTATGGACCTTGTACTGGTTTGATTTGAAAATATTTTTTTGTGGGAGGCCCTGGTTACTAGGGATAAAGGATTGATGTTCTTATTTTTCACTTTTATGATTGTGATATTTATTTAAACATGATGTGTTTATTTTAGATTATTATTTTGGTTTTGGCTCTTATCCCACTGGAAAGTGGCTAGTATACATGCATAATTTTTTGTATGTAAGACTCACGTGACATTCATTCCCTTGTGTGTCATTAATATCGTTAAGGATGAGGGTTCAGTTGAATAAATTATCAACAAAAACTTATATGGTGTTTTCCTATATAAATTTTTTCTATAATTCTAATCAGATTAAACATTGTATTTATTATTATTACAGGTCTTGTGGACCTTATGGAGATATGTTATCTGGTGAACAATAATATTCCCTCCATGTAAGGGATTTATAGTGTCTCATAGTGGGTTGGTACAGGAATTGAATTTTATGTAATTGAACCTTAAAAGGTTGATATAATAATTGGATATCTTGATACCAGTTTTAGATTATATAATAGGTTTAGTTACATAAGGTATCAACTAAAAAAATATATTATTTTCCCAAATATAATCCTTTTGGAATTATACTTAACTAAACCATATTATCATGATTTTTACTTGATAAGAATCATCTCAGAATGTTGTTGCGACATGTAAATGAATATGACCTAGTCCTTGAGGGGTATTCGGGTATGAAGATTCCCTATGAGGATGGGATCCCAAATATGGGTGTTGATTCATCATGTGATGCCTAATGTTTATATATGGGAACTCGATAATTGGGGTGTTGGTATATGAGTTGCCTAGTGAAATTCGAGATAGGAGTAGGGATGTTTCCCTATGTACTATGCATCTATATGAGATTTGGTTTATGGGATATGTGGGAGATCTTAGTGCCATGATATATGGATCAAAGTATAGGTGAGATGATCATTATTATTGATTAATAAAATGGTTTCCTACTATTGTCAAGATGATATGTGAAATATGAGGATAACCCAAGAAGGGGTTATCTCATACTTGTGTATTCCTTTAGATACTAGAGTTATGGTTAGATTCTTTTTATTGAGATTAATTCATGGGAAGTGTAGTTAGATAAATTTTATAAGCATGGGAATTCCTTATGCACCATGGGTTTCGATACCCTAGTGATGGTGAAGGAAAGGAATAGAGATGACTTTGGATTTTATGATGTATGTGTAGGAAGTGATTTATTATCGAGGATTGGTTTTGGAGGTAAGTATTAGAAGTATGCATATCCCAATAGATTTTAGGTGTGGTTCCAAATAAGATAGTGGATTGTGATCCTAGATTCCTGGAACTATGATGGGTAGAGTGTGGGTAAATGCTTGAAGATTTGGCATGATGCCTAGGAGGTGGGTGATCATGCAGTTGTACTTGGCATGAGATAGATGCATCAGAATTTCAATATGATATTTACATGTGATGATTTTATGTTCACTGGATAAGTTTTTACATCCTAGGTTTAATGGGAGGGACTCATGGGAGTTTAAGTCGGGTTGGGAGATCAAGTGGTAAGGGAGTTCACGCATATTGGGTCCAGATGAGACTGAGTTAGGTAGTGGGTATAAACCCATGATAGGTTTATCAATAGGATCACTCTACCTTGGGAGGAGGGGATTGAGTGTTGGGTTATATTTTCAATAAAATACTTAATGTTTTAGGGTAAGTTCACACTGGTTATGTTTGGTTCCCATTCAGTCATGGATCGGTGTATGGTAGTGTGCGGGATAATATTTGGTGATTTTGATGAGACACATTCAACCATGGTGGATCAGGGTGTCATATGATAATAGGATGTGTTTCATATATAGTGGATAGTGACATCATGTATGGATGTGTTAGGGGTTGATAGGATGGGTGATTGTGGCTCGAGAAGAGTGATACATGTGTGATGATGGGGATCATTTTGGGTAATGCATGAGGAGAGGTATAAGGAAAAAAAGGAAAAAATGTTGTGAAATAAACTATTATCCATGGATATTATAACCCTTGTTATATATGTAATTCCATCATATGCTAAGGATGATGTTCATGGTGATCCAGGAATGGGCAACGATTAGTATTTCATTTTTGTGCTTGGGTATGAGCAGGATGGCCATATCAAGTCAGTATATGTGATAGTGGATAGAGAATGGGTTGTGTAATTGGGAATTGTGGATCAGTAGGGTGCAGATAAGGATACTCCTATAGTGGGATAATCTTATTCGTCGTGGAGGTATGATGCCCATGTTGGAAGGGTCATAGATATGATAAGACAGGTTGTTAGATGATTGATATAGCACTTGGATACAGATGTGTATATGCATCCAATTTTATCTAGTTTTTTATTAAATACTAGATTTATAACTTGAACATTGTATTGGATAGATTCCATGAGTTGGAATCGAGGTTGAGATGGATCTAAGCATGATCTAAAGATGAGTTGTATCGGAGGTACGTCAGTGCTTTTGGTGGGAGTATAATGGTTGGTTTGGTTGGTTAAAGATCTAACCATAGAGTTACACTAATTATTGAATTTGGACTTCAGTGTGGGTGTTTATGTGATCATGGGATTCCTCTAAATATTTAGACATAATGAACAGGAGTTGAGGTAGTTTATCAGTGATTGTGGTCAAGTATTTTTAGGAGAGGTTCTCTAAAGGAGTACCAACCAATGATATTACATGTAATTATATATAGTGAGTTGATAACTAAATTGAGTGTGTTAATGGATCCCTAAGAATGAATTTTCAATAGGTGATTACTATGGTGGTGAGCACTATGATTTGGAATTAGCCTTTAGGTATGAAGTCTTATAGTGAGGTGCACCATGATTCAGAGGATTAATCGGTCAATGATGCTTTCATGTCTCAAGATATAAGAGTTTAGTTGAGTTCCATCTCAATGTTGGTGATTTTAATGGGTAGATATATTTAATTTTAAATAATTATGAGGGTTGGTTTTTTGTATTTTCATAGTAGAATAAAAATTGGAATTCTAGTATATAATGAAGTGAGTTAGTGGTGAATTAATGTTTGAGGTAGGTCAGGAATGATGGTTGGCAGATTGCTAAGGCTTATTGAGTATGCCAAGTGTTGTGATGGGGGGGTATTAAATACCCACATATTTACTAGTTTTGAAATTTATAAGGAATTTTAATTTTTGGTTCTGACACAAGGGATGTGTTGGTCGGAGTGGATACTCAAGAGGGGGGTGAATTGAGATCCAATTAAAATTTCTGTTGAAAACAATTTCTATTAAAATTCCCAATTTCAAAAACAAATTAAACTGTAGTGAATTTATACAGATTATAAAGGTTCAATTAGTTTCTCAAAGATTGATTAGTTCTCAGTTAACTTAATCTTATGATTAATTTAACTTTTGAAACTAACTTACTGGTTTACAATAAATATAAACACTTGCGAGTTTAACTATCAAAGTAGCTTTGAAAATAAATTATATTTCAAAGTAATAGCAGCGGAATATGAAATAAATATATATAGTATGGATATAAACTTTAACTAAAAACACAGAGGAGTTAACCAAGAGGTTCAGTCTCAAGCCGAGACTTAGTCCTCTCAAAAGTTTATAAAGATGATCCACACCCTGGATCGGGGTTCAACAGTTTACAACTGTCCAGGTCCAAGACCTCTACCACTGTTATTCATGGGAAACAAAACAACAGCAACCAGCTGTCTAGGTCACACATGACCTCTACCACAATCCACAGTGGGCAATGAAGTATAAAAAAGGTTTGCTGAGGATTTACAGATCCTCCAGTTAGAGTACAGGAGTCAGTGTGTGTGTTTAATATAGCAGATAACACACACTGCTCAAAATGTAGAATAAATGAATCATAGAGCAGAGAAGTAGAGTTTAGAAATGGCTCTGATGATTTCAGTGTAGCTCTGGATTCTTTTAGATTTGATCAGAAGTAATTCTGAGTCCTCTTCTCGTTTTTTGTTTGAGAAGCAGAGTGTCGTATGCTTCAGGTTCATAAGAAGTGAGATGTAGTCGATGAAGTTCTTCAATGTTCTTTTTTATGCACAGAACTCTTCTTGATTAGGCTTGATTGTGTATGAGGTTCTGTGTAATATCTTGATATGTATCTTCTATTCTTCTTCTTCTGTTTGCTTCTATTTGCTTCTTCTTCTGTTTTCTTCTCTTTGCTTCTGTGTTTCCAGCAGCAGAATCTTCTTGTATTTATGTCACGTGCTTCGGAAGACAGAAAAGGTTTCCTTTCCGCAGGTACGAGGTACGGTTTCCTAACATCCGACAACCTTTATTAATTAATTGACAGAGCATTAAAATATACCTGATATGATCATTGGTTAGATTAAATAAAGATAAAGATAAAGAAATTCAAACAGTTGTTTATGACTATTGATGAGTTCAAGTGAACGGTAGGTCATCAACATTCGTGGCTAGACATCGGTGTGTCCTGACCGGTGAATCAGATGATTAGCATCAGTTTGTTATTTGATCGGTGACTCATTTGCATCGGTGTATCATTCGACCATCATCGGTGAGTCAGATTGATCAGCATCGGTGAGTCAGATTGATCAGCATCAGTGAGTCAGATTGATCAGCATCGGTGAGTCAGATTGATCAGCATCAGTGAGTCAGATTGATCAGCATCGGTGACTCAGATTGATCAGCATCGGTGAGTCAGATTGATCAGCATCGGTGACTCAGATTGATCTGCATCAGTGAGTCAGATTGATCAGCATCGGTGACTCAGATTGATCAGCATCAGTGAGTCAGATTGATCAGCATCGGTGACTCAGATTGATCAGCATCGGTGACTCAGATTGATTAGCATCGGTGAGTCATATTGATCAGCATCGGTGACTCAGATTGATCAGCATCGGTGAGTCAGATTGATCAGCATCGGTGAGACCGTTTTCTTGATATTGGATCGATGCGACCGTTGTCTTGATATTGGATCGGTGCGACCGTTGTCTTGATATTGGATCGGTGCGACCGTTGTCTTGATATTGGATCGGTGCGACCGTTGTCTTGATATTGGATCGGTGCGACCGTTATCTTGATATTGGATCGGTGCGACCGTTGTCTGTTTGATCCATAAGACTTCCAAAATACTTGTAAATCAATAAAAACATAGATAAAAACATGATAGCAGATTCACTAATAGATTGTGATTAAGTTTATGAGAAATCCAACTGGATTAAATAATAGCGATTTGTGATTATTAAAACAACAATCATAGGAATGAATTCAGCAATCTTCCAGAGGACTCAACAATATCCCCCTTTTTGATAATCACAAATCAAAAAAACTCAATAATAAAAACATAATAAGATATAAATCTCCCCCTGAAAATAAATCTCCCTCATAGATATTAATCTCCCCCTTAGAGATTTATCTCCCCCTTAGAGATTGATCTCCCCCATATATATACATCCTTCTCCCCCATATATATACATCTTTCTCCCCCATATATATACATCCTTATCCCCCTTTATGATAATCAAAAAGGAGGGAAAACATACAAATAAGAGAGTAAAAAAGAAGGCAGCATAGAGAAGAGAGAGAGAGAGAAAAAATATTTTATAAAGTACAGAAGATTATAACCAACACATAGTTCACCCGATCAAAAAAAATACACAACTATTTCTGGGGATACAAAGGGGATTTGCCTTTGTCTTTGGGATCAAGAGAGGGTAAGTTGGAAGACTTGGAGGCATGTTGTGCTGGGAGAATCTGAAGAGGTGGTAGGACAATTCTGGCAGGTGTAGGAGAAGGTGCTACGGAGGTTTGTTGTTGAGTATCAGTAGTAGCTGGTTGAGAAGATGTCTGAGGAACTGGCCATAGTTGAGAGAGTGCATGAGCAACAGAGAGCTGATTTGGAGCTACATCAGAGGCAGGGAGAGGGTCAGCAGTAGGAAGCACAATGGCAGTGGCTTGGGCATTCAGATAAGGCTTCAAAAGATTTATGAAATTCTGAATAACTTCTGCACCATACTGCATAGCCTTTTCGAAATCATCTTTGTTCTCCATGAATTATGCCAAAGTAGGAGTAAAGTCTTGCAACTGACGAACTTGAGCCTTGAAATCTTGAGTGACTGGAGGTAGTATTAGATTCTCTGCCAACACTTTGAAATTTGCAGCCATCTCATGCTTTGTATAAATCTTTGAAAAGTAATGATCAACCTTTTCCTTGATCTCTTTCAGAGCCTGTTTGGCATCTGCTGAATATACGGTTGCCATTTCATGACTGTGATCACAGTGCTCCTTCATTTTCTTTAAATAATCCAGATCAAGAACCTGTCTAACAGCTGCTAACTCATCATGTACAACTTCCCTTAGAGCCTCGAGCTCATAGGTAGTGATTTTGGTTACTTTGGCAGTACTGGCTTTGCTAACTATTTGAGTTATCTCAGCTTTCAATCTTCTCAAATCAGACTTGTTGAGATGTTCAATTAAATTCCTTAACACTTCCATCATACCAGAGATGGTTGATCGAAATTCTCTTGATAAAGATACTAAGCCAGTGTGGAGATCCTTCATAGTCTGGTTCATAGAGGCTATGTGCCTGCCAATAAGCTCACCAGTATTGGCCAGGTCTGGCTTCACATCATTCGATACTCTTTGTGAGAAAGCTTCCAACGATGCTTCAGAAACTTGCAGAGACACTTGAGTAAGGGCATTGGAAATTTCTTCTCTGACTGTATCTCTCACAGAATCCAGCAATTCAGTCTTAAACTTATCAAAATCAGCTTGAGAGATTGTAGAACCAGGCAGATGAACATCTGTAGAATCAACAACAGGAGCAGATCTTGCTTCACTTGGGAGGCTCTTCTTCATAACTGTAGTAGATTCTGACATTTCCTCTTCTTCTTCAGAATAGTCTAAGCCCAAAATAGTAAAACCTGGGTAGTCATCCCAAACAGCATCACACAAGGTATATTTCGGTTTCTCATAACTTGTTGTTCCACTGATTTCTGGTGATTCTCTCTTGCCAGTGGCATCTGTTCCTGGTACTGTTTGATGTGTTTCTGTTGGAGGTACAACAAGACCATCTATAGGTCGGTTAACACCATCATCACCATCACCAAAACTTTGTTGTGGTTCTATTGAAGGTTCATCCAGACCATCTACAGGTCGGTTAACACCATCATCATCACTATCACCATCATCATCATCACCATCATCATCATCACCATTATCATCATCACCATTATTATCATCACCATTATTACTCTTCTCAGAGTCTTCACTGGTAGAAACTTCAGTGTCAGTATCTTCTTCATCACCAAGAATTGGTTCAGATTCAGGTAAGGCCAAAGGTGGACTAGCAGGTCCAAAATCTATTCTTTTCTTTGGACTCACTGTATCAGGATCACTCCTATCATCAGGAGGCGACACAATTCCATCTTCTGTCTCAGCTTCTTCCATTCTTTGACCTTCAGTAGCTTCATTTCATTCATCCTCTTCCTCATCATCAGAATAAACTGGTTCCTCATTTGCTTTCAAACCAGGGTCTCTCAAACCCTTAGGCCTCTTTCCATGATTTGTGGGATTGTAGGCTTCATACAGCTTGTCTTCATCAGCAACCCAACACTTCTTCCATGGATTCCAATTGATTTTCATCCTCTTGAAGATCTCTTTGTTGAGACATAAAGGATGATCTGTTTCAGCTACTTCATCATCTTCATCAACACATTCTAGATTCTTGAGCATGGTAGAGATCATCTTGGAGTAAAATAAGGCAGTGGCTTTCTTGGACGGTTTTATCATTCCTGCTATGTGCACCATCACATATCTACACAAATTGATCTTCTCATGGGTTTTCAGAAGAAACAACAGGAAAACATCCTTGTACTTTACAGCAGTAAAATCTCCTCTCCTAGGGCAAAGTTGGTGCTGAATAAACTTGAAAAGAAGTCTGCATTCACCATCCAACTCTGAGGATGTGATTCTCCTCGACTCTTTGTTTCCAGTCTAAAGCTCTAGAGCTAATTCATAAGATAAGTAATCAGTGATTGGAGGAATATTCCCAGCATAATCCTCATACCGACCCTCATGGGGTACATTTAAGCATTCTGCCCACTGTTTAGATGAAAAAGGATATTTTCTTTCCTTTTACTTCAGACGACATCTGGGCAGCCTCCACACCATCTAGAGTGATTTTTAGATTCATATAAAACTCATGTACTAGCTTCGAGTAGTCTACTCATGAGTTGTCTGAAAACTAGTTTGTCCATCCTTGCGATTCAAGAACTTGCAGCAACAGTGACTTACTTGATAAAAGCCAGGAGGAACTGACTTCTCTTTCTACAGCAACAATCCGAATTTCCAGGTTCGGATTTATTGATCGTTGAGAGGTACTACTCGACTCACCTCGAGCACGCTTTGGAGGTACAGGACTGTCTGATCCTTTGCTCGGTCTCTTTTTCTTAGCCATTCGAAGATTTTGGGGAAAGCAGGAGTTTGAAGGTCCGAGGTAGAGGAGAAGAGAAGTTGAAGGGTTCGGCGGGAAATGAAAGGTCAAAGGTTTAGGGAAGAGAAATAGCCGTGTATAATTTATTTTATCATTTAGGGTTCCCATAAAAAGGATAAAAGAAATTAATTAATTAATTACGACATAATAAAAAGTAATACAGAGAATCGGTTTGATAGACCGGTGTGACAGATGGGTTTCACTAATCGGTTTCACAGATCAGTTTCACAGATCGGTTTCACATATCAGTTTCACATATCAGTTTCACAGATCAGTTTCACAGATCAGTTTCACAGATCCGTTTCACAGATCAGTTTCACAAATCAGTTTCACATATCAGTTTCACAAATCGGTTTCACAGATCAGTTTCACAGATCAATCATACACAACTCTTGTTTAATAAACTTCATTCTTTCAGAGCATAAAGGCTTTGTAAAAATATCAGCTAATTGATGTTCAGAGTTAATAAATTTTAGAGAGATATAACCTTTCTGATAATGATCTCTTAGAAAATGATGTCTGACATCAATGTGCTTAGTCCTAGAGTGAGACACAGGGTTCTTAGATATTTTAATTGCACTAGTATTGTCACAGTTAATTGAAACATGTTTAAAATCAAATCCATAGTCCAATAAAGTGTGTTTCATCCACAGAATCTGTGCATAGAAACTACCAGCAGCGATGTATTCTACTTCAGTAGTAGATAATGCAACTGAGTTCTGTTTCTTACTACACCATGATACTAGCGATTTTCTAAGTAAGTGACATGTTCCAGATGTGCTTTTCCTATCTAACTTGCATCCAGCAAAGTCAGAATCTGAATAACTAGTTAGGTCAAAAGATTGTCCTTTTGGATAAAACAAACCTAAATTTACAGTATACTTAAGATATTTAAAAATACTTTTAACAGCCAGTAAGTGTGACTCTTTAGGATTAGCTTGAAATCTAGCACACATACACACACTAAACATAATATCTGGTCGACTAGCAGTAAGATAAAGTAAGCTCCCAATCATACCTCTGTAATTGGTTTGATCAACTGGATTCCCAGTTTCATCAACATCCAATTTGCAGGTAGTACTCATGGGTATATCACTTTCCTTAATACTATCCAAACCAAAACGTTTTAACAAATCCTTAGTATATTTACTTTCATTTAAAATAATTCCATCTTTATTTTCAAAGATTTGAAATCCAAGAAAGTACATAAGCTCTTCCATTAATCTCATTTCAAACTCATTTTGCATAACCTTTGAAAAATCAGTACATAAAGAATTTTTAGAAGATCTAAAAATAATATCATCAACATAGATTTGTACTATTAAAACATCTTTTGAAAACCTTTTTATAAATAGATTGGGTTCAACTATTCCTTTTGTAAATCCTTTTGAAATGATAAAGTTTGAAAGTCTTTCATACCAAGCTCTTGGAGCTTGTTTTAAACCATATAAGGCTTTAGAAGGTTTAAAAACATGATTTTGAAAATGAGGATTTGTGAAACCAAGTGGTTGTTCTACAAAAACATATTCAACAATAAAACCATTTAAAAAAGAACTTTTCACATCCATTTGATATAACTTGAAATTCAGATGTGATGCATAAGCAAGTAAGATCCTAATTGCCTCTAATCTAGCTACAGGTGCAAAGGTTTCCTCATAGTCAATTCCTTATTCTTGATTGTAACCTTGTGCAACTATCCTATCTTTGTTTCTAATGATGTTTCCAGATTCATCTACTTTGTTTCTAAACACCCATTTTGTGCCTATGATTATAGTGTCCTTAGGTCTTTCTACTAATTTCCAGACTTTGTTTCTTTCAAATTGATTTAGTTCTTCTTGCATAGCTATTACCCAAAATTCATCATTGATGGCATCATTGATATTCTTAGGTTCTAGCTGTGATAAGAAGGCTTGATGTTCAACCTGATTTCTAAGAGAAGCTCTAGTCTGTGTCCCTCTATCAAGATCTCCAACAACAGCATCTAAGGGATGATTCCTCAGAATCCTAGTTGATCTAGAAAAGGTAGGACTCGAGATTTCAGGTTCATCTACAGGTTGAGGTTCAACAGAAGCAGGGTCTAGAGAATTTCCAGAGCTGGATGTTTTAACTTCAGGTCCACTATTTTTATCATTAAGGTTCAAACCAGAGAGATCATCTTCAAGATTTTCAAGAGAGGTCTTAGGTTCATATGGATCAGTTTCATAAAATTTGATATGAACAGATTCTTCCACACATTTGGTTCTTTTATTGAAAACTCTATAGGCTTTACTAGAAGTAGAGTAACCTAGGAAAATTACTTCATCATTCTTGGATGCAAACTTGTCAAGATTATCTTTAGTATTAAGAATAAATACTTTGCAACCAAAAACTTTGAAGTAGTTAACTTTAGGTTTCCTATGGTTCCATAACTCATAAGGGGTCCTCTAAAGAACAGGTCTAATCAAGACTCTATTAATAACATATCAAGAGGTATTGACAGCTTCAGCCTAAAAATAAATAGGTAGGTCATACTCATTGAGCATAGTCCTAGAAATTTTTTGCAGGTTTTTATTCCTTCTTTCTACTACACCATTCTGTTGAGGTGTCCTAGGGACAGAGAAATTGTGACTATAGCCACTGTGTGAGCAGTAAGATTCAAACTCATGATTTTCAAACTCACGGCCATGATCACTTCTCAGGGTCTTAATATTAAGTCCACTAAGTTTCTCTACAGACTTGGAATATTTAACAAAGTGAGAACAAGCTTCACTTTTGTGAGCTAGAAAATATACCCAAGTATATCTAGAAAAGTCATCTACAAGAACATATACATAGTGCTTCCCATTTAAACTAGAAACTCTAGAAGGTCCAAATAAATCCATGTGAACCAACTCAAGAGGTTTAGAAGTTGGCACTTCTTTCTTTGATTTGAAAGAAACTTTATGTTGCTTTCCCTTTTGACAGGGATTACAAATTTTGCCTGCTGGAAATTCAAGTTTGGGTAGGTCTCTTACTAAGTTATTACTAGCAAGTTTTCTAAGTGAATGCACATTGCAGTGTCCTAATCTTCTGTGCCAAAGCCAAGACTCTTTTTGAAAAGCATTTAAACAAGTACTGTTTTGTTTAGCTAAGGAATTTAAGTCGACAGCATAAACGTTTTCATTTATTAAAGCAGAAAACACTAAAGCATTTTTAGAATTAAAAACATTGCAAGAATCATGTTCAAATTTAACATAAAAACCATCATCACATAACTGAGAGATACCTAATAAATTGTATTTAAGTCCGTCAACAAATAAAACTTTAGAAATCAATACTGAGTTAGTGTTACCAATCTGGCCTAACCCGATGATTTTCCCTTTAGAATTGTCACCAAAGGTAACAAAACCTCCATCAACTCTGACTAAGCTTTTAAAGCATGAAAAGTCTCCTGACATATGTCTTGAACATCCACAGTCCAAGTACCAGGTCTTTCTACAGGAGCTCTTTAAGCAGGTTTCCTACAAAACAGATTTAAACAGGAAATGATTTTGGTACCCAGATTTTCTTGGGTCCAGACAGGTTAGCCAATAATACTTTAGGTACCCGTATTTGTCTAATGGGTCTTATATAATTTGTAGAATCACCATACATTGAAAGATAAACCTTATTAGATCCATAACTATGAATATAACTGGTTGAGGCGTATGAAGTTCCAGAGCTAGTTACATTCTGTCCAGATTTAGGAATAAATCTATTCTTGGTCAACTGTCTCTGTCCAGGTTTGTAACCTATTCCAATAGTGTATTTTGGTGCAACTTGTTTTCCTAGAATTTGAGTTAGAGTTTCCTTACCATTGGTAAATTTCTCTAAATCCTTTCTGAGTTTCTAATTAGAAAATTTCAATTCAGTGTTCTCCTTTAACAGTTGAGCATTTTTCTCTTTTTCAATAGTGAGTTCAGTTTTAACTGTAGTCGTGAGAGCATGTTGTTTCTTTAATGATTTGTATTTATCCTTAAGTTCATTTCATGTTTCTTCTAACATATCACAATATTCAAACAATTCAGATTTGGACATGTTATCACATTCAGAATCATCTCCAGAATAATATGAATTAGAAGCAGGAGTTTCTGAAGTTACCTCAGAAGTGTTTGTCATAAAACACATGTTTGCTTTATTTTTGTGTTCTGTTTCAGAAACTTCAGATTCACTAGGACTGTCCTCAGAAGCACTCCAAGTAGCCTTCATAGCCTTTTTAAACTTATTGTCCTTATATTCATACTTCTTCCTGTATTTCAGCTTTGGACAGTCAGCTTTTATGTGTCCTTTCCTTTTACACTCATAACAGACAACTTCATCTGATTTATCAGATTTCTTCCAGTCCTTTTTCCAATGTCCCTTGTTACCATACTTACCTTTGTAGTTTGACTTTCTGAAAAACTTCTTCTTCCTATAAAACTTTTTAAATCTTATGGAAATGTGAGCCATCTCATCATCACTGTCAGAGTCACTCTCACTGTCTTCACAGCTTGAGCTTTCGTTTATAGCTTGAAGTGTTTCCTTATCCTTGTTCTTTGAGTTTGTAGTTTTGAAGGCAACAGACTTTCTTCTAGGTTCATCGTCTTCTTCTTTATTCACCTTGAGTTCCTCTTCATACATCATCAGTTTTCCAATTAGTTCTTTGACTGGCAGTTCTCCAATCTCACACGATTCTGTAATGGAGACAGAGGTTCCTCTCCATCTTTCAGGTAGACATCTCAAAATTCTCATGATTTGTTCCTTTGCTGGAACATCCTTTCCCAGAGAGGTCATTGTGTTGACAATTTCATTGAACCTGAGATACATATCAGAAATGGGTTCATCAAGCTTCATTTTAAAATTATCATACTTAATATTATAGGTATTCAATCTCATCTCCTTAACATTTGTTGTTCCTTCATGAGAAATAGCTAAGGTATCCCAAATTTCATATGCAGTTTTACAAGCAGAAATTCTATTAAATTCTTCATCTCCTAGAGCACAGTACAGGGCATTCATAGCTTTACAATTATTATTGTAAGAAATCTTTGTAGGTTCATACCAAATAGATCTAGCAGTAATAGGAATTTTATATTCAGATTCAATAGCAGTCCAAATATCAAAACCTATGCTTTCAAGATGAATTTTCATTTTGAGTTTCCACTGAGCATAGTTGTTTCCATTGAAAAAAGGTGGCCGGTTAGTAGCAGCACCCTCAAGTCTATTATCCATGATATCACAAAAAGAATTTTAAAGAGATAAAAATTTAGAAATAACAGAAATTTTAAGAACTTTAAAATACAACTAAAATCACAGTTGAAAAGCAGAGTACTTTAGAAAATATTTTCTACCCTTTGATACAAAATGTTGGTCGGAGTGGATACTCAAGAGGGGGGGTGAATTGAGATCCAATTAAAATTTCTGTTGAAAACAATTTCTATTAAAATCCCCAATTTCAAAAACAAATTAAACTGTAGTGAATTTATACAGATTATAAAGGTTCAATTAGTTTCTCAAAGATTGATTAGTTCTCAGTTAACTTAATCTTATGATTAATTTAACTTTTGAAACTAACTTACTGGTTTACAATAAATATAAACACTTTCGAGTTTAACTATCAAAGTAGCTTTGAAAATAAATTATATTTCAAAGTAATAGCAGCGGAATATGAAATAAATATATATAGTATGGATATAAACTTTAACTAAAAACACAGAGGAGTTAACCAAGAGGTTTAGTCTCAAGCCGAGACTTAGTCCTCTCAAAAGTTTATAAAGATGATCCACACCCTGGATCGGGGTTCAACAGTTTACAACTGTCCAGGTCCAAGACCTCTACCACTGTTATTCGTGGGAAACAAAACAACAGCAACCAGCTGTCCAGGTCACACACGACCTCTACCACTATCCACAGTGGACAATGAAGTATAAAAAAGGTTTGCTGAGGATTTACAGATCCTCCAGTTAGAGTACAGGAGTCAGTGTGTGTGTTTAATATAGAAGATAACACACACTGCTCAAAATGTAGAATAAATGAATCATAGAGCAGAGAAGTAGAGTTTAGAAATGGCTCTGATGATTTCAGTGTAGCTCTAGACTCTTTTAGATTTTATCAGAAGTAATTCTGAGTCCTCTTCTCGTTTTTTGTTTGACAAGCAGAGTGTCGTATGCTTCAGGTTCATAAGCAGTGAGATGTAGTCGATGAAGTTCTTCAATGTTCTTTTGTATGCACATAACTCTTCTTGAGTAGGCTTGATTGTGTATGAGGTTCTGTGTAATATCTTGATATGTATCTTCTATTCTTCTTCTTCTGTTTGCTTCTATTTGCTTCTTCTTCTGTTTTCTTCTCTTTGCTTCTGTGTTTCCAGCAGCAGAATCTTCTTGTATTTATGTCACGTGCTTCGGAAGACAGAAAAGGTTTCCTTTCCGCAGGTATGAGGTACGGTTTCCTGAAATCCGACAACCTTTATTAATTAATTGACAGGGCATTAAAATATACCTGATATGACCGTTGGTTAGATTAAATAAAGATAAAGATAAAGAAATTCAAACAGTTGTTTATGACTGTCGATGAGTTCAAGTGAACGGTAGGTCATCAGCATCGGTGGCTAGACATCGGTGTGTCCTGACCGGTGACTCAGATGATTAGCATTAGTGTCTTATTTGATTGGTGACTCATTTGCATCGGTGTATCATTCAACCAGCATCGGTGATTCATATTGATCAGCATCGGTGAGTCAGATTGATCAGCATCGGTGAGTCAGATTGATCAGCATCGGTGAGTCAGATTGATCAGCATCGGTGACTCAGATTGATCAGCATCGGTGAGTTAGATTGATCAGCATCGGTGGCTCAGATTGATCAGCATCGGTGAGTCAGATTGATCAGCATCGGTGACTCAGATTGATCAGCATCGGTGAGTCAGATTGATCAGCATCGGTGAATCAGATTGATCAGCATCGGTGACTTAGATTGATCAGCATCGGTGAGTCATATTGATCAGAATCGGTGACTCAGATTGATCAGCATCGGTGAGTCAGATTGATCAGAATCGGTGAGACCGTTGTCTTGATATTGGATCGGTGTGACCGTTGTCTTGATATTGGATCGGTGCGACCGTTGTCTTGATATTGGATCGTTGCGACCGTTGTCTTGATATTGGATCGGTGCGACCGTTGTCTTGATATTGGATCGGTGCGACCGTTATCTTGATATTGGATCGGTGCGACCGTTGTCTGTTTGATCCATAAGACTTCCAAAATACTTGTAAATCAATAAAAACATAGATAAAAACATGATAGCAGATTCACTAATAGATTGTGATTAAGTTTATGAGAAATCCAACTGGATTAAATAATAGCGATTTGTGATTATTAAAACAACAATCATAGGAATGAATTCAGCAATCTTCCAGAGGACTCAACAATCTCCCCCTTTTTGATAATCACAAATCAAAAAAAATCAATAATAAAAACATAATAAGATATAAATCTCCCCCTGAAAATAAATCTCCCTCATAGATATTAATCTCCCCCTTAGAGATTTATCTCCCCCTTAGAGATTGATCTCCCCCATATATATACATCCTTCTCCCCCATATATATACATCTTTCTCCCCCATATATATACATCCTTTTCCCCCTTTATGATAATCAAAAAGGAGGGAAAACATACAAATAAGAGAGTAAAAAAGAAGGCAGCATAGAGAATAGAGAGAGAAAAAAAAATATTTTATAAAGTACAGAAGATTATAACCAACACATAGTTCACCCGATCAAAAAAATACACAACTATTTCTGGGGATACAAAGGGGATTTGCCTTTGTATTTGGGATCAATAGAGGGTAAGTAGGAAGACTTGGAGGCATGATGTGCTGGGCGAATCTGAAGAGGTGGTAGGACAATTCTGGCAGGTGTAGGAGAAGGTGCTATGGAGGTTTGTTGTTGAGTATCAGCAGTAGTTGGTTGAGAAGATGTCTGAGGAACTGGCCATAGTTGAGAGAGTGCCTGAGCAACAGAGAGCTGATTTGGAGCTACATCATAGGAAGGGAGAGGGTCAGCAGTAGGAAGCACAATGGAAGTGGCTTGGGCATTCAGATAAGGCTTAAAAAGATTTATGAAATTCTGAATAACTTTTGCACCATACTGCATAGCCTTTTCGAAATCATCTTTGTTCTCCATGAATTGTTCCAAAGTAGGAGTAAAGTCTTGCAACTGATGAACTTGAGCCTTGAAATCTTGAGTGACTGGAGGTAGTTTTTGATTCTCTGCCAACACTTTGAAATTTGCAGCCATCTCATGCTTTGTATAAATCTTTGAAAAGTAATGATCAACCTTTTCCTTGATCTCTTTCAGAGCCTGTTTGGCATCTGCTGAATATACGGTTGCCATTTCATGACTGTGATCACAGTTCTCCTTAATTTTCTTTAAAGAATCCAGATCAAGAACCTGTCTAACAGCTGCTAACTCATCATGTACAACTTCCCTTAGAGCCTCGAGCTCATAGGTAGTGATTTTGGTTACTTTGGCAGTACTGGCTTTGCTAACTATTTGAGTTATCTCAGCTTTCAGTCTTCTCAAATCAGACTTGTTGATATGTTCAATTAAATTCCTTAACACTTCCATCATACCAGAGATGGTTGATCAAAATTCGCTTGATAAAGATACTAAGCCAGTGTGGAGATCCTTCATAGTCTGGTTCATAGAGGTTATGTGCCTGCCAATAAGCTCACCAGTATTGGCCAGGTCTGGCTTCACATCATTCGATACTCTTTGTGAGAAAGCTTCCAACGATGCTTCAGAAACTTGCAGAGACACTTGAGTAAGGGCATTGGAAATTTCTTCTCTGACTGTATCTCTCACAGCAGCCAGCAATTCAATCTTAAACTTATCAAAATCAGCTTGAGAGATTGTAGAACCAGGAAGCTGAACATCTGTAGAATCAACAACAGGAGCAGATCTTGCTTCACTTAGGAGGCTCTTCTTCATAACTGCAGTAGATTCTGACATTTCCTCTTCTTCTTCAGAATAGTCTAAGCCCAAAATAGCAAAACCAGGGTAATCATCCCAAACAGCAGCACACAAGGTATATTTCGGTTTCTCATAACTTGTTGTTCCACTGATTTTTGGTGATTCTCTCTTGCCAGTGGCATCTGTTCCTGGTACTGTTTGATGTGTTTCCGTTGGAGGTACAACAAGACCATCTATAGGTCGGTTAACACCATCATCACCATCACCAACACTTTGTTGTGGTTCTATTGAAGGTTCAGCCAGACCATCTACAGGTCGGTTAACACCATCATCATCACTATCACCATCATCATCATCACCATCATCATCATCACCATTATCATCATCACCATTATTATCATCACCATTATTACTCTTCTCAGAGTCTTCAATGGTAGAAACATCAGTGTCAGTATCTTCTTCATCACCAAGAATTGGTTCAGATTCAGGTAAGGCCAAAGGTGGACTAGCAGGTCCAAAATCTATTCTTTTCTTTGGACTCACTGTATCAGGATCACTCCTATCATCAGGAGGCGACACACTTCCATCTTATGTCTCAGCTTCTTCCATTCTTTGACCTTCGGTAGATTCATTTCATTCATCCTCTTCCTCATCATCAGAATAAACTGGTTCCTCATTTGCTTTCAAACCAGGGTCTCTCAAACCCTTAGGCCTCTTTCCATGATTTGTGGGATTGTAGGCTTCATACAGCTTGTCTTCATCAGCAACCCAACACTTCTTCCATGGATTCCAATTTATTTTCATCCTCTTGCTGATATCTTTGTTGATACAGAAAGGATGATCTGTTTCAGATACTTCATTATCTTCATCAACACATTCTAGATTCTTGAGCATGGTAGAGATCATCTTGGAGTAAAATAAGGCAATGGATTTCTTGGACGGTTTTATCATTCCTGCTATGTGCACCATCACATATCTACACAAATTGATCTTATCATGGGTTTTCAGAAGAAACAACATGAAAACATCCTGGTACTTTACAGCAGCAAAATCTCCTCTCCTAGGGCAAAGTTGGTGCTGAATAAACTTGAAAAGAAGTCTGCATTCACCATCCAACTCTGAGGATGTGATTCTCCTCGACTCTTTGTTTCCAGTCTGAAGCTCTAGAGCTAATTCATAAGAGAAGTAATCAGTGATTGGAGGAATATTCCTAGCATAATCCTCATACCGACCCTCATGGGGTACATTTAAGCATTCTGCCCACTGTTTAGATGAAAAAGGATATTTTCTTTCCTTTTACTTCAGATGACATCTGGGCAGCCTCCACACCATCTAGAGTGATTTTTAGATTCATATAAAACTCATGTACCAGCTTCGGGTAGTCTACTCGTGAGTTGTCTGAAAACTAGTTTGTCCATCCTTGCGATTCAAGAACTTGCAGCAACAGTGACTTACTTGATAAAAGCCAGGCAGAACTGACTTCTCTTTCTACAGGAACAATCCGAGTTTCCAGGTTCGGATTTATTGATCGTTGAGAGGTACTACTCGACTCACCTCGAGCACGCTTTGGAGGTACAGGACTGTCTGATCCTTTGCTCGGTCTCTTTTGCTTAGCCATTCGAAGATTTTGGGGAAAGCAGGAGTTCGAAGGTCTGAGGTAGAGGAGAAGAGAAGTTGAAGGGTTCGGCGGGAAATGAAAGGTCAAAGGTTTAGGGAAGAGAAATAGTCGCGTATCATTTATTTTATCATTTAGGGTTCCCATAAAAAGGATAAAAGAAATTAATTAATTAATTACGAAATAATAAAAAGTAATACAGAGAATCGGTTTGGCAAACCGGTGTGACAGATGGGTTTCACTGATCGGTTTCACATATCAGTTTCACTGATCGGTTTCACAGATCAGTTTCACAGATCAGTTTCACAGATCGGTTTCACAGATCAGTTTCACAGATCAGTTTCACAGATCGGTTTCACAGATCGGTTTCACAGATCAGTTTCACAAATCGGTTTCACAGATCAGTTTCACAGATCAATCATACACAACTCTTGTTTAATAAACTTCATTCTTTCAGAGCATAAAGGCTTTGTAAAAATATCAGCTAATTGATGTTCAGAGTTAATAAATTTTAGAGATATATCACCTTTCTGATAATGATCTCTTAGAAAATGATGTCTGACATCAATGTGCTTAGTCCTAGAGTGAGACACAGGGTTCTTAGATATGTTAATTGCACTAGTATTGTCACAGTTAATTGAAACATGTTTAAAATCAAATCCATAGTCCAATAAAGTGTGTTTCATCCACAGAATCTGTGCACAGAAACTACCAGCAGCGATGTATTCTGCTTCAGCAGTAGATAATGCAACTGAGTTCTGTTTCTTACTACACCATGATACTAGCGATTTTCCAAGTAAGTGACATGTTCCAGATGTACTTTTCCTATCTAACTTGCATCCAGCAAAGTCAGAATCTGAATAACTAGTTAGGTCAAAAGATTGTCCTTTTGGATAAAACAAACCTAAATTTACAGTATACTTAAGATATTTAAAAATCCTTTTAATAGCCAGTAAGTGTGACTCTTTAGGATTAGCTTGAAATCTAGCACACATACACACACTAAACATAATATCTGGTCGACTAGCAGTAAGATAAAGTAAGCTCCCAATCATACCTCTGTAATTGGTTTGATCAACTGGATTCCCAGTTTCATCAACATCCAATTTGCAGGTAGTACTCATGGGTATATCACTTTCCTTAATATTATCCAAACCAAAACGTTTTAACAAATCCTTAGTATATTTACTTTGATTTAGAATAATTCCATCTTTAGTTTGAAAGATTTGAAATCCAAGAAAGAACATAAGCTCTCCCATTAAGCTCATTTCAAACTCATTTTGCATAACCTTTGAAAAATCAGTACATAAAGAATTTTTAGAAGATCCAAAAATGATATCATCAACATAGATTTGTACTATTAAAACATCTTTTGAAAACCTTTTTATAAATAGAGTGGGATCAGCTATTCCTTTTGTAAATCCTTTTGAAATGAGAAAGTTTGAAAGTCTTTCATGCCAAGCTCTTGGAGCTTGTTTTAAACCATATAAGGCTTTAGAAAGTTTAAAAACATGATTTTGAAAATGAGGATTTGTGAAACCAAGTGGTTGTTCTACAAAAACATATTCAACAATAAAACCATTTAAAAAAGCACTTTTCACATCCATTTGATATAACTTGAAATTCAGATGTGATGCATAAGCAAGTAAGATCCTAATTGCCTCTAATCTAGCTACAGGTGCAAAGGTTTCCTCATAGTCAATTCCTTATTCTTGATTGTAACCTTGTGCAACTATCCAAGCTTTGTTTCTAATGATGTTTCCAGATTCATCTACTTTGTTTCTAAACACCCATTTTGTGCCTATGATTATAGTGTCCTTAGGTCTTTCTACTAATTTCCAGACTTTGTTTCTTTCAAATTGATTTAGTTCTTCTTGCATAGCTATTACCCAAAATTCATAATTGATGGCATCATTGATATTCTTTGGTTCTAGCTGTGATAAGAAGGCTTGATGTTCAACCTGATTTCTAAGAGAAGCTCTAGTCTGTGTCCCTCTATAAAGATCTCCAACAACAGCATCTAAGGGATGATTCCTCAGAATCCTATTTGATCTAGAAAAGGTAGGACTCGAGATTTCAGGTTCATCTACAGGTTGAGGATCAACAGAAGCAGGGTCTAGAGAATTTCCAGAGCTGGATGTTTTAACTTCAGGTCCACTGTTTTTATCATTAAGGTTCAAACCAGAGAGATCATCTTCAAGATTTTCAAGAGAGGTCTTAGGTTCATGTGGATCAGTTTCATAAAATTTGATATGAACATATTCTTCCACACATTTGGTTATTTTATTGAAAACTCTATAGGCTTTACTAGAAGTAGAGTAACCTAGGAAAATTCCTTCATCATTCTTGGATGCAAACTTGTCAAGATTATCTTTAGTATTAAGAATAAATACTTTTCAACCAAAAACTTTTAAGTAGTTAACTTTAGGTTTCCTATGGTTCCATAACTCATAAGGGTTCCTCTTAAGAACAGGTCTAATCAAGACTCTATTAATAACATAGCAAGCGGTATTGACAACTTCAGCCCAAAAATAAATAGGTAGGTCATACTCATTGAGCATAGTCCTAGAAATTTCTTGCAGGGTTCTATTCCTTCTTTCTACTACACCATTCTGTTGAGGTGTCCTAGGGGCAGAGAAATTGTGACTATAGCCATTGTGTGAGCAGTAAGATTCAAACTCATGATTTTCAAACTCACGGCCATGATCACTTCTCAGGGTCTTAATCTTAAGTCCACTAAGGTTCTCTAGAGACTTGGAATATTTAACAAAGTGAGAACAAGCTTCACTTTTGTGAGCTAGAAAATATACCCAAGTATATCTAGAAAAGTCATCTACAAGAACATATACATAGTGATTCCCATTTAAACTAGAAACTCTAGAAGGTCCAAATAAATCCATGTGAACCAACTCAAGAGGCTTAGAAGTTGACACTTCTTTCTTTGATTTGAAAGAAAATTTATGTTGCTTTCCCTTTTGACAGGGATTACAAATTTTGTCTGCTGGAAATTCAAGTTTGGGTAGGTCTCTTACTAAGTTCTTACTAGAAATTTTTCTAAGTGAATTCACATTGCAGTGTCCTAATCTTCTGTGCCAAAGCCAAGACTCTTTTTGAAAAGCATTTAAACAAGTACTGTTTTGTTTAGCTAAGGAATTTAAGTCGACAGCATAAACGTTTTCATTTCTTAAAGCAGAAAACACTAAAGCATTTTTAGAATTAAAAACATTGCAAGAATCATGGTCAAATTTAACATAAAAACCATCATCACATAACTGAGAGATACTTAATAAATTGTATTTAAGGCCGTCAACAAATAAAACTTTAGAAATCAATACTGAGTTAGTGTTACCAATCTGGCATAACCCGATGATTTTCCCTTTAGAATTGTCACCAAAGGTAACAAAACCTCCATCAACTCTGACTAAGCTTTTAAAGCATGAAAATTCTCCTGACATATGTCTTGAACATCCACTGTCCAAGTACCAGGTCTTTCTACAGGAGCTCTTTAAGCAGGTTTCCTACAAAACAGATTTAAACAGGAAATGATTTTGGTACCCATATTTTCTTGGGTCCAGACAGGTTAGCCAATAATACTTTAGGTACCCATATTTGTCTAATGGGTCTTATATAATTTGTAGAATCACCATACATTGAAAGATAAACCTTATTAGATCCATAACTATGAATATAACTGGTTGAGGCGTATGAAGTTCCAGAGCTAGTTACATTCTGTCCAGATTTAGGAATAAATCTATTCTTGGTCAACTGTCTCTGTCCAGGTTTGTAACCTATTCCAATAGTGTATATTGGTGAAACTTGTTTTCCTAGAATTTGAGTTATAGTTTCCTTACCATTGGTAAATTTCTCTAAATCCTTTCTGAGTTGCTCATTAGAAAATTTCCATTCAGTGTTCTCCTTTAACAGTTGAGCATTTTTCTCTTTTTCAATAGTGAGTTCAGTTTTAACTGTAGTGGTGAGAGCATGTTGTTTCTTTAATGATTTGTATTTATCCTTAAGTTCATTTCATGTTTCTTCTAACATATCACAATATTCAAACAATTCAGATTTGGACATGTTATCACATTCAGAATCATCTCCAGAATAATATGAATTAGAAGAAGGAGTTTCTAAAGTTACCTCAGAAGTGTTTGTCATAAAACACATGTTTGCTTTATTTGTGTGTTCTATTTCAGAAACTTCAGATTCACTAGGACTGTCCTCAGAAGAACTCCAAGTAGCCTTTATGGCCTTTTTAAACTTATTGTCCTTATATTCATACTTCTTCCTGTATTTCAGCTTTGGACAGTCAGCTTTTATGTGTCCTTTCCTTTTACACTCATAACAGACAACTTCATCTGATTTATCAGATTTCTTCCAGTCCTTTTTCCAATGTCCCTTGTTACCATACTTACCTTTGTAGTTTGACTTTCTGAAAAACTTTTTCTTCCTATAAAACTTTTTAAATCTTCTGGAAATGTGAGCCATCTCAGCATCACTGTTAGAGTCACTCTCACTATCTTCACAGCTTGAGCTTTCGTTTATAGCTTGAAGTGTTTCCTTATCCTTGTTCTTTGAGTTTGTAGTTTTGAAGGCAACAGACTTTCTTCTAGGTTCATCGTCTTCTTCTTTATTCACCTTGAGTTCCTCTTCATACATCATCAGTTTGCCAATTAGTTCTTTGACTGGAAGTTCTCCAATGTCACACGATTCTGTAATGGAGACAGAGGTTCCTCTCCATCTTTCAGGTAGACATCTCAAAATTCTCATGATTTGTTCCTTTTCTAGAACATCCTTTCCCAGAGAGGTCATTGTGTTGACAGTTTCATTGAACCTGAGATACATATCAGAAATGGGTTCATCAGGATTTATTTTAAAATTATCATACTTAATAGTATAGGTATTCAATCTCATCTCCTTAACATTTGTTGTTCCTTCATGAGAAATAGCTAAGGTATCCCAAATTTCATATGCAGTTTTACAAGCAGAAATTATATTAAATTCTTCATCTCCTAGAGCACAGTACAGGGAATTCATAGCTTTACAATTATTATTGTAAGAAATCTTTGTAGGTTCATACCAAGTAGATCTAGCAGTAATGGGAATTTTATATTCAGAGTCAATAGCAGTCCAAATATCAAAACCTATGCTTTCAAGATGAATTTTCATTTTGAGTTTCCACTGAGCATAGTTGTTTCCATTGAAAAAAGGTGGCCGGTTAGTAGTAGCACCCTCAAGTCTATTATCCATGATATCACAAAAATAATTTTAAAGAGATAAAAATTTAGAAATAACAGAAATTTTAAGAACTTTAAAATACAACTAAAATCACAGTTGAAAAGCAGAGTACTTTAGAAAATATTTTCTACCCTTTGATACCAAATGTTGGTCGGAGTGGATACTTAAGAGGGGGGGTGAATTGAGATCCAATTAAAATTTCTGTTGAAAACAATTTCTATTAAAATCCCAAATTTCAAAAACAAATTAAACTGTAGTGAATTTATACAGATTATAAAGGTTCAATTAGTTTCTCAAAGATTGATTAGTTCTCAGTTAACTTAATCTTATGATTAATTTAACTTTTGAAACTAACTTACTGGTTTACAATAAATATAAACACTTTCGAGTTTAACTATCAAAGTAGCTTTGAAAATAAATTATATTTCAAAGTAATAGTAGCGGAATATGAAATAAATATATATAGTATGGATATAAACTTTAACTAAAAACACAGAGGAGTTAACCAAGAGGTTCAGTCTCAAGCCGAGACTTAGTCCTCTCAAAAGTTTATAAAGATGATCCACACCCTGGATCGGGGTTCAACAGTTTACAACTGTCCAGGTCCAAGACCTATACCACTGTTATTCGTGGGAAACAAAACAACATCAACCAGCTGTCCAGGTCACACACGACCTCTACCACTATCCACAGTGGGCAATGAAGTATAAAAAAGGTTTTCTGAGGATTTACAGATCCTCCAGTTAGAGTACAGGAGTCAGTGTGTGTGTTTAATATAGAAGATAACACACACTGCTCAAAATGTAGAATAAATGAATCATAGAGCAGAGAAGTAGAGTTTAGAAATGGCTCTGATGATTTCAGTGTAGCTCTGGACTCTTTTAGATTTTATCAAAAGTAATTCTGAGTCCTCTTCTCATTTTTTGTTTGAGAAGCAGAGTGTCGTATGCTTCAGGTTCATAAGCAGTGAGATGTAGTCGATGAAGTTCTTCAATGTTCTTTTGTATGCACATAACTCTTCTTGAGTAGGCTTGATTGTGTATGAGGTTCTGTGTAATATATTGATATGTATCTTATATTCTTCTTCTTCTGTTTGCTTCTATTTGCTTCTTCTTCTATTTTCTTCTCTTTGCTTCTGTGTTTCCAGCAGCAGAATCTTCTTGTATTTATGTCATGTGCTTCGGAAGACAGAAAAGGTTTCCTTTCCGCAGGTATGAGGTACGGTTTCCTGACATCCGACAACCTTTATTAATTAATTGACAGAGCATTAAAATATACCTGATATGACCGTTGGTTAGATTAAATAAAGATAAAGATAAAGAAATTCAAATAGTTGTTTATGACTATCGATGAGTTCAAGTGAACGGTAGGTCATCAGCATCGGTGGCTAGACATCGGTGTGTCCTGACCGGTGACTCAGATGATTAGCATCAGTGTGTTATTTGATTGGTGACTCATTTGCATTGGTGTATCTTTCAACCAGCATCAGTGATTCAGATTGATCAGCATCGGTGAGTCAGATTGATCAGCATCGGTGAGTCAGATTGATCAGCATCGGTGAGTCAGATTGATCAGCATCGGTGACTCAGATTGATCAGCATCGGTGAGTCAGATTGATCAGCATCGGTGACTCAGATTGATCAGCATCAGTGAGTCAGATTGATCAGCATCGGTGACTCAGATTGATCAGCATCGGTGACTCAGATTGATCAGCATCGGTGAGTCATATTGATCAGCATCGGTGGATCAGATTGATCAGCATCGGTGAGTCAGATTGATAAGCATCGGTGAGACCATTGTCTTGATATTGGATCGGTGCGACCGTTGTCTTGATATTGGATCAGTGCGACCGTTGTCTTGATATTGGATCGGTGCGACCGTTGTCTGTTTGATCCATAAGACTTCCAAAATACTTGTAAATCAATAAAAACATAGATAAAAACATGATAGAAGATTCACTAATAGATTGTGATTAAGTTTATGAGAAATACAACCGGATTAAATAATAGCGATTTTTGATTATTAAAACAACAATCATAGGAATGAATTCAGCAATCTTCCAGAGGACTCAACATGATGTTTTGAGAATCAAGATTTTGATTAGAATTTTAAGGGTGGAATATCATAAGGGGATGTTTTTGGGCATAGATCGAGGAATGAGAGCTGTCTTAGGTTCTTGGGTTAGAATTAGAGTGGGTTCAAGGTGAACCCCCACCCCCACCCTTGTTGTTTTTGGATGGATGAGGTCGGTCATGTCATGAAGGCTTTATCATGAGGGGTGTCATAGTTGGATCACAATGCTGAAAATGAGAGGGTCGGGTGTCATACTATGAGAGATAGGGAGCTTGGGTGTGATTATTCTATAATGGGAATTTCACCACAATCTTGGAGGTTCATTTCATGATAGAGTAAATACAAATCTTGAGTACTCTTCCTGGGGTAGTCAGGCCGCAACCTAGATGGGTCACACAAAAATAGAGTAGAGCATGGATGTGTTATGTCATCATGATCATATTTACGTCGTGACTGGTTCTTAGGTTAGTTTTTCTATAATGGAAAGACTAGTAATTTACCAATAATTCTTATCATATATTTTCAAGCATGAGGTGATTGAGATATATCCATTTTGATTAGATCCCCCTATAAGAACCCGTTTTTTCACTCAAGTATGGATCCTTTAAATTTTGGACTAATTCTTTATTTTGGAACTAATGTGGATGTATTATAAGTTAGTGAAGGTTTTTTGGGTGTTCAGAGCTTATTCAAAGATCGGACCCTGGTCGGTGGGTGAAAATGGTCTTTTTAATGGTTAGATTAAACTGTGCAAGGAAGTCTTCATGGTTTGTTTTAACCGTTAAAGGCAGGATAGTGGGGTGATACAGGGTTCACGATTTTCTCAAACTATGAGATTTGGGCCACACGTCCATGAAAGATTCTAAAGGAAAATTGAAGAGGCATTTCACATGGTTGGTGCATGGTTTCCCTAATAGTAAAGTCTAACCATGTGGTATTCCCATATTTATGGATTCTCATGCATGATTTGCACACTGATTGTCCAAACCGTGTGACCAAACTATGTGAAGGTCATTTTTTGGTGAAATTACAAAATTTCCCTTAAATGAAATATTTTAAGAAACACATAATGACAACCCTACTCTTTTGTTAAACATTAATACATGTTTTATTACATAAAATTACACTTAATACAACCCAAAAGATCGATAATTATAGTGTATTTGGGAATTAGTCACATTACATAACAACTTATAACATGTGATACATAACATTATTGAACACTTCTTTAACATGATCATAAAATTCCAATGAACTTAAAATTTCAGGGATAACTTGTGGATAAACATAAGAAAGGGGTGAGATATGAATCCTAGTAAGGGAATAAACATGTAATAACATGAAGAAGATAATACATGTTAAAAAATAGGCATATCAATTAATAATAAAAGAAACATGAATAATAAGGCATGATATAACCTGATAATCATAACGTGGGAAATGTGGGAAAAACTTAAAACACTACATCATAAACATAAGTCAAGGATAAATCTGTAAAGGCTTCATGGTGGAAAACTTCCCATAAAAGAATCAGGTACACCCCTATCACAAAATGATGTATCATGATACTAAACATTACCCAATGAATTTGAGCGCTATTTGGGTGCACCCATAATAATCATTTCATTCTCATTCTTAAGTGTGCCACATAGATCATAAACCATGGGTTCATTCATCATCATAATATATTCCATGATTAAGGAGTGTAGAATAAATATAAGTAAGTCCCCAATAAATTATTATATGTGCATAAAGGTGAATACCCTTGATAGAAAAATGGGTATGGTATTCACTACACAGTTATTTTGGCATGGAAAAATCACTGTGAAATTTTGGCAGCATAACGGCGTTACAAAAAAAATCATAAAAAATGGTTGATTAGAGAGAAATTAGTCTATAATTATATAAATATAAAATGGGAAGTAATAGGTACATGTAAGGACATGTCCCAACATTAGAAAATGGAAATTGATTTTATAATGTAATGAAGAAACTTGAATAGAGAAAAGAATCCTAACTATATTTTGGCATGGTAACAGGTGTACATAAAGGATCATGGGTGGATTAATGAAAGGTAAAGGGGATATTATCATTTATGAATCAAAATTATAGTAGGTATGATATGTAAGAACATATACCAATATATGAAAATGCAAATTAAAATACATTACATAAAAGGAGTGCTTCATAAAAGAAGGGAGTGGAAGATCACTTACTTAAATGTGTGGCTCCAAAGGATTGGTAAGAACATCTTGAGATATTGGGAGAACCTTGGGAGGACTCTAGGGAGTGTATTGAAGATTTTCCACGTGATTCAAGGAGTTTTTAGTGAAGATAAATGGGATCTTGGGTGGGTTTATATAGAAAAGGAGGGGGATTTTTTATTATTTAGGTTTTGGACTTTACGTAATAAAATATCAAAAACTACAAACCATACCATGGTTTTTTACCATGTATTCTACCAAAAGTGAGTGGTTTAAATTATTTTATAAGTAAAAGAGACTAAATTATTAAAATATTAACCTTGGTTATGTGGAGGTGAGTCACACTCTTAAATAAATGATTTTAAAATATTAAAATATATTATAGGTCTTGGAGGATTCATAATGGTTTTAAAAAATAAATAAAATAAAATTAAAATCATATTATTTTAAAGGTAAAACATAAATTTGTTTATGGAAATCATTTGTATTACTTATCACATCATTTTTGGTTCATGGTTATGTCATAAAACACAAATTATATTTATACGGTATTTAATTTTTACCTAAAAATTAAATTGTCTTTGAAAATTATGAAAAATTAACCATTAGATAATTTCAACATCCTGATTCCAAAATTAATATTAATTTTTTGGTTAAAAAATTATAAATATATTAATTTTCACTTTTAAAATAAAAACTGGAATTTATTTAAAATGACACATTTTTTAGAGTAACATTTTTTTGAACCCTTATAAAAATTAAATTTGAATTCATTAAAATTATATGTTAATTTATATTTGATAAAAACTATTTAATAATATTATTTTATTCAAATATTTTTTATTTCAAAAAATCCATTAATTCATAAAAATATATTCCTTAATTGAATTTGAATATTAACCAAAAATATTATTTGTGTTTTATTGAGTCAAAATAAAAAACATTTATAAAGTAACAACATTGGGATGAAAATATTCATTAATATAAATACTCATATTGCTAGTTTCTTGTTACATATCCCTTTAATACACTAGAATATTCCCTAAGAGTGAGGTGTGTGATGGTGGGGCTTTCATGGGTTCTTTCGGCAGACATGGTTTGGGTCGTGATCTCGATGAGCTTGAACTTCTCCCGTAAACGGTTTCACTCATGATTAAATTGTTGAATATCGGCTTGGTCTTGGTCTAGGGAAAATTCCAGAACTGATATCTCCCTCAAAATATCCAATAAATGGGATTCATAGGGTATTATCCTACTGGATGAGGCCATCACTTCCTTTTTCTGTGGAAATTGGATTTGCTAAAACCCTATATTTATACTAGTCATGTGATCACTGTTCAATAGCTATAGTATCAATCGTAATGATACTTAATGATCATTTAAATCCAATTGGATATAATAAAACAAAATAATTTCATGTGTTTTCTATAACCATATTTTATAATAATACATTTAATTAAATCAAAAGGTGAATTTTATTCATAATAGTTTCAGTTTTTACAATCTTCCCCCCTTTATAAATTTTTACCTAAAACTTTTCTTTTCCCACACTAAAACTGATGAGGGTAAGTCTATTTCATAACCTATTATGGTTCCCACATTGCTTCTTTAAACTTTTGGTTTCCCCACAACACTTTGATAAGGGGAATTATCTCTTTTCATAGAACTTTTTATCTATGATCTTAGATCTTCAATGCCTTCTCTTCATAGGAAATATCATTATACAATGATACTAAATCTGGATTTAGTACATTTTAGGGGTCTAGTATATGATTTCTTATGAGGGATACATGGAATACAACATGTACTTGAGACAGGTTTGTTAGTAGTGCTAGTCGATAGGCCACTGCTCTGATGCGATCAAGGATCTTAAAAGTGTCGATGTACCTTGGACTAAGATTTCCATTCTTCCCAAATCTTGTCACTTTCTTCCATGGATATAGGTGGATGAATACAAAACTAGAAAAAAGGCTTATTTCCATAGTTCAAAATTATGGCAATAGGCCCCAAAAACACGGTCATAGCCTACGGCCACAATTTTGGCCAACCGTGGCTGCTATCACCATGGTAGTATGTCCTAGCCTATTGCCATTGTTTTGAAAACCCTAGAAATAATCCTCAAAAAATTCCACCATGGCGTTTGACCTATATCCAAAGTTTAAAATGTGGCTATAATAATCTATTTCCATGGTTAAAACCGTGGTAATATCCTAAATAAAAAATTTCACCAGCGAGTTTCGATCCCTATACCTCTCCTTTATGAACCAGCGTACTCACCACTACACTGCATGACAATTCAGGTATATATATATATTATGATATATATATATATATATATTAATATAAACTGTGGGAATAGCCTCAAAACCATGGTGGTAGGTCTTCCCTCCAAAAAAATTGTGGGAATTATTTTTCCTGTGGAAGTGCGGGAACCCTATTGCCACAATTTTGAAAAACCGTGGTTGTAGGCCATCGAAAAAATTATCCTATAGCCACAGTTTTAAAACTGCATCTATAGGCCATAGAAAACTAGCTTATAGTCATGGTTTTAAAACTTTGGTTATAGCTCTATGGTAGTATCCTCATTTTCTAGTATTGATACCATGTCTCCAATATCAAACTCTATGTATCATTGATGATTGTCATCATATCACTTCTATCGAATTTGAGAAGCATTGATGTGTTGTTGAATGTTCTTAACCTTCTCTACCAATTTCTCAACCATTTTAGGACCTATAAGTTTTCATTCCCCAACTTCATCCCAACATTTCGATGTTTTATACCTCTTCCCATAAAGGAATTCATAGGGATCCATTTGGATGCTTGAGTGGAAACTTTTGGTGTAAGAGAACTTGACTAGAGGAAGATATTGGTCTCATCCTCCTTTTAAGTCAATTGATCATGATCTCAACATTTCCTCAAGTGTTTGGATAGTATTGTCAGATTTTCCATTAGTTTTAGGGTGATAATCCCTACTTAAGTTCATCTTAGTGTTTAGAGCATGCTGGAGACTTTTCCAAAACATAGAGGTGAATATTGGATCTCGATTATATACAATTTATGGTGGCACTCCATATATCCTTACCACTTCTCTGATGTATATCCGTTCAAATTGATCCAGTGATAAATTCTCTCAAATCACAATGAAGTGTGCAGTCTTTGTAAGTTGATCCATAAAACCCCAAATAGCATTGTTTTCTTTGTATTTATTCAGAATTTTGATAAAAAAGTCTATGGTAATGTTTTACCATTTCCATGTTATTATGGGTAATGGTTGAATCATCCCATTAGACTTCTGTCTTTCAGCCTTCACTTTCTAACATACCAAGAACTTTGATGTATATTCAACGATCTCTTTCTTCATGTTTTCCCACAAATAGTTCTCTCAGATATCTCGATACATCTTTGTGTTTCCTGGTTGAATGGAGAAATTTGAACTATTTTCATCATCTAATAGTTCCTTACTTAAATGGGGATTTTATAGAACACATAGTATTGACCCAAATCTCACAATTCATTCTTCATTAAAATTGAATTCTAAGGATTCTCCTTTTATTATATTTTTCACTTTTTTCTTAATTACCACGTCATCTTTTTTAGCATCCTTTAAACTTTACAAAAGAGATGGTTGAGAAATAATTTTTGAAAGGATTTATGATGTTCATTTATTTATGATTCCCATGTCCATCCTCTTCAAATCCAAGAAGATCTGATCCTTCTAAATTCTCATCAATGATAAAATTGTTGGGTTATCTCTACTTAAAGAATCTAACACCTTATTTGCTTTACTAGGATGGTATTGGATTGAACAGTCATAATCCTTGATGAGCTCTAACTATATTCACTGGTTCATATTAAGTTCTTTCTTTGTGAATATATATTTGAGGTTGTTGTGATCCGTATATATCTCACAATTCTCCCCATAGAGATAATGCCGCCATATTTTCAACACAAAGATCACAGATACTAACTATAGATCATGTGTGGGATAGGTTTTCTCATGAATTTTCAACTTCCTTGAGATGTAGGTAATGAATTTTTCATTTTTCATCCACACACAGCCCAATCTATTCTTTGAAGCATCGCTGAAAATTATGAAAAGTTCCCCACTTGTGGGTAGTGTGAACACAGGGGAAGTGATGAGCCTCCTTTTCAACTTTATGAAGCTTTCTTCACATTAATAATTCCAAGAAAACTTGACTCCCTTTTGAGTTATCTTGGTAAGAGGGTTTGAAAATCATGAGAAATTTCTCATAAATCGGTGATAATATCCAGCTAACCCAAGGAATCTATGGATATCTGTCATAGATGTTGGCCTTGTCCATCGATCCTTCAATTGATTTTGTCTTTTAAGGATCCACATATATCCCATTTATTATGATGATATGACCCAAGAATTATACTTAAATTAACCATTATACATACTTTCTATGCTTTGAATAGAGCTTCTCATTCACAAGGTTTTTAACACAGTGCTCAGATGCTCCTCATACTCCTCCTTTGTTTTGGAGTATATTATAATATCATCAATAAAAACTACCACAAATTTGTCGAGGTAATCTCTTAAGACACTATTCATAAAGTCCATGCAAATTTTTGGAGCATTAGTGAGTCTTAATAGAATTACTATGAACTCATAGTACCCATACCTTGTATGAAAAGTAATCTTGGGGATATCCTCCTTCACCCTAACTTGGTAATATCCTGACCACAGATCCACCTTGTGGAAGTATTGTTCTCTATATAGCTGATCAAACAAGTCATCAATCCATGTAAAAGTATACTTGTTCTTTATCATGATCTTTTTGAGCTCATGATAATCAATGAAAATGTGTATTGACACATTCGTATTCTTAATGAAGAGGATTGGTGCACCCCATGGTGAAGCACTTGGGAATATAAACCCTTTATCTAGATTATCTTGTAGTTGTTTCTTTATCTTCTCAAGCTCTACAATATCCAATATATATAGATTATTGGATATTGGAAACACCCCAGGTATAATCTTGATTGAAATTTGACCTCTCGGCTAGAAGGAACACCAGGAAATTCCTCAAAAAACACATTAGTGTATACCCTCACAACATGCATCTCTTTGAGGATGGTTCTTTCCTTAGACTCAATCATTTAAGAAAGATACACCTTCTCATATGGAATTAATAACCATGATTGAGATTATGGTTCTAAAGAAGATTCATCCTCCTCTTTTCACTTGTATAGAATTGGGGGTTGATTCACCATACAAAGATTGATTTTATTCTCACGGCTATTTATGTTGGCTCTATATAGGGAAATCCAATCCATACTAATATTTACATCAAATCCCACCAAAGGAATTATGATAAGGTTCACTGAGAAACTCATCCCAAAAACATTGATAGGGGAGGAGTTATATACTTAGGATGCAATAATTGCCCCATTTTCTATTTTCACAAATAGATCTATTTCCATTCTTTGTAGTGGTGTTTGAATAGTTCTACTAAAATTTTGTGATATTAATAAATATGTAGAACTATAATCAAAAATTATGATCACTATTCTTGAATTAATAACTAGTCTACCTATCACCGCTTCATTTTTGGGATTCACTTCGGTGGTAGTGATGGGAAAAACTTTCCCTTGCTGACTTGTAGGTTGTTGGTTGCCTTTGAAAACCCTTGTCTTAAGGCATGATTCTCAAAGTGATATGGTTTCTTATAGTTGAATAAATGGACAATGTGCTGAGGGTTGAACAAAGTTTTTATTTCCTCCATCACATTTTTAGGTTTCTCCTATTGAATAGTATTATCTAGGTTTCCTTACTTCCCACACCTAAAGCATTTACTTGTTCCATTTAAGCAATATTTGGGGGGATTCTTACCCCACCCTTGATAAGTGGGATGTTAAAATTTCTTGGCACTATTTGTAACACCCCAAACATTTTATGGTATGTTTCCCTACATTTTATTCATCACTGTGTTCCTTTCAAACAACACAAGGTTATTTAGGAGAAATTCAAAACCTAGCCATTAAGTATAAATTTTCCACTTCTATGTTTTGAATTTCGAAAGATGGTCATCTAGAGTTGTGATCAGTAAGTCATTTGGAGTCTAATAGAACAAACTTTATTTTTGGTGAATAGTAACATACCCTTATGAATAGTAATATGACCCTTATGAGTAGTAAATAATAAAATTATTTTATTTTCTTAAGGCAATAAGATAATGAGATCTTAATTAGTTTTTCAATGATAAATTAAACTAATTGCACCTTTAAGATTTTTATTTTTCAAATTAACTATGACTTTATTTAAAAATTAAATTAATAATATTTAGAAAATTAAATTTGAAAAATGGAGTTCATTATTGAATTATACACATCGAAAAATGGTTAGGGTAAATTTTTTGGTATTTTTCTGAAATTCTAGAATTTTTTATGAATAGTGAAATACGATAAAATACCATATATACAAATTATCAGTTAAATACACTATTTATGACATCATAAGTGATGTAAGGCCACTTGGTTAGAACTCACATGCACTTATTACTATTAGGGGTCACATGAAACAACACTATTGGTTGTCTTGAGGGAAATAATAAAATAATTAATTAAATATTCAAAATTTCCCCCTCTCCTCCACTATAAAAACCCCTCACCACTCCCTCTTCTCTTCACTCCTATAAGCCTTGAAGATCCTTAAATTTTTACCCAAATACCCTTCCCTAGTCACTCCCCATGACCAGGAATCTCTTGGTCTTTCCAAAAGACCAAAATCTCTTCCCTTAAGGAGGTTCTCGAGGAAGTCATTTCAAGAGGTAAAACACCTTTCTTTTTATTTTAGTTTCATTTAATTTATATTAATTTATCATCCTCTCCTCACCTACTCTGTCCAAATGATCATGATAACTACAGTATCATCTATATACTAGATTTATATCATGTTAATGTAAGAACCATCATCAATATTCTTACTCCCTCCCTTTTATTTTTATAAACGAAATCAACGTCCATGAGGTTCTAATTTATAACCTTCGTGGGCGACTAAGTTTCGTTCTTCAATCGTTCATTCATTACTAGTCATGAAACCATTTTTATGGTTGAACCAGGTCATGATATATGTATTTTATCTTGATTAATCTCCTGGAATCTTTACACATACATAAAATGGAATAATAATACAAAACAAGTTTATTGAGCACAAAACTGCCAAGACAAATTCAAGCGTTTATTTTTAACTCATCGAATGAGTCATCCTCATGGTATATAACCAGAATCATTATAAGATCATTTATATATCTTTAATTTCACTATTAATGTATATTAACAATTCTGGATGTTTAACCATATTTCAAACCAACTTCCATTCATGAATACAAGTAAACAAATCATGAAACCAAGTAAGAAAATGCTTCCAAAACAATAAAATTGAATCTCTTAAACCCATCAATAAGGCCATTAATGAACTTAATAAGGTTATAACATATCAATTACATGTTGATTACATTATGTAATTATTAATTAATGAATATAAATTTGATTATTAAGGTTTTTAATAACAATCAAGAACACCTTCGAGCATAAGGTAAGGGATTGCCTAACTCAATTTTCATTCTTTGAGTTAAACATATATTTCATTGGTTACATTGTTCCAAGAATATGTGTGAATGACCTATGGTTGTTTTATAATGTATATCCAATTATATTTTGTGTATTTTTATTTTTCACACATAAATATTTCATTGATTTATTGTCACTCTAATGACATAATCATTGTAAGGGATTGCTTAACGCAATTTTCATTCTTTGAGTTAAACATCTACTTCATTGGTTACCTTGTTCCAAGAATATGTGTGAATGAACTATTATTGATTTATACTGTATATCCACTTATATTTTGTGTATTTTTATTTTTCAAACATAAATATTTCATCGATTTATCATCACTCTAATGACACAGTCTTTGTAAGGGATCCTCTCTCTCACTTTTGTTCAAGAATCTCCCTTATGTTGTGCCCTTTTTATTTTAATTACTAATGATGGGGTATGTTTTCTCACCTCCCCCATACTTCCATTATGACATATAAATAATGGAATACCCCTTTAACTCTCATTAATCCTTCATAATAACACTCGTTACCATGCCGAAATGTTTGTAAGGGGTTTCTCATCTCACTTTCATTTCTGTGAGATTTTTATTGTTCACCACTTATTTCATATATGTGGTATAAGTGTACTTACATTTGATATAAAATAACATGATTCTCTTTATATTAATGTTATTAAATGATTCATTTGATTTTCATTACGTTCTGGTCATATGATTCGACTGATTACATTGTGGTAAGATACTTTGTCTCAACTTTTATTTGGTTGTGACTAACTTTGTATAGTGCACCTAATAATCCTTATGTGGTGTACCTACTGACCATTTTAGATCAATTTTATTTTGAAATTATATTCATATTAATTATCCATAATCTAATATCATGGATATTTTTGTTTTCTAAACCATATACCATTTTACATGCGGTGTTTATTTGGAAAGTTATTTTAGTTTAGGAAATATTGATGAATCTGTATACTCTAATCTATATGGATACTGAAAAGGAATATTGATATTGTATTGAATCAATGTATAAAGAATTATTTGGACATGAAGTGGTGGTTGGGGCCCACTATATCCCCTTGATGCATCAGTAGGTCTCATGAGACAAATCAGTTTGGCGACAAACCCTTTGAGTTTGTTTCCAAAAATCAGATGGGTTTCTACCCATAGAACTAAACCATTTTTACGGTATTATGGTTTCATGTGCTAGATACATGATGTCCAATTAATAAGAATTGTCTTTATTTATTATCAGTTATTATTATTATCCATGAGGTTTTCACTATGATAAAATCTATGGATGCAGTTTCATTCTCAGTTTATTAATGGCATTAGTTTTTCATTTATTCATTATGCCATATTAATTATGTCAGAATGATTATGACTCACTTATTATCATACTCATGCTTCTGCTATTGGTAACCCTTGCTGAGCATTTTAGCTCACCCCTTTCATTGTTTACCTTCAACAGGTGATGAAGAGAAGGTCATTTATTGAGTTCATGTGGTTGCAGCTTTTAGTTTTGTTATGTATTGTACCTTGTAACCTTTCTTCAATGTAATTTGTGTTACATCTATGTATCTAGTTTCTTCAAGACTACTAAAACTGATCATTACTTTGGGATTTTCATTCCTTCTAACCATTCCAATATCACAAGTAATGCATCGGCTCTATCCTAGAGGTGTCGGGGTGTTACAGTTGGTACCAGAGGAAGTTTAGTAGGAAACTTGGAAACTAGATTTAGAAAACGTAGATTAGGGAAGAATCCCTAAGATAAGCCTTTGAGTATAAATATACAAGAATGTCCTGGTATTTTTTTAAGGAATATATTATGTAGATCTTTCAAGAAGTGAATCCATGTTAGGATACGAGCAGGTAGAGGTGGATCTAGCACAGAGGTACCTAGGAGTGAAAGCTCTGACAAGGAGTTTCGGGCTTGAACTAGGGTATCCTGGTACACGACAACGGGCCTTGATGCACTCTTGGTTACGACACTCTCGGGGGATATGTTTAGGATAATTCACATTTTCTTTATAATCCATTATGAAGGAGTTTAATGTAAATTTTCCTCAGAGGATTCGGTTTGGATAACTCTGGAAAACCAGAACTGAACAATGAAAAACTTACTTAAACAATACTAAGAATGATTTTTTCTTAATTATCAGATGTAAAAGGAAAGTACTTGTCTTTTGTCTCCTCCAACAGAAGTATTAGATACCATAGTGGGAAAATCATGTATAAAAAACTATGAGACTTTTGAAAATATTCGTTTACCATGAAAAACCCTCTACCGAGTATCCAACTCTCCTTATGTACTCCAACTTCACCATGGAGCAGGTTTCATCTATTACCTCATGATTAGTGCACAATTCTCGTTCTATGTACTAAAAGAGAAATACTTCAAGTGTATCCTTAAATGTTTTACCCTAGACAATAATTTATTTTCTCTTGAGGACTTTGAGGAGGATGCACAAGGGGGTGACCTTCGGGCAGAATATCTATGTCAGATTTGGACCTAAGGACTCCATGGTCGAGTTGTGGACTTTGAAGCCCTTGAAAACAAGACTACCCATTTGCATTATCGATATCAAGTTCATACCGATGTCTCTCAACTTGATACCCAACATGCTTCTCTCAATCTGAATTCTAGATGTCCACACGCGGTTGACCCTAGTTGCACATGTTGCATCTGGACCAAGGAGATAGAGTAATTTGGAATCACTTTGGGGATCCGTTTGTCTGAAAGCTAGGGAAATCCCTAACATCGGTAGAATCTATGAGGAGCAATCTTAGAATACGTCAGGATGTCCATACTAGTGTTTTGTGGAAGGGATTAAGGGATTGCGTAATTTCTTGAGTTTTATAAATCATGTCTAAATGAATGATGTTGTATTCTCTGTTTTGATATGTTTTTATATAAAACAATAACTTTGTTTAAAATGGATTTTCCATACTGAAAGTTGATTTACTAAAACTTTTCAGATATAATATATGAGTCAACCAACCAATATTTTATCACTACCTATCGAGCTGTTAGAGACAATAATTTTCAAGACATGCTCTGAAGAGGACCAGCCCTATTCCAACTTATGTCTGACTTGTAAACTACTCCATCTGGTATTGAATCATCTAAACATTATCCATCTTTACCAAGGAAGCAATATGGTCTATTACCATATTTCATATGAACAATTTTTTGCATATAGGAATAGAGGGAAGTATCATGAAGCTCTTTTTCTATGTTTCACTTTAGCTGATAAATATCGAGCTGTGGGTAAATTTCTAGAATCTTCTTTGGATGGTGACCATCAAGCGGCCTACCTATTCCAGATCCTGAGTTTTAGTATGTATGGAGAACTTTACGACATCAATATCTTCAAGAATGAAATGGTTTGTGGGAATTATAGGGATTTAGTCCACACTGAAATTTCTGACCTCCACACTTCTCATACCTCTCTATGGAAGGATGAGTGCTTTAGGCACTGATTTGAACCTAGCTGTCTACAGTGTGTCTAGGCTAAGGAAATCAAGCAGCTAAATACTACCTTAGGAATCTACTTGAGGTCTTCAGAACCCTAGCATTGGTGGTGTTCCTGATAAAGGGACTTCGGGAGTGACGTGTGTCTAGTGTTGTATATGGTTCTGGGAGATTGAAATCTTTGAACTAGTTTTGGGGATTCATGTATTGGGGGACTGGGGAAACCATTAGCCCTGTTTTACTTTTTGAATCAGTGATTATATAAGAATATAACTTGTTGTCTCTTCTTTTTGTTATCATTTCATCAGTTATACTTTTGAATGATTATCACTAAGTGAACTTTCATAATAAATTTTCAGATGGAAGGAAAAACCCATATGTTATCTCTTCCTGTGGTGGTATTGGAGATTATTGCGATCAAAACCTATAAAGAGGAGTTCTTTCCTATTGAAAACTTGCGAAAAACGTGTAAACAACTATATGAAGTGAAAAATAGTCTGAACATTCTCCACACCTATCAAGGGATTGCTTCTATTTACTACCGCATAGCCACGGCACAATTGGCCGAGTATAGGTGAAGAGGAAAATACCACAAAGGGATTTTCCTATGTTTCACCCTAGGTCAGAACTACACTTCCAGGTTATGTTTTCAGGAGGCTACTTTGGAGGGAAAACTTTGTGCGGCCTACATGTACCAACTCCTCAATTTTAGCCTGTACAACAATGTCTACGACTTAGATGTTCTCAGTCAAGACATATTTCAGTGAGTTCTTCATGTGTTAGTCCATTCAGACATTTCCAAACTTTCTACCGTTCGAGCCTCCCTCTAGAAGCCCGAGTGTTTGATGCAAGAGTTCAACCCCTTCTATCCGAGGTGTGTCTGGCTCAGAGAACTAGAGGAGTTGAGCATCAATTTGGGTTTTCTTCTGAATGCACCTAAGGATCCTCTACAATGGGAGATGTGGTAAGAATATCATAGAGCTTTCTTTTGTGATTATAAAATGAATTGTGAGGATGCAATTATTCGAAGGAGGGAATAATGTAACACCCCAAACATTCTATGGTATGTTTCTATACATTCTATTCATCATTGTGTTCCTTTGCAAAAACACTAGGTTATTTAGGAGATAGTCAAAACCTAGACATTAAGTATAAATTTTCCACTTCTATATTTTTAATTTCGAAAAATGGTCATCTAGAGTTGTGATCAGTAAGTTATTTGGAGTCTGATAGAACAAAATTGATTTTTTGGTGAATAGTAACATACCCTTATGAATAGTAATATGACCCTTATGAATATTAAATAATAAAATTATTATATTTTCTTAAGGAAATAAGATAATGAGATCTTAATTAGTTTTTCAATGAGAAATTAAACTAATTGCACCTTTAAGTTTTTTATTTTTTAAATTAACTATGACTTTATTTAAAAATTAAATTAATAATATATAGAAAATTAATTTTGAAAAATGGAGTTCATTTTTGAATTCTACATGTCGAAAAATGGTTAGGGTAAATTTTTGGGATTTTTCTGAAATTCTAGAATTTTTTATGAATAGTGAAATACGATAAAATACCGTATATACAAATTATCAGTTAAATACACTATTTATGACATCATAAGTGATGTAACACCACTTGGTTCGAACTCACATGCACTTATTACTATTAGGGGTCACATGAAACAACCCTATTGGTTGTCTTGAGGGAAATAATAAAATAATGAATTAAATAATCAAAATTTACCCCTCTCCTCCACTATAAAAACCCCTCACCACTCCCTCTTCTCTTCACTCCTATAAGCCTTGAATCTCCTCAAAGTTATACCCAAATACCCTTACCTATTCACTCCCCAATACCAGGAAGCTCTTGTTCTTTCCAAAAGACCAAAATCAATTCCCTTAAAGAGGTTCTCGAGGAAGTCATTTCAAGAGGTAAAACACCTTTCTTTTTCTTTTAGTTTCATTTGAATTTATCTTCATTTGTTATCCTATACTCACCTCATATATCAAAATTATCATGATAACTCCAATATAATCTATATACTTGATTTATATCATGTGAATTGAAGAACCATCATCAATATTCTTACTCTATCCCTTTTATTTTTATAAACGAAATCAACGTCCATGAGGTTCCAATTTATAACCTTCGTGGGCGATGAAGTTTCGTTCTTCAATCATTCATTCATTACTGGTCATGAAACCATATTTATGGTTGAACCAGGTCATAATATATTTATTTTATCTTGATTAATGTTCTGTAATATTTACACGTACATAATATGGAATAATAATACAAAACAAGTTTATTGAGCACAAAACTGCCAAGCCAAATTCAAGCGTTTATTTTTTAACTCATCAAATGAGTCATCCTCATGGTATATAACCAGAATCATTATAAGATAATTTATATCTATTTAATGTCACTAATAATTTATATTAAAAATTCTATATGTTTAACCATATTTCATTCCAACTTCCATTCATGAATACAAGTAAACAAATCATGAAACCAAGTAAGAAAATGCTTCCAAAACAATAAAATTGAATCTCTTAAACCCATCAATAAGGCCATTAATGAACTTAATAATGTTATACCATATCAATTAAATTTTGATTAGGTTCTTGAATTATTAATTAATGAATATAAATTTGATTATTCAGGTCATTAAGAACAATCAAGAACACATTGGAGCATAAGGTAAGGGATTGCCAAACTCAATTTTCATTCTTTGAGTTAAACATCTATTTCATTGGTTAAATTGTTCCAAGAATATGTTTAAATGACATATGGTTGTTTTATAATGTATATACACTTATATTTTGTGTATTTTTATTTGTCACGCATAAATATTTCATTTATTTATCATCACTCTAATGACACAATCTTTGTAAGGGATTGCTTAACTCAATTTTCATTCTTTGAGTTAAACATCTACTTCATTGGTTACATTGTTCCAAGAATATGTGTGAATGACCTATGATTGTTTTATACTGTATATACACTTATATTTTTTGTATTTTTATTTGTCACACATAAATATTTCATTGATTTATCGTCACTCTAATGACACAATCTTTGTAAGGGATCCTCTCTCTCACTTTTGTTCATGAATTCCCCTATGTTGTGCCCTTTTTATTTTAATTCCTAATGATGGGGTATGTTTTCTCACCTCCCCCATACTTCCCTTGTGACATATAAATAATGGAATAATCATTTACCTCTCATTAATCCCTCGCAATAACACTCGTCACCATGCCAAAATGTTTGTAAGGGGTTTCTCATCTCACTTTCATTTCTGTGAGATTTTCATTGTTCGCCACTTATTTCATATATGTGGTATAATTGTACTTAAATTTGATATAAAATAACATTATTATATTTATATTCATGTTATTCAATGATTCATTTGATGTTCATTATGTTCTGGTCATATGATTCGAATGATTACATTGTGGTAAGAGACTTTGTCTCAACTTCTATTTGGTTGTGACTAACTTTGTATAGTGCACCTAATAATCCTTATGTGGTGTACCTACTGCCCATTTGAGATCAATTTTCATTTAAAATTATATTCATATTAATTATCCATAATCTCATATCATGAATACTTTTTTTGTCTAAACTGTATACCATTTTACATACAGTGTTTATTTGGAAAGTTATTTTAGTTAAGGAAATATTGATGAATCTGTATACTCTACTCTATACGGATATTGAAAAGGCACATTTATCTTGTATTGAATCAATTTATAAAGAATTATTTGGACATAAAGTTGTGGTTGGGGCCCTCTATATCCCCTCGATGCATCAGTAGGTCTCATGAGACAAATCAGTTTGGCGACAAACCCTTCGAGTTTGTTTCCAAAAATCAGACGGGTTTCTACCCATATAACTAAACTGTTTTTATGGTATTATGGTTTCATGTTCTAGATACATGATTTCCAATTAATAATCATTCTCTTTATTCATTATCAGTTATTATTATTATCCATGAGGTTTTCACTATGATAAAATCTATGGATGAAGTTTCATTCTCATTTTATTAATGGCATTAGTTTTTCATTTATTCACTATGACATATTGATTATGTTAGATTGATTATGAATCACTTATTACCATACTCATGCTTCCACTATTTTTAACCCTTACTGTTCATTTTATCTCACCCCTTTCATTGTATACCTTCAACAGGTGATGAAGAGAAGGCCATTTATTGAGTTCATGTGGTTGCAGCTTTTAGTTTTGTTATATATTGTACCTTTAACCTTTCTTCAATGTAATTTGTGTTAAATATATGTATCTAGTTTCTTCAAGACTACTAAATTTATCATTCCTTTAGGAGTTTCATTCCTTATAACCATTCCAATATCACAAGTAATTCATCGGCTCCAGCCTAGAGGGGTCGGGGTTTCACACTATTAGATCTCTCTATCAGACCACAAAAATTAAACTCCACTTTCTTCTTCTTATCCCCATTATACCCTTGATATTCTTCAATCTCTATTTTGACTTTGAGGGAACATCACACAATTTCTTCATAGCTATCAAAGTCACAGATCTCCATGGATTTTAATAGAATAGGTTTTAGCCCACCAAATAAGTGTTCAACCTTGAATTTGGGGTAACAAAAAAACTGAAGGCATGTCGTGCAAGTATTTTGAAGTTTTCCTCATATGAACCAATATATTCATCCTCTTTTTACTTGAGTGAAAGTAAATATTTTTCTATTTTAAGATATAGAGTGTAAGAAAAATATTTATCGAAAAACATATTTCATAATTCCTTCCACTCTATTACTTCGATCTCTTCCCCAGGATTTATATTCTTGATCAATTTTCACCACTGATCAGCTTCTCCCTCTATATTATATATAGCCAGAAGAACCTTATATTGTTCATAACATTTAATGATGGATAATATATTCTCAAAGGAGTTGATCCATTGTTTTGTGATTAAGGGATCAGATGATCAATTGAATGTATGAGGCCTTTATCACATGAATATCTTGATTTTAGCTTATTCTCCCTTATGGGGGTTTGATTTCTTCTCTTGACCAAGGTTTATATTCATAACTTGAGTTAGATGAGATAGTATTATGGAAAAGTTTTCAATTCCCACTCCCATCAGGTTGGGCATCTCAATAGGGAAGTCATCACACTACCCTTCACATCAGTTGTTAACCTAATTCCTACTATTTATATCCATTGGATAGAATAAAATGAAAATTAGGGATGGGTATCTTAAACAATTTAACATATAAAGTGGAATCTAATGACATTAAAGAGATAACTTCTAAATTACATTTATCTCTTTAACTTATGATTTTCTAGGGTTAAATCTATGTTATTCATGATCTATTTCCTAACATATATTCTTAAAAGAATTTTTTTTGTTCCCTTAATAATGGTTTTTAATGAGCTTTTGAATTTACCAAAGCATATCCCTTGGTAGTGTCAAACGAGGTGTGTAGTAAAGCCCATTTTCGTGTACCATATTACCCTGAGTCAGGATCAGAACATATTTTTTGAGTTTTTTACTCTGAGGTACATCTATTCTAAAACCATATCCACTTGAAGTATCCAGGAAGGGTTGTATTTAATTGATAAAACCCTTACATTATACTAACCAAAATTTATGTATTGTTTCTTATACGTAGTCTTATCCCTAAGTCTTTCTCTAGAGTTTTCTAATCCTAAACTCAAAAATAACTAAACTATTTCTATGATACCAACTATGAAAACCCTGATCTTTATTACACATTAATAAATATTTTATTACATAAAATTACACATAATAAAACCCAAAATATATAGAATTATAGTGTATTTTGTAATTAGTTACATTTCATAACAACTTATAACATGGGATACAAAACATTATTTAACACTTCTTTGACATGATCATAAAATTCCAACGAACTTAAAACTGCATGAGATAACCTAGGGACAAACATAAGAAAGGGGTGATCTATAAATCCTATTATGGGAATAAATATGGAATAACATGAAGAAGATGATACATGTTAAACAATAGGAATATCAATGAGTAATAAAAGTAAAATGAACAATAATTCATGATATAGCATGATAATCATAACGTGGGAAATGTGGCAACAACTTAAAACATTGCATCATAAATGTATGTCAAGGAAAAATACACCAAGACTTCATGGTGGAAAAATTATAATAAATGAATTAGGTAAAACCCTATCCCAACATGATATATCATGATTCTAAACATTATCCAATGCATTGGAGTGCTATCTGGGTGCACCCATCATAATCATTTCATTCTCATACTTAAGTGTGCCACATAGATCATATAAAATGGGTTTATTCATCATCAAAATTTATTCCATGATTAAGGAGTTTGTAATACATATAAGTAAGTACACAATTAATAATTATATGTTCATAAAGGTGAATAACCTTGATATAAAAATGGGTATTCTATTCACTACACAATTAATTTGGGCATAGAAAAATTGTGGTGAAATTTTTGAAGCATAACGAAGTTACATAAAAATTCATAAAAAAATGGTTTATGAGAGATAAAGGGGTATCCAATAATTTAAAAATAAATTTTTCAGTAATAGAGGAATGGAAGGACATGTACCAACATTAGGAAATGGAAATAGAAGGCATAATTTAATGAAGAAACTTGAATAGAGAAAAAATCATAACTATATTTCAGCATGGTAATGGGTGTACATAAAGAATAATGGGATCCTTAATGAGATGGAAATTGGATATCATAATTTATACATAAAAATTAAATTAAGGATTATATGGAATAAAATATCTCAACATATGAAAATATAAATTAAAATAAATCACATAAAACTAGTGCTTGATAAAAGAGGGGACTGTAAGATCCCTTACTTGAATGTGTGACTCCAAAGGAACCTTGGGAGGACTCTAAGGAGTGAAGTTAATAGTTTTTATGTTATAAAAGAATTTTTTTAGTGAAGATAAATGTGAGATTGGGTTGTTTTACATAGGAAAGGAGGGGGTTTTCTTTATTATTTAGGTTTTATACTTTTCATAATAAAATATCCAATATCGCAGACCATATCATGGTTTTTTACCATGTTTTATGTTAAAAGGGATTGGTTTAAATTATTTTATAAGTCCAAGGTCCTAAATTATTAAAATATTCCCCTTGGTGATGTGGAGGTGGGTCACACTCTTAAGGAAATGATTATAAAATCTTAAAATATATTATAAGTCTTAGAGGATTCATAATGGATTTAAAAAATAAATCAAATAAACTTAGACTAAAATAATTTTAAATTTAAAACATATATTTTTTTATATATACAATTAATATTACTTATTACATAACTTTTGGGTCATGGTGATGCCATAAAATACAAAGTATATTTATACTGTATTTAATTTTTACTCAAAAATTTGACTGTCTCCAAAAATTATGAAAAATTAACCATTGGATAATTTAGACATCCTAATTCCAAAAATAATATTAATTTTATATAAAAAATATAAATATTTTAATTTTAACTTTTAAAATAAAAACTGGTATTTATTGAAAATAACAGGTTTTTGATAATAACATGTTTTTAACCCTTGTAAAAATTACATTTGAATTCATAAAAATTATATGATAATTTATATTTGATAAACATTATTTAATAATAATATTTTATTAAAATATTATTTATTTCAAAAAATCCATTAATTGATCAAAATATATTCCTTAATTGAATTTTAATATTAACCAAAAATATTATTTGTGTCTTATTAAGTAAAAATAAAAAACAATTTATAAAGTAACAATAATAGGATGAAAATATATTTATTAATATACAACATATTTCTAAGTTATTATTTCATATCCCTTTAATACACCATAATATACCCTAAGAGTAAGGTTTGTGGTGGTGGATCTTTCATGGGGTAGTTCGGCAAACATGGTTTGGTTCGTGATCTTGATGAGCTTGAACTTCTCTCGTAAATAGTTTCACTTGTGCTTAAGTTATTAGATCTCACCTTGGGATTGGTCTAGGGAAAAGCCCATAAATTCTATCTCCCTAATAATCTCTAATAAATGGGCTTCATAGGGTATGATCCTATGGGTTGATGTCATCACTTCCTTTTTCTATGGTAATTGGATTTGTTAAAACCCTATATTTATACTAGTCATGTGATCATTGTTCAGTGGCTATATTATCAATGGTAAGGATACTTAATGGTCATTTAAATATAATTTTATATAATAAAATAAAATAAGTACATGAGTTTTCTATAACCATATTTTATAATAAGGTATTTAATTAAATCAAAAGGGGGATTTTATTCATAAAAGTTTGGGTCGTTACAACCTCTCTCTATTTTTTCTTTTCTAATGAACAACACACCTCCTCCTATCCCTTTTGAAGCCAAAAAAGCCATATAATCTAGGATTTTTTGATCCATGTCATCCATTTGGAGTCCAATTGAGGTGTCATCTATATTTTTGGATCCACACTGATATGTTCTCAATTCCTTTTTAATATTTCATAATTCATCTTCCTATAAACAATTCTATTTAGATGTAAGATCATATACCCCAATTTTAGGGAATTGACCCATTCTTCAGAAATATTCTAATCTGATCCAAATTAGAGCCTGATAATAGATGAGGATAGTTGCACAAGTATGAGGTAAGTGGTCTATAACTCACTCCTCAAGATTCTTCATTTTATAAATTTCTATGTGGGCTTGCTGATTTCATTGAGCATTGTTTGTTAAATTTATATTCACTTCTTATTGTCATTAGGACCGTGTTATAATACCCATTCCATATATGTAATTCTTCATTAGTGTTTATGTCCACAACTTTGACCACCCCAAGTAGGGTGTTATTTATAATTGGGTTTTTAGTGTTTTGACATGTTCGTCTGTGCCACCATTTGGGTGTCCCTCATCTTAACCCAGCTAATGGTGAGCATTCCTTGATCGATGTCTATTGAATAAAAAATTATAAATTACCATTTATTCTAATCACTTTACCCTCATAAGGTATGTTTTTTAACTTGATTAATCGATGTTAAATGGTAAGTTTGTAAGTATATAGTATTGATATCACTTTTCCTATTTTATATTAAATGCATTGAATGTGGTTGACCATACTTAGCTAAGCCTTTTCATGTTATGAAAGGTAAGTAGATGACCAAGTAATTAACTATGAAATGAATTAAATGGTTTCATTCCCCTTATCCTTGTCACACTGATGAAGGGAAAGGATTGAACCAAATGAATTTTTAAATGGTATGACCATTACATGGATTAATTAAATTAATGAATTAAATGAAAGGTACCTTGTATATAGACCTTGAAATTATTATAGGAGTTTTCTTTCTCAAGTTAGTCCTTGGATTCCTAAGGGAATTCCTTGAGCACTTGGGGATTCCATTCCAATTTAAGGATGTAGGCTTCCTTAGTTGAGACCCACCTTGGAGCCCAGTCCTTGTCTATCAGTGGATTCCTGATATGACATCATTGGATTCCTCCTTTATTATTATAGGATTCCTTGGATACACTCATTGGATCCAGCCTAGCTTATATAGACACAAGGTGCCATGGTTACATTCTTAGGCCTAGCCATATATTATCCCATTTTATCTTGGATATACTCCTTGGACTTGGTTAGATCACGGTATTATGGAATTCCCTGGATGATGCTCCTTAGATTACACTCTTGCCTCTATAGCCAGGATGCATTTACTACTGAGTTGGTGACCCTTGAGGTCTAGTATTCCTTGGTTATTACCTTTAGACCTATTAATTATAAATAAAATCAAGATTCCTTTTTAAGCCTTGGATCCTTTATTATTTATATCATTTCATATTTTTAGTGCTGGTATTACCTAACATGACTTAAATATATAAACTAAAACTTAATCAATTAATGAACTGGTTACATGTTCAGATACCAACCAAGGGCTAAATAAGGTACTTGGATGTTTACATTACTGTAATTATTTACTTTTATATATTCATTCTTACACACTGTTTCAGTTAATATTACATAGACAGGATGTTATAGACACCATTGGTGGTGGCCTACTAAGATTTATCTCACACCCTATCTGGGACACCATTGGTACTTGGGAAGACTATATTCATATAGGTGTTGACAAAGGAAAGTGTTTCTCTTTGGATACTTGATTTATTACTGTAGTAGGATAGAGCTAGTATCAGATGACCAAGCTAGAGATTGGGATGCTTAGGATAGTTTTTGGATTCATTTTTTATAATTTTGTATAGTATGATTGTCTGCTAATTTATATCCATGTTTTCTAAATTTATAGATATATTACATATCATAATCAACTTTTATATATTTATATCAGTTTAATCATATTGTTTATTATTACAATTCATTTAGCTTTTATTGTTCCATCTGTTTATATAGATTCTATTATTTAACTTATATTATTATATTTACCTACTATTCTACACTCTATTAATGAGGTCATAGTATCCCCACGGACACACCATAGGCTCTCACTGCTAGTCACTAGCCTCTGGCATTCAGGGAGATGCACTTGAGGTCATGTGGATAATCGGGATCAGGGAACCTCTATGTGGAATATGGGTCTGGGACATCACAAAGTTGTGTCAGAGGTGTTTATTTCTTGATTTACTATTTATAGACAATATTTAGAAGATTAGGAACATGTGGAACTTGGTAATAATTTTTTCTTGGGCATCACAAACTCATGTTTTGTAAAGACACAAAAAATTCAAGGAAATTTTTTTTCTTAATTTTCTTGGGAATTTTACAAGCACACAGTTTCTGAAGGCACCTGATTCCGAGGCCCAGAGTGCCCAGAATCATTTTATGAAGTTTATCTCAGGTACATTCAGTGAATGAACGAGCAGGTTTTTCTAACTTTTGAACCGGTGCTCGGAATCTAATTCTGAGGGCACCGATGGAATTGCAGCACCGGTAATTGCTTAGAAACACCTCTTCTGGAGTTGTGTTTGCTCGGGTGTGGTTTATAATTTTTTCTTGGGGTTAAGTTAAGGAATAAAATAAAAGTGGTGCAACCGATTTTTATTTTATTTTTATTAACTTAAGTTAAGTGGATGATGTGGGACCCAAAATATCCTACCCACTTGGTAGGATATTTGTGAGGTGGTCCCACACGAGCCCCACCGTTTCTTTTCTTCCTAAACCCCCTCCTTAAATTAAGTAACTCACCCGCACCCCCCCCCCCCCTTTTTAATGAATTCAACTCTTGCGTTTATTCTGGTTAAGAAACGCCTAATTAATGTGGCGGTTTAAGCGTTGCAATTATTTCACTTAATTGTTTCTTTCATTTTTTAATTTTAAAATGCAAGACTTGTGAAATAAAAATAAGACAACTCTTATTTTTATTAGGCTGGTGGTGTTGAGAGGCTAGGGATATTTCACTAAATATCTTGAAGATATTCTCTTCCTAGCGAAGAATGCGAAGAACGCGAAGAATGCCGGATCCTTGGAAATCAACGACACTTCTTCCGCGACGCTTCTTCCGCGACGCTTCTTCCACAACGCTTCTTCCGCGACGCGACGATCCCCCTTCCGCGACGCCTTCTTCCGCGACGTGCTTTTCTGCGATGAATCCTCGCTCATCGAATTCGACGAGGTAGGGGTTTTGGTTCAATAAAATCTGTGAGATTTATATCGACGACATGTGTTTAAAATTTGTTAGAAGGCTTTTTAAACCGCTAATGTGGTGGGTGCGGACCAACGAACAAGTCTGAACCCACCGTCTCTTCATTCTTGGTGTGGGGATTGGCGGGCGACGATGAAGCAGGCAGCACAGGCATTGTGAGGTCCTTTCAGTGAAGGACGGGCCCTGGGAGGGTCGTTGGCGAACATGACAGGCAAATCCGACCACCGGAGTTTGTCCGGTGGTCCGCGGAACGCTCCGCCGGCGGGCCGCCGGGAAGGGCCGCTAGTCCCGCAACCGCGCGGGACCGGAGGAAGCAGGACGCGGCGCTCGGCCGCATCCTTTGGAAAGGAGTGTCCCCTCATTGGTCCGCGGTTAGCAAAGAAAGTGGGGGGCACCCCCCCCCCCCCCCCGCACGTCTAAACGCTCGACCGTTTCGGCCGAGCCTCCTGGCCGGTGCGCCAGCGCGCCGCGCGGCCAGAACGGACCGCCCAGGATGGTTCGGGCCGCGCCCAGGCCAGGTCAGGCCTGGAATTGGGTTGGTTCGACCTGGTTCATGCCGACCCAGGGGGTACCAGGCCGGGTTGGACCGGGCCCGAACCCCCTAATACCAGAATTTTCGGTCTGTTGCCCATAACTTGGGTTACAGACCTCCGATCGACGCACCGTCAGTTGCGTAGAGATCCTTGGATCGAGACGGTAGTTTCGGTATATTATACTCAAGGATTTGGAGTACTTTGGGTTCATCCGGGTTGGTTCGTACACGAAACCAACCGGGCCCTCGGAGCGGAAACGCCTATAACTTGAGCTCCGGACATCCGATTGACGTGTCGTCGACTTTGTTGGATTCCTCTTAGTGAGAAGGACCTTTTGGCTTACTCTGATCGAGGTTTGGATGTAGTTAGAGTACGGTCGGGTTGGTTTTGACTTAAAAACCAATCTGGCCCCTGGGACGAAAAAGCCAATAACTCTCAGACCGGGCGTTCGATTGGCGTGCCGTATGTGACGTTGAGTTCCTGTTGATGATACGGAACTTTTCGATACATAAACTTTGGACTATGTGTCAGTTGATGTATCAGCCCCTCGGCTTGTGGAGCGGACCCTCCCGAACGAGCTTGCTGTGTGCGGGAACCCTAGAGCTAGATGCGACTGCGACGACGATGACGACTGTGCAGAGATCCTCCATGGATTCGATAGCGACGAATATAGCACTTAGCAATCCTACGTAGATCAGTGCTACCGATCCTGTGTGGGTCAGATCCTGTGTGGTTCAGCGCTCAACGGTCCTGTGTGGGCCAGCGCCTACAGATCATTTGTGGGTCTGATCCTATGTGGTTCATTGCGGGGGTTAGTTACCTATCGATCCTGTGTGGGTCAGATCCTTTGTGGGTCATTGCAGGAGTTAGTACCTATCGATCCTTTGTGGGTCTGATGGCTTAAATGAATCAGTGGCTACATCTGATCATCTCTATCGTCATAGGAAGAAGTATACCTGTGTGAGCTGAAATCTTGACTTGCTTTCCTATGTGGATTGTGTTGTGCTATCCTGTGTGGATGTGATCGAATTTGTGCTCGGATGTTGGAGCCGAACTGGAAATTGATGACTTAGGTATATGTATGGACATATACCTAAGTAGTGTCGGATGTTACTTCGTGATTGTATCTTTCCTTTGTGGATTGCCCTTTGTGGATTATCCTTTGTGGATTATGGTAGACCTTAGGGGGTCTCGGGGTCCTTACTGAGTAGCTTATACTCACCCCTTCATGGGCTATGCCCGCACTACGTTGTGTTGGTTGCAGACGATGGATAGCGCTGATCGCGGTTGAGGCTTGCGGAGCAGGACGGTACCTGGAGGTGGACCACTGGGCGGGACGTACTCGGAGTGGACGGCTGGACCCGAGGAGTTGTGGAGGATATCTGTACCCACACTTCAGGTGGGATCTCTAGTGGACAGCTCGACGTTGAGGATTTACTTTCAGTTGTTGTTTTCCCTTTCCAGTTGTACTTTACTTTCAATTTGGGTTTGTATTTTGGCCCACTTACTTTTCTACACTTACTGTTGTACCTAGTTTTTACTTAGTGTTTACTTCTGCTTGCTTGCTCTATGGTGTTTGTTTACTTTACAAAGGAAATTCCTTCCCTTTTTACCGGGAAATACGCCTTGGTGCTAGTCGCCAGCCCCTGGCCTATGGAAGGCAGGCTTGGGGTAGTCACGGCACGGGCCCCGAGGACGGGTCGTGAAAAGTTGGTATTAGAGGAGTTCGGTTCTACCGTAGAACTTAGGACTCTGATCTTTTCTATGTGAAGCAATAGTTTTAAGAGTATTGAGTGTGACTATCAGTCCAGGGAGTCCAGTCTTGGTGCGGCGGCCGACATATCCATACACCAGGACCCTGACTTCTGATTTCCGACTTAATGCACGAAAACATTGATTGCATGTGTGATTCAAGTTTTCTTTTTGATTATTTTGTGTCAGCTCACCAGGTATACTGTTTGACTGTGGCGCACCTATTCCTTTTCAGGATGTCCCCACGATGGTAACTAGATAGGGTTCCAAGCGTTGTGCATGACGACAGCCCACCGAGCGACGAGCCCTCTGTACAGGGCCCTTTGACAGCAGAGGCACCGACGGTACATCTACCTGCCGAGCCACTGATGCTACCAGCCCCAGCTGTTGACGATGCACGTCGCCTTAGTGCACTGCATGAGTTCCAGCATCAGTGACCACCGAGGTTCCGTGGGGAGACGGACCCTCAAGAAACCGAGGATTGGCTGGAGGCAGTGGTACGAGTTTTCAGGTTAGTGAGGACACCAGCAGACCTCATGGTGATCCTCGTAGTGAGACTCCTGCACGCGGAAGCAGGAAGATGGTGGAGCTTGATGCTCCAGGTGCACGATGAGGCATCTCTTCTCTGGACGGACTTTGAGAGCCTCTTCCGCTCAGAGTTCGTCCCAGCCACCCTCTGTGCGGTGCGCATCCAGGAGCTTCTACAGCTGTGGCAGGGCATCTTGACGGTCGCCCAGTACTCGGCGAGATTTACCGACCTCTCGCGCTATTCGACGAACATGGTACGGGACCCATTCTTCTGGGCCCGGACCTTTGAGCAGGGATTGAGGCATGAGATCAGGGCATCGCTGATCTCCCTCAACATTATGACACAGGCAGGGGTACTAGAGTGAGCCCTTCTGATCGAGAGCTTCCTTGATGAGCCTACATCAGCAGCGAGACCTACCGCAGGGCGGCACGTAGTAGAGTGTTCTGCAGCAGGCAGTCGACAGATGACTCATGGGTCCAGGCAGACCAGACCCTCAGGTGGATGACCTCAGGACACTGGCTTAGCAGTTCGGGGCACACAGCGCGGATCCAGTCTTTCGAGAGGCAGACAGTGCTACACATGCGGCGGGAAGGGCCACATGGCTCGTGACTGCCCAACCCGCCGTGCCGAGGAGAAGCAGACGGTTGAGGGGCCACCTAGGCAGAGGCAGAGGGTCGACCATGGCGGTCCGCAGGGAGCAGGAGGACGAGGAAAAGGATATGTACGAGCAGTAGTTGGTGGGCGACTCTTTGAGGCTCTACCACCACCACCACCAGGAGGTCCACCCCGACCACAGGGAGATGGCGGGCAGAGACAGGTACAGCTTCAGGCTGTGGAGGCCTATGACCATGGTGCACCTGAGATTATTCGAGGTACTATCTATGTCTATTCCACCCTTTCTGCAGTTCTTATAGACACAGGAGCAAGTCATTCTTTCATATCCGCTGCCCTTGTTCGGATCTTGGAGATTCCGACAGAGTCGTTGGATCGATCCTTACAGCTAGAGACTCCTACGGGAGCAGACTCGATGATTACGCACTGTTGCCGGTAGTGTGAGCTTACTCTAGGAGGCGAGAGCTTCGGTTGGGATCTTCTTGTAGTGGCGTCGAGGCCTTATGATGTCATCTTGGGCATGGATTAGTTATCTATAGTTCATGCTCAGATTGACTGTATTAGGCGCAAGGTGCGATGTGTATGCACCGACGGGAGCAGGTTCACCTTCACCGGTGAGAAGGGAGCCTTTGTAGCACAGGACGGACTCTCGCAGATGAGAGTACATCCCATCACTCGTTAGTTGGCTGGCCTCATCCTAGGAGTTGTTAACGTGCGGAGTCCTAGTTTTTCTATAGTGGTGGATCAGTATGCGGACATTTTCCCCGATGACATTCCAAGACTACCTCCTCCCAGAGAGGTAGACTTTTATATTGACTTGTACCCCAGGACAGCCCCAATATCCACTCCAGCATATCGTATGGCCCCCGCTGATCTTTGAGAGCTACAGGTACAGTTGGAGGACTTGTAGGTAAAGGGATTCATCCGACCCAGTGTTTCACCCTGGGCTTCCCCGATATTGTTCGCCAAGAAGGCGGACGGGATCTTGTGACTTTGTGTCGACTATCGTTGCCTGAACCAGGTGACAGTGAGGAACAAGTATCAACTACTGAGGATTGATGACCTCTTCAATCAGGTCAAGGGAGCACGGTGGTTCTCAAAGATAGACCTCAGGTCAGGCTATCATCAGCTCAGAGTTCGAGACGAGGACGTGCAGAAGACAGCCTTCAGATGTCAGTATGGACACTATGAGTTCTTGGTTATGCCCTTTGGTGTGACCAATGCTCCATCAGTGTTCATGGGCCTCATGAATAGGATCTTTCATCCATGCCTCGATCTATTTGTCTTGGTCTTCATCGACGACATTTTGATATACTCGACGACTGAGGAAGAGCACGCCTACCACTTGTGGGTTGTACTAGACACACTCCGAGAGCACCATCTTTATGGGAAGATCTCGAAGTGTTAGTTCTAGTTACGTGAGGTCCACTTCTTGGGGCACGTCATCTCTGAGGTGGGAGTTGCAGTGGATCCTATGAAGATCGAGGCAGTGCTAGCTTGGGATCCACCCAGGAGTGTGACGGAGGTGCGGAGTTTCTTAGGACTAGCTAGGTACTATCGAAGATTTGTGCCAGACTTCTCCAGAGTTTCAGCACCACTCTCATCTTTGAAAAAGAAGGGGAAACCCTTTGTGTGGTCAGACATATGTCAAAAGAGCTTCCAGGAGCTGATACAAAGATTGACCAGCGCGCTTATCTTGAGGCTACCGGAGGAGGGAGTTGGGTACGTAGTTTACTGTGATGCATCAGGGACCGGACTCAAATGTGTCCTGATGCAGGAGCGGGTAGTGATCGCCTATGAATCATGTCAGTTGAGGCAGCATGAGCAGAACTACGCTACCCATGACCTGGAGTTAGCATTAGTGGTCTTTGCTCTAAAGATGTGGCGACACTATCTGATGGGAGAGCGCTTTACAGTCTATTCTAACCATCAGAGTCTCAGGTACATCTTCTCTCAGAAGGACCTAAACCTGAGATAGTGGCGATGTCTCGAGTTCCTCCAGGACTATGACTTTGAGATAGTCTATACTCCTGGAAAGGGGAACGTGGTAGCCGATGATCTCAGCAGGAGGACGGGCATTCAGCTACTTGGGGAGGCGATAGAGCAGCTAGCCGCTTTACAGATATCCTTCATGGATAGAGATGGAGTAGCCTTTCTTCAGTCACTCACAGTCACTCCTCCACTACTGCAGCGGGTCAGATAGGCACAGTGTGGGGATGCCGACTGTGAGACGCGGCGTGCGCAGATATCCTCAGGACAGGCACCTGATAGATTCTCCATGGGAGTAGAGCATGATGTCCTTTTCAGAGGATGTACCTTGGTACTAGTTACTTTACGGGAGGAGGTGCTGAGCGAGTTTCACACTTCCCCTTTGGCGGTACATCCTGGAGTGGCGAAGATGTACCAGGATCTCAGATGACAGCACTGGTGGCTGGGTATGAAGAGGGTTGTGGCAGAGTTCGTTTCTCGATGCCTCACCTGCCATCAGGTGAAGGCAGATCACCAGGTACCAGCAGGCTTGGTACAGCCCTTGGAGGTCCCGGAGTGGAAGTGGGACGGGATATCTATGGACTTCGTGACTGGACTTCCACGCACTTCCAGAGGTCACGACTCCAAATGGGTTATTGTTGGCCGACTCACCAAGTCGGCTCACTTCTTACCCATCAGAGAGCAGGGCTCAGTGGAGATCTTGGGACGTCTCTACATTCAGGAGATTATACGGCTTCACGGTGTGACATCATCTATCGTCTCCGATCGAGATGCTCGCTTTACTTCCCAGCTTTGGAAGGGGTTGCAGGAGGCATTCAGGATGTAGCTAGGTCTGAGAACCGCCTTTCACCCTCAGACAGATGGTCAGACGGAGAGGACCATTCAAACTCTCGAGGACATGCTCCGTGCATGTGTCCTCGACTTTGGTCGTAGCTGGGAGGACCACTTACCCTTGGTGGAGTTCGCGTGCAACAACAACTACCACTCCACCATCGGGATGGTACCTTACGAGGAGTTGTACGGCTGACCTTGCATATCACCATTGTGCTGGATAGACCCTGGGGATTCAGCACTTGTGGGACCAGAGATGGTCCAGGCCACAACAGAGAAGGTCCAAGTCATCTAGGAGCGGATGAGGATAGCTCAGAGTCAGCAGAAGTCTTATGCTGACAGGAGGCGGAGGCCACTGGAGTTCGAGGATGGAGACCACGTCTTCTTGCGGGCCTCACCTCGACGTGGATTATGGAGATTTGGCCAAGGCGGAAAGTTATCTTCGCGCTTCATCGGACCATTCCAGGTCCTCAGCAGGATTGGTGAGGTGGCTTATCGCCTGGCTCTACCACCTCAGTTGCACCGGGTGCATGACATCTTCCATGTATCTCAGCTGAGGAGATATGTGCACGACCCGACGCATATCATTGACCATGGGGAGCTGGACGTTGATGATGGGGAGACTTTTGCGGAGGTCCCGGTGGAGATCGAGGATCGACAGGAGCGGGTCCTACGTGGACGGTCGATTCCTCTAGTGCGCATCAGATGGCATCACGGAAACCTCTAGGAGAGCACTTGGGATTGGGAGGCTCAGATGCGTGCTCAGTACCCACATTTGTTTCCCTATTTTGTGATGTATCTTTCGGGGACGTAAAGCTCTGAGGTAGGAGTGATGTAAAGACCCAAAAAATTCAAGGAATTTTTTTTTATCTTAATTTTCTTGGGAATTTTACAAGCACGTAGTTTCTAATGGCACCTGATTTCGAGGCCTGGTGTGCCCGGAATCATTTTCCGAAGTTTAGCTCGGGTACGTTCAGTGAACGAACGAGCGGGTTTTTCTAACTTTTGAACCGGTGCTCGAAATCGAATTCTGAGGGCACCGATGGAATCGCAGCGCTGGTAATTTCTTAGAAACACCTCTTCTAGAGTTGCGTTTGCGTGGGTGTGGTTTTTAATTTTTTCTTGGGGTTAAGTTATGGAATAAAATAAAAGTGGTGAAACCAATTTTTATTTTATTTTTCTTAACTTAAGTTAAGTGGATGATGTGGGACCCACAATATCCTACCCACTTGGTAGGATATTTGTGAGGTGGGGCCCACATGAGCCCCACCGTTTCTTTTCTTCCTAAACCCCCTCCTTAAATTAAGTAATGCACCTACACCCCCCCTTTTTAATGAAGTAAACTCTTGCGTTTATTCTTGTTAAGAAACACCTCATTAATGTGGCGGTTTAAGCATTGCAATTATTTCACTTAATTGTTTCTTTTGTTTTTGAATTTTAAAATGCAATACTTGTGAAATAAAAATAAGACAACTCTTATTTTTATTAGGCTGGTGGTGTTGAGAGGCTAGGGAGATTTCACTCAGGCTCTTGAAGATCTTCTCTTCCTCGCGAAGAACGCGAAGAACGCAAAGAACGTTGGATCCTCGGAAATCAACGACGCTTTTTCCGAGATGCTTCTTCCTCGACGCTTCTTCCACGACACTTCTTCCATGACGCGACGATCCCCCTTCTGTGATGACTTCTTCCGTAACGTTCTTTTTCGCGACGAATCCCTGCTCATCGAATTCGACGAGGTAGGGGTTTTGGTTCAATAAAATATGTGTGATTTATATCGACGACATGTGTTTAAAATTTTTCAGAAGCCATTTTAAACTGCTAACATGGTGGGTTCGGACCAACGAACAAGTCCTAACCCACCGTATCTACGTTCTTGGTGTGTGGATTGGCAGGCGATGATGAAGCAGGCCGCACGGGCATTGTGAGGTCCTCGCAGTGAAGGATGGGCCTCGGGAGGGCTGTTGGTGAAGATGGCAGGCAAATCCGACCACCAGAGCTCGTCCGGTGGTCCGCGGAACGCTCTGCCGGCGCGCCTCGCCGGCACGGCAGCGCCGGCGGCCGGAGGTGGTGGCCGGTACCGGCCGACCGCCAGGAGATGGCGGCGCTCGGCGCGCCACTGGGAAGGGTCGTCGTGGCTGAAGTCGCGGCGGTAGGCCGCTAGTCCCACGACCGCGCAGGACTAGAGGAAGCGGGACGCGGCGCTCAGCCACGTCCGTTGGAAAGGAGTGGCCCCCCGTGGGGCCGCAGTTAGCAAATCAAGTGGGGGGCAGCCCCCCCCCCCCCCCCCCCTCGCGTCTAAACGCTCGACCGTTTCGGCCGAGCCTCCTGGCCGGTGCGCCAGCGCGCCGCGCAGCTAGACCGGACCGCCCAGGCTGGGCTGGGCCGCACCCAGGCCGGGCCGCGTCCAAGTGGGCCAGATCCGGACTCGGGTCGGGTCGACCCGGTTCGGGCTGACCCAGGGGGTGCCGGGTCGGACCGGGCCCGAACCCCCTAATACCGGACTTTTCGGTATGTTGCCCATAACTTGGGTTACGGACTTCCGATCGACACACCATCAGTTGCGTAGTGATCCTTGGATCGATGCGATCATTTAGGTATATTATAATGAAGGTTTCTAAGTACTTTGGGTTCGGCCGGGTTGGTTCGTACACGAAACCAACCGGGCCCTCGGAGCGGAAACACTTATAACTTGAGCTCCGGACGTCCGATTGAAGTGTCGTAAACTTTGTTGGATTCCTCTTAGTGAGACGGACCTTTTGGATTACTCCGCTCGAGGTTTGGATGTAGTTGGAGTATGGTCGGGTTGGTTTTGACTTAAAAACCAATCGGACCCCTGGGACGAAAAAGCCAATAACTCTCAGACCGAGCGTTCGATTGACGCGCCGTCTGTGATGTTGAGTTCCTGTTGATGATACGGAACTTTTGGATACATCAACTTCGGACTATGTGTTAGTTGATGCATCAGCCCCTCAGCTCATGGAGCGGACCCTCCCGAACGAGCTTGCTGTGTGCAGAAACCCTAGAGCTGGCTGTGACTGCGACGACGATGACGACTGTGCAGAGATCCTCCGTGGATTCGACGGTGATGACTACAGCACTCAGCGATCCTATGTGGATCAGTGCTACCGATCCTGTGTGGGTCAGATCCTGTGTGGGTCAGCGCTCAGCGGTCCTGTGTGGGCTAGCGCCTACAGATCATGTGTGGGTCCGATCCTATGTGGGTCATTGCGGGGGTTAGTTACCTATCGATCCTGTGTGGGTCAGATCCTCTGTGGGTCATTGCGGGGGTTAGTAACTATCGATCCTTTGTGGGTCTGATGGCTTAGATGAATCAGTGGCTACATCTGATCATCTCTATCGTCATAGGAAGAAGTATACCTGTGTGAGCTGAAATCTTGACTTGCTTTCCTATGTGGATTGTGTTGTGCTATCCTGTGTGGACGTGATCGAATTTGGGCTCAGATGTTGGAGCCGAACTGGAAATTGATGACTTAGGTATATATATGGGAATATACCTAAGTAGTGTCGGATGTTACTTCGTGATTGTATATTTCCTTTGTGGATTATCCTTTGTGGATTCTGGGAGACCTTTGGGGGTCTCGGGGTCCCTACTGAGTAGATTATACTCACCCCTACACGGGTTATGCTCGCACTACATTGTGTTTGTTGTAGACGATGGACAGCGCTGATCGCGGTTGAGGCTTGTGGAGTAGGACGGTACCTGGAGGTGGACCACTGGGTGGGACGTACTCGGAGTGGACGACTGGACCCGAGGAGATGTGGAGGCTATCTGTACCCACCCTTCAGGTGGGACTTCCAGTGGACGGCTCGACGTTGCGGCTTTACTTTCAGTTGATGTTTTCCCTTTCTAGTTGTACTTTACTTTCAGTTTGGGTTTGTATTCTGGCCCACTTACTTTTCTTCACTTACTGTTGTACCGAGTTTTTACTTAGTATTTACTTCTTCTTGCTTGCTCTGTGGTGTTTGTTTACTTTACAAAGGCAATTCCTTCCCTTTTTACCGGGAAATACGCCTTGGTGCTAGTCACCATCCCCTGGCCTATGGAAGGCAGGCTTGGGGTAGTCACGGCACGGGCCCCGAGGACAGGTCGTGACTTGTTTGGGGTAAATTCCAATTTAACTAAATTATAATTTTTGTTCAACTTTTTCCTATTATAGTTGATATCATTTAATCTTTGGGTGAATCACATGCTATGTTGTGTTTTTAATTATTCTTTTGATTGATAATTTCATTTCTTCCCTATCTCGATAATATAAGGGAAATAAGAATTGTTACATTCATCATCATAGGCACCTATAAATTCACATTTCATGCATATTTCCATGTCATATAGGTGAATTTCACTCATTTTATTTCTTGATATACTTGTGATTATTGAGTGATGTTGTGGTAGTTATATTATTCTTGTGATTTTCTTTGGTTATGATTGAGTGATTTCTGGTTTCAATTCAGGAGGTGTTTAGGCCCTCGTGGGTTAGAATTGGTAATTTACCAAGTCAATCCATGAGATTAAAATAAAATGGGTGTTATTTTAGTGATAAGGTGTATATGACCTGATTCACTAGGAATGGAGATCCATTTTCAATGAAATTTGATATAAGTTATAAGAAAATGAAAATTGTAAAAGTGAAAATGGATTCTAAAATAAAATGGTTTCTAGTAAATGATGAGGCAAGGTATAGTTGACCCTTCATATAGTAGAAAACCTATAATTTATACTTGATAACATACAAATGCCTGCACTTATAAGTGGGTAGTTGGGGTAGTATTTCATGGGTAGTGATCCTTTTATTACATTCAGATTCTGTAGTGTTTTTATATGTCTGATTAAATCTTGTTCTGGGGTATGTTCTTGGAATTTTTAGACCAATTCCACCACAACATCCTTGTTTCGTATTCCAAGAGGGTGGTGAAGACCGTGATTTGGATGTGGTGGTCCCTGATCTACCATGCTTACCTATAGTATTGCCACTTGAGGCACCACCCACTATACCTGATCTGGGAACTGATGTCAAGATTTGTGATAGTCTTCTACTTCTGATAGAGTCCATGCATGGTGCTCCACATCCTGAACCTATGATGTTTGATCTAACCCATGTGTTACAGAAGTAGTATCCTCCTACCTTCTTAGGGTATGGTGTTCCACAAGATATTGAGTCTTTTCTAGATACCACCTTGTCTATCTTTTATAATCTAGATACACCTTCATTGAGAAGAGTCAATCTTGTTGCGTACATGCTACGGGATTCAACCAAGTGCTGGTGGGATGTAGTTACCCAGGTCAGTCACCATTAGAGAATGGTATGGGATGATTTCCAGAATACCTTATATGAACAATTCTTTCATCATACAATGATAGATGACAAGGATAGAGAGTACATGCATATTGAGCAAGGTTCTATGTCAGTTGTTGAAAATTTAGTGTGTTTCACTGAGTTACAATGATTTTCACTACTTCTAGACAGAGATGATTTTTTTATGCTAGATGCTTCTAGGATGATCTCATTTATTCCATTCTTACTTAGGTGAATATCTTTCTCCTACCTACCTTTTATGAAATAGTCTATCAGGCTCTTATCACTAAGTGCAACCTAAGTGATAGCAACAATAATGGGCATAGAGGATAAGTGTTGCAGTAGGCCAGTAGTTCTTCTAGTAGCCTAAAGTGATCCATCAAGGTTTTTCATCAGGGAAATGGAATCTAGAGTACCTATACTAGTATCTCTATGGTGTTTCATAAGTGTAGATGATATGGGAATCAGAAACCTTAGTGTGATAGATACCCTCTGAAGTGTCGAGACTGCAGTCATATGGGGAATCTTCAAAGATTCTTTTGGACCTTTCCATAATCTTCTAGTATAAAGGGATCCACACCAGCTCTGCCTTTAGGGGAAGGTTCTTTTACACCACATCAGGCAGGGAGTTGGAGTAGCGTCGGCAGGACTGGCTAAGGAATAGGTCAGGGTTGTGGTAGCCATACTCCTAATCACAAGCAGGCCTAGCAGAGTATTTTTTATTGTGGTAGTTCAGTTGTTTCATAGGGTCATGAATCAGGTCATTTTCATGCATTACAGCAGATACCTGATGATTATATTATAGGACCATCTATAGTATGAGGTACTATTTTTGTAGCCTCCACTATAGTATTTTATTTATTTGATACAGGTGATTCACACTCCTTCATCTTCTTATCTATCATGTAAAGTCTTGAACTAAAAATACAGTATTACTATGCTGTAATGACCTTAGATACACCATTGGGTGTATGTTCAGAGGTCATATGTTAATGTAGGGACTACCCCTTGAGGTAGGAAGTTACCCCTTATTATGGGACCTCTTTTTTCTTGAGATAAAAATCTTCGATGTCATTCTTGGGATGGATTGGTTGGTTCTATATCACACCATTGTAGACTTCTATCCCTATAGGGTATCATTTACATCACCATAGGGAAGAATCTATCTACATAAGGGTAAGTGGTATGTCTAGGCTAGTAGAGTTAGACCAGAGCATTATGGGGTAGGTGGAGTGACCGCCCAGATTTCCAATATCATCCTAGAGGATCGGGGTTTACTTTAGGAATAATTCTCTCCAAAAGTAGATCTTATCAGGGATGTCTTTATATATGATTTGTCTATCTTATCTCCTAATAGAGAGGTAGATTTTATGATCAATATTGTTCTAAGAGTAGATCCAGTGTCCATTCCTTTTTACAGTATGGAACCTATTGAGCTCTAGGAGCTGAAGCAGCAGTTAGAGTACTTGGAGGTTAATGGTTTTATATGGCCCAGTACTTCCTCTTGGGGTTTTCCCATGCTTTTCTCCAAGAAGTTGTATGGGAACCTTCATCTATGCATGTATTATAGATGGTTTAACCATATTATAGTCAAGAACTAGTATCCACTACCTTGAATAGATGATCTCCTTGACCAGCTCTGAGGAGCTAGGGTGTTTTTAAAGATTGACCTGAGATTGGGCTATTATCAGGTGTGAGTCAGGACATCAAACATACCTCATATAGCTTTCTGTAGTAGGTATGGTTTGTATGAGTACCTCATTATGTTTTTAAATATTATGAATGTACCTTCCATTTTCATGGCTTTAATGAATAGGTTATTCTATCCTTATATAGACGTTTTTGTCATGATCTTTTTGGATGACATCCTAGTGTATTCTCAAACTTTTAGAGAATATGCTAAGCACCTTGATATCATTTTGAGTACACTCAGAGAGAATCATATTTATACTAATATTGATAAGTACCACTTCTAGATTGACAAGGTTCACTTCTTGTGTCATATTGTCTCAGAATTAGGATTATCTGTTGACCTAGAGAAGATGAGTGTTGTGGTTTCCTGGGAGCATCCCAAGAATGTGTTTGGAATATGGAGTTTCTTGGGTCTTGTTGGATATTACAGAAATTTCATACAAGACTTATTATTCTATTATTCACCTCTTACTAGTCTTACAAATAAGGGTGTTAAGTTCTGTGGTCGGAAGTGTGTGAGAAATATTTTCAAGATTGGAAAGGAAGGATTGTCTCGGCACCTATTCTGATTCTTCCAAATCCTAGAATAGGATATATAGTGTTTTGTGATGCATCAGGCATCATCCTAGGAGCATTTTTTATGTAGTAGGATAAATTCGTTGCATATGGATCTCGGTAGTTGAGGCCTAATGAGAGAAATTACCCAATGTGTGAGCTTGAGTTAGTTTCAGTTGTCCATGCCTTACATTACTAGAGACATTATCTGTTGGGCGAGCTCTTTATGGTGTATACGGACCACAAGAGCCTAAAATGTATCTTTACATAGTGTGACTTGAATCTCAAACAGCGAATATGGGTCTAATATCTTCAATCCTTTGATTTTGAGCTTGCCTATATGCCTGTAAAAGGAAATTTAGTAGCTAATATGATGAGTCATAAAACTTAGGCACAAGTCGTATGGGAAGCCAGTGGTGAATGAAAGTTAATAGCCCTCTTCTCTAAGATTAATCTAGATTTTGATGATATTAACGAGTAGCCTTACCACTTATCATTGATAGTTACCTCTTCCCTCCTTAAGAAGGTGAAGAGTAGAAAATTTTCAGATCCTGAGGGCTTGGTTCTCTATAAGAGTATTGAAGGAGATGACATGCCTCTAGATTGGTCTATAGATAGAGGTTACATCCTATGTATACATGGAATTTACTTGGTTTCTATAGATATGAGATAGGAGTTTAAGTGAGACTCCCATGCTTCTTAGTGGCTAGTTAATCTAGGAATCTCTAAAATGTATCGAGACATGCGACATTAGTATTGTTGTCTTGGGATGAAACATCAGATAGTAGTCTTTATCACTGGGTGTTTGACCTCTCAACATGCGAAGGTAAAGCACCAGCAGCATGCTGTATTGTTACAGCCACTTACAATCCTGGAATGGAAATGGGAGGATTTTTTCATGGACATTGTGGTCATTTTACCAAGTTTGACTCGAGGTAGAGACTCTATGTGGGTTTTCATTAATAGACTGATGAAAGTAACCCACTTCATTACTATCTGGGAGACTTTATTTTTTGATGAACTAAGAGGATTATATGTTTGTGAGATCATTTGACTACATGGGGTCCCTCATACTATCATTTCAGATAGTAATTCTCATTTTACATCATGATTCTGGTAGAAGTTATAGAAATCTATGGGTATACAGGTGCTTCTGAGTACTTCATTTCACCCTCAGATCGATGAATATTCAGAATAGAAGATATAGGTTGTAGAGTATATGCTCTGATCATGCATCCTTTATTTCAATATTTCTTGGGATAGTTACATCCCTGTCATTGATTTCTCCTATAATAATAGATTTTTGGTAAAAATTTAGATGGATCCTTTTGAGGCCTTGTATATTAGGTTGTTTCATTCACCCCTATGCAGGCTAGAGGCAGGAGAGGCATCTATACTAGGTCCTCATCTCATACAAGAGAATTTGGAGCAAGTTCAGCTGGTTAGGAAGTGTATGTATATTACTAAGTCTAGATATAAATCATATGTTGATCATCATCTAAGACATATGAAGTTCAAGGTTGGGGATCATGTTTTCCTGCAGGTATCGCCCAGGCTAGGGCATAGATGGATACGAAGGAAAGGGAAGTTATTTCCATGTTTTTTCAGGATGGTTTAGATTCTGGAGAGATTTAAGCTGGTAGCCTATTAGTTGTTACAACCTCATAGGTATCATTCCATGAATGATGAATTCCATATTTTGCATCTTCACCAGTATCACACCTACTTGTCTCATACTTTTGATCCTAAGGAAGTTGATCTTTATATCGATTATTCTTTTTGGAGTATCCTGTATGAATCATTGAATAGAGAAAAAAGGATATATGAGGTTGATCTATCCTTCTAGTATGGGTGTTATAGAAGTACGGTCATATATAGGATGAGACTTGGGAGTAGGAGGCTGATGTATGTGGCCAACGGCCATTATTTTTCCCAAAAATTGTTTCACCACACTAAGAATGGGAACTCAGGGATGAGTTCCTTTATGGGGGGAAGACTGTAAAAAAATTGTTTTTCAATTAGGTATAGATCCTTTAAAAATTTTTTCAATTCTTTATTTTGTACCTAATGTGAATTCTTTATGAGTTAGTGAAGGTTTTGTGGGTTTATGGATCTTGTTTGGAGCTTAGAACCCTGGCCAGTGGGAGGAAATAGCATATCGCATGGTTAGAGTAAACCATGGAAGGTAGATTGCATGATTAGTTTTATCCATGCAAGGCTAGACAGTAGAGTGATACGGGGTGCATGGTTTTCCCAAACCATTCTATTTGGGCCGCACAGGCGTGAAAAATGATATAGAAAAATTATAAAGGCATTTTACATAGTTGGAACAAAATTTCCCTAATCATGCGGCATTCCCCTATTTATATCTTTTCATGCATGCTTTTCACACATTTTTGCCAAACCGTGCATCCAAACTATGCGAGAGGCCATTTTTTGGTGAAATTGAAAATTTTCACTTAAATTGAATGTTTTAAGAAACCCCTCATCCCTTTTTTCTTTTCTAGTGGAAATCACCCCTCCTCCTCTCCCTTTTAAATCCAAAAATACCTCTAAGATAGGCTTTGATCCCGAGCATCCATCTAGAGTTTGATCAAACCACTGCCTATCTCATTGGATCTACACTGGTATGTTTACAATTCCTTTTTAATATTTCATCATTCTTATTCCTATCAAAAATTCTATTTAGATATAGGATCATATTCTCCAATTTTAGGAAATTTATCCATTCTTAAAATTTCTTCCAATACGGGCCAAATTAAAGGCTGATACTAGATGAGTAGATTCATATGATTACAAGGTAGGTGGTCTATAACTCACTCCCCAAGATTCATTATTTTATAAATTATTGTGTGGGCATACTGATTTCATTAGGAGATATTTGTTAAATTTATATTTATTTATTATAGTCATTATAACTATGTTCTAAGACCCATTCCATATATATAATTCATTAATGGTGGTTATGTCCACAACTCTGAACACCCCAAGTAAGGTATTATTTATAATTTTGTTTTTAGTGTTGTGACATGTTTGTGTAAGCCACTGTTCGGGTGTTCTTCAGCTTGAACCTGCTATTGGTAATCCTTCCTTGATTGATGTCTATTGAATCAAAAAAAGGAAATTACCATGTATTCTAATCACTTGATCCACCTAAGGTAAGTGATTCAACTTGATTAATTAATTTTAAATGGTAATTTGGAAAGAATATAATATTGTTATCAATTTTCCTAGTTTATATTAGATGAATTGCATGTGGTTGCTCTTCCTTAGCCCATCCATGTCATGTTATGAAAGGTAAAGAAGATAACCAAGTAATTAACTATGAAATAACTTAAATGGTTGCATGGCCCTTAGCCTTTTTATGCTAATGAAAGGAAAGGCTTGAATCGAATGAATTATTAAATGGTATGACCATTACATGGATTAACTAAATAAATGGATTAAATGAAATGTGCCTTGCATTTGGACCTTAACATTATTATAGGAGTGGTATGACTTGAGTTAGTTCTTGGATTCTTGAGGGATAACCTTGAGCACTCATAGATGCCATTTCAATTCAAGGATGTTGGCTTCCTTGGTTGAGACCCACATTGGAACTCAATCCTTATCTATTAGTGGATTCCCAATATGACATTGTAGGATCCCACCTTTACTATTACAAGATGCCTTGGATACACTCCTTGGATTCATTATAGCTTCTAAGAACATGAGGTGTCTTGGTTACATCCTTGGGCCTATCCATAGCTTATCCTGTTTTACCTTGGATTCACTCCTTGTACTCGGTTAGATCACACTATTATGGAATTCCTTGTACAATGCTCCTTAAATTACACTATTACCCCTATATCTAGGCTACATTTACTACTGAGTTATAAACCCTTGAGGTATAGGTTTCCTTGGTTTTTACCTTGGAACCACTTCATTACAAATAACATTATTATTCCTTATTGTGCCTTGGATCATTCACTATTTCTATCATATCATATTGTCAGTGTTGGTATTACCTCACATGAATTAAATATATAAACTAAAACTTAATCAATTGATGAACTAGTTGCATTTTTAGACACCATCCAAGGGATAAAGTACTTGGGTATTTACATTACTATACTTCTTTACTTTTATATATACATGCTTGTATACTATTTCAGTTTATATTAAACATACAAGATGTTATAGACACCATTAGTGGTGGACTAATGAGATTTATCTCACACCCTATTTGAGCCATCATTGGTATCCAGGTAGACCATATGTATGCAGGTGTTGAAAAAGGGAAGTGTGTCACTTTGGAAACTTGATTTCTTGTTGTAGTAGGATGGAGCTAGTAACAGATAACCAAGATAGAGCTCAGGATTCTTGGGATAGTTTTTGGATTCCTTTTTCTACTTTTTTATAGTATGATTGTCTGCTGCTCTGTATCTATGTTTTATAACTTTATAGATACATGACATATCATCGTTAAATTTTGTATATTTATATTATTTGCATCCTATTGTTTATTGTTACTATTTAGTTAGCTTTTGTTTTACTATTTATTTATACTACTTATATTGTTTACCTTTTGTTATTATATTCACCCATTATGCTACACTATGGTAATTAGGGCATAGTCTCCCCATGGACACACCATAGTCCCTCTCTTATAGTCAATAGTCTCTAGCATTCATGGATATTCTCTTGAGTCCATATGGCCAACCAGGCTTAGGGAACCTCTAAGTGGAATTTGGGTCCATGACGTCACACCCCCATCTCCTTCCCCCTTCAATTATCTATGAAAAGGGTTGATTTAAGTGGATTTTTTAAAGTGAATCAACATATAATATTCCTATTTATTAATTATGTATATGTATCCTTCCATCACCTTCGATTTTATGTGGTTTTAGGTTAAGGATTGGTCACGATTACACCAAAGCATAGTGGAATCACCACAAAACAATATAGAATTCTCTCAGCATAGATATAGGATGTCTTAAGAGGATAATCGCATGTCGCTTCTCACAATTTCATTAGAGTTACATCACCTTACGAAATTTTATATCATTTTTTATTAAATTGAATGGAATTTTAAATTTATCAGACTTCAATTGATTGGTATTTTTTTGGTATGGTGATTGTGGTACGTCATGGACCTTTCAGGTGTGTTTGGTCACAGTTTTGGTGTGGTGAGATGACCCGGTGAGATTTTGTGAAATTATGAATATATAAATTGTATTGAAAAATAAAATTATAAATGGTTATAATTAATTATTTGGATTTTATGCTTTAATATAAGGGTTCCTAAGTTGATATGATCTCTTGGATAAGGCTCGGAAGATCTTAGGTGGTGATGGTCGATCTTTAGTTAAAATAAATAACTATATATGAGGTAGGTGGTCCCTAAGAATATCCCCAAAGTATATGATTTATGTTTATATAGAACATTATATATTATATCACCACATATTGGTGATTAACCATAAAATTAAATGAATTATTTATGAATTCATGTGGATAAAATGGAAGTGTTAAGGGTTATAGTGGATCCTTGAACACTAGTTGATTTCTTAGCCACTATTGGATGAGGTATTGATAATAGATAAATAACATAATTCATGTGGACCCTAGAGGGGTACCAATGAGATTAGAATGAACATATTGTGTTTGATATAAGTTCATGTAGTTTCCTTTTAGAAGGGGTGAGTGATGTAAGGAAAATGTTTAGCTGAGTCGGACATGATGGAACCATGAGATGCCTTAGAACCTTTAGGCTAGTTGGCTATAGAGAAATTTAAGTGTTCCTCCCCCATTGGTATATGAATACCTAGGAGTTTATTCCCTATGTATGATTATATAAAGGGTTTATTGAGTGGACTAACCTAGGATGGCTTGGGAAGTGAGATGGGGGGTTATTCCATCTCTTTAGTGTGATGACGGTATGGAATTTCCTATAAGGAAGATGAGTCTGTGATATAATCATGGTGATTTCAAGGAACATTGTTCCCTTTAAATAATGGGATTTGGACCTAGACTTTTAAATAAGATAGATGATTCTATGTAGATTTTCCAAATTATGGTGTAACATAGGGGACCTGTGTTTGTTTTCTAGTGTTATGGTGATCCTAGATAGGGGTAGTGTATAGAGACAGGTATTGTTAATTCCAAGTGTAAACTTATAATTTAAGAATCAATGGTGCAATGTTATCATATCTATAGAGATTAGGATGGGTTGTTCACCAAAGTGGATAACTTAGGAGATGTGTGTTAGGTTTAGGTGATTTTATAACCTATGGGTGTAATATGAGGTTCCAAAGAAGATTTTCTACAAGTATATATTATGTATATTTCACATATATATATATATATATATATTTGTGTGTGTGTGATATGAGAATGAGGATCCAGGAACAAGGTTGGATGTAGCCCCGGGTAATGATAGCTTAATACCTATTATAAGGTAGGGTGAAACCCCCTAGGTGTATGTGATATTATTTTGGGTGATCTGAATTTCCCTTGAGTGTTTTATTATATGATTTTATGTGAGTTGAGTTACCTCATGTGTTTTATTATATGGTTATGAGGTGATATCATTTTCCCCTGGTGTTTTCTGATAAGATTTTGGGGTGAGTTAAGTTATCTCTGGGTGTTTTCAGATATGGTTCTTAGGTGAGATAAGTTTCCCCCATGTTTTTTCTGATATAGTTATGGGTGATCATGGTTTTCTCCTTGTGTTTTATTATATGATTATTAGTGAGATGAGTTTCCCTAGGTGTTTTCTTATATGGTTCTAGAGTGATATAAGTTTACCTTGAGTGTTTTCTAATATGTTTTTTAGGTGATCTGAGTTTCCCTTGGGAGTTTATTGATATGGTTCCAAGGTGAGTGAAGTTTCCCCTATGTGATATTCAATATAGTACTATGGTGATCTAATTTTCCCCCATGTGTTTTTAGATATTTTTTTATGGTTATCAAGGTTTAATCTAGTGTGTTCTACTTATTTGGTTATGGGGAGGATTTAGATCCCCCTAGGTGGTAATCTTTATGCTTAGAGATATCCATTATAGGTCAAAGAAGGTATAGTTGATCCTAGGTGTCACCATAGAACATGAGGATCGATGGTGATTTATTTTATTATGCTTAGTAGATGTTTTATTATTATGAGAATATAAAATTTTCATACACAATTTACTACTTTTTTAGTCACAATGTTGGTAGTGGCCAACTTAGTTTTACTCACACCCTGCTTGAGTATCCTTGAAACTTTAGTAATCGAACAAACCTAGTTGATCATGGGTTTGGGTAGCGAAGATTCCCTATGTTGCATGATCTAGTGAGATAGCACAACAAGAATATAAATATTTAGATGAGGTGAGTATAGGGGATAGTAATAGTGCCTATTATATATTTTATTTATTTTATTTATTTTTTATATTTGATAATCACAGTGGGTGGTATTTTGGGATGTATCTTGTATTATTGTATGAAAACATTTCATTTGTTATAGCATGATTCTTATTTACTTTTTTTTTAATACACTAAGTATATTATATGGAATTTTTTTGTGTTATTTCAACTATTTTTTACTCTAATATGAGGGTATATTCTCCCCATGGTAAGACTTTATACCCTTATTTCTATTTTTCTACTTATATCATATAGGGAAGTATACCTATGGTCATTTGAAAGCCTCAACCTAGACACTTGTGAGTTATCATGGGAAGGAGGGGCTTCATAAAAATAACTATGAAATTTAAGCATTCATATATCTCCTTCATTAATAAATTTGTCTCATTCTTCTAGGGGTTCTAATTCCAATATCTAATTTCATTTATATAACTTGTTGAGAATTATAGTTATCATGATACCACTTTTTATATCAGAAATGAATTTAACACCATTTTTTGCAATATCATGGTCTTCATCATTAGTAATTCTCTATCACAACATGTTGCTCTAAATTCAGCATTGAACTTCAAATTTGGTGCAAGACACCACTTGTTGAGTTGGATTTAGAACTGTCTCATTTTTTCAAGCTTTACACCTTATGATATATTTAACATTTATAACTCCACCTTTCACTTGCATTATTTTTCAACGCATTCTCATGCATAAAAAATTTGATACAGAAAATATTATTCCAATAAAACCACCCTATGGATCATATCTCCCCCTTAATTATATGCCACTTTCAACAAAAATTTGAAACATGTAATCACATGGGGATATGGGTACCTGAAACATCCCCAGATAGAGGAGTGTGTTAACTCATTACAAACCATCCTTCTTCTTCTAACTTTCTCCTAAGCCTTTGTAGTGGTTCTTCTTTGTATGAAACCACTTGTATAAACTTAATTTTGGATGTTTTCTTTAAATTTCACTATCTTATTTAACTTTGGATTCCCCTTTGGTGTGAGACTAATCCTACTTATGAATGTTTCTTATTTTGATGCAACATCGGTGCTTCTTTCTTATTTATTTCTCTACCAAAAAGGTCACTTCCACATGTCTTCACTTCTAGTTTAGTGGTACATTTTTTTAAAAAAAATAGGAATTATTCATTTTTATCAACTTAAACATTAATTAGAATCACTTAATAATTATTTTAAATTGTTTAATCTTTCTTGAAGTTAACTTTCTTATTTCTTGTAACTGGAGTAGCTTCTTTATTTTTCTTCCAAATCTATTTTTTTACTTTCCAATATGGATTTTTGTGAGTGTATCATCATAGGTTCTTGGTCGAACTTTTGTGGATCTCTATGATTTTCCTTTAAAACCATAAATTTATTTTATAGATTAATAGACTACATTTGGATTTAAATTATTTTCTCAAAATTCATAGGAATGTAGAAATTCATCATGACTCCATTTTCTACTTTCCAGCTACAATCTTTTTTTATAAGCCCAAGGTTAGTACAAATAAAACATCTCTAATTAAAAAAATACCCTGTACTATCACTCATAGGTTGTGTTGTTTTTATAGAACAATTACTTCCACCTTTAATGTAACACCCTTAGCTTTTTCTTTAAAAAAACTATGTTCCATAGCATATACGATACGCAACATCAAGTCTGAACAAACCATGAAATATAATTATTTAAATATGAATGTTATAGCCTAGCCATTAAATTAGAGGGTATAGATAAGAGTAAACACATTATGAAATATATATATATATATATATATGTGTGTCATATGAAATACAAATTTATTGAAAAATTATTAGTAATTAATTGCTCAATTTTTCAGTTGAGATATTTTATGTTTCAAAAATATGTATTCTTTAAAAATGATTTTTATTTATTTTTGAGAGAAAATAATATAATTAATTTCTCAAAATTTTAGAAATACAATTTTATAAAAATGAGATAATTTTATAAATTATCATATCAAAATTATATTAGGATAAAAAATTTCAATTTTTTAGAAATGATTGATTTTTCAATGAATAGTGAAAATTACCGACTTTTCAAATATCGTTATTTCTTTTCATTAAATAAAGTAATTTAAAAGTACCATTATATTTTTTATTTAGTATTGAAGTGAAATATAAACCATTTTATTTATAATAATATAATTAAATTCATTATAATCATCAATTTTCATGATTTTGATATATTCTTATTTTTATGCTTAAAAATGCATATTTTTTAAAACTATTTTCAGTGCATAAAGTTTATCCATTTTAATTAATTAAAATAAAACCTAATAAGGAATTATTTAAATTAAATTTATAGATTATATATCTAAATAAATTAATTTAAATCCATATAATTATTATTACTAGTCATATAGTTAATATAAGATCATATTATACTTGAAAAATGTATTTCTTGAAAAACCATTTTTCGACATGTTTTGCATGTTTATTTTTAAATTAAATTTTGAAAAAAAATATTTAAATTTGATAAAATGAATTATAAATATGTAATCATAATAATTAATATTATTTAATAATTTAAACTTATTTTTTTGTCATAATGAATAGTAAAAATAGTAAAAATCAATTACTACGGTTAAGGTCAAAACGGGTTTACCAGGGGTGAATCTATAAAGATAAGGGTTAAAATGACCTAAAAATTATTAAAATCCATTGGTTGGATTTATTTATAACTTAAACTTATAATATTATAATATGAGCTATTTTGGATCCATTTTATCAAGAAAGTGACTTTACATTATTTTAAAACTTTGAAAAAATACAAGTGTGTCACCCCCTCACTTATAAAAGGGCACCTCTTATTCTCTTTTATTAACAATTAAAATTCCTTTTTTCATCAAATACCTACCAAAATACTTTATTTACTTCCCTTACCATGTCCTAGAATCCTTTTTTATTATAAAATCCTCATATGATGTCTTTTGGTGTAAACCTAAAGAGGTTGTCTGAAGAAGAGGTATTGTTCTCAACTGAACATTTTTTGTTCTATTTATTCTTAAACCTCCTTATAATATTATTAAACCATTTTTATATAATTAAATAATTATACAACATATACTTATATGTTAATAAGTTAATTTAATTACCTAAATCCATCTCATATTCCATCAAATGGGAAACGAAACCATGGTTCGTGTGTACAGCGGACTACCGCCTCATAAACCGATGTAATTAGTTTTCCATCATCACCTCTCACAAATATGTATTATGATGGATTTTATTTATATATATGATATTAAATTAATATTAAAAATTATGGAAAATAAATATATCATATATTTTCTTACATTTCCATTCATTGAAAGTGGGTAATGTCGTTCGTGTGTACATGCGGATTACCACATCTAGGATGCGATATGATTTTTTTCATCACTGTAGCACATGGATGGTACATATAAGTGTATTTAAATAAATAATATGATATTTAATATATAATTATAATTATTTAAATATAATATAATACTTACCTTATTTCCATCATGACAGTTGAAAAATGGAAACGTTACTCATGCATACGTATGGTCAACCATCTCCATGATTGTAATGTAGTTAGTTTTTCATAAACATCATTACTAGTTGGTTTTAAAATAATAATTTATGTATAAAAATTATAATTATGTCATTATCATTATTCTAGATATTATTAAATAATAATTTCTTTGAACTTAGTCAACTTACCAAAGTGATTTTGGGCATATGAGCCTAACATCGTCAAAACGTCTGACTTGAACCTAAATGATTAAGTAATTGAATATAACTTGATAATAAATAAAATAAAAGGAATAATAACTAGAAAATTTTTCTTAAGAAATTAAATAATTAAAATAATTTTATTATTTACTAATATAAATAATGTACATGATGAGTCGAGCTCGATGTAAGGGATCTCTTTAAACCACCCAATTTTTCAGGTTATGAGCACTCTCTCTATAACATGATTTTTCTATATATTTAATGTTATTTAATGATTATAAATTATATTTATATGTATCTAAAATATATACCCATATTATTCTCCCTTCCTTTAATGGGGTAACACATTTCTTATGATTTTTTCTCAAATGTCTTCTTTAAAAAATCTATTTTGATTATAATATGAGGCAAGATTATGCAACTCATTTTCTTTCGATAGGTTATTATTATGTTTATTAATTATTATTAGTTTTCTTTATGTGTAACATATAAGAATTTACATGTTATGATTTCTTATCCTAGATATCTCTCTAATGAATTGTATAAAGCTTTTGTCTCATGAGACATTATGTATGGGATTTAGAGAGTAAACCTAATCCATTATGAGACTCTATCCACCATGTGATATTGTCTTAGAAGTTGTCCAAGACTTATTTATATGTCATTTTTTATGTTACTACCACATTTCCTATGTTTCTATGATCTTATTATACCATGATCTTTATATTATTCTCCCATGTGATTACTCATGATCCTTATCTTTTATAATATCATGTTATACCTTTAACTCGGACGTTATCTTTCCTTATCATGTTTATTCTCTTACTAAAAATTTTTAGGTCACCTCTTTTATCAATGTATTCCTTAAGTTATCTCATGTAGTTTTATGAGATAAAATGAATTTAGGAGCTCATTATAGAGATTAAAATAAAGAAGTTTTATTTTCATGTTGATGTTTTAAGTACCTAGTCATACAAAGACAATGGTCATTTTTATCCTTGTTTTGTATTAATGGATATTTATGTTAAAAATCATGAAATAATATGTGTAAAAAGTTTTGGGTCACTATAGTTGGTATCATATGATGGTCTAGTTATTATTGGGTATTATTACTATAATTATTTAATGATAACTCTAGGGATAATTCTAAGTAGAGTAAAATATCTTGGAATATTGGAAAAGTATACAGAAAGTAGTTTTCAAGAAATTGCATCCTTATCTAGATACTATAGGTGGATGTAGATCTAAAATAGTTATACTTATTGGTAATAACTCCAAAAAAATTTCATTGGTATTTGAATCAATCATCACCTGGTGAAAGAAAATTAGGCCTTACAACACACCTAATTTGATACTCTCGAGGAAAATACTTTGAAAATTCACAAAATCTTTACAGTCCATTATGAAGGAATTGAAAAAAAATGCTAGGTTAGAAAAATTAATAGGGAAATTACCATGGATAACATATATTTAAACTTATAGACTCATAATTTAGGGTATAATTTTCATTTATAATTTATTTCTCTTATGTTTATAAGTTTCACTTTTGTATGTTTTTTAGTTAATGTATTCTCATCTTGTTTTTCTTTTTTAGTTAATTCTTAGAAATATAAGAAATCCTGACAAAAATAATGTGATAGGAAATGTTATGATAGCCCTAATGATATTCCTAACCTTATTGGATTGATATATGAGAACTTCATGGAAATACTAGCTCAACTATCATAAGTTATGAATAATAACTTGAATCAAGAGGAACTCCCTCCTTCTCCTAAGAAAGAGAAAGTTGTAATCGAGTCTTTTATAAAAAAAAGGCCTCCTACCTTTATTGGATCTTCAGATCCCCTCATTGTGGAAAAATGGATTAAATCTATTGAGAATATTTTTTATGTTTTCCAATGCTCAAAAAAAGAGAAATTTTTGTTGGTTGTTTATCACATAGAGCGGGAAGTCAATCGGTGGTGGATGCTGATCAAGTACACAAAGTCCAAAGAGAATTTTGATTCCATGTAATGAAAATACTTTATGAAAATATTTTTCAATAATTATTCTCCCTAAACACTCCATCTTAAAATGGATAGGGAGTTTCTTGGACTAAAACAAAAATAAGATTAGTCTATCGGGGTATATAAGTAAAACTTCACAAGGCTTACACGGTATGCCTCCAGTTTCATCATCAATATTGAAAGTAAGGTGGACTACTTCTTTAGTGGATTAAATCTAAGTATATAAATATATTTCTTTATTATATACTTTGATAGTTATGAAGATATTTTTCATTATTCCCTCAATGTCAGTATGGATATAAGAGACTCTCAAAGGTCTTATAGGCCTAGAGATAAAAAAATGTAAAATGGGATTTTCTTTAAAAGGGTCAATGAATAAATCCCATGGGTGAAAGAAAACCCAAAATCCCACTTTTACAATGTGTGGGAATAAACATCATGGACACTTTATGAAGGTAACCAAAAGATATTTCAAATATAGAAATAGGAGCATCAGGATAATCAGTGTTGAAGGGAAATAAAAAATCCCACTAATTCATAAGAATAAAATAAGGTTCAAATCAACAATTTGCCTATGGTATAGTGTTTCAACTATAAGAAAAATTATAATTACATAATCCAACTCCCAAATCCATAGGTTGTCAAATAAAATCAAGGAAAACAAGCTCAAAGTCCTAGATATAAAGGAAGGGCATAATTTATCACTACTATTGAGGTGGATCCTGACAATGATGTGGTGAAAAGTATGTTGGTTATTTATTCAAGAATAGAAAATATACTTTTTGATTTTGGCTCTATGTATTCTTTCATATCTTGAAAGTTTAGTATAAATATTCAAACACCACCTCAAAACATGGGTATTGATCTATATTTGAGAATATAAAATAGAAAAAAAATTCATCCCAAGTATATAACTCTTCCCCAATCAATTTTTGTGGACTGGATTGTCTATAAAATATCATCTTACTTCCTTTAGTAAAGTTTTATGATATATTTTAGCATTTATTGGATATCATTATATAAATAAAACATTAACTATCAAGAGAGGGAGGTCACTCTTCACATAACAATTCATCCTATGATTCTATACAACTGTAAGGAGGAGGATGAATCTCCCCTATAATATTCTATTCAAGAATGGATATTATTGCCTTATGAGAAATCATATCTATCCAAAATGATTGAAGCGAAGGAAATAATTGGGCTTGAATACATGCCCATTATGAGGGATTATACTGTTTTATTCTCTGAAAGTTTTATGTTCTTCCTCCTAATCAAGAGGTTAAGTTCTCAATAAAACTTATACCTATATATCTACCCATATCCAATACTCCTTAAATAATGACCACTGTTGAGTTGAAAGAACTAAAAAATAAGTTATGAGAGAATCTTAAAAAGAGTTTTATAAGCATTAATGATTCATTGTAGGCTGTATTGTGCCTATTCATCATGAAAAATGATGGATTAATGTTCCTACATATTAATTATCATTAACTCAAAAAAATCTTGAAAAAGAATAAGTATAACCTTCCATGGATAGATGAACTATTCGATTAACTACATGGGGCCCAATATTTTTCAAAGGTGGACCTTCAGTCAGGATATCACCAATTAATGGTGAATAAGGAAGATATTCCCAAAACTACCTTTTAAATAAGGTATGTACACTATGAGTTAATATTTATTCCTTAAAATATCACTAATGATCCAACAATATTTATAGACTTAATTAATATATTCTTTATATATTACCTCAACAAATTTGTGGTAGTTTTTACAGATGATATTATGATATAATTCAAAAGTAAGGAGGATCATGAGAATCATTTGAATATTGTGATAAATACTTTGTGAAAAGGTAATTTATATGAAACGTATAGTAAATGTGAGTTCTGGATGAAGGAAGTTTCATTCTTGGGGTATATTATCACTAGAAAAGGGATATTTGTGGACCCTTATAGGACAAATTCAATTTAGGTTTATCCCAGACCGGTATCTATAATAGTGATCTATAGTTTCCTTGGACTATCAGGATATTAATGATTATTTATGAGAAACTTATCATGATTTTCAAACCCACTAACCAAGATGACTCAGAATGTGGTAAAGTTTTTTAGACCAGTTAATGTGAATAGTGCTTTGAGGAGTTGAAAAAAAGGCTTATCTCTATACCAGTCTTCATTCTTACCTCAAGTGGGGATTTTTTTATGGTATATAGAAATGCTTCAAATAATGGTTTGGGTTATGTTCTAATGAAAAATGAGAAGGTGATAACCTTTTCCTTAAGGAATTTGAAAGTTAATGAACTATACTATAAAACACATGATCTAGAGTTGGTTATAGTGATATTTGTGTTGAAAATATGGTGACATTGTCTCTATAGGGAGAAGTGAAATATATATATGGATCATAAGAGTCTCAAAAAAAATATTCACATAGAAGGATCTTAATATTTGTCAACTAAGATGATTAGATCATATCAATAAATATGACTCCTTGATGAATTAACCTCCTGATAAAGAAAACAAAGTGTAATATGATCTAAGTCAAAAGGATTCAGAAACCTTATCACTGGTGATAATTGAGAAGGATCCAATCTTCTTAAACTTGAAAAGGATTAACATGGGAATCGTGAAGTAAGAAAAATCATCATTCATTTATCAAATTATTTCTCAACCATCCCTTTTGGAGAAGATAAAGGATGCATAAAGAGATGATGTGGAAATTCAGAAGAAGGTGGGAGCTATAAGAAAAAGGGAAATCCTCATAGTTTAAAATTAATGAAGAAGGAGTTGTAATATTTGGGTCATAGCTATGTGTATGATAAAATCATGAGAAAAATAAAGAGATGTTGAATGATGAACATATATTGACCTTCTCTATCCACCTATGGATCACAAATATGTATCTATATCTTCAAGAGCACTATTGGTGGCACAATATAAAGAAGAAGATCATGAAATATACATTAAAGTTTCTGGTATGTCATCAAGTGAATGTTGAAAAGAAAAAATCTAAGGGGATGATAAAACCATTACCCATACCTACATGGAAATGGTAAAACATCACCATGGACTTTTTAAATGGTTTTATAAATACATCAAGAGGAAATAATTATATATTGGTTATGGTGGATCACCTTACGAAGACCTATCACTTAATTATAATTTGAGAGGAATTCTCACTCAATAATATTTCTAGGATATACATCATATAATTTATGAGGATACATGAAACACCACTATCAAATTTATCTATCTGAGATCCAAGTTTTACCTCCTAGTTCTAGAAGAGTCTCCAACATGATCTAAATATTGATTTTAACTTCACCATGGCTTATCACCCCTAAAATAATGTCCAATATAAGCAGACTATTAAGACATTGGAAGACATTTTGAGAACATTCTCGATGGAATTTAAAGGGGGATGGTATTAACATCTTCCTCTAATTGAGTTCTCATACAAGAATCCAAATGGATCAATATGAATTCCTTTTCGGGAAGAGATGTAGAACACCTATGTGTTGGGTTGAAACTAATGAACACATGTTTTTGGGACATAAAATGATTTTTGGAAATTTTAGAAAAGTTCAAGACCATTCAGAGACATTTTAGGAGTGCTTAGAGTTGACATAAGAGTTACGTTGATAATCATTTATTAGACCTAGAGTTTGAGGTTAGGGATAAATTGTTTCTCTACATATATCAAGGGAATAGAGTTATGATATTTAGGAATAAAGGAAATCTAAGCCCCAGATACATCATCCCCTTTTATATTATCTATTGCATCAGAGATGTGGCTTATCAAATAAAACTCTCAATAACCTTTTCCCAAGTACATGACATATTCCTTGTATCCCTCTTGAAGAGATAACCTGGGAACTAGAGGAATCCATGAAACAAAAGTACCCTTGTAGGTTTCACCTTAGTATATAATATAAAAATTTTATTATGAAATTACTTAAGGGGGAATAATTTAAGGACCTAGGTTTTTTTTTAAACTATGTTCAATAACATAAATGACAAGCAAAATTATTATTGAAATATGGTCATTATAACCTAGATATTTAATTAGAGAGTATGGGTAGAAGTGGAAAAATTATAAAATATTTATAAAGGTCCTATTTAATGCAAATTTATTGATAAATTCTTAGTAATTAATCACTTGATTTTTTAGTAGATACATTTTATGATTCATAAATATGTTTTCTTTAAAAATGGTTTTTATTATTTTTTATAATTAATTTCTGAAAACTTTAGAAATATAATTTTATAAAAATGAGATAATTTTTTAAAACTTCATATCCAAATTTTCTTCAGGTGAAATTTTTAAATTTTTCTAAAATGATTTATTTTTTAGTGAATAGTGAAAATTACTGATTTTTCAAATATTACCATTTCTTTTCATTAAATAAAGTAATTTAAAAGACTTGTTATATTTTTTATTTGGTATTAAAGTTAAATATGAAAAATTTTATTTATAATAATTTAATTAATTTTATTTGAATCAATAATTTTCATGATGTAAGTTTATTATTATGCTTAAAAACACAGATTTCTGAAAACTATTTTTATTGAATAAATTTTATCCATTTTAATTAATTAAAATGACACCTAATAAAGAAATATTTAAATTAAATTCATATATTATATGTATCAATATATTAATTTAAATCCATATAATTATTATTATTAGTTATATAGTTAATATAATATCATCTAATGCATGAAAAATACATTTCTTGAAAAATTGTTTTTCGAGAAATTTTATGGGTTTATTTTTAAATTAAATTATAAAAATATTTAAATTTAATTTTATAAAATTAAATCCATATTTTGAATCAGAATAATTAATATTAGTTAATAATTTCAACCTAATTTTTTATCATAATGAATAGTAAAAACAATAAAAATTAATTACTACGGTTAAGGTCAAAAAGGTTTTACTGGGGTTAATCTATAAATATAAGAGTTAAAATAACCTAAAAACTTTATAAAACCTAATTGGTTGGTTTTATTTAGAAATTAAACTTATAAAATTATAATATGAGCTATTTTGGATCCATTTTTCTATGAAAGTTACTAAACATTATTTTAAATCTTTGAAAAAATACAAGTGTACCACTCTCCTCACTTATAAAATGAATCCTACTATTATATTTTATTAACACTTAAAAATAATTTTGGTTCAGAAAATACCTACCCAAATACTTTACTTAATTCCATTAACACATTCTAGAATCATTTTTTTATTATAAAACCCTCCTAGGATTGTTTTTAGTGGAAACCTAAAGAGGTTTTTTGGATAAGAGGAATCGTTCTTAACCGAGGATTTTTATTTTATTTATTCTTCCACATCATTAAAATATTATTCAAACATGATGATATAATAACTTCAATTTCTACCATATGATGATATGTTATTATTTTAATTTCATAACCTATATTCATCTCTTATTCCATCAAATGGGAAACAATATCATCGTTCATGTGTACAGTAGACTACCACCTCACGAACTGATGTAATTGGTTTTCAATCATCTCCTCTCATGGAAGTTTATGATTATGGATTTAATGTATATATATGATATTCAAGAAATATTTATCATTATAAAAAATTAATACACCATATATTTTCTTAAATTTTCATTCATTGAAATATGGTAATGAAATTCATGCGTATGTGCAGATTACCACCTCCACAAAGCGATGTGATTCATTTTTCATCACCTTATCATATGGATGGTATATACAAGTGTATTTAAAGAAATAATATTATATTTATGATATAATTATCATTATTTAAAGTTAATATAATACTTACCTTATTTCCATCATGATCGTTGAAAAATGGAAATGTTACTCATGATTATTATTCTATATATGATTAAATAATAATCTCTTTGACCTTATTCAACTTAACAAAGTGATTTTGGGAATATGAGTCGAACATTATCTAAACATCCAACTTGATCCTAAATGATTAAGTAATTGGATATGACATGATAATAAATAAAATAAAAGTAATTATAAAATTAAAAAAAATATTATGAAGTAAATAATTAACATAAGTTTATTATTTATTAAGATAAATAATGCATGTGATTAGTCGAGCTCAAGATAAGGGATCTATCTAAACCACCCTATTCATCAGGTTATGATCATTATTTATATAACTCACTTTATATCCCTATTTAATATTGTGAAAATATTATATATTTTGTGTATATTTTGATCATATATATACCTAGATTATTCTCCCTTCTTTTAATAGGGTAATACATTCCTTATGATCATTCCTCAAATTCCTTCTTTAAAAAATCTATTTTTGATTATGATATGAGGCAAGATTATCCAACCCATTTCCTTTACATGGGTTATTATTATGTTTATGTATTATGATTGATTTAATTTGTGTGGAATTAATAATCATATACATGTTATTATGGGTTCACCTAGATAGCTCTCCAATACATCAGGTAAGATTTTTCCTCATGAGATGTTATGTATGGGATTTAGGGAGTAAACCTAATATACTATGGGAATCTATCCACCATGTTATATTGTCTTGTAAGTTATCCTAGACTTATGTATATGTCATGTTTTATGTTACTATCAAATTTACTATATTTTCATGATCATATGATACCATGTTCTTTATATTATGATCCCATGTGATTACTCATGAGCCTTCTATTTTATGATATCATATTATACCTTTAACTCACATTATGTTTCTATGTCATGTTTATTCCCTTACCATGATTTTTTATCTCACCCATTTTTATATGTATTTTCCTAGTTATCCCGTACATTTTTAGGTTTACAGAGGTATTTATGATCTCATTATGGAGATTAAAATAAAGATGATTTATTTTCATGTTGATGTTTTACATACCTAGTCTTCCAAAGACACTAGTCATTTTATCCTTATTTTTTATTAATTGATATTCATGTTAAAAATCATGCAATAATATGTGAAAAAAGTCTTGGTTCACTATATTTGAGAACTTGGGCTTCCACACACACACTCACAGTGTTCCCCAGTCTTCCAAAAAAGTATCACTTGATAGATACTTCTATTTGAGAGCCTTTTATTTTTTATTTTTCATGGAACTTCAGGTTACTTCTCACTTTCATATCAAAAATATTTTTCATTCCATTTTTTTAGGCTACCATGGAGGTTATTTCCACTTTTATTTTCCATTTTAGGATATGATATTTGATTCAATATCTTTGATCTATCATCTTTATGTCTTAACTAGTAAGTCATATACTTTAAACATGAACTAGATTTTATTCTGGATTTTCTCATCTCTTTAAGTTGTGTATTGAGAGGGATAATGATTTATTTCAATGCTTTTTATGGGTATATTTGTTTTCTTATCTTGTGTGAAATATCCTCAAGTACATTATTGTATCCATTCATCTTTTTAACCATATTCATTATGTTGTAATTCAAGGCCACGTATACTATCTTAAACCTTTTATTTTCTATAACCAAATATTTTATAAATACAATGTCCACTTAATGAATTATTTATTCTTGATAAACCTTCTTATATAGGGAATAGATATTGTATTTATTGTTGCATGAACAAACTTTAAATTGATAACTTCAAGTGGTTATCATTTTATCATTGGAATCTATAATTTTTTCACCCTCTAGGGGTAAACTAAATTTAAATATCAATGATCACTTCCCAAAAAAATTAGAATAATATTTCATAATAAGATCATAATTATTAACCTTAAATTTACTATTTTTATTCTTGTGAGTCTTCTTCTTATTTATCCTTCTATTATTTCCTTTTTCCACTAAACAGCCTTCATCAGGATTACACACTAGTTCTTCGTAAATAATTTCCAAGGTCTTTAATATCTCAAAGGAAGTATCATAATGAGTTGTTCTATTATAAACTTCATTGGATAGTTATCTAACCAAGATTTTCATTGTCCTTAAATTTCCATTTTTCATTGTTCTTAAATAAATCAAAATCTTATTGAATGAAATTTATGAATTATTTTCCACAAACCTATTGGAACACAATATTATCCTTCATTAAACCATAAAATTTAGTGCCATTAAATAACAATGGCTTCATCATTGAATTCATTCATAAAAAAATCCAAAATTTATTAAGAGGTTGAACAACAAGTCAAAACATAACTTTAATACCACTTTTTAACCCCTATGACACACTAAGAGTGGGGTGAATTAAGGTATGCTCCAAATTGAACTTTTTATTTACTCATATTTTCACACTTTAGGATATTTTCCCTCATTGGAAGAAATGATGTTCAACCTATCACTCTCAATGGAAGCCTCACTAAAACATGAAAAAATATGTAAGAAATTAAAATAATTCACCAAACATGAAGATTTTACTTGGTTGATTGCAAAAAGATATGTCCAATGATCACACATAAACAATGTGTCAATGTTCCAAAATCCACTGCCACACTAGTTCAGTGGATATAAGTCTATTCATGGTTACTACATGCCAAGGATCATTTCCTTTATAATGTTTTAGGGTTCATTCACTCCTCTCCTAAGTAACACTACCTTATCTTCTCCTTCACACACCACTCTGGGAAGATCTTTGATAGCTTATAGATAGGTGCTTCATGATCAGTATAGTAAGCATGAATGGTGTGTATTAAAAATCTAGATTGATACTCTATTTATCTAGATATTTTCTAAACTATACTTACTTAATTCATATATGGGTTCAAAAAAATTTGGTTTTATTATTTTTTCTTCTTCAACCAAAGAATCACTCTTCCTTTGGATTAAGATAATTCCCCCTATAATTGTTTTGTTGCACTTCTTATTCATAAAAAAATGTAGTAATGGTATTTCTTATTCTCTAAATAATTATTTAATCAAACTAAACTAGATATTATCACCAAAAATCTCAAGGAGGACCATATCCTTCATTTTATTATTTTGTCTAGAGATAAATAATGTGTACTTGAATCTCTTTTTATTAAACTTATATATTTTTCAATAATTTAAGTATAGTCTTTGCTTTTCTTTTTATCCTTTGCTTTTTATATATTCATCAAACATTTATGAGGTTATTATTTAAAAATCTGAATTTGGAAATATTCCCCCAATCTCAGTCATGTGATCCCTCATTCTATACTCCAAGATACTATATCCAATCTATTTAATAGTATCACATGAGGTATTTTCCAAATTTTAAATATAGTAATACCAAGGAATTAGAAATTAAAAATCATTATTTTTAATTCTATATAATCTTCATGAGTTATCTTAAATTTCATGGTCATCAATTTTCCACTGAATCTACAAACTTCCTCAAACTAATTTTTCAATAGTATCAATCATATAATATGATTGATAATATATGAATGCATGAAGATGTTGTGACACTTAAATCTGAGTTAAGAACCAAATTTTCACAAACCCTTTATTTAAGACATTTCATGAACCCTATTTAATCTTCAAATGATCTTATTTATCATGGAATTATTACTAGAAATAGGATATGTAACTGGTAAAACTCACCTAGGTAATAGGTCATAGAAACTTCTTTTATGATAAGAAATAATCCTGAATAATAAAATGTATGAACCTTATACACACCCTTTTTACCCTTATAAAAGGTATGAATGATCTTTACATTCTCCAACCATTTCTATTCTTCATAGCTCAGTGTCAAGTTACCCTTATGAACTAAAAAAATGACTCTTATGATCCACTAGTAACATATCTTATTCTTGATTTCCTTTTCCTATTTTCAAATAAGTCTATTCATGATGAATCTTACAATATTTACAATCAACCTTTATGAAATCAGATGAACCTTAGGAAATCTAATTATATTTTCAAATCTAAAAGTATGCATTAGAGTTACTCTTACATGAACGGTTATATTTCCATAACACTATCAATATTGTGGATTATTGACCCTTATAAAATCAATTTGTACCTTATACAATCAGGATAACCCTTACATAATTATGATTACCCTTATTAAATTAGGGTATACTTTAGGACTTTTCCATATTTTCATTCACCTCAGCCCTAGTGACTCCTATAAAATCATTATTGACTCTTATAAAATATTATATAGGATCTTAGTGACCCTTATACACATAAGGAATATTCCATAAATTTCCCATTTATCTACCTCTTATTCTAAAATATATTACATTTAAAGGAACTAACAAATCGGTGCCTTCAAAATGTCTTATGTGCTACCAAATATATTATGTATGAACTCTAAATTTCTTATGTATAAAAAATATGTTATGTATGATAAGAAACATCCAATAATTTTATAATTATACTATTTATAAATATCTTTCATATTTGAGTATGGTTTTTAAAAATCCATATGCTAACCAGTCCTTTTTCAAAATTTTAGTAAACTACGTGTAATAAAAACTTACACAACTCTATAAAAATGTTACATACACAGGAAGACTTCTATCCTTTTCCAAATTTTGATTCTATTTGTATTCCAAAAACTTATTAAATAAAAGATATCTAGGAATTAACCATTTTTTCCTCCAAATGAAGCACATTATGTATAAAAATAAGCTTCTTCACTTTAATATACTACCAAAAACAAAATCCTGATATTCCAAGAACGTTACCAAATTCTCACTAGATTATTCTAGAAATCCTATAAGTATACCCAAGACTAATACAAATCCTGGTATATCATTATTATGTAGGCATGAATATACACCTTTTATTTAGGTCTATTAATTATTCAAATATCATACTCAATAATCAGTTTTCATACTTCCAATCTATTGTTAAACCTTGAAATTATCTTCTCAAACTCCTCCTAAATAACTTCCAAAATATACATGCTTCAATTCCTCTTTCTCAAGAACTTCAAGGCCATGTCTAAATATGACATGACTGCCCCAAGATACATTATAACATATATCATTTCCATGTTACTACCAATACTATCATCCTACCATGTCTATTATATGAATCTAACCACTTCACTATATAATTTAAACACAATAGGTACTACCAATAAATCCAAAAATATACATTGTGGATCTAATATTCTCCTTTTGGATTTCGTTTCTCATATTACCATAATATTATAATCACAACTATTTTTATCATTTTATCCAACTTTTTAAATAATATAAAAATGGTTTTCTCATTTCAAGATCTATATTTTTTTCTCTTCCACTTTCTTACTGAGATACACGGGGAATTTTTTCCCAATTATTTTCCCCCTTTTTCAATATACATCTTTCACTAAAGAGTCTCCATGTACTCCATAAAGGTATATTAGGGTGGGATAACTCCAATTAGTTTCTAGGATCTTTATAGTGAGAATATATTCTCTCTCTTTTTTATGAACTTCCATTACAACCAATTTGATAAAGGTCCCTTTATACTTCATAGCTTATTTATTCAACACTTTAAAAACTACTTTAACTTCTAAAATTTTGGGTAAAATTACTAATTACTAATATAAATTTCTTTCTAAACCACTTCTTTATTTAGCCTTTTTATTTACTTCAATTGGTGACACCACTTTTTGGATACCATGTGTTGGTTGAAATCCTTCATATTTGACACCATTCGTGCCCAAAAGCCACTTATTTACCAAGAAAAAAATATAGATTTTTTACTAATCCAAATATGAACATATTCCAGACCCATAATCATTTTATTTAAAAAATTTAGTGATTGAATTTTCCACTTTAAATTTGATTCATTGATAAATCTTCTATGCCAACTAATTCAGAGCTCGGTGTAGGAAGCAAGATTTCAAGTCAATCGTATCAAAGTTTTCCATCTCATTCATATACTTACATGAATTATAAAAAGCCTGATTTTTCTCATATTTTACACATATTGTAAAATTATTCATACTCACACAAAAAACATTTATAGATAATAAATAATAACATTAGGTATGTGATTCATACTGCATGACAAACCAATTGATACCACTTGTTACTAATAAACTAGTGATACAACCTTTTTCATGTTCACAAGGCTCAACCTTCTTAGATGTGGATAAAAACCCTACATATGTTCTCTACAAAATCTCCTTGAATTTCAAAACCAAGTATTAGATAACTTCTAGTACATCAAACCACATTTTGGTTATTAATACTTCCTTCTAGTAGCCTTTTTTGTATCCTATAAAAACATATTTGATACCACAGGTTAATATATTAACAAATAACTATGAAATTTATACATTTATATTACTACATCATCCATGAGTCTATCTTGTTCTTCCTAGTGGTCTCATTCCACTAAATAAATGACATGATGTCACTTTTTGAACATTTGAGATGTCTTGATACCACTACTTATATTTGATGAGGCTTTGACATAATTTTTTTCCAGGTCAATCTCTTCATCATTGGTACTTTCCTATCATAGTATGCTATTCCAAATTCATCATTGAAATTTAATGTGGGAGTATGAAACCACTTGTTGAGTCATATTTATCCTTTTCTTCTTTTTTTAGTTTGGACACCAAATAATAATTTTAATATTTTGGACAATATTTGTTGCATGTAAACTCTTTCAAATCATCTACATGAATAAAAAAATCATTATAAAAAATCTTATTTTAACACAACCAACCCATAGATCATATCTCCCCTTTAATTTTTCACCACTTTAGACAATATTTAGAAACATTTAATCACATGGGGAGAGGGGTCCTTGTATCATACTCAAATAGAGAAGCATGGTTGGTCATTACAAACCAACCCTTTTCTTACCACTTTATTCTGATCCTTTATAGTTACAATTCTTTGCATGAAACCACTTATATAAACTTTATTATATAATTTTACTTTTGATTACATGATACTCTTTACATTGGGATTGTCCTTAATTTTTAGCCTCATCTAACTTGTGAAGGTTTATTATTTTGATGTAACATCGGTGCTTATTTCTTATTGGTTCTTATGCCAAAGGAGGTATCTTCCACCTATCTTCATTTCTTTCCTAGTGGTACATTTTATGAAACTAATTAATAAATATTTGGGTCAACCCTCTTCAAAATCTATTAGAAACACTTCAGACTTATTTGTCCATGGTAACACTTTTATGAATTTAACTTCTTTATTTCTCACATCTAGATCAACTTATTTATTTTCCTCCAAATACATTTATATTATTTCTAAAATGGTTTTTGTGAGTTCATCATAATATGTGTTTAATACACCTTTCATTGATCTCAATGATTTCCCTCTAAAATAATGAATCTACTTTTTAGATTAACTGACTTCATTTTGGTGAATCTTGTATTCACAAATGCCATAGGAATAGAGGAATTCCTCATGACTCAATTGATCATTTCTTATATCAATCCCTTGTTATATTCCCATGGTTGGTACATATAAAATATATACTATTAGAAACATTCCTTGTGTATAAACTCCTTGATTTTGATGTTGTTGTGGCTGAATTTCTTTCACCTTTGATCCCTTGGGCTTCAAAACACACACTCATAGTGTGAACTAATCTTCCACAAAACTAATACTTGATAGCTAATTCTCTTTGATAGAATTTTATTTTATATTATTCATGGACCTTACATTTACTTATCACTTCCATATCTCAAATATTTTTCATTCCAATTATTGAGGATTCTCTAGAGGGAATTTCCTCCTTTTTCTCCGTTGAGGATCTTAGATTTGATTCAATATCCTTGATTTTCTCATCTTTCTATTTCAACTGGTCACCCATCTCCTTCATCCTTGAACTATATTATATTCTAAATTTCATCCATTATTCAAGTTTTGTCTTGAAAGGGATAATTATTGCTTTCAAATATTTATCCATGGCTCTTTATTTACATATCTCCCATGCAAGTTTCTCAGGTATCACTTTAGACTTTCATTGCACTAATATTCGTTATTACATAATTCAAGGCCACCGATACTCTATTAATCCATTTTTTTAATGAAATTTTTTTTTATAAATGAAATTTCCACTTGATGAATGATTTACTATTGATACATGTCCATATATAAGGAATGGATTATGTCGTGATTGGTACATGAACAACCTTTATATTAATAACTTGATGTATTTTTCATGTCATCATTGGAATATATACTCTTATAACCCAATAGGGATAAAACTAAAATATTTATATATTCAAACACTTCCCCAAATATTATTAGAATTATATTTGATATAATATCATAATTTTTTACCACATTTTGACAATTTTTCTTTCTGAGAGTCTTCTTTTTATTTCTCTTACTATTTTTTCCTTTCTACACTTGGTATTATTTATTATGATTTCACATTGGTTATTAATAATAATTTCCAAATTATTCAATATCTCTAAGGTAATAGTATAATGATTGTTTTATAATAAAATTCATTAGACAATTATTTGATTAATATTTTATTTATACTTTCATAACCAATTATTTTAGTGTGCTTAGTCAGATAAGTATTTTTTTAATGAACTTGATGAAATATTTTCCACAAACCTATAGAAACATAATAATATCATTCTTTAACCATAAAAATTAGTACTATTAAAGAATAGTGGATTAATCATTGAATCTATTCATGAAATAAATCCAAAATATATATAGAGTTTACACACTAAGTTGGAACCTAGATTTGATACCACTTGTTACAACCTGAGACGCCCTAAGTGGAGGGGTGAATCATGGTGTAGGAAAAATTAAACTTTTTATTTTACTAATTTTTTTACCCTTTATAATCTTTATCCTACAAGGGCAGGAACTTTGTTCAACCATTCAATATCAATAGAACCCTCACCAAAAACATGCAAAAATATATAGGAAAGTAAAACGCATGCACCATACATGATAATTTTACTTGGTTCATCATAGATGGATATGTCTAGGGAGCACAAATCTATAATGTTTCACTGTTCCAAAATCCACTACTATACTAATTCAATGGATATAATTTTAGTCATGGCTACTCCATGATAAGGGTCACTTCCTTTAAAATGTTTTAGGTTTTGGTCACTTCTCACCCATAATTCACTTCCATATATTCTCCTTCAAGTACTGATATGGGAAGATACTTAATAGTTTATAGATATGTGGTTCTCTCTATGATCTGAATGGTAAGCATGAATAATGTGTATCTTTAAATACAAGTATATTCCCTATAGATCTCTATGTTTCTTACACTTATTTATTCAATCAAAATGGATTAAACTCTTTGTAGTGAGTTGATTCTTATGTCTCCTATAACCATATAATCACTCTTCCTTTCAAAGAAGATAATTCCCCTAGAATTATTTTATTGGACTTTATCTTTAAAAATTATATATAGTGGTAGTATTTCTTCTTTTCTAGGGACTTCTTCCTTAAACTAAACTAGATATGATAACTCAAACCCATATATCCATCATCTTATTCTTCATTTTGTTCTTATTTTATACCTATATTTTCAATGTGAACTCAACTATCTTTTTATTATAATTATAGATTTTTTGATAATTGTGGTAGAGTCTTAGAATTTTCTCTTTCACCTTATTTTATAATATATTCACAAAATATTTATGAGAATATTATTCAAATATCCAAATATGTAAATATTCCCCCATTCTATGTCTGGTGATACCTTATTCAAGCTTCCAATATCCTCTTTCTAATCTGGTCAATAATATCTCATGATATATTTTCCATATTTTAAATATAGAAACACCATGGAATTAGCACTAGAAACTACTTATTTTTAATTCTCTGTAATCTTTGAGATATCCCTTAAAATTTATCATCTTTAATCCTACTAAAAATCAATAGGATTCCTCAAAATCATATAATTGTATTATCAATCATATAATATTATTCATAATATACCCATGCATATAGATATCATGGTGCATCACTCTAAGTCAAGGTGTGATCTCTCTTAAAAAACAAATTTCCACAAACCCTATATTTAAGTTACTGTATGAATATTATTTATTTTAGGAATGATCTTCTCTTTCATGGAATGATTAATAGAACCCTAATTTGTGACTAGATAAACACACCTATGTAATATCTCACACAAACATCTTTCATATTGAGATTTCACCATAAATAATAAAGGGAATGCCTCTTACACACATCCTTATTTGCCCTTATGAAAGGACCAAATAATCCTTAAATTATATATCAAATTACATTTTCCAAATATCCGTTCTAATTTACCTTTATAAATAATTAAAATGACACTTATAATCTTCCAATAATGTATTTTATGCTCTAGTGTCATTGCCAATTTTCAGATCAATTTGTTCTTAATGACTCTTATGATATTTCCAACTGAACCATATGAAATCAAATAACCCTTCTAAAATCTAATTACTTTTCCAAATCTCTAAGGATACTTAAAATTTACTCTTATGTGCAATGGTATATTTCAATCCTTTTTTAAATATTCTACTCTATTGGCCCTTATGAAATCAAGGTGGTCTTTATAAAATCGGTCTGGCCTAAGAACAATCAGTTTGACCCTTATGAAATCTGGGTAAACTTCAGGAATTTTTATTTTTATATTCACCTAAATAGTGGTGACTCTTAAGAAATATCTAATAAATCTTAAAAAATCTCAGAGATGGTCTTAGTAACCCTTATTCCCATAAGGGGTCTACTGTTCATTTTCTATTTCTCTTCCTCCTATCCAGAAATATATTACCTGTAAAGGGGATACTAAATATATGTCATCAAAATATCTTATGCACTTTTAAATATATTATGTCTGAACACTAAATTTATTAAGAATAAAAATTATAATATTTGTGTGGTTAAACCTATAAGACTTTTTCAATTCAACCATTTCCAAATATTTTACATATTTGAATAATTTTTTCAAAAAATCTTACATTGGTCAGTTCTTTGTCAAAATATTAATAAACTCTAATGAATAAAAACTTACACAACTCTATAAGAATGTTATGAACATATGGGGATATAAATTCTTCACCAAATTTTGATTCTCTATATACTTAAAAAACTTATGCATTCAATTAAATCCATGACTTAACTATTTATCCCTCCAAATGAAAAACCTTATATATACAAATAAGGTTCTTCCCTTTATTGCACTTGTAAAAACAAAAACCTTAAGTTCTAGGGACAATATTTAATTCTCACTAGATTATTCAAGAACTCCTCTAATTACACCCAATACTACTCCAAATACTGGTATATCACTATTATTCATGCTCCCATATACATATTTTATTCATTTATTCCGATTATTGTAATATCATCCTTAGGACTCAACTTCTAGACTTCCAAGATTCTATTAAATATTAGAGTATCTTCTCATACTCTTTCTAAATAACTTTCAAAACTTTCCTACTTTAATTAATCTTCCTAAAGCACTCTAAGGCCATACCAAAATATGACATGACAACCCTCAAGCTCCATTTTCATATATATTATTATCATGTTACAACCAATACTATCATCCTTCCATGTATATCATATGCATCCAACCACTTCACTATATACTGTCAACACAATAGTTATTGAAAATAAATTGAATAATATATATTTTGGTTCCAAAAATTTACTTCACAATAATTCCCTTAAAAAATATCTTAGTCATGAAACCAAATTAACATGTACTTTAAGACAAAATCATTCACTCATAATTTCTTTATCATTTAATTTTATTAATAAGTTTATTTAATTTGGTTAATAAAATCTATCAAAAAATTCAATAGAGTGAAACATTATGGTTATCACAATATATAAATATTGAAATGTTAATTTAGATATTTTTTATAGAATAAAATTTAGTGGTCCGTACTCTTATTTTTTCAAACTTAAACTCAACATTGTTCATTTACTATCTACGGATGAAGAGAGAGGATATGAAATTATTTATTTCTTACAATTTTGTTGAAATATGTTCATTAAAGTATGTACTATCCCATATATATCTTATAAAATTAGTGTGGTTAACCATTTTTTATCGAATTTGGGTGTAGAACATTAGATATCCATAAAATAACATTTTGTATACCTCTATTGTACATTTTATGTAATTTTTTCAAGTGGAAACCCCATCTTTTGTTGTTTTACATATTCAAATATAGTATCGTACATTGATTCATGAATTTTTATATATTCATATACTATAGTTGTGTCTTACTAATCTTGATTTTTTAGTTTTATCACTTTATCTACAGTAGAGTCATTTCACTATAATAAAATTGAGTATTTTAAGATGGGTGAAATGAGTGACTTCTTTGATTAGTCGCCATTAAGGAATCTCATGACCATTGACGATCGATGCAGAACCTAAATCCAATTTACACCCCCAAAAAATCTCACCTAGTATCATGACTTCTCTCTTTCATTCCCATATATCCCTCCTAATTAATTCCCAATTTCATTGAAGGATGATTCCAACTACATTAGTAGGTGACTTGTACACCAACCTCACCAAACCCCGACTTATAACATGGTTTCTAATGTATGTTCATGTACTATTACTTTGGCATCCATGAGAGTTTTCAAAGGTGCGGTTTGGTTTTGGTGGTTGTGGGTGGGATAGGTGGGAGTTGTGTTAAATATAGACTTTTCTTATCTTGGATATAAAAGGAGGATAAGGGGGTCTATTCTTTCATCCATTTAATCTAGAGATCTTATTTCTATGTGAGAGAAACAAAGGGTGGAGTAGGAGGGGGGATTTTTTAATCTTTTTTCTCAATGAAATAAAGCTCATTTTTCTCTCTCAATCCTATTTTTTATGATATTTTTATCCCAAAAAGTGTTATTATTTACATTGGAAGTGAAATAGTGGTGAGTGAAGGGTATTTTCTAGTGACCAAAAAATTTAAGTTTCCCAAATTTATGTTTCGAAGGCTGATTATAAAACAACATTTCAAGAAAATTTCAATAGCACAAATGGATTAAACATGTCTAAAATGAGTAACCTTGAGGCAATCAAAGTTTGGTAAAACTTGCGTACTATAGTACCCCCTTTCTTGAGAATAATTCATTATTTCAGCACTGGAGATATTTCTAACAAGTTTATAGAAGGTTATCTAGAACCTTATGCTATCACCAGATCATATGTCAATATTGATCATTGAAACTATTTTGATCATATCTTGCTGAATCGAACTCTATTTTCAACAATCCAGGATTCAATTCCTCCATTTTTGTCTATTACAATTGTCACTATACACTCCATTTTTTAACATCCTTCTCTAATTTTCAATGAATTTAAATTCAATGGTGGTACCATCCATGATATGGATGATCATGTTGACATCCTTGAACTAATCCATTTAGAATTATTGAATATAATATTTATTTAATGTTAAGGATATTTTTTACCCCATTGAGAACAAGGGAGTTAACCTCGATACCACTAAGGAAGTTGTGTAGAAGAATTTGAATGAGAATATGGTCAAAAAAAATATCAATAGATTTTCTATAACACCTACCACCATTTTTCTCAAGAGACTAGCACATATGAACTCTAGATGATGTTATAGAATATGTACCAGTAAAAGACTTCTCCGGAAAAAAATCATCTTGTTAAATTGGTTGTTGAATATTTTATTAAAGAGTATAAAATATATAGATAAAAACACCATTGAGTTTTAGAGATTGGTTAATCAATTGGAGACTTTAGGTAATATCTCTAATGATGAAGATCGGTAAAATTGCCTACTTTCCACAATTCCCAATAGTTGTGATACAATGGTGGTATCCCTTAAAAAATTCTTTGATGAAAACTTACCATGGAAATGGTAAATGTTTCAATTTTAAATTAGGAGGCCTAAATAAAGAATATGAGTTACAACTAGATGTAATATCTCATCATAGATAAGAGAGTGAGACAATTAAGAGGTGCTAGAGGAGGAGAAAGCATTGGAAAAAGTAAAATCATTAGAAGGTCCAAAAGTGGTAGGAGTTCAATATAAAAATGTTACCACTATGGCATGGAAGAATATATGAGGAAGAACTACCAAAATTTACTACCAGATAAGGGAAAAGTTAGTAATTGAAAAAGAATAATTAGATATGTGCATGTAATATTCATAAGAGAAGTTTAAATTTTCTACAAATATAAAGAAGAGACTTTCCACCACACATTATCCCAAAAAATAGAATGGGTGATCTATTCTATAGTATCATACCACACTACTCTACATCATGATTATTTCTTGAATTATCAAGTAGGTGACTTTGGGGCAGTCAACATGGGGAATACTAGTTTAGTGAAAATTGTTTCCACGGTTGATATCCATGTCAAGATGAATATTGGATGCACAGTCACCATAAAGTATGTTTAGCATGTTTCAAGTATTTAAATCAACCTATTATTAGGAATATAATTTTATAGATAAGAAAATAACATTATCTTTAGAAATGGAGAACAGAATATGAAAAAATGATCTACCATTATTTCCTAAGGACACATATATGATATGTTGTACAAAACTCATGTGTTTATATGTGAAAATAGCCTCAACACAATGGATATAGAGGCATCATAAAAGTCTTGGAATTAAATACTTATCCACATGAGTGAAATAGGGTTGTCAAACTTGATGAAAAAAAAATAGAATCAGTGTTAATAAGGATGAATCACTCTAGTATTTGCAACTACTTCCTGTATAAGAAGCAACACAGAGTCTCATTAAGCATTTTTTTATTAAGGATATCAATTTTTCTGGGTCTATTTACTCTAATTTTTGTTATCCTGTGGAGTATTATTCATGGGAGGTAACAAATATTTTCTAACCTTCATTTATGATTCATATAAAAAAGGTGTGTGAGTTATTATTGCAGATTAAGGACTGAGTATTGAATTACTTCAAGATATTTCACACCATGGTGAAATATAAAACTATAAGGAATATGACATGTCATCATTCATACAATAGAGGATAGGACACATCTATGGAGTTTGGTACCTATTGTAGGACTCAAGGAATCCAACATGAGATGATAGTCCCACGCACCCCACAATATAATGAAGTTATAAAATGGATGAATAGAACCATCATGAATAAGGTTGGGAGAATGATGAGTTTGGATAAGATTCCTGAGCCATTATGAGGATAAGTTTTTTGGGTTTCACACTATCTAATCAAAAAAACACCATCATCCCCCTTAAATTTCAAGATTATATATAATATATGTTCTATTAAACATCCCTATTAATCTCATTTAAGAATATTTGGATGTTTGGAATTTTCAAATATATCCAAAGAGATCAGGAAGAAGATATATGGGTGATATACCACATGAATATTCATTGGATATGGATATGTGGAGTTAAGATATATTATTATAGACCCAAAGGAGAATAAGGTGATTAGGAGTAGAGATATCATGATCTATAAGAACCAAATGATAAAGTACTTTAAAAATCCAAGAATGTATCAATTTACTTAGGAATTAATTCCTTATCCAATGTATGTATCAGAACCACCTTCCACTGAAGAGTAAGGGTGAAATAAGAATCATTAGTAGCAGAATGGGAGGTAATGGAGGAGGATATTAAACAGGGGGGACTCAATTCTCCATACCTGAAGTTATAAACCCATTATAGGACCTAGGTGATGGTGTTCCTCTCAAACCTAGGATTTTACAAGTTATAAGATCTATATGAATAATAACACCATCAAAAATATATAAATAATATGATTACCTATTATATACTAATGAGGAGGAGATATAAGGATATCAAGAATTATCATCTCATCTTGAAAAACTCAAGCGGTTGCATGTAATGGATAATGGGATGGAATCATTGATGAAAAATTAGACGCACGATTTGTTATAATTACTAAAATGTAAGAATGAATTAATAAATAAGTGGGTCTTTAGGCTAAAGATAGATGGTAGTGGAAAGGAGGTAAATCACAAATCTTGGTTAGTGGTCAAAGGATTCCTTTATAATAAAGGTGTTGAATTTGATGAAATATTTCTATCAATGGTGAAGATGGATTCAATCCAAATATTTTTTTGGTTAGTGGATAGCTTGGACATAGAGGTTAAGTATAAGTACATGGAGATATATTTTCTTCATGAATACCTCATTGAGGAAATATGCATGAATTATGAGGTGCATCATACCCACACTCCTAAGTTTAGTTCTAAAAACACATACTTTGTTTGTAGGCTTTAATATAAAGTGATATTATCCAAGAAAACATGTATTTATTTTTGAATAATTTCTATAAGTTTAACATTACATATCACAATAAACACACAATCCCAAGAACTTAAGGTTTGTTGTATTTGAGGATTAGCTATATAAGAAACTTATTTTATGATAATTGTGAACATTTTCCCATAATTAAACCACATTAGACTCATTTATAGACTCCTAATAGGTTTTAATCATCTTCATAACCAAGGGAATATAAATATAAGAAATGGGTGATCTCAAACACTTGATAAGTGAAAAACTCATCAATATTTCATCAAGGGTAAGATCATAAGAATATGAGAAAACATGAGCAGGGGATAAATATATTATTAAAAATATCATGGAATAGTAAGAGTCATCCATAAGTCATGGAATAAGTACATGTACAGCATGGAAAAAGATTATAAGATAATAAACATTATCCATGGATCATAATCATAGGCATATATCACATAAATGTGGCACAATAATAAGCATATGAATCATAACATAGTGGATCAGGCATAATTTCTTATTTACCTTGGTGAATATGGTATCACAACCAATTTTCCGTAGTGGATTAGGTATTAATTATTATTTACCATAGTGGATCTGGTATTACTTCTCATTTCCCAATATGCATCGAACATTACTTCATGTTTCCCATAGTGGATGAGGAGTTAATTCTTATTTCTCATAGTAGATAGAGCATTATTGCCTATTTCCCATTATTATATCATCATATTAACTAATTCATTGGATGGTGATATAGGTCCCTAGACTTCATAAAAATAATCCTTACATATTTGTTCCATTATATTATAAAAACATTCATAATTTAAACATCCCTTAATTAACCCATGGAAAATTGACGAGTTTCATGAAAGACCTTTCTAGAAAATTATATAAGCCTTCAAGTGAAAGAAGTTAGATTATTGGTAAAAAAAATATCCCAAGTGTAACATAAGGAGCATTAATGATATTTGAATTAATGAAAAAAAATTCAAGATCATTGAATAAATCCCTTGAAAAATGAGAGGAAATTTCCCTTTTTTTTTAAGGCTAAAAAAATTCATTAAAATGCTTTCTTTAAAATGAAATACATTGATCTTAATAAAAATTATACTTTAAAATATAAAAAAAGTACATTTAAGAAACTAGTTTCATAATAAAAAATGTGTTTCTAAAAACTTTCATTGGGACAATATATAAACACTAAATAATTCTTTCTTAAAAACACAAGTCTTTGAAATCCCTTTTAAAATAAATAATTCCTTTTAAAAATAACACTTCTATTTTAAAAATATATATGAATATTTCCTTTCTTTAAATAAAAAATAATTAAAATTATTTTTAACACTATTTTAAAACATTTAAATGAAATTTCATAAATAATAATACTCATATGGTGAGAGAAGCAATAAAATATTTTTTAGAAAACAGTTTTACCATACTCATAAAAGATGAAGTTATGGGTGACATTCAGAAGTCATTTTTAAAAAGTTGGAGTGAAAACTTTTGAAAAATTTTATTTCTAAAAAAATATATTAAATTATAGATACTTTAAAATTATATAAGGGTTTTTAGATGAAATTTTTAGTGTAAGATAAAACATATGATCATGATAATAAAATCTTTTAAAAATTTTAAAATACCTTTTTTGAAAAACAACATTATAAAAAGGGTTAATAAAATTTACATTTAAAAATAAGAGAAGGTAAATATGAAGGTAAAATGATATAACACATAATTAGGTTTATAAATATATATTATAGAATTGGAGAGAAGAAAAAAATATGGTTATGGAAGACAGACTATCATTGAAGATGATAGGAATTATTCTTAAAAAAGATATACTTTTTGAAAAAAAACAAACTAAGGAAAAATATTTAAATTACGAATATAAATTTTCCTAGATAGAGAAGTAATTATATTATAATAATTTGATATAAGAAAATAATATTTTAAAACTATGTTCAAAGAGAAAAAATTGTGACTCAATAAAAAAATTGAGTTAATAAAAATCTATCATGGCTTAAGAAAGGATTTGATAGAAAACCCTAAATGGAGAGATCTTGAAATTTTAATTCAATTTACTTGAATAAAATATAATTTAAGATATTATATATCCAATAGGTAGTATATAAACCATTTAAATTAAATGATATTCACAAAATAAAACATGTCTCAAAGAAAGTAAATTGAGATGAAACACCCTTACCTTTAATCACGCTTAGGCAAAAGTACTCTAACCTCCAGTATAACAAAAACAAAATATCTTTATCACCTATTTAAAAAACTTATTAATACCTATAACCTTATATAAAATTAATTTATAATCATTTATTACAAATATATTATATTTTATTTTCATCATCGGATGTTATTATATTTGATTATTTGTTTAGTACATGTTTCATAGTAGCAAAGTTGATTCTTGATTATTGATTAAAATTCCATCATTCGGAGATCATTATAGGTATAATAATAGATTTTATATAATGATTTATATTATTATTATTTCATTTCATAATTATTTAATTATGATTTTCAATGATGGGGTTGGTGTTGAGCTTGTTTTTGTAATTTTTATTAAACAAAAGGGTGATAAAATAATAATAAGTTAAATATTGATATAAAATATCCATAACCATAAAAAAGTATCAATTTACCATTAATGTTTAATAACACCATTATTTTATTTTCTATATTCATACATGATAGAAATTTATATCATTTTTCAAGTAACTAGTTAAACCAGCCTAAACAAGAACAAGTTATAATCTATGGGTCAGTATAGTTAAAAAAGTTATTATTTTGGAATATTATTATTATTAAAAATAATAATTATATTATTTTAGCTATATTAAAGTTTTGAACCATATTTTAAGATATTTTTATGTATAATAAAATACTAGGGTGAAAAACGAAATATGTCACTTTTATAGAGGTGATAGTCCACACGTATACATGGGTGACGCATTAGTTTTCAATGGATTTGGAGAATGGTAGAGAATTGTTTATAAGCATATAATCATAATAATTTATATTATATTAAACCTTTGAATTTTATTTTATAACCATCCATTTTATATGTTTATGAAAATATAAATCATATCATTCATGGAGGCGGTAGTTCGTACGTACGCAGGACAACGTCTTCATTTTTCAAATGGTTTTGGAGGAAGGTGTATAATGGATATTCCATTAGTATAATAATGTTTCATAATATTATTAATACATATGCTATCATAATATCATGTATATAATAGGTTTTAGTTGGTTGAAGAAGAATATAATTAAGAGAGCTTAGTTGAGAACATTACCTCTTCCTTTGTATGTTTTCACTTGGGTAATAGCTTAAGTATCCTTAGATTGATCTTTTGAAAACACCAAGTATTCTATGACATGGGTATAGAGTTTAGGGGAGACTAGGGTAGATATTTTTTCAATATAATTCTTATAATTTGTGGATAAATGGGGTGTAATTTATCTCTTTTTATAGGTGAATAGAATGGAATTTTCATAAATATAACTTTTTAATATAATGATTGCACATGTTTCACATGGAAAGTGGAATGCAATGGGGAAAATAACAGATAGGAGATAATTTTTAGTCTATTAAAACCTCAAAAAATAATTTTAAAACATTTTTTAACATGCTTTAACTCTTTTACACATGATTAAACTCTTTATACCTTAATTTACCTTTACTGCGGTAGCTTCATTTTTGACCTCGATAACAAATTTTTATGATTAAAAATGAAAGGATAATTATTACCTAATTTTTAAATTATTATTTCAAATATTGAAACCCTTTTATCAAATAAAATTACTATGGGTGAGAAAAATTAATTTTAATATTAGTGCACACAATGCGTAAAACCCATTTTTGGAAAAAAAAAGTGTTTTTAATTATAAAAGCTATTTTTAGGAAAAATATATCAATGTTGTTGATTTTAATGAAATTTATTGGTTTATTATTAACTAAATCAGTTATATTTGAATTTAAAATAAATACAAAATCTAATATCACATAGTGAAAACATAATTCAAAGAGAAAGACTAAAACAGTTTTTATTAGAAAAAATACTGCTTAATTTTTAAATTGTTTAACATGGGTTTTCTAAAATAAAAATTGTATTTTTAAATGAATAATTTCACAAAATAAATGAATTTTTTATCATGAAATTTTTTTATTAGTTTTAATTTATATTTACTTCTTGATATAATCATAAACACTACAATTTTAGTAAAAACTGTATTTTTCACTATTCACCTAAAAAACCAATTATTTCGAAAAAAATACTAAAAATTCAGAATAAGATAATTTTGACATTATTGATTCAAAAATTAAGTTTATTTTTGAAAATTAAAATTCTAAAATGTATAAATTTTTCTTCTAAATGAAAATTAAAACTTATAAAAAAACTACTTTTATTAAAAAAAAATAGCAATCTTAAACATTATGTGTTCTCAATATTATTATATATTAATTTCTAATTTAAAGAATTTTAATATATTATTTAATATATTAAATATTATATATTATCATAATAATAATTTAAAGGTGATTTTTTTAATTTATTAATACTTTAAATAGTTATTTAAAAATGAAAACTCCTTTTAAATATTAAATCATATTAATTATATATCCAATAAATGTAAGAATTTTTAATTTATTAATAAATTTTTGTATTATAAAGGTTTTATTATTCTTATATTTATTTAATAATTTTCATTAAATATATCATGAATCGTTTTAGTTGAGTGTTGTATGTGAAAAAAGCTACCGAACAACATATTAATTTAGAGGCAAAATATATTTCAAAATCTCAGGGTGTTACATCCCCCCACATAAATAAATTACATCTTCATAGTTTTAATTATCACCAACTAATGAAACTATATAAGGGTATATAAAATATAGACATGACTCATGTTATAACTTATAGAGATATATCAATGTAGGAAACATATCTTTTTCCTCAGTATAATTTTATCCCTAATATTTAGTTTTTCTCAAACAATTTGAGCCAAGAGTCTGTAATTATTTGTTATCAAGACCCGCATTATATGATTTTCTTCTAAAGAGTTTATATAATAATCCTTGTATTGATAGACTATTATAGGTTGATATGAAATATGATTTCCTTATTACGATAAATAATTTTCCTTTAAGAAGAAAGAATCAACGCATTTCCAAAATCTCATTAAATTCATCGAAAGTATTGATAATATGATTTTCACAAATAACATTCCTATAAAATTCAACTTGGAATACAATAGTCATATAAATAGAAGTTTATTTTGATATTTAATGTAATAACCCTAACTCAAGTAACCCAGAGCGGGTTTCTACTTCATTACTTTAGTGTAAGATATAAGGGATCATATCACTAAGGACTGGTCGGTTTAATAGTCTTGAAAAACAAAATACATACATGATTTCCATTTTACATTGGAAATAAAGTATAAAACATAACAAGATAAAATATTATGCATCCTTAAAACTCATTCGAAAATTCTTTCTTCGATTCTAGGGAAAGGAAAAAAAATAAGGGTGATCTCAAATTCTCAGTAAGGGATGTATAAAGTAGAAGTTATCATGAGTAAATAAGGAATAATAAATATGGAAAGGTAAATAATAAAAAACACATTCCATTTAATTAATAACTTGAGAACAAAATGCATCCATAGATAATATCAATTTAATAATCTCATGTATAATAATAATTAAATTCTCAGTGAATGAAATGCATAATTTCAGACATCTTAATCAAGGCCTTATGCCAATATATTTTTAAATATGGGTATGTATAAACCAAAAATATATTTAATAAGGGTAGCCAATTGGTTTCGTCTCATGAGACCTATCGATGCAACAATGGGGTATATATAATCAAGCCCCACCCATACACTACCACAAAACTGGGCAAGGCATGCGCCTGCCTTTATCAGCGCTAACGGAAAATCGCTGATAAAGGGCCGGACCTTTATCAGCGCTAACAAAAGTGCTGATAAAGGTCACCTTTATCAGCGCTTTTTTAGCGCTGATAAAGGCCTTCCATTGTATCAGCGCTAGAAAAGCGCTGATAAAGGCTGTATTTATCAGCGCTTTTCATTTTAGCGCTAATAAATACACCCTTTATCAGCGCTTTTTACTAGCGCTGATAAAGGGTCCCGCGGATTTATTAAAAACCCGCGGGTCCTCTTCCTCCTCCCCGCACACAATCAAACTCTCGCGGAAGCCCTCGTCTGCACCGCTGTCGCCGCTGCCGCTACCGCCGCTGCCGCCGCCTCCTTCTCCTCCGCTGCGGCCGCCGAAAACCCTCCCCCTTCTCTCCTTCTCTCTCCCTGCGGCCCCCCTCATCCGCGTAGCAGCCCAGCCGAAGCGCTCCCCCTCCGGCACACTGCCCCTCTAGCGCGCTCCCCCTCCGGCGCCGCTCCCCCTGCGGCGCCGCTCCCTCACGCGACCTCCTCCGGACCCCGCTGCTCCCGCATCCCCTTCACCGCGCCGTCGGTCCCTGCGCGGCTCCCTCGGCGATCACGGTGCCCTCTGTCGCTCCCCGACCCAGCAGACGCCCTCCCAGCTTGTTCCCTCCATCGCGCGACGCCGCCTCCGTCGCTGCCCTCCCACCGGATTCCGGCTGCCGCACCTCCTCCTTCTCCCTACATAGCCCGACCGCCACCCTTTTCGGCGCCGCGCTTGTCGGCGCCGCCCCTGCCGGTGTCGCGCCGCCCTTTCGAGCATCATCCCAGACTTTCCACACCCTGTTGGCATCGTTTCGGCTTTTGTGCGCCTTGTTGGTACCGTTCTGGCCAGCGCGCGGCCTGCTGGCGTCGTTCCGGCCAGCCCACGCCTTGCCGGCGTTGTCCTGGCCTCCCGTTGCGAGTCCCGCAGCCCCGGTGAACCCCGCCCAGACCCTGCTGGTTGAGAATACCTCTGTGCTGAGGTGAGGTTTGCATTGTTTTTTTGTTTGTATAATTTTAGGTCAATATTTTATTCTGTTTATGAGTCCCTAGTTTACGTCTTCTTGCATCTGTGCCAATATTCTTGTTTATGTGCCAATATTTCTTATTAAATTAATTTGGAACAAATGTGTATTGTTTTTCAAGATGCGAAATTAGTTTTGATTTGGTTATTTGGGCGTTTGATTTTTTAGTGTTATGTTTAGGTGATGTTAGTGTACGTTTTCTTTTTGAAAACTCACTTTGGGTTGTTTATCAGCATCGATAGTTTGTGCAGTTGTGTTTTTGAAAGTGTCGTGGTGTAGTTGACTTTTTGTTAGTGTCAAAAGCGTGTTTAGTCTTAAAAGTGGTTTTGTAAATAATGTCGATGGCGCAAGTGATGTTTTGAAAATGTATCGAGGTGGTTCTTTCACGTTATTGCTCGTTTGGGTTGTTTTAAGGCTTTGTTAGTGTAATTTCAGTTTTCGTACATTTGTTGCAGCGTGTTTGCGAGATAACCTCGCGATATTGTGGTCGTCAAAGCTCTCGCGGAATCCCTCGTCTGCGCCGCTGCCACCGCCTCCTTCTCCTCCGTCGCGGCCACCGCCTCCTCCACTGCTCCTCCTCCTCCTCCTCCTCCGCCAGTGCCTCCGCGGCCTCTTCCTCCTCCGCGGCCTCCTCCTCCTCCATTGTGCGGTATGCTATGCCTGTAATTTGCTTTGTTTTTTGTTTTTGTTCTATATTTCAACTATCATGATTTGTGTGAATCAATTTTATTTGAAGTGGGGGGTGCAGGTGCTGCGGGTGTAGTGGGTGGGGGGTGTTTAGGTGGGGGAGATGTTTAGTGGGTGAACATGTAGGTGGGGCGTATAATGGGGGGTCCAAATACCGTATCTTCCTCATCCTAAAAGGTGCGATCTTTTTCAATACCATTTTATTTCACTGTCCATAAAACATAGCATTCGCCCGTTTTCTCTTTTCCCATCCAACACTATCATATCCAGTACCATTACCTATAAAATAACACATTATGCATGCGTTCTTAAAAATATAATAAGCGAGTAGTAAAACTCCGCCGCCTCCTCCTCTGCTCCTGCTCCTCCTCCTCCTCCTCCACCGGCCTCATCCTCCTCCTCCTCCGCTGCCTCCACCGATGCCTCCTCCTCCTCTGCCGGTGCTGCTGGTGACTACGCGGCCTCCCCCTCCTCCACCGGTGCCTCTGCGGCCTCCTCCTCCTCCGCCGTCACGCCGCGGTCAAGCTGCGGTCACACCGCGGTCACGCCGCGGTCACGCCGGTGCCTCCGCGGCCGCCGCCTCCTCCTCCTCCGCCGCGGCTGCCTCCTCCTCCTCTGCTCCTGCTCCTCCTCCTCCTCCTCCACCGACCTCATCCTCCTCCTCCTCCGCTGCCTCCGCTGCCTCCGCTGCCTCCACTGCCTCCACCCTGCCTCCGCCCTGCCTCTGCGTTGCCGCCGGTTCCTCCTCCTCCACCACGGCCTCCTCCTCCTCCACCGCGGCCTCCTCCTCCTCCTCCGCTGCCTCTGCTGCCTCCTCCTCCTCCGCCGCGGCCGCCGCCTCCTCCTATGCTCCTGCTCCTCCTCCCCTCCATCGGCCTCATCCTCCTCCTCCTCCGCTGCCTTCGCTGCCTCCGCCCTGCCTCCGCCCTACCTCCGCGCTGCCGTCGGTGCCTCCGGTGCCTCCTCCTCCTCCGCGGCCTCCTCCTCCTCCACCGATGCCTCCTCCTCCTCCGCCGGTGCCGCTAGTGCCTCCACGTCTCCTCCTCCTCTGCGCGCTGCGGTCACGCCGTGGTCACGCCGCGGTCACGCCGCGGTCACGCCGCGGTCACGCCGCGGTCACGCCGCGGTCACGCCGCGGTCACGCCGGTGCCTCCGCGGCTGCCGCATCCTCCTATTACGCCGCGGCCACCGCCTCTTCCTCTGCTCCTGCTCCTCCTCCTCCTCCTCCACCGGCCTCATCCTCCTCCTCCTCCGCTGCCTCCGCTGCCTCCGCCCTGCCTCCGCCCTGCCTCTGCGCTGTCGCCGGTGCCTCCTCCTCCACCGCGGCCTCCTCCTCCTCCGCCGATGCCTCCTCCTCCTCCGCCGGTGCCGCCGGTGCCTCCGCGGCCGCCTCCTCCTCTGTGGTCACGCCGCGGTCACGCCGGTGCCTCTGCGGCTGCCGCCTCCTCCTCTGCTCCTGCTTCTCCTCCCCTCCACTGGCCTCGTCCTCCTTCTCCTCCGCTGCCTTCGCTGCCTCCGCCCTGCCTCCGCCCTGCCTCCGCGCTGCCGTCGGTACCTCCGGTGCTTCCTCCTCCACTGCGGCCTCCTCCTCCTCCGCCGATGCCTCCTCCTCCTCCGCCGGTGCCGCCAGTGCCTCCACGTCTCCTCCTCCTCCGCGCGCTGCGGTCACGCTGCGGTCACGCCGCGGTCACGCCGCGGTCACGCCGCGGTCACGCCGGTGCCTCCTCCTCCACCGCGGCCTCCTCCTCCTCCACCGCGGCCTCCTCCTCCTCCTTTGCTGCCTCCGCTTCCTCCTCCGCCGCCGCGGCCGCCGCCTCCTCCTCTGCTCCTGCTCCTCCTCCTCCTCCTCCACCGGCCTCATCCTCCTCCTCCTCCGCTACCTCCGCTGCCTCCGCCCTGCCTCCGCCCAGCCTCTGCGCTGCCGCCGGTGCCTCCTCCTCCACCGCGGCCTCCTCCTCCTCCGTCGATGCCTCCTCCTTATCTGCTGGTGCCGTCGGTGCCTCCGCAGCCGCCTCCTCCTCTGCGGTCACGCCGCGGTCACGCCGGTGCCTCTGCGGCCGCCGCCTCCTCCTCTGCTCCTGCTCCTCCTCCCCTCCACCGGCCTCATCCTCCTCCTCCTCCGCTGCCTTCGCTGCCTCCGCCCTGCCTCCGCGCTGCCGTCGGTGCCTCCGCGCTACCGCCGGTACCTCCGGTGCTTCCTCCTCCACCGCGGCCTCCTCCTCCTCCGCCGATGCCTCCTCCTCCTCCGCCGGTGCCGCCAGTGCCTCCACGTCTCCTCCTCCTCCGCGCGCTGCGGTCACGCCGCGGTCACGCCGCGGTCACGCCGCGGTCACGCCGCGGTCACGCCGCGGTCACGCCGCGGTCACGCCGCGGTCACGCCGCGGTCACGCCGCGGTCACGCCGCGGTCACGCCGCGGTCACGCCGCGGTCACGCCGCGGTCACGCCGCGGTCACGCCGCGGTCACGCCGCGGTCACGCCGCGGTCACGCCGCGGTCACGCCGCGGTCACGCCGCGGTCACGCCGGTGCCTCCTCCTCCACTGCGGCCTCCTCCTCCTCCACCGCGGCCTCCTCCTCCTCCTTCGCTGCCTCCGCTGCCTCCTCCTCCGCCGCGGCCGCCGCCTCCTCCTCTTCTCCTGCTCCTCCTCCTCCTCCTCCACCGGCCTCATCCTCCTCCTCCTCTGCTACCTCCGCTGCCTCCGCCCTGCCTCCGCCCTGCCTCTGCGCTGCCGCCGGTGCCTCCTCCTCCACCGCGGCCTCCTCCTCCTCCGTCGATGCCTCCTCCTTTTCCGCTGGTGCCGCCGGTGCCTCCGCAGCCGCCTCCTCCTCTGCGGTCACGCCGCGGTCACGCCGGTGCCTCTACGGCCGCCGCCTCCTCCTCTGCTCCTGCTCCTCCTCCCCTCCACCGGCCTCATCCTCCTCCTCCTCCGCTGCCTTCGCTGCCTCCGCCCTGCCTCCGCGCTGTCGCCGGTGCCTCCGGTGCTTCCTCCTCCACCGCGGCCTCCTCCTCCTCCGCTGATGCCTCCTCATCCTCCGCCGGTGCCGCCAGTGCCTCCACGTCTCCTCCTCCTCCGCGCGCTGCGGTCACGCTGCGGTCACGCCGCGGTCACGCCGCGGTCACGCCGCGGTCACGCCGGTGCCTCCTCCTCCACCGCGGCCTCCTCCTCCTCCACCGCGGCCTCCTCCTCCTCGTTCGCTGCCTCCGCTGCCTCCTCCTCCGCCGCGGCCGCCGCCTCCTCCTCTGCTCTTGCTCCTCCTCCTCCTCCTCCACCGGCCTCATCCTCCTCCTCCTCTGCTGCCTCCGCTGCCTCCGCCCTGCCTCCGCCCTGCCTCTGCGCTGCCGTCGGTGCCTCCTCCTCCACCGCGGCCTCCTCCTCCTCCGCCAATGCCTCCTCCTCCTCCTCTGCTGGTGTCGCTGGTGCCTCCGCGGCCGCCTCCTCCTCTGCGGTCACGGCGCGGTCACGCCGCGGTCACGCTGGTGCCTCTGCGGCCGCCGCCTCCTCCTCTGCTCCTGCTCCTCCTCCCCTCCACCGGCCTCATCCTCCTCCTCCTCCGCTGCCTTCGCTGCCTCCTCCCTGCCTCCGCGCTGCCACCGGTGCCTCCGGTGCTTCCTCCTCCAATGTGGCCTCCTCCTCCTCCGCTGATGCCTCCTCCTCCTCCGCCGGTGCCGCCAGTGCCTCCACGTCTCCTCCTCCTCCGCGCGCTGCGGTCACGCCGCGGTCACGCCGCGGTCACGCCGCGGTCACGCCGCGGTCACGCCGGTGCCTCCTCCTCCACCGCAGCCTCCTCCTCCTCCACCGCGGCCTTCTTCCTCCTCCTTCGCTGCCTCCGCTGCCTCCTCCTCCGCCGCGGCCGCCGCCTCCTCCTCTGCTCCTGCTCCTCCTCCCCTCCACCGACCTCATCCTCCTCCTCCTCCGCTGCCTCCGCCTCCTCCTCCTCCTCTGCTCCTCCTCCTCCTCCTCCTCCTCCTCCTCCTCCTTCTCCTCCACCGCAGCCTCATCCTCCTCCTCCTCCACCGGCGCTTCCTCCTCCTCCTCCTAGTCCGCTGCCTCATCCTCCTCCTCCACTGGCGCACGGTGGTATCATATTGATGTGAGGCTTGGGGATTGTAGTGGTTCCCAATATATTTTTTATTTTGGTATTTATTTATTCCTTTATTTCCTTGAAGTATCTTGTTTTTTATCTAAATTATACTCATATTCCTTCTCCTTTAACCTATATACTTATCCTATGGATTTTAAATAGGATGAATATAAATAAAGAATGGATGAATTCCAATCGGTTGACAAAAGAGTATGAAGAAGGCGTGAAAGAATTTATCAAGTTTGCAATAGATCATGCATGTGACTCTTCTCAAATCCTTTGTCTGTGTTTACGCTGTTGTTATTCAAAACAAATTAGTCCAGATGAGTTGGAAGAACACTTGATCTGTCACGGAATAGATCAAAGTTATACATGTTGGAATAAACACGGGGAAACAACGAATGTAGGTAGTGACTGGGGTGACACTACGTTTTATGGATCATCTGATATGATTACAAACATGAACAATGAAGATGACCATATGGAGGATGTGATTACAGATGTGAATGATGATGAAGATCGTATTGAGAAAATGACAAGGACCTTCGAAGATGAACTTCGTGATTGCCCAAAATTGTTTGAGAAGTTAAAAAGTTGTGCAAAGACGCCATTGTATGTTGGTTGCACTAAATATACAGCATTTTCAGCCATACTGAAGCTGTATAATTTGAAAGCAGATAACGGGTGGAGTGACGACATTTTTACGAAACTACTTGCCCTCTTGAATGACATGCTCCCAGAAGACAATGAGCTCCCGAGCCGAACATACGATGACAAACGAATGCTACGCTCTATGGGTATGATCTCTGAAAGAATACACGCCTTCCCGAATGATTTTATACTGTTTCTCAAGGACCACAAATCACTTAAAGAATGCCAAAAGTGTGGTGCTTCTAGATACAAGAAAGATGAATCCAGTCCTACTAAAGTTGTATGGTACTTTCCAATCATTCCAAGGTTTAGACGCCTATATGGAAGTGAGGAGACTGCAGAACAATTAACATGGCATGCAGATACAAGAATTAAAGATGGGATACTACGTCACCCGGCAGACTCTCCTCAGTGGAAGAGAATCGATCATGAGTATCCTGAATTTGGAAACGAGTCGTGAAACCTTCGTCTTGCGTTATCTACAGATGGAGTGAATCCTTTTGGTTTTCAAAGAAGCAGTCACAGTACATGGCCGGTTATGTTGATAAATTATAACTTACCATCGTGGTTATGCATGAAACGAAAATACATCATGTTATCTATGCTTATATCAGGACCAAAACAACCGGGTAAAGATATTGATGTTTATTTAGCTCCATTGATCGAAGATTTGAAATTATTGTGAGATTCAGGTGTTACATTGTATGATGCTTACAGAAAGGAAGATTTCACTTTGAGAGTCATGTTGTATGGGACGATAAATGACTTCCCAGCATATGGAAATTTTTCAGGATATAGCATTAAAGGAACTCAAGGCTTTCCCGTTTGCGAAGAAGGTACACAATCAATTAGGTTGAAACATTCATTGAAAACCGTGTTTCTAGGACATCGCAGATTTCTACCGCGGCGACATAAGTACCGTTCTTGGAAGACATCATTTGATGGAAGTTCAGAAGAACGTACAACACCGTCTTCACTAACAGGCGATCAATTGTTTGATAAAGTTAAAAATTTGGACACTACTTTTGGTAAACCGGCTTCGAAAAACCTTACGAAAATCGGTTGGAAAAAGAGATCATTTTTTTTGAATTACAATACTGGAATTGTCTGTATGTAAGACATTTTATTGATGTTATACATGTAGAAAAAAATTTATTTGACAGTGTTATTGGCACGTTGCTAAATACATCTGGAAAAACAAAAGATGGAATTAAGGCTAGGTTGGACATGGTTGAGATGGGAATATGAGAAGAGTTGGCACCAGTAAAGGGTGAAAAACGAACATTTCTTCCTCCTGCTGCTTACACTCTTTCCAGGCAGGAGAGATATCAGTTTTGCAACTTCTTGAATGACGTAAAAGTTTCATAGGGGTATTCGTCAAATATCAGTAACCTTGTGTCAATGAGCGACTTGAAGTTAAAAGGTCTGAAATCACATGAATGTCATGTTTTGATGCAAAATCTCATTCCAATTGCTTTACGTTGCATTTTTTCCAAGAATGTCCGCCATACATTAACGAAACTGTGTTTCTTCTTCAAAGCTATATGCAGCAAAGTTATAGACCCAGCGAAATTGCCAGCTATGGAAAAAGAAATTGTCGTCATATTATTTGAATTAGAAATGTTCTTCCCGCCTTCATTTTTTGATATGGTGGTTCATTTTATGGTCCACTTGGTGAGAGATATTCGACTATGTGGTCCTGTACATTACAGATGGATGTACCCCATTGAACGGTATATGAAGATTTTGAAAGGGTATGTCAAAAATCGAAGTCGGCCAGAGGGTTGTATTGCAGAGCGATATATTGTTGAGGAAGCCGTTGAATTCTGTACCGAATACTTGTCTGGTGTGGAGAGCATTGGCTTAAAGAAATCTCGTCACACTGGGCGGTTAGAGGGTGAAGGAATTTCTGGAAGAAAGGTTGTCACAATCAATATTACAGATCGGGAGCAGGCCCACCTTTATGTTTTGCATAACAGTTTGGACGTTGACCCATATGTTGAAATCCACAAATAAATTCTTAGGCAATTGAATCCATCAAGGGCTGAAAAATGGATATCAAATACACATAATCGACAGTTTATAGGATGGTTTCGAGATCATATTTTTAAGAAGTCATATGAAAATCCAAAGTCTATTTCGGAACGACTTCGATGGCTAGACGGAGGACCAAGTGTGTATGAATTATCTTACAATGCTTATGTAGTTAATGGTTATACATTTTATACTAATGAAAATGATGAAGACAGTACCATGCAGAATAGTGGGGTTACACTTGTGGCTGAAGCGATGCATGTTTCCAGTGCTAAGGACAGAAATCCAATTTATGCGAATATGTCATACTTTGGCATCATCAAACAAATATGGGAGTTGGATTATACGGAATTTCAAGTTCCGATATTTCAATGCAAGTGGGTTGATAACAGGAGTGATGTTAAAATAGATGATTTGGGATTTGTGAAAGTTGATTTCAGTAAGTAAAGGGAGAAAGACGAATCATTTATAATGGCATCACATGCAGTGCAAGTATTTTATGTTCCCGATCCCGCAAACCGAAACTGGTCAATTGTTCTGTTATCGACCAAAACAGCTGAAGGGTCAGGTGAAAATTCAACAGAAGATGATCATTTCATTGGGATTTCGCAATCATTTCGCAGTGGTCTCAATGTAGACGACGTTTTGTATGTCAGAGGAGACCACAATGAAGGGATATGGATAGTTGATAGAGGGGTCAAATCCCTTCAGTCTTTTAAAAAAAAGGGAGTTCAATAATCAGGTTATTGATTTTTATTGTAATATAGATTGTGTTACATTATGTTATTATCTGTTCTCTGTTGCTTTTATGTGATCTAACTTAAATTTTAAACCAGTTCTGCAGATAATGACTTCTTCACCTGCTGATGCACCCAATCCCGAGACACAACACGTCTCTCAACCTGTTGCAGCTGGTCCCATTGCTGAGAGACAACAGGTCTCTCAACCTGTTGCAGCTGGTCCCACTGCTGACGTACAATAGGTCTCTCAACCTGTTGCAGCTGGTCCCACTGCTGAGAGAAAACAGGTCTCTCAACCTGTTGCAGCTGGTCCCACTGCTGACGTACAACAGGTCTCTCAACCTGTTGCAGCTGGTTTCAGTGCCGAAGCTAGTGTTTCGGAGAAACATAATGATGATTCGGAAACTGAGGAAATGGTAGGCGATGAAACCCCAGCGACACAAAAAAAACAGGTGCGCCGTAGTTTGATAGTTTTAGCAAAAATCCTTAAGGCAAAAGCAAAAGGCATCAAATTTGAGGTGGGATGGAATAAGCTAGGCCAGCATGTAAACCCCAACAAAGCCATGTTTAGTAGCTACATTGGAATCGTCACTAAACAACGCGTGCCGATTGACATAGAGTCGTGGCACCATGTTGTCAGCGGGTTGAAAACATTAATGTGGGAAGAGATTGCGGTAACATTATGATATCATCTATTTAATTTATTAAAATAAAATAAAATATTGAAATATTGACTAACCATTCATCATCTCTTGCAGAGTACATTTATAGTAGATGTTTTGCACAAAGAATATGTTTTCAGACTGGCAGGAAGGATTCATAGAGGCTTTCGCACCATTTTAACGAAAAATCATCTGAAATATGCTGAAGGGAAAATCAAGCCGCACCCGCCTCCTCTTTATGCACACTTGATATCCCAAGGAATGTGGGATGCGTTTTGCAACCATCGTGCGGAAAAGAATTTTTAGGTACATTGTGTTTGGTTACAGGTTGTGTAACGTTGCTTGTATTCATCACATTGATTGATAGGTTTTTATTTATGAAACAACAATTGAGTGCTGGAAATAAAGAACGGGAAGAAAAACCAGCGTACCCCTACCGTAAAGCAAGGTTGGGGTACGCTTCAATTGAAAAACAATTGGTATGTATTTTAAAAGTACTGTAATAATTTTATGTGACATAAAACAACACTGTAACCATGTTTCTCTGCTTATAAGAAGATTTATGAAGCAAAATCTCAAGTCACTTCCATTCCACTCCATATGCTATGGAAGGAGGCTCGTGTTAATAAAGAGGGGAAACTGATAGATGAAAACACACAAAAAGTGTGGGAAACATGTGTAAGTATGACATAATATAAACTTGTTTTGCTTTAAATCACTATTACATAACGATGCTTACTTATTTTTTCATATTTTCTATTTGACATAGTCACAGGAAACATCAACACCCGCACCGGATGCAGACATACTTTCAACGGCCTTGAAACAGCCAGAACAGTATGGCCGCGTCAGAGGTGTGGGTTTTGGGGTGTCACCCAAGACATATTTTAAGAAAAAAAAACAAGAGGATGAAGAAACTAAAGAATTGCATGTAATGAGAGATAGAGTAGCTACCCTTGAAGAACTAATCCAAACTCAGGGAGAGATGCTAAAGAGTTTGATGGAGGAGAGGCGAAGAGAACAAACAACTCAAGAACAACCCCCGCGAGAAGATCCACCCCTCACCAGCTTTGAGGCGATCCATTCCCCTCAAAGACCTGACTTAACCGAGGTAATAAATGTTATAATATTCGTTTTTGTGAGATGTGAATCACATAGACACTGATACCTTTCATTTAATGATATTCTGTAGGGTGAAAATGACTGTGATTTATATCTGTCAACTCCCACCCATCGCCTTGTAGCGAGGGCTACGGTGTTCAATATGCAGAATGACACGCTACACTCCAGACCACTTCCAACCGGTCATGTCAAAGTGTCGATTAACGTAGCTAATGAGCTGAGCGCCAAGCTACCCATGCCAAATGACGATGACGACATTCATACGGTGGAAAAAGCTATTGGAACATTCATTGCATGGCCGTCGAATCTTGTAGAAAAACACGTCGAGCAGGAGGTATTAATTTCCAGTTCATTTTTCAAGCAGAACCTTTAACATTAAATTAGAAAATGGCTGAACCGATGAATGTTATTACAGAAGGATAAAATGGAGAAGCTAAAACGAAAGAGCGTCTCCAAGATTGGATCAACCAACCGATCAAAACGATCTACTGAGAGCACGTTCACCCCGCCCGTTCTATATCCACATTTAATATCATTGCAAGCTCATGTGGATACGAAAATGAAAGACGGAAAGAATCATACAATTGTTTGTGAAAAAGATATGTACAGAGAGGAAACAATGGATTTCGTTAGTGCAGACGCTGTTTCTGAGATCATCACATACGACTGGCTAGGCTCCTCAGTTATAAATGTATGAATGAGATATGTTTTCATGATTTGATTTTACATAAGCTGATATACTTTGATAATTATGGATAAATACATTTCATATTTTTCACAGGCGTATATATGAAAAACAGTTGAAGGGATTTGCCCATGAATACAAATTTGGACTCGTTAGTCCTCACACCATTTCTACACAACGAACAGAAATAGATTCTAATTTTCAGGCTGAATTGATGTCAAATCTGCTCAGAACGTTTCAAAGAAGAATTACGACTGACAGGCTCTTTTTAATAACAAAGATGCAAGGGTAAAACTCTACATTTTAATCATATCAATTATATTTTCATTTCTATCAGTACTTATTTCTTTTTGTGTTTTTAGGGAACATTGGATGCTCATTGCAGTCAATTTGGATACTCCAAATATTTATTTTCTGGATTCACTGCATGGATATCCAACTAACCGGCCACACATGATGGCGATTTTCAATTTGTAATACACTAGATCCAACATTTTAGAACTAAATATCTAGTTATATAATTTATATTATCTTTTAATGAGGATTTTGTTATGATAGGGCGGTGTATGAATATCGTCTAAAGGCTGGAATGAATCCAGGGCGTAAGGACGAAAATGCCCACAAGATCTACAAATGGAGAAGTATCTGGATATATATAATTATATTTCACTATCCAAATACATATCAAAACAAATTACTTATTTTTATCGATGTTTCTGCAGTGTCCGAAACAAACAAATGACAAGGACTGCGGTTATTATGTTTGTAAATTTATGAAAGAGATCGTATTTCATGGACAAACTAGCATCCTTGAAGAGGTATTTTTGAAAATAATTACTACTTTATTTAAAATAATTATTAATCCCTTGTGTATTTATATTTTTTCAGTACTACTATGACTGTCGCAAAAACTCCTATTCAGAAGATGATATAAATGTCTTTAGAAACGAATGGGCAGCGTACCTGATCGAAGAATGTAAACAAATAGAACAATGAAGGTGAATTCCTAATACTTATGTTATCTTTATATGGTCATTGATATCTCCCTTTACACTTATTGAGCATCTATGATCTCCCTTTCTTATGTTTCATATCCTTAGATTAGTGAATTCCTACTACTTAGTTTGAAAATGAGATAAACTTTGGAAAACAACACCAATGACATACGCCAAACCGAGAAAACGCGTTCGGATTGTTTTTATACTTTAGGAAAATGATCCACGAGTCATTTTTGACGCGTACAAATCGACCGCACCTCAATCTGACGCACGGTGTGACCGGTATGGATAAAATTGTCTAATATCAGTTTGAAAATGACATGAACTTTGGAAAACAACACCAATGACATACGCCAAACTGAGAAAACGTGTATGGATTGTTTTGATACTTTATAACAACGATCCACGAGTCATTTGTGATGCGTACGAATCGACCGCACCTCAATCCGATGCACGGTGTGACCGGTATGGCTAAAAGTGTCTGATATCAGTTTGAAAATGAGATAAACTTTGGAAAACAACACCAATGACATACGCCAAACCAAGCAAACTCCTTTGGATTGTTTTGACACTTTAGGACAACGATCCACGAGTCATTTGTGACGCGTACGAATCGACCGCACCTCAATCCGACGCACGGTGTGACCGGTATGGCTAAAAGTGTCTGATATCAGTTTGAAAATGACATGAACTTTGGAAAACAACACCAATGACATACGCCAAACCGATCAAACGCGTTCGGATTGTTTTTATACTTTAGGAAAACGATCCAAGAGTCATTTGTGACACGTACGAATCGACCGCACCACAATCCGATGCACGGTGTGACCGGTATGGCTAAAAGTGTCTAATATCAGTTTCAAATTGAGATAAACTTTGGAAAACAACACCAATGACATACGCCAAACCGAGCAAACGCATTCGGATTGTTTTGATACTTTAGTAAAACGATCCATGAGTCATTTGTGATGCGTACGAATCGACCGCACCTCAATCCGACGCACGGTGTGACCGGTATGGCTAAAAGTTTCTCATATCAGTTTCAAATTGAGATAAACTTTGGAAAACAACACCAATGACATACGCCAAACCGAGAAAACGCCTTCGGATTGTTTTGATACTTTAGGAAAACGATCCATGAGTCATTTTTGATGCGTACGAATTGACTGCACCTCAATCCGACGCACGGTGTGACCGGTATGGCTAAAATTGTCTGATATCAGTTTGAAAATGACATGAACTTTGGAAAACAACACCAATGACATACGCCAAACCGAGAAAACGCGTTCGGATTGTTTTTATACTTTAGGAAAACGATCCACGAGTCATTTTTGACGCGTACGAATCGACCGCACCTCAATCCGACGCACGGTGTGACCGGTATGGCTAAAATTGTCTGATATCAGTTTGAAAATGACATGAACTTTGGAAAACAACACCAATGACATACGCCAAACCGAGCAAACACGTTCGGATTGTTTTGATACTTTAGTAAAACGATCCACGAGTCATTTGTGACGCGTACAAATCGACCGCACCTCAATCCGACGCACAGTGTGACCGGTATGGCTAAAAGTGTCTGATATCAGTTTGAAAATGAGATGAACTTTGGAAAACAACACCAATGACATACGCCAAACTGAGAAAACGCCTTCGAATTGTTTTGATACTTTAGGAAAACGATCCACAAGTCATTTGTGACGCGTACGAATCGACCTCACCTCAATCCGACGCACGGTGTGACCGGTATGGCTAAAAGTGTCTGATATCAGTTTCAAATTGAGATCAACTTTGGAAAACAACACCAATGACATATGCCAAACCAAGAAAACGCCTTCGAATTGTTTTGATACTTTAGTACAACGATCCACGAGTCATTTTTGACGCGTACGAATCGACCGCACCTCAATCCGACGCACAGTGTGACCGTTATGGCTAAAATTGTCTGATATCAGTTTGAAAATGACATGAACTTTGGAAAACAACACCAATGACATAAGCCAAACCGAGCAAATGCATTCTTATTGTTTTGATACTTTAGGAAAACAATCCACGAGTCATTTTTGACTCGTACGAATCGACCGCACCTCAATCCGACGCACAATGTGACCGGTATGGCTAAAAGTGTCTGATATCAGTTTGAAAATGAGATGAACTTTGGAAAACAACACCAATGACATACGCCAAACCGATCAAATGCCTTCGGATTGTTTTGATACTTTAGGACAACGATCCACGAGTCATTTGTGACGCGTACAAATCGACCGCATCTCAATCCGACGCACAGTGTGACTGGTATGGCTAAAAGCGTCTGATATCAGTTTCAAATTGAGATCAACTTTGGAAAACAACACCAATGACATACGCCAAACTGAGCAAACGCCTTCGGATTGTTTTGATACTTTAGGACAACGATCCACGAGTCATTTTTGACGCGTACGAATTGACCTCACCTCAATCCGACGCACGGTGTGAACGGTATGGCTAAAATTGTCTGATATCAGTTTGAAAATGACATGAACTTTGGAAAAAACACCAATGACATACGCCAAACTGAGCAAACGCATTCGGACTATTTTGATATTTTAGGAAAACGATCCAGGAGTCATTTGTGACGCGTAAGAATTGACCGCACCTCAATCTGACGCACGGTGTGACCGGTATGGCTAAAATTGTCTGATATCAGTTTGAAAATGACATGAACTTTGGAAAACAACACCAATGACATACGCCAAACCGAGAAAACGCGTTCGAGTTGTTTTGATACTTTAGGAAAACAATCCAAGAGTCATTTGTGACGCGTACGAATCGACCGCACCTCAATCCGACGCACGGTGTGACCAGTATGGCTAAAAGTGTCTGATATTAGTTTGAAAATGAGATAAACTTTGGAAAACAACACCAATGACATACTCCAAATCGAGAAAACGCATTCGGATTGTTTTGATACTTTAGGAAAACGATCCACGAGTCATTTTTGACACGTACGAATCGACCGCACCTCAATCCGACACACGGTGTGACCGGTATGGCTAAAATTGTCTGATATCAGTTTGAAAATGACATGAAACTTTGGAAAACAACACCAATGACATACGCCAAACCGAGCAAACGCCTTCGGATTGTTTTGATACTTTAGTAAAACGATCCACGAGTCATTTGTGACGCGTACGAATCGACTTCACCTCAATCTGACGCACGGTGTGACCGGTATGGCTAAAATTGTCTGATATCAGTTTGAAAATGACATGAACTTTGGAAAACAACACCAATGACATACTCCAAACCGAGCAAACGCGTTCGGATTGTTTTTATACTTTATGAAAACGATCCACGAGTCATTTGTGACGCGTACGAATCGACCGCACCTCAATCCGATGCACGGTGTGACCGGTATGGCTAAAAGTGTCTGATATCAGTTTGAAAATGAGATAAACTTTGGAAAACAACACCAATGACATACGCCAAACCGAGCAAACGCCTTCAGATTGTTTTGATACTTTAGGACAATGATCCACGAGTCATTTGTGACGCGTACTAATCGACCGCACCTCAATCCGACGCACGGTGTGACCGGTAAAGCTTTTCATTAGATAAAGAATCAGTATTTATTAAATTAGATAAATCAATCAAAAACATATTGATTTTACATTATTCCCTTTCATTGTTATGAAAATGAAAACTTTTGAGTTTAAAATTTAATATTTTAGTTTCAAATTTCCATATTAATGTATTCTTTCATATTCTGTTTTAATTTCTTTCATTATTTCATTACTAACATAATATTTGTTTTCTTATATAGGTGATTTTTTTTCCTTGAGTTCGGATGCTTTGTTCGGCAACAAATACCATCGAGAGAGGATCACGGATATCAAAGGATGAAACATGAATGTTTATAACTGTTGTTGAATAATTGTAAATGTAACCATGTAAAACAATTTTTGAAATGTATATAGCAATGTGTTTTTTTTTGTATTCATGATGTTAAGTAAATGTATATACCGTTGTCAGTCAAAATATTGGGTGTGGGTGCTATGGTGTGCAGGTGTGCATGTGCTACTTTGTGCAGGTATTCTGGTGTGCAGGTGTGTAGGTACTATTTTTTAGGTGCAGGCGTTGGGCCCTTTATCAGCGCTTTTTTAGCGCTGATAAAGGAAACCTTTAACAGCGCTAAAGGAGCGCTGATAAAGGAACCTGTATCAGCGCTCCGAGAAGCGCTGATATAGTTGACCTTTATCAGCGCTCCACCGCGCGCTGATAAAGGACCCCTTTATCTACGCCGGAATTAATAGCGCTTTTCTAGCGCTGTTAATGATGGTTTTTAGCACTGATAAAGGCACAGGTTGTAGTAGTGATAACTATATTCCCAATAAATTCTTCATATATTGAATGATTGATTTAATTAATAAATAGTATACCTTATAAATAAATATTAGTATTGAGTAAAGAATATGAAATATCAATTTTTACCTAGTTAATCAAATAACTTTTATAATAAAATAGTTTATGTAGAAATCGTATATGGTTTAGGTAATAAGAATATCCATGATACAAATAATACATATATAGGATAGAAATGTATTATCCAATAAAATATGATCAAAAGAAATTGAATATTTCATGAGAAATTCAATGACCACAAAATCAATCGAGAGATAAGAGATAACCATCAATTCATTAGAAAAGTAGATTTTGTATTAAAATAAAAACTTTTGGAGAATAGAATAAAATGGAAGAAAAAAATAGATTTTCATTAATAAAATTTCTTTATAAAACCATTGTAAACTTGTAAAATAATCTAAATAGCATAAAATAGTTATGACAGTGGTAAAATCCCTTAATGCCTTGTACATTAAAAAGAAACATTCATCTTGATTTTTTTATTAAGAAAGTCAAAAATGACCATTTCAAAAAAAATTATATATATTTCTTTCAAAACATGTAAAATTCAAGGATAAAATAAAATTCCCATGATAAATTAGTTGAGTAAATAAAAATCACTTTTGTACAATAATTTTTAAAAATATACACATGGAAGGAAAATGTACCCGCTCAAAAAAAAGATCATCTTTTCATTTAAATATTTCTTTGCTTGATTAAAATTATAAAGAGAGGAAAATTTGGAATAAAACATGGAAAATAATTAAATATTAATAGGATAATAATATATATTAGGTTTACGAAGGATCAATTATAATATTCCTTTAATGAAAATATAAGCAATCCCAAAAAAAGAGATTGTAAAAATGAAGTCATACCTATTTAGTAACTTTTGAATTATAACCCCTTGAAAGATTAAAATTGAATTGAAACTTTAAATATCATAAATACATATAGATTCATGTTAAATATAACTAAGGGGTTGTATATATAACATATAATATAAAATATGCTCATAATACAAAATATGTCTCAATGAAGTGGAAATTGAGATGAAATCCCTTATCCCACATTTCCACTTAGTTGAATGTGATTTAACCTCCTATATAATTAATTTATATTTATTATACTTATATAAAAGAACCATATACATGTATTTAATATCATATATAATCCACTTATAACATCTTATCATTTTTTGTTTAATAGTATTTCATTATTATCATTATTTCAAGTGTTAATTGCTTTATTTTTGAAGTTGTTTAGGATCATTGACCGCTAAGAAGGGGGTTGAATTAGTGGTTATATTTTTACAATTTCAAATACTCTTAAAATGAACACCTTCAACTTGTTAGAGTTTTATCTTTATCAAACTTATAAAATAATCTCATAGGAATGTAATGATAGGAAATTAAATTAGAGTATGCAATATTTACAAGGTTCACCCCCAGTGTGGGTGAATACATCCTTTCCACGGTGAATCTCATTAGTCAATGGAAATTCACTATAATAGAAAAGTGAATTAAAATTATCCAAATCCTATTAAACTCCTTATATCACCCAATAGGTATGATTATATTTACTCCTATCAGTTATAAATTTTTTATTATGAAAATTGAGCCATCAAAAAATATGTGAAACTTTTTTAAATAGTGCCCAAAAATTCATCTTAATGGTCTATCTAATTTCCTTTGTCTAATAAGTGGCCATCAGGTGCACCATGCCTCCATCTAGTGAAACTCTTTCTATTGAACCTCACTAAAATTTCACTTGATATTCTAAGATCTTTCTAATAAACAAAACTCTTGCACCTATGAATCTATTTGGAACCTTTATCTAGTGTCTCTACTCTAAAATTATGTCTGGTATTTCTAATAAAATATCTATCCGATAAATCTAACAAAAAACTCTATCCTTTATTTCTTATTCAACTAGAATATTATTTTGGTTAAAAACTTGTTCTTTCAAAAAAACTTTAGCATGTCATATTTTCATACATGTGAATTGTGGTTCAATATGGGTTGTAATTCCACCCCTTTATATAGGTTCCCTTGAAGTAGAAAAGGCAAGAAACCAATTTCAATATCCTTATCAAATGAAATTTATTAGAAACAACTCAACTATTCTATAATATTTATGAAGCTTCATGAAAACTACAATGACTGAAACCTTCTTTAAAATTCCTTAACCTCGTCATTAAGTAACTTCTTCAAACTTACTTATATCAGCTAGATAAACCCCTTGAAAATATCAAATTAGCATCATCATGTTATGGGATTTAAAATTTTATGTAAATATTCTATTAAAATCAATATTAAAAGGTTTGTTATATAATTTCATAATAACTTCTATATTCGATTCTGCTTCGTTCAGTCTTCTTCTATACAATCTACTTTGACCATTGTGTTAGAAACATTCCATCCATTTCTCTTATAAATGTTTTTTTGGTGACATCGTGAATGTTTTTCTGATGTTTGTCTATATGATGAATCTTCATCTAATGGAATTGATACATTTTCTTTTCTTCAATATCTCACTTTATAATTTTTCAATTTCAAACTTCATACAACCTGAAACATAAGTCTTTGCTACTTTAATTTTGTATAAACTATTTATCTAGAAACCTTAAGTTGTTGAGTGTTGGAAAAATTATTGAAGCTTCTAAAGACTTTTATTATATGCAACTTCTTTGTCTCGTTCCCTACACAAATTTCTTGAAAAAATATATCTATTAACTTCAGAAAAGGTCTGTATGGTGCTCTATGTCTAGTAACATTGTTGTGATTCTATTTAAAAGATTGTATCTTTATTACTTCTGAACACCAGCTTCAAACTTCAGTATCTGGATCCAATCATCTTATTCTGGTAATCTGCATCAGTTATACTATGTTCGGTGATCTACATCTAGTATTTTTTTGGAAACCTTGATTTTTTTCCTTTAGAAAAAAATCTTGGATCATGAAAATATTCATGATGTTGGGAACTTTGATAATAGTATAGAATCATCTAACTTAAGTAAATTTTTCCTAGTGAGGTTAAGGAAAAACTCCTACATATCCTCTAGCACTTCATAACAAAACTTTCATAACAAATTCAATATAAATTTATCACCTGTTTAATAAGAACATTCATAACAAAATGTGTTGTCAAGAAATATAAAAACATGTTACAAAAACAACCCGATGAATTTTAAAACTCCCAAAAGGATATTCAATTTTCCCATTTGGATTTATTGGAAATAATTGAAAATAAAAACTCAAAATTTTCAAAACTCATTATTTTTTAACTTTTTCTAAAATCATAGATTTTCAAATAGAGAAATTCCTAACACCACACTACTAGTTAAAGTAATTTTTGTAAGCAATTTCATCCCTCTATGATAAGTAATTTATATCCACTATAAGATAAACTTCCTATAATTGTTTTCCTCCCTAATTTTTTTCTATCTTCCCCATTTTATGATAACCACAACTTTAGAATTAAAAATATATATATTTTTATTAATTATCCCACTTTGAAAACATAATCCAAATCATGGTGGGGGATTTATTACAAACTTTTGGAAGTCAATGGTAGAGGGTGAACATGAAGTTCTATCCCAAATTCCTCAAATCCTATAAGAACCTGGATCTTCATTTCAGGTATAGATCATTATTTTGGGTTGTTTTTGAGGGAAAAGGAAGAGTTGGGAATTTTCTAAGTATACACTGTGTACTTAGGAGTACACACCGTGTACCTAGTTTCCGCGTACAACCGTGTACTGGCTGTGTAATGATTGAGAGCATGGACATGTAGGTGACCTGGTAAACCACATAAATTAGAGGTTGATTGAGGCTAGTACATGGTATGTGTATTAAATAAACACACCATGTACTTTTCTTTTTAATTGATGAATTGGAGTGGCTTCACGTATCATCTCTAGAAAACACTTATTCTCCCCTCGGTTCGTATAGGAGAGCAACTAATGGCTAAAGAACTTAGATCTCCTCCTGGTTCACTGTTTGAGCTCTGATTGAGACGTCTTCAGGTGAATTGGATTCCCATCAGTGATTTCTCTCTTTCCTTAGAGCCTCTCTTCCTGATTCTTCTTATCTCTTGGGTATTTTAAGGATGATCTTTTTTACCCTTTTTTTAGATCTACATCATTCTAGTCTTATTCAAGGTCCTACATTCAAGAGTTTTGATCGTACAACATCAAGGGAGGTGGTTTGTTCCTTCCGTTGTTCATCTTTGGATTATATAGGCCAAAAGTGTCTCATAGCCACGTTTTGGGTATTACTTGATTAGGAATTTAACCCTATTAATTACCTTCTATGGTTTATTTGATTAAAAATGGGTTGTTTCATATGCATAAGGTTAGATACCTTGTTTACAGGACACCCCATGCATGTGTTTCCCTAGTTTTACTGTTTATGGCTATTTGTCCTAGGTTTCCAATGAGGTGTACCTTGTTTCCATGATTTGAGTTGTTTAGGATGGATTTTGATTTGATTATATGAATTTCATGTGTTATTCTTTTGAATGTTATCCATGTAGTAGTTATAGATTTAATGTGCTTTCTTGTTATGATATGTGTGTTGTTTTTCCAATGGACTGTGAGATCCTTGGACTAAAAAAATTGTGGGGGTTTCAATGTTTATTACATAGGACCATGAGAGCCTTTGTGTAGATTTTTAACCATGGGTTATTGACCATGAGAGCTACCCAGGAGGTCGTTTATGATTATTTATTCTATTTTGACCGAGGGGGTATTGACCGTTAGATCTACCCAAAGGTCATTTATAATTTTATTGATTCCATGTTGACCTAGGAGTATTTACCATGAGAGATGCCTACGTGGTTATTTTTAAATGATCAGTGCTATGTAAAACTAAAGGGTTTAGACTGTGAGATCTTTATTAGAGTGTTGTTTATGAATGATTGAATGATGGTGATGAGTCTCTCAATCCAAAGCACAAGCTTAGACTCGGTTTTACTTGATTGTTTAGATGGTCTTCTGAGACATATGTTTGTTACTATTACATAGGGGATATAAATCTTAGGCTAGATCCCAAGGTTTAATTGATTCAACTAATGAGTAATAAATACAAATGAATGTAATTGAAAACTGTAGAATTATTTACTTTTGAGTATCTCCTAGTTTATTACTTCATTTCTTCATATTTCCTCGTATATATATTCACTGACAGTTAGGAACAGATCTTTTGGTGGTTCCCTACTGGGATTCATCTCACACCCTATTTGGGTCATGCTTTTGGGACCAAACAAGTTATATGGTTGCAGGTATAGATAAGGGAAATTTCCCTTCTTCATCAGGTACTTGATTGTTTTTGGATCTGGAGAGCATGGGACCAAGATGAGGCTTACAATGCTGTTGGAGTTTACTACTTTTCTATAATTTGGTTAGTATTGTATTTCCAGAATTGTGACTTGTTTGGATTCTTTCCTAGACACATGTGACATGCATCATTTATATATTCTCTAGTTGTTATATTCTTATCAGCCTTCTATTTTTTACTTTTGTTGTTGGTATTATTACTTTTTCTACTGTTTACTATTTGTTTCTGTTGTGTTACTATTTTAATGAGAGCATAGTTTTCTCATTATCATATTGTGGCCCTCGCTACTAGTTAGTAGCCTCTAGAGTTTGGGGAAATGCGCTTAAGGTAATATGACCAACTAGGTTTGGGGCACCTTTGGGCGGCATCCGGATCTAGGATGTTACAAAGTGGTATCAGAACAGGTTTCATTTCTAATTTTCCTTACTATTTGGAGCCTATAAACTGTGATAGGAAGGAATGGGTAGTTAGTAATAAGTTGTTCTTGGGAGTAGTTAACCCGTGTATAGGGAAAATCCAAGTTACCTCAAATATTACAATTTTTATGATTTTTAAATTGTTACAGTTGATTTGATTTCACCGTTGGGTGATACGCATGTATTGTGATGTTATCATTGATATTATTGAGATTCTATTTCTATTTCAACCTGATGAGATGAGGGTATTCCATCTCTTGCATCATATAGGCACTTTCTAGAGATCACATGTCATGCATTCTTTTCATGTCACTTATGATTCATTATTGATTATATTCTTTTGTGATAGATGTTGTGCTAGATATGCATTATTTTGAGATAGATGTCGTGATAAAATACATGATATTTTGATAGGGTATTGAAATATGTAAAGTTTCATTTGGATGGATGCCAAGATTTGGTCCCTGAGGTGTTATGGGCCCTCTTGGATCGGAATTTGGTGGATCATGTTTGAACTTTAATTGAATTTTTTCAATTTATGATGTGAAAAATGATGACAAACTTTGATTCATGGGGATTATGGGCTCTCATAGGTTGGAATTTTTCATTCCTTGGACAAAATTTTTAAGTTTTAAGGGTTTTAAAGAAGTTTCAGAGGCCTATTGTCTGGAAACCCAGACAACATGACATGTGATGTTATGAACACACTCCATGTGTTCTTCTTTTTTGGAAGAAAAAACATTTATTAAGTACATGTTGTGTACTATATATATGTGTCGTGTAGTACTTGACCGTGTGACTGACTTTGTGAGCAAAGACACGGGTTTGGGAAACTTTTGGTAGAAAATTTTGTGTCTAGATTGTACATGTTGTATTGTAAAGAACTGTGTATCCAGCTGTATAGCCAACGACACGAGTGGATGAAACTTACGTTTTACACGTCGTTTCTAGCTTGTACATGATGTGTAATTATCAATCGTGTATCTGGTCGTGTGTCCAACGACACTGGTGTATGGGACATAAGTGGTGCACGTCGTGTCAGGGGTGAACACACTGTGTAGTGTTACTGGGAGAGAACTGTGTAGTTCTAGCCATGTAGAAGTTCTTGGGTAGGAGAAAAAATTCAAGTACACACCATGTCTTAGGAGGAACATGATGTATATAAGGGGTGTTACACGACCAGGATTGGTAGAGGAACACACCATGTTTAAAGCTTAAGGGAACACGTCGTGTAGTGGTTCTACACACCGTGTAACCCTCTTTTATGGGACTTTAATGCTTTATTCTCATGTTCCATTATTAAAATTATAATTTTAAGTCCTTGATAATCTTGAACTAAGGTGTGCGCTTAACCTTATAGATTCATTCTGCAGAGACTTCCTTCAGTTGTATGCCAGGTACAGGGCAATTACCAGAAACCAGAAAGGGTAGATCAGGTACTACCAGAAGATCCTCCCGTAGTTCCTGTCTTGGAACCAGATATTATATCGGATGCAGGTGTTGATGAACAGTTCCATTAAGGATTTATGAGGATGATTTAGACTTTTCAGGGAGCACTACATCCTTCCCCAACTATGGCAGAGTTGACGAGGGTGTTCTAGAAACAGCATCCTCCCACTTTTGTAGGGAATGGAGGACTGCAGGCTACAAATTCATGGTTAGAGGTCGTACTTGCTATCTTTGATCATATATAGAAGCCTCTAGAGAGGAGGGTAAAGTTTTTGATGTACATTCTATGTGATTCCAGCAAGAGATAGTGGGATGTTATCTCACAGGTGGGATTTCATCAATATATGGATTGGGAAGAGTTTTAGAGGACCTTCTATGATTACTTTTAGCCCAAGACATTCAGGGTCAATCGATCCTAAGATTTCATTAACTTAGAGTAGGGATCTATTTCAGTGATGGATTACTCATATCTCTTTATAAAGCTTCATTGCTTCGCACCTGTTCTGAGAGGTGACGCGTTATCTTTGGATAGGCGATTTGAGGATGGTCTTAGGTATGACATTCGATCACAGGTGAATGTTTTTTGGATGGCTTTGGTAACTACTATAATAAATCAGGTGCTAATTACTTAGTGAAATATAAGGGAGTTGGGAGCTTCGATCCAGGGTGGTTCAGCATCTAAGGCTGGTACTCCTTCGCTTGATGGCAGGAAGCGTCGTAGGGAGCCTTCATGTGCTGATTCCAATAGTAGGGATGCATCTACAGGTAGCTAGGTGAGGTGATACCAGTGCAGTAAGAGTGGGCATATGAGACCTCAGTGCCCAAAAGACCCAGTTGAGTGTCGATCTTGTGGTAATATGGGTCATCTTCAGCATTTTTTTAGTTTTTATCACCAGCAGTGAGTGGAAGGGGATTTCTTATGACACCACGTTCAAGAGAAGGACCAAAAATTTCTCCTCAGTTAGAGAACTAGAGTTCGTCAGACCGTTCAGGTCGAGGAGGTGGTCGTAGCCATGCTATCCAGATGGTAGGTTTTCAGCGACATCAAGGTGGATCAGTTCAGGGTAGTCAGGCAGGGTCACAGGTCCGCAGTACAGGTTAGACTTTTTCAGTGGAGCAGACCCAGTAGGAGTAGGATCTCTAACCCTATACAGTTAGAGGTATGATTCTAGTTGCCTCTGTTTTAGATTATTCTCTTTTTTATAAAGGGGCTTCCTATAGTTTTATATTTTTTCCATTGTGGAGAGCCTCAGGCTCTGTATCTTTATGTCTGATGATTTTATGATGCTATACACTCCATTAGTGATTAGGACGGATAGTGTATGTTAGTGAAAGGATTGCCCTCTTGAGTTTGGTTAGTGTCACTTCTTATGGGACCTTTATATATTATAGATGATAGGCTTCGATGTCATTTTCATAATGAACTGGTTGGTCTCCATTTAGGCCTTTTTTTACTATTATCGTCATATAATGAGTTTCACATCACCATAGGGTGGGTATTTTCTACACAAGGTTGAATGGGATGTCCAGGAGAGAAGAGTGGGACCCAAGCATCGTGGGTTGGGAAGAATTACATCCCAGATTTCTAGTTTATATCTATATGACTAGGGGACTTCATAGATGTAATCCCCTCTAGTAGTGGATCGTTTCAGAGGTGTCCTTCCAGAAGAATTTTTAGGTTTACCTCTGGAGAGAGAGGTAGATTTCTCTATTGATTTTGTGCCAGGAGTGTCACCGGTGTTCGTTAGTCCTTATAGGATGGCTACACCATAGTTACAAGATCTCAATAAGTAGTTAGAGGAGTTAAAGGTGAAGGGTTTCATCTAAACCATTAATTCTACTTGGGGTTTTCATATCCTTTTTGCGAAGAAGGCAGACAGTACCCTCAGACTCTGTTTGGATTATCAGAAGCTGAACCAGTTAACAGTGAAGAACTGATATCCTTTTCCAAGGATTTATGATCTCTTTGATCAGCTTCGAGGATCCCAGGTGTTCTAAAAGATTTACTTGAGATTTGGTTATCATCAGTTGCGTGTTAGACCATCAGATATACCACTTACAGCCTTTTGGAATAGGTATGCTCTATACGATTATTTGATTAGGTTGTTTGGTCTCACGAACACACTAGTAGTTTTCATGGAACTGATGAACCGAGTGTTTCATACTTACTTGTATTCTTTTTTGATAGTCTTCGTGGATGATATCTTGGTGTACTCTCACACTCGACACGACCATGCCACCCATCTTGAGATCGTATTGAGTACACTAAGAAAGCATCAGTTATATTCTAAGCTCTCAAAATTCAACTTTTTGATAGACCAGATTCACTTCTTGGGTCATGTTATCTCAGGGATAGGAGTAGCAGTAGACCTAGAGAAAGTGAGAGCAATAGTTTCCTAAGAGAAACCAAAGAAATTCTTTGAGGTACAGAGTTTTCTAGGGCTAGCTGGTTACTACAAGAACTTTATACAGGATTTTTCACGCTTAGCAGTGCCACTGACGGGCCTGACTAAGAAGGGTGAAAAGTACTTGTGGATGGATTCCTGTGATTCATTCTTTTATGAGATGAAAGGGAGATAGACTTCATCACTGATACTGATTTTTCAAGACTGGGCAAGAGTTACACCATTTACTGTGATGCGTCAGGTATTGGGCTAGGATCAGTTCTTATATAGGGGGAAGGAGTCATCACATATGGGTCTCGGAAGTTGAGGCCACATGATAGGAATTACCCAACGCATGATCTCGAGTTGGCAGAAGTTGTGCATGCTTTGCGCTGTTGGAGACATTATCTTTTGGGAGATCCTTTTGTGTTATTCACTGATCACAAGAGCCTCAAGTATATCTTTAGTCAGTGTGATCTGAATTTGAGACAGCGAAGGTGGGTTGAGTACCTTCAGTATTTTGAATTTGAGATTGCCTACACACCTTGGAAAGGAAACGTAATGGCTAATGTGATGCGTAGGAGGACTTAGATATAGGCAGTTCAAGAGTCCAGTAGTGAGTGGTAGCTTATAGCTCTAATCTTTGAGATGCATTTGGAGGTGCATGACAGACAGGGGTAGACATTTCTTTATTCTATAGTTGTTATCTCTACTCTACTGGATTGAGTTATAATGAGGCAGATATCATATTCTGAAGGTCTAGTCTTATGGGAGAGTGTGTTAGGTGATGACCATACTCTTGGGTGGAATATAGGAGATAATGAGGTCTTGAGTTTTCATGGATGTGTATGGGTGTCAGCAGACATACGTGAGGGAATTTTGTGAGATTTTCATGCCTTAGTATGGGAAATTTATCCTGGTGTCACCAAGATGTATCGATATCTACACCATAATTATTAGTGTTCAGGTATAAAGAGGGATGTTTTTGGTTTTGTTACAAGATGTTCCACCTGTTAGTAGGTGAAGGTAGAGCATCAGCGACCAGCAGGGCTATTACAACAGTTAACCATTCCTGAGTGGAAGTGGAATGATGTCGCGATGGATTTTATGATGGGTTTACCAAGGTTTCCTCAAGGAAAGGATGTGGTTTGGGTTTTTTTTTTGACATACTCACAAAGGTTTCACATTTCTTTCCAATCAAGTAAACCATTAGTTTTGATGATCTTGGAAGGTTATACATCCAAGAGATTGTATATTTACATGGGGTTCTGCACTCTATCATTTCAGACAGGGACACCCGGTTTACTTCTTGTGTCTAGCAGGGACTACAGAGGGCTTTGCATACATAAGTACTTCTGAGTACATCTTACCATCCCTAGACAGATAATCAGTCCAAGTGCATGATTCAGGTTTTGGAGGACATGCTTCGAGCATGCGTCCTAGATTTCAGGGGCTCTTGGGAGAGACACATACCCCTAGTGGAGTTTTCCTACAATAATAGTTTTTAGGTGATGATTCAGATGACACCTTATGAGTATTTGTATGATAGGCTATGTCGGTCAACCCTATGTTTGCTGGAGGTAGGAGAGGTAGCTATGATGGGACCTTGTCTTGTCTAGGAGACCACAAAGTAGGTGGAGTTGATTCAGAAGAGGATGGATACTGCACAATCTTGCAAGAAATTTTATGTTGATCAACGGATATAGCCTCTAGAGTTTGATGCCGGAGATTAGGTTTTCTTACATGTCATACCGAGGTTGAGACATAGGAGGATTAGGAGACAGGGGAAGATTTCACCGAGATACGTTGGGCTGTTTGAGGTTTTGAAGAGAGTCGATCCGGTTGCCTATCAGTTGTAGCTAACTCAGAGGTATCGGGATATGCATGATGTATTTCATGTTTCTTATCTAGAACATTACTTTTCAGAATCATCTCACATTTTTTTACTCGAGGAGGTTTAGTTGGAGTTGGATGCATCCTTCAAGTGGTACCCTATTCAGATTGTGGATCACAGCATGAAGGTTCTCCATGGCTGGTTTGTTCCTCTGTTATAGGTTTTATAACAGCACAGGTGAGTACAAGATGAGACTTGGGAGAGGGAGGCTGATGTACAATCATAGTGGCCAGAGTTTTTTAAAGTTTCTTCTTCACCACCCTTGGAAGAGAAATTCAGGGATGAATTCCTTTAAGGGGGAAGTTTGTAAGAACCTGGATCTTCATTTTAGGTATGGATCTTTATTTGGGGTTGTTTTTAAGGAAAAAAGGAAAAGTTGGTAATTTTCTAAGTACACATCATGTAATTAGAAGTAAAATCCATGTACCATGTTTCCGCATACAGCTGCGAACTAGCCGTGTAACGACCGAGTACATGATCGTGTAGGTGACCTAGAAAATCTTCTAAAGTGGGAGCTAGTTGAGGCTAGTACATGGCATGTACATTAAATAAACATGTCATGTACTTTTATTTTTAATTAATGAATCGGATTGGGGACGCATCTCATCTTCATAACACACTTATTCTCCCCTCGATTCATACAAGAGAGTAATGAATGGCCGAAGAACTTTGAGCTCCTCCTAGTTCTTCGTCCGAGATCTGATTGAGATGTCATCGGGTGCATTTTATTCCCACTGATGAGTTCTATCTTTCCTTAGAGCCTCTGTAACACCCCAGGTAAATAAAGAATGTGATATTTTCATATTTATCCGTATTTGTGAATAAAATATTAATATGTCTTTAAAGGGGACTCTATGCTCGATGGCGTACCCAACACGCAACAACGAGTTTCTTGGGAATCTTACGTTGCACTCTAATAATAAAATAATATTATTTTAAATGGTAGTTAACTTGTAGTCGTTGTATTGGCAGGAATGGATAGAAATAACTAAAATATGATTATATATGTTTTTAAATGTTTTTACATTTATCCAATAAAAGATAAAGGCTTAAAATACAGAAAGAATTCAATTTTAGGCGTATATGACCTAGTTTTCACTAATGGTTCACTTATCTCCTTTTGATGGCGAATCGTCATTAAATATAGTTTTGTTCACTCTTATACATTCTATTGGTACAAATAAAACTCTTCTTCATAATCGGGACATCAAAATTTACTTTGTGTAAATTTTTGGTATCTTTCTGATAAAGTTCATTTTTTTTAATGAATAGTGTAAAATGTTGTATTTTAAATTCAAAACCTCTTTTTAATCTAATTTATTTATATGATTAGATTATATTTTGAATTGGTCTTAATGTGTAATATAAATATATTTTTACCATTTAATCCAATGGTGGTCATTGGAATCAATTTTACTTTGAAATTAGACTTAAACTGGTGCCAATCTTTTGATACTTATTGTTTTATAAAAACACGCTATTTGCTCTGACAGCGGGAATTAATTATTAAATTAATTAATGTGACTTATATGTTTTGAATTTTGTAAAATAGACTTCATTTTTTAATTCAGAATATCAAATATAGCTTAGGGTGAATTTTTGGTAATTTTCTGAAAAACTCCAATTTTTGATGAATAGTGAAACCACTAAGTGGTAATCAAGCAAACTGATTTTTCAGTTAAATGAAAGTTTACCACTAATGTGTATTGAATTTTTAAAATCCGACATACATGGTTGTCATTAGTATGTAAAATGTGGTTCAATGAGATGAAAATAATTTTTTGGTGAATAGTAACTTTTTTTCATTAATCGCGATTAGAGGTAATTAGTGTAATTTAAGGTAAAAATGATATTATAAAAATTTGAAAACACCATGACACTTGTCCTACCCCTATTGGATGAGTCATGGCCGACCAAGACAACCCATGGGTCGATTTAGGGGACCCTATGGAGCCTCTTGGGTGAGATAATGACTTTAATGCCTTTTTTTTAAATAAAGGTGAAAATGACACTAACATAAATTGTTTTACTAAAAAAAATTAGAAGAGGTTATACTAATCATATTTTTGTCTATAAATACTATTTGGAAATCTAAAAAGATTTCCTACATCATAGTATTTTTTTTATAATTTTTAGACTTTAAATAAATTAAATTATTTATGACATCATGATGATGCAGCGATGACCTCATTATTTAACGATTTAAATAAAATGGAAAGAAATGTAATATCTAAAACCTACAAATGTCCAAAACCTATTGGATGAAAATATTTCTAAGACTTATAATCTTATCTTCGAATTATATCAATGTGGGACCTTAGAAATTCGAAACACTTTTGAAAATAAAATAATAGTTTCATGATTTCCAAAAGTGCCCCTCCTATCCTCTTATAAAAGGTCCCCACCTCTACCTCATTTCACACACTCCTCAAGCCTTTGGCTCGGCCATCCCCTGCCCATTTACTCTCTCCACATCCCTCTCCTCATCCTAGAGAATTCCCTTTGGGCAGAATCCTTTCAAAGGAAGCCTTTAGGCTCAAATCAAAAGGAGTTACACTTTTAAAGGACGTTAAAGAACGATCGAGTCAAGTCGGACCCGAGGTAAGGGATCCTACACCTCTCTTTCTTTTTAAGTACATTCTTTTATATCATTCCTTTAAAAGATCATATTTCTTGTTATTGGGATATGATTTTATATTACTCTTACTGTAATTTTTATGTTCATATGATGAGAGACCCTATTCTCTCTCATCAATCCATTTTGGATGTTTTGAGTGGCGCCGTTAGGCTGCCGAATTTTTCGTAAGAGATCCAACCTCTCTCTTTCTTTTTAAGTACTCTCCTTTATGTCACTTATTTTAATCTCCACTTTGTTATGTTGGGGGGATGTTCTTTTATATTACTTTTTCTATAAACTTTATGTTAATATGATGAGATACCCTATTTGATCTCATCAATCCATTTTTGTAAGTTTTATGTGCTGTCGTTAGGCTGCCGAGTTTTCGTAAGGGGTTTTTCATCTCACTTTTATTCCCGTGAGATTTATGCTACATTTTCCACAATTTCCTTTGAGTGGTGTAAGTACTGCCCATTATTCTACTCTTTTTGTAATATACTTTCGTTTTATGAGTATTTACATCAATGATGTATTGTCCTTCTTTCATGGGGTGTATGTTTTGAAAGATACCCAAGTCGGTAAGGGAACCTTTCACCCTCCTCTTTTTAAAAGACTTCTTTTGTTGGGTCTTTTAATTTACATATTTTTATGTTGGGATATGTTCTCATATATCCTTATTGATGTAACTTTTATGTCCAAGTGATGAGATACACTTTCTATCTCTCATCAACTCATTTTGATGTGACGCCGTTAGGCTGTCAAGGGAACTTCTTAACCCAATTTCGATTTCTTTGGGTTCAACATGTAGTTATTGAATATGTCATCCTTTGAATATGTGTGAATGACCTTTGATTATTTTACACTTAATATCCACTTATATTTGGTGTATTCATTTGTCACACATAATTATGTAATTGATTTATCCTTAAACCAAGGATACCGTCTTTGTAAGGGACTTCATCTCAATCTCCTTTCATTGAGGCATATTTCGTTTTATACACAACTTTCTTTTATACGGTGTATGAACCCCTTTGACTTTTACTTTTATACAAAAGGAATCTTTTTCTACGAAGCGTTTTACTAAACGACAAAAAGGAATGTTTTTTTTACGTACGCGGTGACAACGACCTTTTCCGCCGCCGCGAGTATTATTTGGTCTTTGGCTTCCTCAACAAGCCGTAATGTTTTTAAAATAAAATAAATACCATATACTCTTTTATGTATTTTGGTATTGAAAATGGTTTTGATTAAGGATTCTATTATGTCAATATATTTATGATATATTGTGATTGAAATGTGGAAATGTTATCATTCCTTTATATTGGTTTTATGTTTTATGATTTTATATTGGTACTTGGACATTTGACGGGTGGTTACGTGATAAACCATATGACGGGTGGTGCCGTGAATACCAGGACGGGTGGTTACGTTATAACCTCCAATGCATTGGGTATGGAAGTCGTCCGTATGGCTATTCCATTAAGTATGTATGGAAATTGGCCATATGGCTATTCCATTAAGTGATATGTGTGGAAGTCGACCGTATGGTTATTCCACTTAAGTATGTTTATGTCCCAAGTTACCTTTATATATGTTATGTGTTCTTTATGTGGGTTTTATGGTAATCCTTTGGTTACAAAAAGGTATGTAATGATACTTTATTCCGTGAAGAGTTTTTACTACTTCATGAAGGTGAAGGTATTACTTTGATAGAGTATACATGGTTTACTTGATGTTTGAAAAACTAACAGTTTTCATTCTTATGTATACATGTACTCATGTTTCCTTTCCATATTTTTATATCCCTTACTGAGCTTTTTATGCTCATCCCAAGTTTTTGAAATGTTTTTCACAGGTCAAGGGAAGGGTACATGATGTGATGATAGTGTCAAGGATGTGTCAAGGAAGAATCCATGTTTTATTTTAAATATGTTTCCGTTGATGGGAAGAATGAATACTGTCTTTTATGTAACCACTTTGTTTAAATGTGGAATGTAATGCAAGATTCATGATCTAATTCTCTAAAACTATAAACCTGAAAAGATCCTTAATGTGTAATCTTGTAATAACTCAAGATTAATTAAGGTTTAAGGCTGGGGCCTTATAGTTGGTATCAAAGGTAGTTTTAGATAACTTTAGAAGTTAGGGTATTCTTTAAGCATAAGTAACATTACCATAATGGTTAGGATTTCAGAAAGAGTCCTAGTTTTAGATAAAGTGAATGAGTAAGTATATCTTAGTGTTTACCTTCCTCATTAGTACATGATGGTTTTGTTTATATACTCACACTAACCTTTTTGGTTTTAATGGATTGATCTAGAAGGCACCAAAGTGACAATGGGTTTGAAGGAAACTGTGGTGGTTCTCTGATTAAGAGACTGGATGAAATGGGGGATTCAATGTGGAATCTCATGGTTGTTCTAAACCAACTATCAAGGAGTCATGATCAACCACTTGAACCTTGGTATGTTCTATAATTCATCATGTACGAGATGACCAATCGATGTGGAAGTTCATGTAATAATTAAAAAGGTAACCATTAGGGTTTATATGATCCTTACTTTTGAGGTAATTATGGGTTCTTATATGTTATGATGGAAAATGAAAGGCATGAGATAAACTTGAGGTTAAAATATGTTATGTTTATTTTTGAAGATTTTATCTCGTTTTGGGAAATGTTTTGAGAATTATATAGTTTTGGAAAAAGGACAACACGCATACCGTGTGACAACCCGTCGTGTCGGACAAAGGTGCGGGAATCGAACCCACAACCAAAGTGCGACTGGTATTTATCTCCTACCACTGGACTACGTGAATTCCCTGGTTAGTTTGACTGATTCTTTTTAGTTATATGATTTTATGAATTAATAGTATGTTGATTTTGGGTTATCTATGGAAATTTATTAACCTATCATGGAGGATATGTGATTAGGTTAATTACTTTTCAATACGAGACTTTATGAGCAACTGATGTTGTTTGGAGATAAATGTTACGATTTAACTTGGAAGACTATGTGACTAAATCCTTAAAATATTTGGGTTTCAATCTTAGATTGGTTTACTTTGAAGAATTTTATGGACAAATTGTTTATCGGATGGTCCTCGTTGAACTTTGGGTTTTGTTGGACAAATTTTGGAGATTAAGCATAGATTTTCTTTTTAAAGGGTTATCCTTTTCTGGATTATCTGACCTTGTACTAACCTTTTTGGTTTTGGTTTTGGTTAAAGCCTAATGACATGGGAAGTATATAGTTCTCTTTGGTGGATTGGTTTATTCTCTATAAGTTGATTATAGTACTCTTAATGCAAATAAGTCTCCCTAAAAACTCGTCTTTTGAAAAAAAATATATATGAGTTTGATTAAGGAATCTAGTAAAAGTTGAAAGTCAACATGATAAGTGATTATGTTTCCTTATGAATAAATTCCTCAATAAAAAGTAACTTAAAACAAAAATGTTGTCTATTAACTTTTCCTACTGGGGAATCGAATACCGTTTAACCCATCACAAGTTTGTGATTTTCTCATGGTTAACTTTCTCCTAGACATGTTTATTATCACTCTCCCTCAAGAACATGACCCTTTGCTTTTTCTTCCATGTCCATGTTTTTATACATATGGGTTAACTCGGGTGACATTTGCACTTCTCTCCCATTATTTTAAAGTGATTGTTTTACTGACTCTTGTTCCGATGTGGGACTTTCAAGGATGTTTCCAAGATCAATTTTAAAAATTGCGAGGACGCAATTCCCAAAAGGGGGGAAGGATGTAACACCCCAGGTAAATAAAGAATATGACATTTTCATATTTATTCGTATTTGTGAATAAAATATTAATATGTCTTTAAAGGGGACGCTATGCTCGATGGCGTACCCAACACGCAACAACGAGTTTCTTGGGAATCTTACGTTGCACTCTAATAATAAAATAATATTATTTTAAATGGTAGTTAACTTGTAGTCGTTGTATTGGCGGGAATGGATAGAAATAACTAAAATATGATTATATATGTTTTTAAATGTTTTTACATTTATCCAATAAAAGATAAAGGCTTAAAATACAGAAAGAATTCAATTTTAGGCGTATATGACCTAGTTTTCACTAATGGTTCACTTATCTCCTTTTGATGGAGAACCGTCATTAAATATAGTTTTGTTCACTCTTATACATTCTATTGTACCAAATAAAACTCTTCTTGAGAATCAGGACATCAAAATTTACTTTGTGTAAATTTTTGGTATCTTTCTGATAAAGTTCATTTTTTTTAATGAATAGTGTAAAATGTTGTATTTTAAATTCAAAACCTCTTTTTAATCTAATTTATTTATATGATTAAATTATATTTTGAATTGGTCTTAATGTGTAATCTGAATATATTTTTACCATTTAATCCAATGGTGGTCATTGGAATCAATTTCACTTTGAAATTAGACTTAAACTGGTGCCAATCTTTTGATACTTATTGTTTTATAAAAACACGTTATTTGCTCTGACAGCGGGAATTAATTATTAAATTAATTAATGTGACTTATATGTTTTTAATTTTGTAAAATAGACTTCATTTTTGAATTCGGAATATCAAATATAGCTTAGGGTTAATTTTTGGTAATTTTCTGAAAAACTCCAATTTTTGATGAATAGTGAAACCACTAAGTGGTAATCAAGCAAACTGATTTTTCAGTTAAATGAAAGTTTACCACTAATGTGTATTGAATTTTGAAAATCCGACATACATGGTTGTCATTAGTATGTAAAATGTGGTTCAATGAGATGAAAATAATTTTTTGGTGAATAGTAACTTTTTTTCATTAATCGCGATTAGAGGTAATTAGTGTAATTTAAGGTAAAAATGATATTATAAAAATTTGAAAACACCATGACACTTGTCCTACCCCTATTGTATGAGTCATGGCCGACCAAGACAACCCATGGGTCGATTTAGGGGACCCTATGGAGTCTCTTGGGTGAGATAATGACTTTAATGCCTTTTTTTAAATAAAGGTGAAAATGACACTAACATAAATTGTTTTACTAAAACAATTTTTATAAGGGATTATACTAATCATATTTTTGTCTATAAATACTATTTGGAAAGATAAAAACATTTCCTACATCATAGTATTTTTTTTATAATTTTTAGACTTTAAATAAATTAAATTATTTATGACATCATGATGATGCAGCGATGACCTCATTATTTAACGATTTAAATAAAATGGAAAGATAATGTAATATCTAAAACCTACACATGTCCAAAACCTATTGGATGGGAATATTTAGAAGACTTATCATCTTAGCTTCGAATTATATCAATGTGGGACCTTATAAATTCGAAACACTTTTGAAAATAAAATAATAGTTTCATTATTTCCAAAAGTGCCCCTCCTCTCCTCTTATAAAAGGCCCCCACCTCTACCTCATTTCACACACTCCTCAAGCCTTTGGCTCGGCCATCCCCTGCCCATTTACTCTCTCCACATCCCTCTCCTCATCCTAGAGGATTCCCTTTGGGCAGAATCCTTTCAAAGGAAGCCTTTAGGCTCAAATCAAAAGGAGTTACACTTTTAAAGGACGTTAAAGAACGATCGAGTCAAGTCGGACCCGAGGTAAGGGATCCTACACCTCTCTTTCTTTTTAAGTACATTCTTTTATGTAATTCCTTTAAAAGATCATATTTCTTGTTATTGGGATATGCTTTTTTATTACTCTTACTGTAATTTTTATGTTCATATGATGAGAGACCCTATTCTCTCTCATCAATCCATTTTGGAAGTTTTGAGTGGCGCCGTTAGGCTGCCGAATTTTTCGTAAGAGATCCAACCTCTCTCTTTCTTTTTAAGTACTCTCCTTTATGTCACTTCTTTTAAGCTCCACTTTTTTATGTTGGGGGGATGTTATTTTATATTCCTCTTTCTATAAACTTTATGTTAATATGATGAGATACCCTATTTGATCTCATCAATCCATTTTTGTTAGTTTTATGTGGCGTCGTTAGGCTGCCGAGCTTTCGTAAGGGATTTTTCATATCACTTTTATTCCCATGAGATTTATGCTACATTTGCCACAATTTCCTTTGAGTGGTGTAAGTACTGCCCATTATTCTACTCTTTTTGTAATATACTTTCATTTTATGAGTATTTACATCAATGATGTATTGTCCTTCTTTCATGGGGTCAATGTTTTGAAAGATACCCAAGTCGGTAAGGGAACCTTTCACCCTCCTCTTTTTAAAAGACTTCTTTTGTTGGGTCTTTTAATTTACATATTGTTATGTTGGGATATGTTCTCATATATCCTTATTGATGTAACTTTTATGTCCAAGTGATGAGATACACTTTCTATCTCTCATCAACTCATTTTCATGTGACGCCGTTAGGCTGTCAAGGGAACTTCTTAACCCAATTTCGATTTCTTTGGGTTCAACATGTAGTTATTGAATATGTCATCCTTTGAATATGTGTGAATGACCTTTGATTATTTTACACTTAATATCCACTTATATTTGTTGTATTCATTTGTCACACATAATTATATAATTGATTTATCCTTAAACCAAGGATACCGTCTTTGTAAGGGAATTCGTCTCAATCTCCTTTCATTGAGGCATATTTCGTTTTATACACAACTTTCTTTTATACGGTGTATGAACCCCTTTGACTTTTACTTTTATACAAAAGGAATCTTTTTCTATTAAGCGTTTTACTAAACGACAAAAAGGAATGTTTTTTTTACGTACGCGGTGACAACGACCTTTTCCGCCGCCGCGAGTATTATTTGGTCTTTGGCTTCCTCAACAAGCCGTAATGTTTTTAAAATAAAATAAATACCATATACTCTTTTATGTATTTTGGTATTGAAAATGGTTTTGATTAAGGATTCTATTATGTCAATATATTTATGATATATTGTGATTGAAATGTGGAAATGTTATCATTCCTTTATATTGGTTTTATGTTTTATGATTTTATATTGGTACTTGGACATTTGACGGGTGGTTACGTGATAAACCATATGACGGGTGGTGCCGTGAATACCAGGACGGGTGGTTACGTTATAACCTCCAATGCATTGGGTATGGAAGTCGTCCGTATGGCTATTCCATTAAGTATGTATGGAAATTCGTTGTATGGCTATTCCATTAAGTGATATGTGTGGAAGTCGACCGTATGGTTATTCCAATTAAGTATGTTTATGTCCCAAGTTACCTTTATATATGTTATGTGTTCTTTATGTGGGTTTTATGGTAATCCTTTGGTTACAAAAAGGTAAGTAATGATACTTTATTCCGTGAAGAGTTTTTACTACTTCATGAAGGTGAAGGTATTACTTTGATAGAGTATACATGGTTTACTTGATGTTTGAAAAACTAACAGTTTTCATTCTTATGTATACATGTACTCATGTTTCCTTTCCATATTTTTATATCCCTTACTGATCTTTTTATGCTCATCCCAAGTTTTTGAAATGTTTTTCACAGGTCAAGGGAAGGGTACATGATGTGATGATAGTGTCAAGGATGTGTCAAGGAAGAATCCATGTTTTATTTTAAATATGTTTTCGTTGATGGGAAGAATGAATATTGTCTTTTATGTAACCACTTTGTTTAAATGTGGAATGTAATGCAAGTTTCATGATCTAATTCTCTAAAACTCTAAACCTGAAAAGATCCTCAATGTGTAATCTTGTAATAACTCAAGATTAAGTAAGGTTTAAGGCTGGGGCCTTATAGTTGGTATTAAAGGGAGGTTTAGATAACTTTAGAGGTTAGGGTATTCTTTAAGCATAAGTAACATTACCTTAATGGTTAGGATTTCAGAAAGAGTCCTAGTTTTAGATAAAGTGAATGAGTAAGTATATCTTAGTGTTTACCTTCCTCATTAGTACATGATGGTTTTGTTGATATAATCACACTGACCTTTTTGGTTTTAGTAAATGGCTTGATCTAGCAGGCACCAAAGTGACAATGGGTTTGAAGGAAACTGTGGTGGTTCTCTGATTAAGAGACTGGATAAAATGGGGGATTCAATGAGGAATCTCATGGTTGTTCTAAACCAACTATCAAGGATTCATGATCAACCACTTGAACCTTGGTATGTTCTATAATTAATCATGTACGAGATGACCAATCGATGTGTAAGTTCAGGTAATAATTAAAAAGGTAACCATTAGGGTTTATATGATCCTTACTTTTGAGGTAATTATGGGTTATTATATGTTATGATGGAAAATGAAAGGCATGAGATAAACTTGAGGTTAAAATATATTATGTTTATTTTTGAAGATTTTATCTTGTTTTGGGAAATGTTTTGAGAATTATATAGTTTTGGAAAAAGGACAACACGCAGACCGTGTGACAACCCGTCGCGTCGAACAAAGGTGCGGGAATCGAACCCACAACCAAAGTGCGACTGGTATTTATCGCCTACCACTGGACTACGTGAATTCCCTGGTTAGTTTGACTGATTCTTTTTAGTTATATGATTTTATGAATTAAGAGTATGTTGATTTTGGGTTATCTATAGAAATTTATTAACCTATCATGGAGGATATTTGATTAGGTTAATTACTTTTCAATACAAGACTTTAGGAGCAACTGATGTTGTTTGGAGATAAATGTTACGATTTAACTTGGAAGACTATGTGACTAAATCCTTCAAATATTTGGGTTTCAATCTTAGATTGGTTTACTTTGAAGAATTTTATGGACAAATTGTTTATCGGATGGTCCTCGTTGAACTTTGGGTTTTGTTGGACAAATTTTGGAGATTAAGCATAGATTTTCTTTTTAAAGGGTTATCCTTTTCTGGATTATCTGACCTTGTACTAAACTTTTTGGTTTTGGTTTTGGTTAAAGCCTAATGACATGGGAAGTATATAGTTCTCTTTTGTGAATTGGTTTATTCTCTATAAGTTGATTATAGTACTCTTAATGCGAATAAGTCTCCCTAAAAACTCGTATTTGGAAAAAAACTATATGAGTTTGATTAAGGAATCTAGTAAAAGTTGAAAGTCAACATGATAAGTGATTATGTTTCCTTATGAATAAATTCCTCAATAAAAAGTAACTTAAAACAAAAATGTTGTCTATTAACTTTTCCTACTGGGGAATCGAATACTGTTTAACCCATCACAAGTTTGTGATTTTCTCATGGTTAACTTTCTCCTAGACATGTTTACTATCACTCTCCATCAAGAACATGACCCTTTTCTTTTTCTTCCATGTCCATGTTTTTATACATATGGGTTAACTCGGGTGACATTTTCACTTCTCTCCCATTCTTTTAAAGTGATTGTTTTACCGACTCTTGTTCCAATGTGGGACTTTCAAGGATGTTTCCAAGCTCAATTTTAAAAATTGCGAGGACGCAATTCCCAAAAGGGGGGAAGGATGTAACACCCCAGGTAAATAAAGAATATGACATTTTCATATTTATTCGTATTTGTGAATAAAATATTAATATGTCTTTAAAGGGGCACTATGCTCGATGGCGTACCCAACACGCAACAACGAGTTTCTTGGGAATCTTACGTTGCACTCTAATAATAAAATAATATTATTTTAAATGGTAGTTAACTTGTAGTCGTTGTATTGGTGGGAATGGATAGAAATAACTAAAATATGATTATATATGTTTTTAAATGTTTTTACATTTATCCAATAAAAGATAAAGGCTTAAAATACAGAAAGAATTCAATTTTAGGCGTATATGACCTAGTTTTCACTAATGGTTCACTTATCTCCTTTTGATGGCGAACCGTCATTAAATATAGTTTTGTTCACACTTATACATTCTATTTTACCAAATAAAACTCTTCTTGAGAATCGGGACATCAAAATTTACTTTGTGTAAATTTTTGGTATCTTTCTCATAAAGTTCATTTTTTTTAATGAATAGTGTAAAATGTTGTATTTTAAATTCAAAACCTCTTTTTAATCTAATTTATTTATATGATTAGATTATATTTTGAATTGGTCTTAATGTGTAATCTGAATATATTTTTACCATTTAATCCAATGGTGGTCATTGGAATCAATTTTACTTTGAAATTAGACTTAAACTGGTGCCAATCTTTTGATACTTATTGTTTTATAAAAACACGCTATTTGCTCTGACAGTGGGAATTAATTATTAAATTAATTAATGTGACTTATATGTTTTGAATTTTGTAAAATAGACTTCATTTTTGAATTCGTAATATCAAATATAGCTTAGGGTGAATTTTTGGTAATTTTCTGAAAAACTCCAATTTTTGATGAATAGTGAAACCACTAAGTGGTAATCAAGCAAACTGATTTTTCAGTTAAATGAAAGTTTACCACTAATGTGTATTGAATTTTGAAAATCTGACATACATGGTTGTCATTAGTATGTAAAATGTGATTCAATGAGATGAAAATAATTTTTTAGTGAATAGTAACTTTTTTTCATTAATCGCGATTAGAGGTAATTAGTGTAATTTAAGGTAAAAATGATATTATAAAAATTTGAAAACACCATGACACTTGTCATACCCCTATTGGATGAGCCATGGCCTACCAAGACAACCCATGGGTCGATTTAGGGGACCCTATGGAGCCTCTTGGGTGAGATAATTACTTTAATGCCTTTTTTTTAAATAAAGGTGAAAATGACACTAACATAAATTGTTTTACTAAAACAATTTTTAGAAGGGGTTATACTAATCATATTTTTGTCTATAAATACTATTTAGAAAGATAAAAAGATTTCATACATCATAGTATTTTTTTTATAATTTTTAGACTTTAAATAAATTAAATTATTTATGACATCATGATGATGCAGCGATGACCTCATTATTTAACGATTTAAATAAAATGGAAAGATAATGTAATATCTAAAATCTACACATGTCCAAAACCTATTGTATGGGAATATTTCGAAGCCTTATCATCTTATATTAGAATTATATCAATGTGGGACCTTAGAAATTCGAAACACTTTTGAAAATAAAATAATAGTTTCATGATTTCCAAAAGTGCCCCTCCTCTCCTCTTATAAAAGGCCCCCACATCTACCTCATTTCACACACTCCTCAAGCCTTTGGCTCGGCCATCCCCTACACATTTACTCTTTCCACATCCCTCTCCTCATCCTAGAGGATTCCCTTTGGGCAGAATCCTTTCAAAGGAAGCCTTTAGGCTCAAATCAAAAGGAGTTACTCTTTTAAAGGACGTTAAAGAACGGTCGAGTCAAGTCGGACCCGAGGTAAGGGATCCTACACCTCTCTTTCTTTTTAAGTACATTCTTTTATGTCATTCCTTTAAAAGATCATATTTCTTGTTATTGGGATATGCTTTTATATTACTCTTACTATAATTTTTATGTTCATATGATGAGAGACCCTATTCTCTCTCATCAATCCATTTTGGAAGTTTTGAGTGGCGCTGTTAGGCTGCCGAATTTTTCGTAAGAGATCTAACCTCTCTCTTTATTTTTAAGTACTCTCCTTTATGTCACTTCTTTTAAGCTCCACTTTGTTATTTTGGGGGGATGTTATTTTATATTCCTCTTTCTATAAACTTTATGTTAATATGATGAGATACCCTATTTGATCTCATCAATCCATTTTTGTAAGTTTTATGTGGCGTCGTTAGGCTGCCGAGTTTTCGTAAGGGATTTTTCATCTCACTTTTATTCCCGTGAGATTTATGCTACATTTTCCACAATTTCCTTTGAGTGGTGTAAGTACTGCCCATTATTCTACTCTTTTTGTAATATACTTTCGTTTTATGAGTATTTACATCAATGATGTATTGTCCTTCTTTCATGGGGTGTATGTTTTGAAAGATACCCAAGTCGGTAAGGGAACCTTTCACCCTCCTCTTTTTAAAAGACTTCTTTTGTTGGGTATTTTAATTTACATATTGTTATGTTGGGATATGTTCTCATATATCCTTATTGATGTAACTTTTATGTCCAAGTGATGAGATACACTTTCTATCTCTCATCAACTCATTTTGATGTGACGTCGTTAGGCTGTCAAGGGAACTTCTTAACCCAATTTCGATTTCTTTGGGTTCAACATGTAGTTATTGAATATGTCATCCTTTGAATATGTGTGAATGACCTTTGATTATTTTAAACTTAATATCCACTTATATTTGGTGTATTCATTTGTCACACATAATTATGTAATTGATTTATCCTTAAACCAAGGATATTGTCTTTGTAAGGGACTTCGTCTCAATCTCCTTTCATTGAGGCATATTTCGTTTTATACACAACTTTCTTTTATACAGTGTATGAACCCCTTTGACTTTTACTTTTATACAAAAGGAATCTTTTTTTACGAAGCGTTTTACTAAACGACAAAAAGAAATGTTTTTTTTACGTACGCAGTGACAACGACCTTTTCCGCCACCGTGAGTATTATTTGGTCTTTGGCTTCCTCAACAAGCTGTAATGTTTTTAAAATAAAATAAATACCATATACTCTTTTATGTATTTTGGTATTGAAAATGGTTTTGATTAAGGATTCTATTATGTCAATATATTTATGATATATTGTGATTGAAATGTGGAAATGTTATCATTCCTTTATATTGGTTTTATGTTTTATGATTTTATATTGGTACTTGGACATTTGACGGGTGGTTACGTGATAAACCATATGACGGGTGGTGCCGTGAATACCAGGATGAGTGGTTACGTTATAACCTCCAATGCATTGGGTATGGAAGTCGTCTGTATGGCTATTCCATTAAGTATGTATGGAAATTGGTCGTATGGATATTCCATTAAGTGATATGTGTGGAAGTCGACCGTATGGTTATTCCACTTAAGTATGTTTATGTCCCAAGTTACCTTTATATATGTTATGTGTTCTTTATGTGGGTTTTATGGTAATCCTTTGGTTACAAAAAGGTAAGTAATGATACTTTATTCCGTGAAGAGTTTTTACTACTTCATGAAGGTGAAGGTATTACTTTGATAGAGTATACATGGTTTACTTGATGTTTGAAAAACTAACAGTTTTCATTCTTATGTATACATGTACTCATGTTTCCTTTCCATATTTTTATATCCCTTACTGAGCTTTTTATGATCATCCCAAGTTTTTGAAATGTTTTTCACAGGTCAAGGGAAGGGTACATGATGTGATGATAGTGTCAAGGATGTGTCAAGGAAGAATTCATGTTTTATTTTAAATATGTTTCCGTTGATGGGAAGAATGAATATTGTCTTTTATGTAACCACTTTGTTTAAATGTGGAATGTAATGCAAGTTTCATGATCTAATTCTCTAAAACTCTAAACCTGAAAAGATCCTCAATGTGTAATTTTGTAATAACTCAAGATTAAGTATGGTTTAAGGCTAGGGACTTATAGCCTCTCTTCCTGATTCATCCTCTCTCATGGGTATTTCAAGGATGATCATTTTTACCCTTTTTATAGATCTATATTATTCTAGGCTGATTCAAGGGCCAACGTTCAAGAGTGTTGATCATACAACATCAAGGTAGGTGATTTGTGCCTTTCACCATTCGTCTTTGGATTATATAGGCTAAAAGTACCATATACCCACATTTTGGGTATTGATTGATTGGGAATTTAACCCTATTAATTACCTGATATGTTTTATTTGATTAAAAAGGGTTTTTCCATGTGAATAAGGTTAGATGCCTTGTTTATGGAACACCCCATTGGTTTGTTTCCCTAGTTTGATTGTTTATGGTCATTTGGCCTAGGTTTCCTATGAGGCATACCTTATTTCCATGCATTTAGTTGTTTAGGATGGAGTTTTATTTGATTATATGAATTTCATGTGTTATTCTTGTGAATGTTAGCCATGTAGTATTTATAGATTACATGTTTTGCCTTGTTATGATATGCGCACTATTTTTCCAATGGACAGTGAGATCCTTAGACCAGGAAAACTCTGGGGGTTTCCATGTTTATTACATAGGAGCATGAGATCCTTGGTGTATATTTTAACCCAGGGGGTATTGACTGTGAGAGCTACCCAAGAGGTCGTTTATGATTATTTATGTTATATTGAACCAAGGGGTATTGACCTTGAGAGCTACCTGGAGGTCTTTTATAATTTTATTGATTCCATGTTGACCCAGGGGTATTGACCATGAGATTTTCCCAAGTGGTCGTTTGTAAATTATTAGTGATATGTAAAACCAAATGGGTTAGACCGTGAGAGCTTTCCCATAGGGTTTTTTATGAATGATTTAATGATGGTGACAAGTTTTCCAAGCCAAAGCACAAGCTTGGACTTAGTTTTAATTGATTGTTTAGATGGTCTTCTGAAATGTCTATTTGTTACTATTACATAGGGGATACAAAGATTAGGTTATATCCCAAGGTTTACTTGATTCAACTAATAAATAATAAATATAAATGAATGTAATTTAAAACTATAATATTGTTTACTTTTGAGTATCTCCTAATTTATTACTTCATTTATGCATATTGCTTGTTATATATATTCGCTGATAGTTAGGCACATATCTTTTGGTGGTTGCCTACATGGATTCGTCTCACACCCTATTTAGGTCATGATTTTGGGCCCAAAAAGATTATATGGTTGTAAGTATAGATAAGGTAAAGTTCCCTTTTTCATTAGGTACTTGATCGTTGTCGGAGTTGGAGAGCATGGGACCAAGATGAGGCTTGCGATGCTGTTGGAGTTTACTGCTTTTCTATACTTTGGTTTAGTATTGTATTTCCATCATTGTTACTTGTTTGGATGATTTTATTAACACATGTTACATGCATCATTTATATATGCTCTAGTTGTTATATTCCTATCAGTCTGCTGTTGTTTACTTCTGTTGTTGGTATTACTAATTCTGCTACTGTTTACTATTTGTTTTCACTATGTTACTCTACTAATGAAGGCATAGTTTTCCCATTATCACACTGTGGATCTCGCTTCTAGTCGGTACGCTCTGGAATTTGGGGAAATGCGCTTGAGGTCATGTGACCAACCAGGTTTGAGGAACCTTTAGGTGGCACCTAGATCCATGACATTACAAAATCTTTTCTTAGCCTAGATTTAGTGAAAACATCACCAATTTAGTAATTTTTTGAAATATAATCCATCATAACATCTCCACTAATAACTTTCTACTTAATGAAATGATATTTAATATTAATTTTATTTGATCTTGAATGTTGTATAGGATGTTTAGAAAGATTAATGACACTTTGGTTATCACAAATTATCTTCAATGTTTTAAAAATAGTTACCCTCAAATCTTCTATCTGAACTTTCATCCATATCATTTGAGTATAAGCTTGTGTGGCGGAAATATATTCTACTTCGGCGGTACTCAAAGTAACTAACAGATGTTTCTTACTATAACAAATCACACAATAATCTCCTTATAAAAAATTTCCTCTTGATGTTTATTTTCTATCATTGTAATATCTAACCCAATCAGTATTAGTGTATCCAATAAAGTTCATATAACAACTTATTCTATACAATAGTACATAATAAGATATTCCTTTAACATACCTGAGTATTCTTTTAGCTACCATCATATGTGATTATTTTGGATCACTCTGCTATCTTTGACACAATGAAAAATATAATAAATCACTATCTTGGAATTTGTAAGATAGATAAAGCTTAATATCAACTTTTTGAAGTGTTTCTGATTCACACTTTTCTCAGTTTCATCTTTACTCAACTTTACACCAACAAAGATAGGTGTAGAAACTTATTTTTATTCTACCATATTGAACTTTTGTAAAAAAATCCCTGGTGTACTTTTCTTGAGATAGTAAGATGTATCTCCCCTTTTTTGAACTTGTAATCCCAGTAAGAAAGTTAATTCTCCAAGTATTGAAATCGAAAAATTTTCCTTCATTTTCCTAGAAAATTCTTCATAAGATTTATCCCTGTCACCTACAAAAATTATATAATCAATGAAAATAATGAAACTCAGGGTACATTTTCTCATTTCCTTGACATAGAAGTTACTATCAACTTTTCCTTTATAAAGGTTCAACTTCTTCAGGAAATTATCAAATTTAGAGTACCATACTCAAGAATCTTATTTCAACCCATACAAAGCTTTATTCAACTTACACACTATTGTTCTATCATTTTCAAGTATGAACCCATAGGTATACTCGATATAAACTTCTTCCTAAATATCTATATTTAAGAAAGCTAAATTTACATCCATTTGATAAAATCTTTTACATTGATGTGACGCAATATCTGAAAACATTATTATTGTTTCTAATATCACAACAGGGGAAAAAGTTTCTTTGAAATCAACACCTTCCTCCTATGAGTAACCTTTTCAAACAATCCAATATTTATTTCTTGAAATTTATCCATTTTCATTTATCCTACTTATGAACATCCCCATTGTTCTAATAAAATTATTTCCTACTATTTATGGAATAATATCTTAGTTTTCATTTATCTCAATCTGATCTATATCTCCATTCATCGTATTTATCCACTCTTTATGTTCAACTAACTCTAAAAATAACTTCAGTTCCACTTGTGAGATAAGTGAATTCTGATTATATAATCTTATTTTTCTTCTTTTTTTCACTAGAGATTTATGATTTCCAATGATTTTATCACATTCAATCTTTTTTGTAAAATATGAAATTTTAGAAATTTCCTTCTTATATTAATTTTATCATCACATGATTCATTTGACTCATCTTTTACATTTTCTAGCTCATTCTCATAATCCCTTTAATTGTCTTCTTTGGAATTTTTCAATCTATCTTTTGTAATATCTTCAATAAATTTTATAAAGGATGTTTTATTCTCAATAACTTTCACATCATATGAATCCAAATTATTTTTTAGATGTTTTTCCCAACATTTGTAACTTCTTCTATTGGATGAATATCCCATAAAAATTCCTTCCTCTATTTTTTCATTAAATTTTACACAATACTAATTTTTTTATTTATTCAGCATGAAATCCCATAAACCATGAAGTATTTTACTAAATGATTTTTCATATGTCATATCTAAAAAGGAGTCATGTTTGATTCCAACCACAACAAACATCTGTTTTGTACATGAAAAATGGTACTAATGGCTTATCTTCAGAAAAAACTTAGAAGGTTTATACACAGCTAGTATACTTATTCTCATTTTCACTAAGCTTCTATTTTTCCTTTCTACCACTCCATTTTTTTAAGGAGTGTATATAGTAATGTATTGATGTTTTATTTCATGTTTTCTTATATAGTATTTAAAATCATTTCTTGTTCATTCCTTTCCATTATCAGTTCTCAACTTTAGTATAAAAACACCCATTTCCCTTTCAACTTACCTTTTAAAATTTCTAAACATCTCTACAGTCTCTAATTTATATTTCATAAACATTATGTTGGTCATATGAGTGAAGTCATTAATTAAAGTGATAAACTATAAATCATTTTATTTTTTTATTGATGTATCATTATCCCACAATGGTCAAAGTGAATAAGCTCAAAAGGTCCATTGGATTGTATTACAACTTTCTTATGCTTTACACTAATAATCTTCCCTTTCTAATAGGTTGTACAAAAAGCGTCATTTTTTCTCTTCAGTTGTGGTAAATTTCTTATAGAATTTTTCTTACAAGGTATGCTCATACTTTTCTGGATAATATTCCCAAGTCTTCAATTACACAACTTATTTTCATCCTCAACACTTAAGTAACATGTGTTACAATGATCTATAATTATTAAAAGATTTTCATTGGTTCTTTCTCCCTTAGTGATAACTTTTAGATATTTTAAAATTCTCTTAATACAATAATCTTTACTAAATATGAATTCTTTTCTATCATCAAAAAGTTATCTAATACTTAGTAAATTGTGTTTGATCCCATCAATATATAATACTTCTATTAATTTTATTCTCTGAGTTTAAATATCAACTGTTTATATTCCTCTAATTTTTAAGTAATTATCATTTCCAAAAGTAACTTGTCTACTTTCATGTTCTTTAATAATTTTCCATATTTTTAATATCACCTAGAATTTATGAATAATAAACAATATCAAGAATATGATATTTTCTCCTTTGCTGGATTTTAGAATTGTCTCAACAACAAAATTTGTTTCCTCAATTTTCTTATTTACCACATCCTTCTCTTTACTATCATAAGAAACTTATCCCGAAATATTTTTTATATATTCTTTAGCAAAGTGAATTGGTTAGTCGCATCTTCCATAAACATCCTCTATACAATCAAATAGGTTCTTCATAGGAAACTTCTTAACATCTAAGGATTTTTTTCTTTCATGCTTCCTATAGTTTAGGAGAGTTATTCTATTTTCTTCTATTTTTTATCCCCTTTTATTCATTACTATTTCTATTAAGATACATGTTGTGCCAAAAATTATATTCCTTATGACCATATATACCCCAACACCAACAATATCCACTAAATATTGATCTTTTATAGAATTAGTATTTTTCACAATATAAAGTTTGTTGAGGTTCTACATATTTTTTATCACTTGTTTTCTTCTGATGTTTGGAGCCCTATTCTTTGATTTTTTTCCAAATTCTATAGATTTGATATGTTTTTCATATCCCTTCTTAATATAATCCATACCAAAAAAAATTTTAACACCTTCATGGTTAATTAAATTAGATAAAAGTTTACATTTAGTGGGAAAATATTTCACCTAATTCTTTGAATGACTTTTCTCATTAGTTTCATATATTTCAGCCTTTACCTTTGAAGCCTTGTTGAAATTTTCATTATTTTTAAATTAAGGTACTTAAAACATTAATAATTCTCACTTGGATTTTACCAAACTCATCTTCCTTAGTAGAAAGTTTCTTTATAAGATCTTCCAATATATTTCATTATTATACAACTTTCAACTTGAGGTTTTTAATCTCCCCAATATATGCATCTTTTTCTTTAAGAAGATCTTCTATTCCATAAAACTTCTATCACTATATTTATTTATCATTCTTATTTCTTTATTGAGTTTTGTTTTTTTCTTCTAAATTATTTTATGGATATTCATTTTTCTTATCATTTTCAAATAAAGTTTTGTACTTATCTTGATTTTAATCTTCTGGAAAAAAAATGTTAGTAGAGTTGTATTCAACATTATTACTCAACATACTTCTTTCTTTTCAACGAACATTTTCTTACTCCTAGTGGATTTCATATCTTCCTTAGAAGTTTTTATCTAATTATTTCATTGAGGTTTTTATTTAGAATCATCTTGATATTTTATAACTTTCTTATTAGTGTAATTCATAGAAAAATTCTTAATTCCCCCACACTCAAAAAATTTAAGTGAGAGTTTTCCTCAATATTTTCCTCTATCTCTCTGGTAAGTTTTAGAGATAAAAGACATGATTTTTTCATTCATTTCATCATCTTCCTTATCTTCTCAATCGTTAAGATCAATAATATTATGATCATCATCTTAGATTTTAAGCTTTCATATAGCTTCAAGATCTATTTCATCCTTGATATTCTTTTTGAATGTTGGAGTTTTCTTCACTTCATATATAGTATTAATGTTATATAATTCATCAAGAAATAAACCATATTTATATTCTAAGGAATAAATTTTATAATCGAACCTACCTGGAAAGTTTCTCAAGAGTTTCTTAACAATGGTGGAATCTTCCAAGACATCTCTAAAACTTATGATATTGCAAAAAAATCATTAAATCTTATGAAGTAATCATCAATAATTTTAGAATCTTACATTTTGATATCTTTGAACTTGCTTTTCTAGATTTGTAACATTTTTTACTTCACTTTGATATTTCCCTAAAATATGCTTTAACATTTTTCATAAGTTTACTTAGTAGTTTTGAGACCCATCACCTTCATAAAAATATTTTCTATTAAATTAATTATAATGGTTTTCTAGATTTAACATCTATCTCAATATTTATTTTTTCAAAAAACATAATAGGATCATTTTTCTCAATGGGTAAAAACTCAATTGTAGCTACATTAATGACCTCCATGCTAAGAGATATAAGATAGAGTATCGTTTTATTTTCCCAATTATAATAATTTTTTCCATAAAAGGTATGAATACCTATTTTTTTCACTGTGTAAATATTTTCCATGATAAGGATATGATAAGGGTAACCTTCCCATTGATACCAACTAAAGTTCCTTAGGATCATTGAACCACTTAGAAGGGTATGTTGAATTAGTAGTTTTATTTTTACAATTCTAGATACTCTTGAAATTAACCCCTATAACTTGTTAGAGTTTTATCCTTATCAACCTTATAAAACAATCTCACAAAAATACAATGATAGGAAATTAAAGCATAATGTGCAAGATTTATAAGGTTCTCCCCCAATATGGGTGGATATATCCTTTCCATGGTAATTCCTATCGGTCCATGGAAATTTATTATAATATAAAATTGAATGAAAATTATCCAAATCTCATTAGACTCCTTATATCTCCTGGGAGGTATGATTATACTAACTCCCATCAATTATAAATTTTTTCTTATGAAAAATGATCCATCACAAAATATGTGAAACTTTATAAAATTTCTCCCAATAACTTCATCCAAAAATGGATCGTCTGATTTCCTTCGTCCAGTAAGTTTCCATCCGGTGTTCCCTACCTCCATCCAGTGAAACTCTATCTAGTTCACCATATTGAAAATATGCCTCGTATTATGGTATTTTTCTAATAAAAAAACCCATGTACCTCTAAATCTATATAATACCTATATTCAGTGACTCTTCTCTCAACTTTTATTTGGTATTACTGATGAGAAAATTTTCTGTTAAATCTGACCAAAAACGCTGTCCAATAGTTCTTCCTAAACCATAATATTATTTCGGTTGGAAACTTTGTCTACCACAAAAACTTCATCAGGTAATATTTTCATATGTGTGAATATTATTTTAGTACAAGTTGTACTTTCACCCCTTTATATGAGTGACCTCAAAGTAGAAAAGACAGAAAACCAATTTCACTTTCCTTCACAAATGAAATTCATTGGACACTTCTCATCACTTTTATAATATCTATGAAGCTTCACAAAAACTACAATGACCACAACCTTCTTCAAACTTACTTAACATAAGTGTTAAGGAAATTCTTTAAAAAAATTATATCATCTAGATAAAACAATTGAAAATATTACCTCAACGTCTCCATGTTATGGGATTTACAAAGTTATGTGAAGCTTATCTAAAATTTTGTCTGGAATGGTTTGTCTAATACTTTCATAAGAACATATTTGCCTGCTTCTAATCTATTTTATCTTATACTATCTGATATTATTTGACAATTTTGTTGGAAACATTCCATCCATTTCTTTTATAAATGTTCATCTTATGACATTATGAATGTTCATCTGATGTCTTTCTATCTAATGGATCTTCTTTTGATGGACTTGATTCGTTGTCCTTCCTTAAAAAGCACACTATATAATTTTTAAATATCAAAATTCATACAACCTATAACATCAATATTTTCTAATTAAAATTTTAACATGATATTTGTCTTGAAATCTTATTGTGTTGAGTGTTGGTAAAAATTGTTAAAGCTTCTAAAAACTTCTATTACATGAAAATTTTATGTTCAGTGCCCTATTCTGATTTCTCACAAATATACATCTGATAACTTCAGAAATGTTTTGTCTAATGATCTGTATCCAGTAACATGATTGTGCTTCTCTTCTAAATAGTATATTTTCGGAAGTTTTGAATGCTAGCTTCAAACTTCTATATCTGTATCTAATCATCTCAGTCTGGTAATCTACATCTAGTAAACTATGTTCGGTGATCTGCATCTAGTGTTCAATTTGGAAACCTCTATATTTATCTTTGGAAAAAAACATGGATCATGAAAACCTTCATGATGTTAGGATCTTTTAGAATATAATAGCATCTCCTGACTTAAGGAAAATTTTACTAACATGGTTAAGGAAAACCTTCTACATATCCTCCAAAACTTCTTAACAAAACCTTCATAATAAACATAGAAAACTTTATCACGTTTTAAAAAAATATTAATAACAAAAAAATTTGTCAAAAAACAAAAACCTATTGCAAAAATATCACAATGAATCATCAAACTCCCTAAAGTATATTCATTTTTCATGTATTTTTTCATTCGGTGGTTATGGTCCTTGTATCTTGATCATGGTTCTATCATATCTAGAATGTTAATAATGTTATAAAAATCATACATATTAATTATATACATATTTAGAATCATCTATTATAGCACCCTCTGGTTTTAGGTGCATTTTCATTTTATGGTTCTTATTTTATGTTTAGAGTCATTGGGATAAGTTATGGGGGAAATTTGTAGGAATTAAGATAATGGAGTCTATAGTCTGGCTACACGAATGATTCATGTTATGAATAGTGATTCATTATGTGAATGTGTTATGGGTAGATGTCATGATTTCTTTCAAGGTATGAAAGGGTTTTATAGGGATGATGGCTAAGACCATTTATGGCATGAGACCCATTCATGAATTAAATATATTTTTAGGTTTTTAAGATAAGGGAATATGTTTTTATCATATATGGAAACCCAATGATTCACTATGTAAATTACTAATTCACACCATTAATGGGTTATAGTCTATTAAATCTATTTAATTACTATGCCTTGTGATCCTCATAAAACTTTCTCCCTTTTCTCTCAAACTCCAACCCTTATAGAGATTATTTTTGAAGATCTATTTAATCTTAAATATGATTCCATTAAATCTATAAGATTTGATTCATAGAAATAAAAGGGTTTATAAAGGATTGGAAATGTAAGTGTGGATAAACCATTTGAGGTATGTGGTTTTCCCCCCTTTACACTTTTATTGGAATGTTAAGGATCTTAGTTTTCTTAAATAAATACCTTCTTCTTTTAAATTATTTTTTCCTACTAATCAACTGTTTGAATGATCTCATATTGGTTGGATATTGAATATGGTTTGTGGTTTTTATCCACAACATGTTTAATAAATTGAAAAAAAGGGTTTTCTTAAAGGAAAAAAATAAGGTTTTGGTGTATGGTCTTGGCATAACTAGGTTGTGGGTGATGTCTGGAAAGTCACATGGTTAGTGTGTGTTCATGATTTTAATTTTATAAGTCCTTGTTGAAACTTTCTTGGTGCTCAGTGCTAATTGGAAATTTATAAGGAATAATTTCCTCCAGGTAATGTCTTGGAGGAGGACGTATCACCCCTCACGAGCATAGGGTTTCCATTTGGAATGCATGGGTGTGTGTGTGTGTGTGTGTGATCATGGATGATTATACCAAATTGGAATGTATGAATTACTTTTTCTTCTTTAAAGGAAAACTATTTTTTGTTTAACCACTTTTGGAAAACCTATTCATCTATTATATTTTATATTGTGAAAACTATTTTATCTGTTTTTTATATTCTTCTTTCTTGTTTTATAATCCTATGAGATAAAATGTTTCTAGTCTTAGTGGAATGTGGGAAAATTATATTGGGGGTTGAATAATGGGTATGATTACTCAACCCTTACATATTCACTTTGGTGTATATGTAGATGTTTTTTTCTAGGATATAGTAAAGGGATTGATTTCTTACTTCACTAGTGAGGCTCCTTGTTATCGCTATATGGGTTATCGAAGGTAGAGCTTAGAGTTTTCATGTCATGGTCTGGAGTGGTGTCGCCATGGTGATAGGGTCTTTTACTTTTTTGTAGTTGTAGTTTTCTATTTTACTATGTTCCCCATTTACTCTCACATTGGTCTTTAATTCATTGTTTATTGTTGGGTTTTTCATATTAATTATGGTTGGATTAGTGAAAGCATAATTTTTAGAGATGTATTTGGTTTATTTATTTCTATTTATTCTTGTATTGTTATGTATATTTTGAGTGTGTGTGTGTGTGTGTTAAATGGTAAATCATTCCCCCATGCCTTATGAGTTTAAACCCTTAGCATTTATTTTCAGCCTTTGGTGTCTGGGGAATGTCACCTAAGGTTAGTATCACCTCTGGATCCTCTCAAGAAAATTAGTTAGGGTGGGATGTTACAAATGGTATCATTCTTTGTCAGTCCATTTTTCATTTTGGGATGGTAATAAGGATATATTAATTTCATAAATTTAAATTTATAAAATAAAAATGATTTTTATAACCTTTTTATGTTGAACTTAAAGTTACCAGGGTGGTCTGAAAATAAAAAGTGTTTTAAGCACTTTTAGTTGTGTTGTCGGATCATCATCATGGGTTTAGCAGATGAGTACTAGGTATCATACATTAGTTAAGAGAATCCAAACTAGGAATGTAGTGTTACATGGTTATTTGATTTTGATTTTGTGATATTGTGATTATTTTGTTAATATATAAAATATAACCATTAAAAGATGAATAGTAAAAGTGATAAATTATTGTTTTCTAAAATTCTTTATAGAATGAAATTTCCACCAGTAAGGAGAACAAATAAATAGTGAGAGGGAGTAGCCAAGAATGTATTTTCACCTAAAATATAGGTGGACCAAGATTTGGTTTAGAGTATTGTGAAATCCTTTTAGGGTTTTGATAAGTGACCTAGGATTGAAGAACCTTGTTAGGTGAATCACTCTCCAAACTTTCTAAAGTATAACCCACCAACATTTCATGATGATTCTAGAACTAAAAAAGTAGATGTATGGATGGCTATGATGACCAGTAATTTTGAATTCTTAGGTACTTTAGATGAAATGAAAGTAAATCTATAATCATATATTCTTGAGGACCTAGAACTATCATGGTGGAACTTATATGTTTGAGTTAAGTTTGATCAAGCCCTCACTTGGAAAGTATTTGAAGAACTATTTAGTAAAAAATTATTTCTAGTAACCTTACAAATATTAAATATGGTAGAATTATTTAAACTAGAAAAATGAAGTATGTTAGTGATTGAATATGTGTCTAAATTCACTCACCTTGTTTGTTTTTGTATTGGAGGTAGCTAGTAGTGAGAGACTAAAGGAATGGATCTTTGAGATGGGTCTCTGACCCGAGGCTCTCTTAAAGGTAGTGATGTTATATATTACTAATTATATATAAATGGTGAATAAGTCATTGGTTGGAGAGAGAGAGAGAGAGATAGAGAAACCTTATAGGGAATCCTATTGGAGTGGACACCTTTGTTCATATGAGTGTCGGTGGATTCTTCATCATGGGAAATAAATGAAAGAGGTGGAGTTACTTCTAAGGTAGCAAGGCAACAAGGAATCAATCCATGGGATTAGTCTCTTATCTACTACATCATAGTAATGAACTAGGCTATTTCTAGTTTAGTGTGCTTACACATGAGAAGAAGTAATGAACTGCACCACCAAAGAATCTCCACCACCATGGTAAGAAAGGTAACCTTAAGAATTATTATCATAAACATCTCAAATCAATAGTCAGAACTAGTTCAAATCAACCTTAGTCTTTGTATGCTCATAAGGAATAGTCCAATTAGACTAGTTCTCATCCACAGACCTAGGTGAACTAGGATACCTCCAAGAACACTTTGTTTTTTTAGTTATCAACTCAATAGAGAAGCAAGAGATACCTTGTGGCAGTTGAGTGATAGTTATATGGAGAATAAAATACTATCTTGATTGATCAAACGGTTGCCTCCATAACTCAAGGTACCATCCTTCTAAATTTGACTATAATACACATATTGTTTGATATCAGTGCATCATATTTTTTCTTACGTCTTATATGGTGAAACAATTGGTATTTCCTTTGGAAATGATGTCTTACATCATTAGTATCAAGACACCCCTAGGAAAAAGGGAGTGACAAGGATTCAAATGCCCAATATGTTCCATTACCATTGATGTAGTGTAGTTTCACTTGAATTTTATGGTCCTAAAGATAGATGTTTTTTATATAATACTTGGGGATAAACTGGATGGTGGAATTAAGGAAAAAATTTACTATTATGCTTGGAAACTGGTGTTTACATTCCTGGATGAAACTCTTCATGTATTAAAGGTGGATTTGGATATATATTCAAGTAGAGTGGAACATTTAAACTTAGTGGAGAAAGTTATATCAGGTCAGTTGGTAGAAATTTCTCTGGGAACTACAGATGATACTGAAAATGGCACTCTTCTTTCCATAGTGAATTTATACCCATATTTCTTTTCAAATTATTTATCTAGGGTACCACCCGAGTAGGAAATTGAATTTTCTATCAATCTACTACTAGAAACAATACCTATTTCAATCTCATCTTACAAAATGGATCCAATAGAGTTATAGGAATTGAAGTTCTAGATAGAATTTTTGGAGAGTAAAGGCTTCATTATACTTAGTAAAGCTCCTTGGGCTGCACTATTTTGGTTTTAAATAAGGCAGATAGTTCTCTCTAGTTATTTTTTTATTATCATAAATTAAATCAAGTTTCAATCAAAAATAATTATCCTACTACTCAAATCGATGAACTGTTTGATCAATTAGAGGGAGATAAATGGTTCTCCAAGATTAATTTATGCTCAATATATCATCAACTTAGAGATATAAGATAGGATATTCTAAAGATATAATCTTGGAGTCAATATAGCCATTTTTAATATGTCACCATGCCCTTTAGTCTGATGAATGAACTTGTGTCCTTCTTATACATAATGAATTGTATCTTCCATAAGTACCTTGATTCTTTTTTCATGGTATTTATTATTTATATTTTGTTTTATTCTTGAAGTAGTAATGACCATGAGGAGAACTTGGAAATTATATTGAGTAAATTTTGGGACCATCGTTTGTATGTTAATTTTTTTAAGTGCGACTTTTGGATACAAGAAGTTTATTTCCTTGGTAATATTATTTATAAAGAATGAATAATAGTTTATCCAACCAATATTCAAGAATTCATCTCTTGTAAGCCACTAAATAATGTTTTCAAGGTACACAAATTACTGGGCTAAGTAGGATATAATCATCTCTTTGTTCATGATTTCTTAAGGATTTATTCTGTTATGAATACTCTAACAAGAAAAGGTGTTACATTATCATGGAATGGTGACTATTAGAAATTATTTTTAGAGCTTAAATATTATATTACCTCAAAAACTATCCTAATATTTTCATAACCAAGTAACAGTTATATGGAATATTGTGATGTTCTTAGATCTAGTCTACGTTATGTTCTTATGCAAGGAGATCATTTTATGGCCTATGATTTTAGGGAATTATGAATGAATTAGAAGAATTATCTAATTCGTGACCTATAATTAGTTGTGGTAGTACATTCTGTAAAAACTTGGAACCACTGTCTCTTTAAAGAAAAATTTGTATTCTTCCCTAATCATAAGAGTTTGAAATACATCTTCTCTCCATGAGACTTGAACTTGAGGAAATAAAGATAGATGGATTATCTCCAAATTCCTGACTTAGACTTGGTATACACACCTAGAAAATGGAATTAAGTGGTTGATGATTTAAGAATGAATTAATATAATAAATTTTTATAGGATTATCATAACCAATGTAAGTTGATGAGTATCATTACTAACATGTATCTGGATTGTGCTGCATAGGCTGAACATGTAATTTTATTCCCAGTTAATCATGCTCCTAACTTTATGGATTTAGTAAAAGAGTCTTGGATAGTAGATCTTGATTACATAACCATTATGGAAAACATAAATAGTGTAGAGAATTTTAACAGCTGGATAGAGGGTGAAAATTCTTTGATGTGTTTTCAAAACCAAATTATGGTACCTCATTCTTTCAACTAACAGAATCATTTGGCATATTTCCATTCAAAATGGTATATTCATCAATATATTCAAAAAATGTACAAGGAAATGAAAACTCATTTCTAGTGAGTATGTATGAAATGAAATATTATAGATTATGTTATGAAATTGATAACTTATTAGTAGGTAAAGGTTGATTATTAATGACCAGCTTTTATACTGAAATTTATGTCTATACCTATATAAAAGTGGGAACATATTTACTTGGAATTTATCATAAGTATTCCAAGGATAATTTGGAAGTATGATGTTATTTGGTGACTTTGGATTGAATCAAAAACTCGGCACACTTTCTCCCAATTGAATATTCCAAAATGGTAGAGGATTTAGTAAAGTTGTATATTCAAGAAGTGATCGAGTTGTATGGAGTTCTATTTTTAATAGTCTCTAATGAAGATTCATGATTCACTTCTCAATTCTGGTGCTTGTTGCAATAGGATGTAGGAACTCAATTGACCATGAGAATGACATATCATCCTCTAATGGATGGGTAGTCATAATATACTATTCAGACATTAGAATATATTCTTAGAGCTTCTATCATGGACTTTTCTGGCTTATGGGAAGATCATATGTCCTTGGTGGAATTATCCTATAATAACAGCTATCAGGAGATGATACATATGGACCTGTTTGAGATATTATATGGTTATGCTTGGTGTTATCCACTATATTGGGTGGAAATAGGGTAAAATCACTAATTGGACCTAGTTTAGTCCGTGATACTATGGAGAAGATCCAGATGATCTGAAAGTGGATGGATACAGATCAAATCCAATAGAAATCATATGTATAAAATCATCCTAAACTGTTATATTTCAATGTGAGTGACCAAATATTCTAAATTATGGATAAATAGAAGAAAACATTACAAGGGGGTATATTTCTCAATTAAGAGTACTATGGTGGCATGGTAATATCTAATAAGAAACTTGGTAAAGAGAGAAGTTTATACTAGAGTAGTGGCTTGAGCTTATCAAAGTTGACAAAGACCTCTAGATTTTCGGGGATGGAAATCCTGATGGTGGGGAGAATTTATAACCCCTATTTTGAGGTATATTTTTATTTTATGATTATTCTTTTATATTTGAATCCATTGGGATAATTTGTGGGAGGAGTTTGGAGGAATTGAGAGAAGGGGGTCTATAATTTTTCTACGGGAATGATTCATGTGATGAATATTGATTCACAATGTGAATGTTTTATGGGTAGATTTTATGATTACATTCAAGGTGTGAAAGGTTTTCATTGATAGGATAGCTAAGACCATTCAATATGTGAGACCCATTCATAATATAAATGGTTTTTTAGATTTTTAAGCTAAGGTGATAGGTTTTTTTGGTATATATGGAAACCTAATAATCCATGAAATGAATCACTAATTCACATTTTGAATGGGGTTGATTCTAGTAATTTTATTTAATTTTCATGCCCTATGATCCTCATAAACCTTTATCCCTTTATATTGAACTCCATCCCTTCTATAGGTAATTTTTTAAGATTTATTCAATCTGTAAGTTGATTTCATCAGATATTTAGGCTTTAATTCACATAAATAAAAGGGTTTATAATGTATTTTAAAGGGAAGAATGGATCAATCATTTGAGGTAGGTGGATTTTTTCACTTTCCAATTTTATTGGAATGTGAAGGACCTTAGTTTTCTTAAATAAATATCTTCTACTTTTAAATGATTTTTTCCTACTAAAACTCTATTTTAATAATCTCTTACTTGTTTGGTAATTAAATTTGGGTTTTGGGTGTTGGCTATAACATGTTTAATAAATTGAACAAAAGGATTTTCTTAAAATAAAAAAATGGTTTTAGTGTATAATCTTGGCATAACTAGGTTGTGGGTTCCATATAGAAAGGAACATTATTGTTGTGTGTTCATGATTTTAATTGTATGTGGCCTTGATGAAATAGACTTGGTGCTCCGTTCCAGCTATAAATGCATAGAGAATAATTAACTTCAATTGATGGTTTGGATGAGGTTATATTACTACTCATAGGTATAGATATGTCATTCAGAATGCATGGTTGTGTGTGTGTGTGATCGTGGATGATTATTCCAAATTGGAATTTATGAATTGCTTCTGCTTCTTAAAATGGAAACTGTTTTTGGTTTATCTTAAATTGAAAAAACTATTCAAATATTATATTTTATATTGTGAAAAAAAAATTATCTACTTTTTATATTCTTACTATCTATTTTATACTCCTGTGATCTAACTTTTTTTTGGTCTTAGTGGAATTTAGGAAAATTATGTTAGGGGTTTCCTACTGGGTATGATTACTCGCCCCTATATATGAACTTTGGTGCATATATAGATGTTTATTTATATTATACAAGAAAATTTCTAGTTTCTTAATTCAATATTAGTGATCCTTGATGTCACTTGTTGGGTTACTAGAGGTGGATCTTGGAGTGTTTTTGTCATGGTCTAGAGTGGTTCCACCTTGATGCTAAGATCTTTTACTAGTATGGAGTTTTAGTTTTAAATTTTACTACGTTTTGCTTTTATTTTGATATTTATCTTTGATTCATTGTTTATTTTTGATTTTTTCACATTTATTAGGTTTGGATTGGTACATACATCATTTTTATAAATTTATTTGTTTTATTTATTTCTATTTATTACTGTCTTGTTAGGTGTTTGTTGAGTGTGTTCACATTAAAGGGTAAAATGTTCCTTCATGACTTATGTGTTTAAACCCTTGGAATTTATTGTCATCATTTGGTGTCTATGTAATGTCACCTAATTTTAGTAACACCTATAACTCCTCTCAAGAAAATTATTTGTTTTCGGTGTGATACATATGTGGAAAGTGGGCATGAACAATGAATCACATTGTTTTATGGAGGTGGTTGTCCACAAGTACGCACAAGCATTGTTATCATTTTTTAACGGGTGGAAAGGTAAGGAATTATATGATGTATTATATTTATAGAATCATAATTATGTCAAAAATATCATATATATTCATTAGTTCCATCATTATTACTATCTATGTGAGGTGGTTATGGGAAACAAATTATATCGGTTCGTGAGGTGGTAGTCTTCCGTACACACGAGCTATGGTTTTATTTCCAATTTGATAGAGAGTAGATGGATAAATATTATTAAATCAACATAATAACATCTCATTATATATTATATATTGGTATTATTATATTTAAATGGTTAGAACATAATTAAATGTGGTAAAAGAAGGAAAAAATGAAGGAGTTCGGTTAAGATGATCACATATTCTTTAAAAGAGATCCTTTAGATCACCTCTTAAGGACCATACGGATGGTCTTTTGGGAATACCGTCACCTCAATAACATGTAAAAGAATGTTGGTGATATATTTTTATAGGTTTTGGTTAATATAAATGGCTCAAGAGGTGTGAAAAGGGTGAGGTTATGAGGTTACCTTTTATAAGTGTGGTTTGTGATACACTTGTAATTTTCAAAGTTTTAAAATATTATTAAGTCACTTTTATAGAAAAGTGGATAAAAATTAATTCTATTTAAAATTTTATATAATATAGGTTTGAAATAAATTCAATAAATAGTATTTAGACAAGTTATTAGACCATTTTAACTCTTATCTTTTTAGATTAATCCCTCAGTAAACATGTTTTAACCTTAACTGTGGTAACCAATCTTTACCATTTTTACTATTCGTAATGACCAAAAATGAAATTAACCTCATTAAAAAAAAATTAAATGTTTATTCCAAATATGTAAACCATTTTATAAAATTACACTCTTATAATTGTCATAAATTAATTTAAAAATAAACATGTAAAATGTGATGAAAAAATATTTTTCATGAAAATGCATTTTTCAAGCATAATATGATATTACATTAAATCTATGATTAGTAATCATAATTATATGAATTAGAATTAATATATTTATATATATAATCTATATATTTAATTTAAATCATTCATTATTAGATATTATTTTAATTAAGTAAAATAGAAAAACATTATGCACTTAAAAAGTTTTTTCTGAAAAATATCAATTTTTACCTCCAAATGACGTTGTATATATTTCTATAAAATTGAAAATAAATGCATGGTTAATTGTTTTTGTGTTTGTATATATATTATAAAAAAAATATTATAAATAAAATGATTATTATTTAAATTCTACATTAATAATTATTCATAAAATATTATTCTATTGGAAATCTTCAAAAATTCATTCTAGAATTATTTTGACATAGTAAGTTCAAAATCGATATTCATCATATCAAACTAGAATTTTTGTGACATGAAATATTAAAATGTTAATTGTACTATATTTTAATGGAAATAAAATATTCACTTACTATAATTGAATCTTAGGTGTTACATTCTTCCCTCCTTCAAAATTTTCATCCTCAAAATTTTCATGGATATTACTTTCTAAACAGATGAGGATGGTTCATCTCCATAACATCCTCAGGTTCCCATGTTGCTTCCTATATTTTATGATTTATCCAATTTACCTTTACCTATCAAGTAATCCAATTTTTCAACACTAGTTATCTAGTTTCAAGAATCTAGATAGGCACTTCATAGTAAGATAGATTAGGTTTCATCCCTATTTATTTAGTGGTGAGAACATGTGTTGGGGTTGGCTTATACTTCCTTAACAATTAGATATAGATCACATAATTTAATTTAGATAGTCTTTGTGATATTTCCAAATGGTATTCCATAGATCCAATTATTTCTAGAAATTCAAAAGGTATTATGTACCATGGGATCAATTTTTCTTTCTAATAAAACCTTATAACATCCTTCCATAGAGATACTTTCAAGAAAACATGATTTTCCAATTGAAATTTTAAATCTTTCCTTTGCCTATCAGCATATATCTTTTTCCTACTTTAAGCTATTTTAATATGAGTCTGAATATTTTTTACCTTTATTGTTGTCTCCTTAATAAGTTTTGGGCCTATAATATTCTTTTCACTAACCTCATTCCAATAAGTTGGAGTATGGTATCTCTTTCCATATAATTCTTCATACGATGCCATTTTAATACATAAATGGAATTTTTTTTATAGGAAAACTAAAAAAAGGTAAATAATTATCCCATATAGCTTGAAAGTCAATTTATAATTACCTAAACATGTCATCTAATGTTTTAATAGTCCTTTTATGTTTTCCATTGGTTTAAGGATGATAGGCGGTGCTCAAATGAAGCTCTACAACAAGAACCTTATAAATACTTTTCTAGAATTTTGATATAAATCATGGATCAAGATCAAACACAGTTGAAATAGGTGTTCCATGAAGTCTTAAAAATTCATTAATATTGAGTTGTGTGAGGTTCTCAAGAGGTAAATATTATCTTCTAGTGGGTAAATGAGTAGATTTGGTATGCAAATCAACAATAACCCATATCATATCATTTATTCTAGGTGTATTTGATAATACAATGACATAATCTATAGTAATTTCATCCCATTTCTATAAAGTAATAGGTATAGGTTATATGACTCCTCTATGATGTGGTATCTCATCCTTCACCTATTGACAAACCAAATATCATGATACATAATCATCAATTTCCTACTTCATATTATCCCACAAAAAATGTTCCTTCAAATCTCTATACATATTGGTACTAACATGGTGTATAAAGAAATTCAATCTATGAACATAATCTAAAAAATCCCTTTTCATCTTAGGTATATATGGAATATATAAACTCTTTACAAATTTCAAAAAATCATCTTCATAATCAAATTTATTCAATCTCCCATAATTTATGGCTTTAATTTTCTTTTAAAAATTCTCCTTATTAGACTGAGAACTTTTTATATTTTCCAATAAAGATGGTTTGGTAATCATTTGAAAAAAGGAGTGATTTTTCCCCTTCCGTAATAATTCTCATATCCATATTTACTATATCCATGAACATAGGATACCTGTAAATCCTCATTTTGGTTAGGGCTCCATGATATTTCCTTATCAATACATCCACTACCATATTTTACTTCCCTGGGTGGTAGTGTATTGAGCAATCATAATCCTTGAGTAGCTCTAGTCACCACATTTGCCTCATGTTAATCTCTTTCTATATAAAGGAATATTTCAGAATATTATGATCTGTGTATATCTCACATCGTTCACCATATAGATAATGTATCCATATCTTCAAAGAAAAGATTATGACTATCAAATCAATACCATTGGTTGGATAGTTATGTTCAAGAGTATTTTACTACCTTGATACATAGGTAATAACTTTATCATTCTGCATAAGGTCACAACCAAGTCCCTTTTTCAATGCATTAATATATATCACAAATCTATATTTTCTTAATGGTAGAGTCAATATTGGATAATTGAACAATATCTGCTTTAATTATTCAAAAAATTCTTCACATTCCTCTGTCCATATGAACTTAACCACTTTATATGTAATCTTGGTTAACTGGTTAGACAATTAAGAAAAAATTTAAACAAATCACCAATAGTAACCTTAAAATATAAGGAAACTACGTACCTTATTTATGCTCATCAGTATAGACCATTAATTGATAGACTTTGTCTTCAAAGGATCAAATGAGATTCTATCCTTAGAGATAATATGGATAAGAAAAAAATATCATGAATCCAAAATTCACACATTCTAAATTTCCCATATAACTCTTTTTCTTTAAGGGTATAAAGAATGATCTCTAAGTGATTCCCATGGTCCTCATAGATTTTAGAGTACATCAAGATATCATCAATAAAAACCACAAAAAAATTATCAAGATATTCCTAGAATAATTTGTTCATCAGGTCCATAATAACATAGGGTGTATTAATCAATCAAAATGGAATTATTATAAACTCATAATGTCCATACCTCATTTGAAATGCTATATTTGGAATATCTTCATTCTTTACTCATAATTGATGATACCCAAAACAAAGGTCAATCTTTGAAAAATATCAGTCTCCTTGAATTTTATTGAACAATTCATTAATATGAAGTAGTGGATACTTGTTATTTATAGTAAGATCATTGATTTCCCTGTAATTAATGCACAACCTCATATATCCATTTTTATTCATAACAAAAAGAATAAGGGACCCCCAAGGTGAAACACTTAGGAATATAAATCCCTTATCACACAACTGTTATAATCGTTTATTTAACTCCACTAATTCCATAATGGTCATTCTATAAGGATACATTGATATATTTCTCACACTATGGATTAAATTAATGGAAAACTCAATTTCACACTTTGGTGGATGTCCAGGTAATTACTTGGGAAATAAATCAATGTATTCCTACAGTAATTACATCCTCAATTTGAAGATTAACTTTACTATTCATAGATTATGTCTGTTCTTATTCCCCAAGAATATCATTTATAAGAGATGATATAGGTGGATCTATACATGAACTAGATGATGAAGTATCCCATCTAAATATAAGGAATTCCACATCTTCATTACAAATCATAATTTCCTTCTCTTAGAAATAAATTTTTTCAATATATTTTGAAATATACTTAATACTAAGGATTATATAAAATTCATACATAGTTCTAATAATCAATTCTATAAATAGGTCATGCCTATGTATCATAATGGGAACGGGCTAACACATCCTTGTTGAGGTGAGATTTCCACTAGGATTCTTGACTGACAACTCCCTTCTTAAGTAGCTAGGGAAATATCCAATTTTTGTATCAAACATGGAAGATATAAAAGATTTCAAAGATCCATAATCAAATAAATAAATAGCTAAATTTTTGGATATAATTAAATTACCTTCCACCAAATCTTTGGTAACTTCAACCTCAGTTGTAGTGATCATGTAAACTTGGTATTATCCCCTTGACCACTTATGTAGTATGTTCCCTTGATGCATGGGACATTGATTTGAATAATTACCTATTTATCTAAATTTTAAGCACTAGATAATAGTATTTTCTTTATTTCCCTTGCATTCATTAGCTAGATGACCTTTATCTACACACTTGTAATAAAATCCTGTGCCCTTGAAGTATTTTATAGAATGTTTCTTCCCAAAATTTTCACATGATGGAAATTGCTTCATTACCTTATTCTTCTTTGAAGTATTTATATTTTATTGGTTCTTAGTCAGCCTCTTCTTATCTTTATTTACCTTGAAAATATAGGATCTAGAAAAAAATCTCTCTTTTGATGGCACATAATACTATTTCATTATATAATGAAAAAGTTTGAGAAACCAATGACCTTTAGTGTCTTGGATTAAAAACTTTAAAGAAATGGTCAAACATTATTTTCATATTACATATGTAATATGAAGCATACTTAGTTATTCATGTAATGGTAGTATCATACTCTCTAATACTCTCTTCTTCCTTTTTCTTTAAGTTAAGAAAAATTTTATAATAGCGGGTTCCTTATACCCAAATAATAGTACTTTTAGATTACCATATCATGTATACAGTGAGTTTTGCATGATGTACTCTTACCATGATTTTTTTTATATTTATTCATCCACCATTTACATGGTAATATCTATAGATTATTCTTCATATCAATATTTTATAGCAGATCTCAGGCTATAATGGGAACCTTAAGATAGTATGAAATTAATTATAAACAATTGTCGTATAGTTTAGATACATCATACTGATTGGATACAATTTATGTCTGACTATTAGGTGTTACAAGCTCATAAGTATTAAGTCTTCTTCACATGAAGTTCAATCTTGGTGATCTCTAGTAGGTGAGATCATGAGGACAGATCCACCGATAGAAACACTATATGTTTTAGGTTTCATTGGTTATTCCTATTGATGAACATGTGTATTGGTATCATGACTTGAGATCATTATTAGTGTGTACCATTTGATTACATACTTTTATACAAGTAAAAAACCATGACATTTAATTCATGGTGATGTATCTTCTATTGGGAGTATCTTTGGTGGTATGGAATTAGTTGAATGGTCAAGATAGAATTTTTTTTCTTTTGAGTTATGGAATTTATATATCATGCCTAGTTGATCGAGATGGTAGTACCTTCATAAATCCTTATCCAAGATATTAAAAGGTAATTCTATCCATTTAGATCAATAAATAATAAAGAAATAAAGGGTGATGAAACAAGTGTGTATCCTTCTACATGAGATATCATGAGACAAAGAGATTATATTACACAGTGCATGTTTGTAGGAAAGGTTGTCGTTGCTATAAATTTTCCATATCTTCTTAAGGTCATTGATGGGTTTTTATACTCTACTCTTTGTATATGAATAATTTTCACTAATATCGTGATAAGGTCCTAGAAGGCCACACACAATAGTGTATTCAATAGTCCTCCCTATTCTAGTGAATATGTGTTAGCACATGGTGGGCCCCACCATAGGGTCCAAGCGTTGTTCAAGTTTTAACGATCACTGAAAAATAAATTAATTAATTATTATTCAAGGATGAAATAATTTGGTTGAATTAATTTATTAAAATTATCCACAATGTATTAAGTGAATACGTGGAAAAATATTATATGAAAGAAAATTATTTTAATATTCGAGGTTCATTTAATATTAGGGGAATTGATATTTGAGTTAATGACTTGGTTTTATCATGTGATATATTTATTAGATATTACAAATATTTGATAGAATATAAATTACATTTATGAAATAGTTAATTCATCATAACATGTCATTAATTTCTTATTTAGTGGGTGTTGGATTTCCAGGGGCTGGGGAACCCTTTTTAGGTATTTGAGTCTCCCACTATATAAGTAGAAGAGAGAGAATCAAACCATGACTATAAATTCATTTTTAATTGAGATATTCTCTCTCCTCTCACATACTATAGAGAGAAAGTATTTGTCTGAGCAATCGATACAAGAACACCTTCATGGATTGAAGGGACGGGATCGAGGTGATCATCATGATGTTAAGGAATCATCAAAGTTGTGCGCTAGCACCTATTATTCAATGATCAGAATACGTTCATATTATTGAAGTGTGTATGGACAATATAAAGGGATTTAAGATTAAATAATATAAGAAAAGGTTTTTAGTGATGATTTTTTGTTGAGCATGCTTCGATTTGAATGAGGTAATAATTCACCAATTGATTCACATTCATCATATAGACTAATAATGGGGAAGAAATCTAATCAAAACAGATGTACTACCTTGATTTTGGATCGATCACTAATGAAGAACGAAGTTGTGTCATCATCATTTGAGAGATCCTCTGATTCCATTGCACACAGATCATGAAACCTTGATATGGTTGTCATTTGTCAATGGATCTTCCTCCATGGTCTCCAATAGTTCTCCAACGAATCTAGGGTTATGAAAATAACCCTGAAATTTTTTCATAATAGTTTACTTATAGAAAAAATTAGGTCATTGTGTCAACAAATAGATAAATTAATTTATCTAATTTATTTTATTCATTTTTACATCTGCGATGACTTTTCCAAAAACGCCATGCGCCAACTAAGGTTATGTTACTCCTAGGGTAAAACCCACATTCTAAACTCAATAGTGCCCTTGGATTTCTGATTCAAATCCTCATTTAGAAGTTATTCCACTTTTTTAGGAAAATTATGTGTATGGGTTATTTAATATGTTTAATATATTTCAAACATTTATTCCGACCACACTGGACCTTAGAATCACACGTTGTCTCAGCATCTAATCTCAAAAATAATCCATACAATATCCAAAAATAATAAATGTAAAATCTAAGTAATTATAGATTGTATGATCTGAAACAAGTTCCCAAATAATGGTATATAATGTTTGACTCGTTCATGGTGAGTCATGGATATAAGCAGACACATGCAGACTGATGTGTTTACTTTCTGATATTTTAGGGTTATAACTTTTCTTCTCTCCTACTTTAGGTTGAAAACATAATGATATTGAGAAGAATGTAGTAAAGATAAGCCAATTGAAGGAGAAGTTATCCAAGTATTTTAATATAAAATACTTGGGAGTGACTCAGTATATTTATCGATTGTAGATCATTCATGATAGGAAGAGTAGTTTGTTATGGATATCTAATGAGAATTATGTTGAAGAAGTTCTAAAATGTTTTAATGTGGGAAAATCAAAAATCATTGAGAATTTTTCATCATGGTCATTTGAAGTTGAGTAAGAGTTCAAATATGTTGTCCAAAAAAGAAATCAAGGTGATGAATATAATACTATTCTCCTTGATTATTGAAAGCTTATTGTATGTTATGATGTCTATAAATCCATACATTTCCCAAGAAATGGTGACCATGAGATAATTTATCTCAAATATTATAAAGAAATACTAGCATATAGTCATGTTGATTCTTTGGTATCTTAAAAGTATATCGAAGCTATGTTTATGTTATGGGGTATTTGATCCACTACTGGAGGGCTATACAGATGTAGATATGACCATAGATCTTGATAGAAGGAAGTATACATTAGGATCTATACATTTGAAAGAGTAGTTGTACCATGGTAGTCAAGATTCTATAAGTTTGTTGCTTTATCCATGACTGAAGTAGAGTACATTGTTGTTGCGAGGGATGGAAAAGATATGTTGTGGTTATAGAATTTTCTCTAGAAGCTCTGATTCAACCAGAAGGAGTAAAAGATTCATTTTTATAGTCAAATAAATTTGGATCATCAGTTAATACAACTTGTGAAGATACACATAAAGGATAACCTCATAGATATGTTGAAAAAGGTGGTAGCTCAAGAGAAGTTAGACCTTTGAAAATTCTTCAGGGGATTGCAGCTGAAGGGGAGAATCAAAAGAGATTTCTAGATGCCTTAGTAGGTTGTTGGTGCACCAACCTCACCAACCCATGGATTCCAACCTTGCTATTGTGGAATGTGCACATACTATTCCTTTATAATCCAAGAGAATTATCAAAAGTAAAGATAGGTTTTAGATGTGGGATGGGTGGGAATTGTGTCAAATATAGACTCCTCCCACATTGGCTATAAAAAGAGGACATATGGAGACTTTTTAGAATCCATTTGAGATAGAGAGGTCTTTTTTTTGAGAGAGATGTGGGAGAGATTCATATGAGATAAATAATTTGTGGAGTGGGAGGGGAAATTTTGTAACCTTTGTTCTTAGTGAAATAAATCTCATTTTTCTCCCTCTATTTTATTTCTCTGTGATCAGTGAATCACAACAGGCACTACCTTAACCACCCCTCCTACCATCAGTTCTACATATCACTATGTGATACTGATTTTCATTCCCCACCCACAAAATCAACATAGTGTCACTCTATCTAGGACATCCCAGCTTTTTATTACATAACTTTTCATTACATTATACAAATAGAGGATCTTTTAAAGTTTAGTTGCTTGGAAATAAGGTACATAATACATTAAAACTAAAAAAAATATTATATTCCACTTTAAATTCTTCTTCAAGATTTATCCTAATTAAATTTATTGCATCTCATAAATTGGTGACATACACCAAAGAAAAGGGTGAGCATAAGGCCTAGTAAGGGAAAGCAAGGGAAATAGTTTACATGTGATCTTGAGTAAATTCAATAAGAACATGAAGAATATCATTATGGAATGAAAAGAAGAACATGATACATATAATAAATAAAATAACATGAATCATAACTTAGAAATGTGGCTACAACATTTATTTTATACATTCGTAAGCATATCACCAAGGTTTTTCATCGAGGTGTCATAAAAAATTTACCAAGGTTATTCACCAAAGTATCATAAAACATGTCATCTCTAGAGATTAAATTATTTACCTAATGAATTAGAGAACTATAAGGGCACACCATTCATATGTATTAATTAATGTGAGCCACATATATCATAATAAAATATTTCAGAAATAACCCATGTATAATAAAATAAATGGGTTTCATATCAAAATCATGACGTTTTAAAAAAAAGTGCTTAAAGACAAGATCTTTATGTCATTATTAACCCATGAAAAAAGGAAGGAATGTTTAATGTATGTTAATAACATAATAAAAATAGATAATTTTGACATATATTTCAATAAACCTAGAAAATAAATAGGTTTGGGTATTTATAAAATAAAATAAGATAATTTCTTGAGAAAAAGAGAGAAATTTTGAGAAGAAAATCTACTAGCATAACGGGTATGAAACATGGTTTTAGAAAACATTAAAAAGAGAGTGGATAAGTGTTTCAAATTAATAAAATAATATTAATATATTAAAGGGATATAATAAAATTTATAGAGGAATATAGTATGGAAATTTGAAAGCCATACCACATAAACAGTGAACATTAAAGGAAAATAGAAGTTGAGATCTCCCTTACCTTGAAGAGTAACTCCTAAAACTAGAATATTGGGACCTTGGGGGCTTAAGGACACCTTGGGAGGACTACTTGGGAGGTAAAACTGTCATAGATTCATGTAGGATGAATTGGGTGTGAAAGGAAATAGATAAATGGGTGGGTATTTATAGAAAAAGAGGATGATTTGTTTAATAATTTCCATGGACACCTAGGTAGTGGTAAATTTAAAACCATGGGATTGGACATGGTATTGGACACATGGGACACCTATTATGTTATTATAATCCATAAGAGTCAACCATAATTTTATACTATATATTACAACATTATGATGTCATTAAATATACTGAAAAACTCAAACTGTATTTTTACTATTCACCGAAAGACAAAATATTTTAGAAATGTATCATAAATTCATCATAAAATAAACATTATGATTTTAAAAATGATGTTAATTTTATAATAATAATTATATAAGTATGATAAATTTAACTTATAAATGTAAAAAACCTTATTTATTAAAAACAATAGCAGATAGAAAATGTATAGTAAAATTTCTGACACTATAAAAAATATCATTTAAATTTAAATAAGAGTGTTTTAATCATAATATTTCATTGAAATAATTATCATTCATAATATCTTAGTTTATTATAAATATTTATATCTTTTTTGAAAAGTTTAATTTTTGTCTGAAAAATTCATTTATCAAATTTGACATATTTTTAAGAAAAACTATTCTTCAAATGGAATGGATAGAATACGAGTTTTATTTTTACAAAGGGATTACACATTAAGTATATAAGTAATCAACACATAACCCCTTATAACACCTTAATACGACCTAAGGGTGAGGTGTGAGATAGTGATAGATTCTTGGGGAAGCTCGGATAACATCGCCTGAGTGGTAATTTCCACTAACTTGAACTTCTCCTGTGGGTGATTTTGTTCAAGCTTAACATGTTAAATCTTAACTTAGGTTTGATCAAGAGATAAGCCCACAGACACTACCTTATTACCAAGTTATTGAAAATGGGTTTCATATGACACGAATTTACTAGATGAGGTCATTGACTCTTCTTTCTACATTAATTTTCCTTTGCCATTTCTACTTATAAACAATAATTATAATGTTAAAATTATTATAAAGAGTATAGTTTCCAATGGTCATATTAACCAACAGTCATAATTGACCAACAGTCATATAACGGTAAAAAACTAATGGTTTAATTTCAAATTATACTCACATAATTATTAATTATATATATTTTTGTTGTGAAAAATATAATATAACACACATTTTCAGGAAATAATTATCTTTCTAAAAGTTTAGGTCGTTACATTCTTCCCTCCTTAAGAAATTTCATCCCCAAAATTTCATCTCATTTTCTTTGTTGGGAAAAGGTGTGGGTACTTCTTCCTCATTTTTTTCTCTAATTCCCACATGGCTTCTTCATATTTTAGGTTCCTACACAACACTTTAATGAGTTGGGTAGTATTGTTACATAGAACCTTGTCTCTACAGTCCAAGATCTCCACTAGTTGCTCCTCATAAGAGAGGTCATGTTCCAGTTGTACCACCTCTGGATTCAATACATGTGAAGGGTCAGGTATGTACTTCCTCAAGAGAGATGCATGGAAAACATCATAAACTTGAGCTTGGTTTGGTGGGAGTGTTATCCAATAGGCCACTACTTCTATGCAATAAAGGGTTTCATAAGGGCCAATGTACCTAGGGCCAATCTTCTATTTCTTTTCAAACTACATGATACTCTTCCATGGTGATATTCAAAAGAACACTGTGTTGCCAACACCAAACTCCAAGTCCCTTCGAAGGTTGTCATCATAACTCTTATAATAAATCTGAGCATAATTTATGTGTTATTGGATAGCATGAACCTTTTATTTCATCTCTCATACAAGATCAAGCCCAAGAATCTTTCTCTCACCAACTTCATCCCAACAAGTATGAGTTCTACATCGCTTCCCATATAGAGCTTCATAGGGTTCCATTTGAATACTCAAATGGAAGTTTTTGTTGTATGATAAATCAAATAATGGGAGATGTTTATCCCATCCACCTTTAAATTCCACTGAGCATGTTCTCAACATGTCCTCAAATGTTTCAATAGTCATTTTAGATTGGACATCAGTTTGGGGGTGATAGGCCATACTAAAATTCAATTCAGTATTCAGAGAATTTTGATGACTTCTCTTGAATTTTGATGTAAACCTTGGATCACGATCATATATATATAATGGAAATTGGTACCCCATGTAGGCTTACCACTTCCTTCATATATAGATTGGAAAGTTTTTCGAGAGAGAAATATTCTTGAATAATGATGAAATAGGAAATCTTGGTGAGACAATACACTATAACACATATCGCATTGTTTCCTTTGGATGTTTTCGAAAGACCAGTGAAAAATTACATAGTGATATTATCCCACTTCCATGCTGGTATGGGTAGTGGTTGTAATACCCATTTCAGAATTTTTCACTCTTCCTTTACTTGATAACACACTAGGAACCTTGTAGTGTAGTCGGTAATCTCCTTTTTCATGTTATCCCACCAATAATGATCATGAAGGTCCCTATACATTTTAGTGTTACCTAGATGTATAGAGAAAGTAGAGCTATGATCTTCATCCATCAGTTATTTATTTATTTATGGAATAGATGGAACACATATCCTTGTATGAAATTTCATTACACCTTCTTGATCAATATTGAACTTAGGAAACTTCTCATTATTCATAACCTTTAACTTCTTCTATAACAAAGGATCTTCTCTTTGATATTTCTTGATCTTCTCTAATAATGATGATTGAGAAATCATTTGGGATGGGGTTGATGATGTCCCTTCCCTTAATATTTCCATGTCTAATTTTACTTGGTCAATGATCAAAGGATCTCCTTGAATCCTCATCACTTCTAGCATAATAAGGTCTTTCCTACTTAATGCATCAGTGACTTTGTTTGCTCTTCCGGGATGATAATGAATTGAAAAATCATAGTCTTTAAGAAGTTTCAACCATCTCCTATGTCTCATGTTCAATTACTTTTACATGAAAACATACTTCAAACTTTGATGGTCTGTGTATATATAATGTTTCACCCCATAAAGATAGTGTCTCCATATCTTTAGAGAAAAAACAACCACAGCTAGCTCCAGTTCATGCATAGGGTAGTTCTACTAATGAGGATTAAACTGTCGAGATACATAAGCAATCACCTTATCATCTTTCATGAGGAAACACCCAATACCTTTCATATATTCATCACTAAAAATAATTAATCCTTCTCTCATAGAGGGTAAAGCTAACACAGGTGCAATAACCAATATTTTCTTCGTCTCTTGGAAACTTTCTTCACACTCCTTCGTCTAAATGAATTTATCCCATTTTCAAGTTAACTTGTTTAGTGGATTATAATGTTGTGAAAAGTTTTTCACAAACCACCTATAATATCTTTAAAATATAAGGAAACTACAAATCTCATTTACTATTATAGGATTATTTCACTCCTCCACAACCTTTGTCTTGGTCAGATCAAGTGAGATTCCTTCATTGGTTACAATGTTCCCCAAGAAAGAAACTTCTTGTAACTAAAAATCACATTTTCTAAACTTTGAAAATAGCCTCTCCTTCCTCTTAGTTTTAAATATAACCCTTATATGATCCTTATACTCCTCAATACTTTTTGAATATATCATAATATCATCAATAAAAACTACCACAAAGTTATCAAGGTAGTCCTTGAAGACTCTATTCATTAAATCCATAAAAATAATAAGATCATTAGTCAAGCCGAAGGGAATAACAACAAACTCATAATGCCCATATATTGATCGAAAGGTGATATTTGGAATATCTTCCTTCTTCACCCTCAATTGATGATAACCATATCAAAGATCAATCTTGGAGAAGAATTGAGCCCTGTAAAGATAGCATATAAATCATCAATTCTTGGAAGAGGGTACTTGTTTTTCATTGTGATCTTGTTAAGTTATCTATAATCAGTGCATAACTGCATTTATCCATCCTTCTTCTTCACAAATATAATATGTTCTCCCCAAGGAGAAACATTTGGCCAGATAAACCCCTTCTCCAAAAGATATTGGAGTTGTTTCTTTAATTCCTCCAACTCCACATTTTTCATTCTATACAGGGTATTTGATATCGTCTTGGAACTAGGAATGAGTTCAATGGATAATTGTACCTCTATTTTTGGGTGAGGTTCACTCCTCAGGAAATACATCAATGTATTCTTGAATAATGTGGATATTCTCTATTAATATAATTTCATTTCCTTCTTCATCTCCACTGATCATCTCCATAAATAAGGCTATAGGTGGTGATTCTATATAAATATTAGGTCGAGATATCTCTCCTTTGAAAACAATTTTAGGTTTTCCATTCAAGACTACTGATATTTCCTTACTTTTGAAATTGATCTTAGCATTATACTTTGAGAGTCATTCCATCGCTAGTATAATGTCAAATTCTAACATGGGAATGACTACTAGATTTGTGATGATATTTTTCTCATTGAATTGAATACTAGAGTTTCTATACACTTTTTATTCTTGTATAATCCCTCTAGGAGTATTGACTAATGAATCTACTTCTAGCAGTTCATGGATTGATTCTATATTATTTAAAAACTTGGTGGAAATAAAGGAATGCATAGAACCAGAATCAAACAAAGTACTTGCTTACTTTGAGAGAGCAATGAGAGTACCTAACACCACATCATTTGGAGCTTTAACTTCAGCCATCATGATAGAAAAATAATGACCTTTCTCCCTTGGCCTATGCTGAGGTTGATGGTGATTCCCCTCCATTAACTCCATATTTAGGAAGTGATTGGAAAAGTGAACGGGATGTTCACACTTGAAGCATTGGACTTTAGGTAGGGCCTTCACCATATTCCCTTTTTCATTGGTGTTGAAAAGTTGAGTATTTACCTCACTATGATAGTTCCAAGAAATATGGCCTTATCTTACACACTTGTAAAATTTCCCACTCCCAATAAAGAAGTTCCCTGAATGCTTCTTCCCACATTTTTTGTATATGGAAAGTTTCACTTTCTTTCTTATTCTTCCTTAATCAAAGCTCCTCCCCAAGTTCAGCTCTAAATATATCTTCTTTTCATTTGATATATGGGACCATTGTGTCTCTTTGAACTCTAGATCAACCTTTATATCACATCACACTATCTCTTCATATCTTTCATAGTCTCAATTAGATAAATTCTTCCATAGATGATGTCTTAGTCCACCAAATAATCTATCAACCTTTCTATTAGGATCTATGAAAAAACTTGAGTTGTAATAGAAAAGTCTTGTAAAGTTCATCTAATAACTTACTACATATTTATTTTCCTTTTAATTCAGTTCTAGTAATTCCTTCTCTATTTCCATTAGCATTGAATGGGGGAAATATTTTTTGAAAAATGTTTCCCTAAACTATTCCCACTCCATAGCTTCAATCTCCCATATTGGCTTCACATTTTTAATCAGTTTCCACCACTGATCAGCTTCTCCCTCTAAGAGGTACATATCCAGGGTGATTTTCTCTTGTTACAAACAATAGAGTAAATAAAAGATCTTTTCTATAGAGCTTATCCACTATTCAACAATCAATGGGTCATTAGATCCATTAAAAGAAGGCATTCATTGATGCATAGAGGACTCAACAAAAAGTTATTCCCTTTGAGGTGAATCTGGTCTCTCATCTTGATTCAAGTTATTTCTCATAACTCAAATTATTTGATCCATCATTCTAATGAGGTTTTCCATTACAGATTCCATCAGAAGGTTTTCAGTGCTTGGTCCATTGTGCTCACCATTTACGTCGTTTCTCTTATTTCCTTCCATTTTCTAAAAGAAGAAAACCTTAATGAGAAAAATGTTTCATTTAATAATATTATAATTCTAAAGGAATATCATGTCTTAAAACATCATGATTAAATATTTTATTCTTTAACAACAATTATATTTTTTATAAATTCTTCATAATAGTTTATAAAAATCTTGTGATTAACCAAACATATCCCTAAAGAGTGTCAAACCAGGTGCATAGTAAGGCATGTTTTTGTGTACTAGGTTATGTTGAGTTAGGACCAACACACATTTTCAGAGTTGTTACCTCTAGGTTCATCTATTCCAGAACCAAATCCACTTGTTCATATCCAGACAGGGATTTCTTTGCTTGAAAACCACTTACTTAATACTTCACCAAAATACTAGGATGTTTTCCTATATTTAAATGTTTCTATAGGGTTCTTCCTAAAGTTTTAAAATCTTAATTTCCTCAAATAAATAAACCATACTTTGATACCAACTATGAAATCCCACCTTTTATTACATAACTATTCATTACATTGTACAAACAGTTGATCTTTTAAAGTTTAGTTTCTTGGAAATAAGGTACATAATACATGAAAACCTAAAACATTATTCTACTTCACTTGAAATGATTCTTCAAGGTTTATCATATGTAAATTTATTGCATCTCATAACTTGGGGACATACATCAAAGGAAAGGGTGAGAATAAGGCCTGGTAAGAGAAAGTAAGAGAAACAGATTACATGTGATCTTGAGGAAATTCAATAAGAACATGAAGAATGACATTGTGGCATGAAATAAAAAAATGAGGCATATAATAAATAAAATAACATAAATCATAAATTTTAAATTTGTCTACAATATTTATTTTATACATTCATAAGCATATCACCAAGGTTTGTCACTGAGGTGTCATAAAAAATTACCAAGGTTATTCACCAAGGTATCGTAAAACATGTCATCTCTAGAGATTAAATTCTTTACCCAATGCATTGGAGAGATATTAGGGTACACCCTTAATATGTATAAATTAAGTTTATACACATATATAATAATAAAATATTTCATAAATAACTCATGGATAATAAAATAAATGGGTTTCATATCAAAATGATGACATTTTTAAAAAATGCTTAAAGACAAGATGTTTATGTCATTATTAACCCACAAAAAAGGAAGACGGGTTTCATGTATGTCAATAAAAAAATAAAAAAAAGATCATTTTGACATATTGGTGAATACCCATGGAAAATAAAGAGTTTTGGTCATTCATAAAATAAAATAAGATAATTTCTTGAAAAAAAGAGAGAAATTTTGAGAAGAAAATTTGGCAGCATGATGGGTATGGAACATGGTTTTAGAAAACATTAAAAAGAGAGGGGACAAGGGTATAAAATTAATAAAATAATATTAATACAATAAAGGTATATAATAAAATGGACATAAGAACATATTATTTAAATTTTAAATACATACAACATAAAAAGGAAACTTTAAAGGAAAAGAGAAGTTGAGATTTCCTTTACCTTGAAGAGTAACTCCTAAAACTAGAATATTGGGACCTTGGGGGATTGAGGACACATTGGGAAGACTCCTTGGGAGGTAAAACTAACATATTTTAGTATAGGATGAATTGTGAGTGAAAGTAAATGGATAAATGGATGAGTATTTATAGCAAAAGAGGACAATTTGTTTAATAATTTCCTTGGACACCTAGGTAGTGGTAAATTCAAAACCATGGGATTTATCATGGTATTTGCCCATAGTATTAGCCACTTGGGACACCTATTATGTTATTATAATAAAAAAGAGTTGGAAATCATTTTATTGTACATAGTACATCATTATGATGTCATTAAACATACCGAAAAAACCCAAACTGTATTTTTTACTATTCACCGAAAGACAAAATATTTTAGAAAATTATCATAAATTAACCTTAACCTAAACATTTTGATTTCAAAAATAATGTTTATTTTATCATAATAATTCTCTAATTATGAGTAATTTAAATTTTAAATATAAAAATCCTTATTTATTAAAAATAATAGCAGATAGAAAATGCATAGTAAAATGCATAGTAAAATTTCTAACACTAGAAAAAAAATATTTTATCATTTAAATTTAAATAAGAGTGTTTTAATAATACTATTTCATTGAAATAATTATTATTTATAATATTTTAGTTTATTATAAATATTTATATCTTTTTTTTAAAGTATAATTTTTGTCTGAAAAATCAATTTGTCATATTTGTCATATTTTTAAGAAAAACTATTCTCAAAACAAAATTGATGGAATAAAAATTTTATTTATACAAATGGATTACACATTAAGTAAATAAGACCTAGAAACATAACCCCTTATAACACTCGCATACAACGTAAGGGTGAGGTGTGTGATGGTGATAGATTCTTGGGGCGGATTGGATAACATCACTCTAGTGGTAATTTCCACTAAATTGAACTTCTCCCATAGGAGATTTCATTCAAGATTAACATGTTGAAGCTCTACTTGGGTTTAGTCAAGAGTGAAGCCCAAGGATGCTACTTCCTTACTAAGTTCTAAAAAATGGGCTTCATATGGCATGACTCTACTAGATGAGGCCATCGAATCTTCTTTATGCATTAATTTTCCTTTATCATTTATACTTATAAACAATAATTATAACATTAAAATTATTATAAAGATTATAGTTTCCAATGATCATATTGACCAATAATCATAATTGATGAATAGTCATATAACGGTCAAAGCCTAATGGTTACCGATCACACCATGCATCAGATTGAGGTATAGCTAATTCCTACACACTAAAAATAACTTATAGATCATTTTCCTAAAGTATAAAAACAATCAAAATGTGTTTGTTTGGTTTTCAGTATGTTAGTTGTGTTTTTTACTAAAATGTCATTTCAAACTGGAAACATGCATTATGAGTCATAACAGTCACATCATGCATTGGTTTGATGTGAGATTGCTTCATACACGTCAAAAATGACTTATGAATCACTTTCATAAATTATAAATACAATCAGAGTGTGTTTTCTTGGTTTTTAGTGAGTGACGCATTTTGAACTAAAATATCAATTTTAAACTAATAACGGACACTTTTAGTCATACCGGTCACACTGCGTGTCATATTGAGATGTGGTTGAGTCTTACACATCACAAATGACTCGTGGATCATTTTCATAAATTATAAAAACAATCCAAATGTGTTTTCTCATTTTTTAGTATGTCACTTGTTCTTTTTTACTTAAATTAATGTCAATTTTAAATAAAAAGACACACTTGGAGTCATACTGGTCACATTGTACATTGTATTGAGGTTCAGTTGACTCCTACATGTCAAAAATTACTCATGTATTGTTTTCCTAAAATATAAAAAACAATACGAATGAATTTTCTTAGTTTTTATTATTTTAGTTGTTCTTTTACTTAAATTAATGCCAATTTTAAATAAAAAGACACACTTGGAGTCATATCGGTCACACTGTGAATCGTATTGAGGTTCGGTTGGATCTTATATGCCAAAAATGACTCATGGATCATTGTCCTAAAATATCAAAACAATACAAATGTTTTTTCTTAGTTTTCAATATGTCACTGGTTGTTTTTACTTAAATTAATGTCAATTTTAAATAAAAAGTCACACTTTGAGTTATACTAGTCACACCATACATCAAATTGAGGTTTAGATAATTCCTACATGTCAAAAATGTCTTATAGATCATTTTTATAAAGTATCAAAACAATATGAATGTGTTTTCTCAGTTTTTAGTATGTCTGTTGTGATTTTTTACTAAAATGTCATTTCAAACTAGAAACACACATTATGAGTCATATTGGTCGCATTGTGCGTCAGTTTTACATGATACTACTTCATACACGTCAAAAATGACTTATTAATCATTTTATTAAATTATCAAGACAATCAGAGCATGTTTTCTTGGTTTTCAGTGAGTGACATGTTTTGAACTAAAATGTCAATCTTAAACTGATAACAGACACTTTTAGTCATATCGTTCAAACCATGCATAAGATTGAGGTGTGGTTGATTCTTAAACATCAAAAATGAATCATGGATCATTTTCTTAAATTATAAAAATAATAAAAATGTGTTTTCTTGGTTTTCAGTATGTCGCTTTTTCTTTTAACATAAATTAATGTCAATTTTAAATAAAAAGACACACTTAGAGTCATACCGGTCACACTGTACGTCATATTGAGGTTCGGCTGACTACTAAATGTCAAAAATGACTCATGGATCACTGTCCTAAAATATTAAAACAATATGAATGAGTTTTCTTATTTTTCAGTATATCAGTTGTTCTTTTTACTTAAATTAATGTAAATTTTAAATAAAAAGACACACTTTGAGTCATACCAGTCACACCGTGTGTTATATTGAGGTTTGGTTGACTCCTATACATAAAAAAACTCATGAATCATTTTTCTAAAATATCAAAACAATATGAATGAGTTTTCTTGGTTTTCAGTATGTCACTTATTGTTTTTTACTTAAATTAATGTCAATTTTAAATAAAAAACGCATTTAGAGTCATACCAGTCACACTATGTATCGTATTGAGCTTTAGTTGATTAATACACATAAAAAATGACTTATAAATCATTTTACTAAAGTTTCAAAACAATTTGAATGTGTTTTATTGGTTTTTAGTATGTTAGTTATGCTTTTTACTAAAATGTCATTTCAAACTAAAAACATGAAATATGAGTCATGTAATGCCCCGACCCTAGAAGTATGGATCTAGTGCATTATTTTAATATATTGGCATGATTACAAGTAATCAAGTCCCAAAGTACTGATCATTTTAGCAGTCTTGAAAAATAGATTACATACATGAATGTTACATTACACATTCAAACATAAAACACAACATAAATAATACTTTTATAATGCCATTATTCCCCTAGATTAACCATGCATATCAATAATAATACACTTCTTGTAATCATGGGAAAACAAAACATAAGAAAGGGGTGAGCTCATATGCTCGGTAAAGGTAAATAATTTAACAGGAGCTATAAACTTTTAAGGTAAGATGTGTAACAAAAACAACAACCGTTTTAACATAAACTTGAACATAATATGGCAAACATAAATCAAACATTACCATATAAACATGCACATTGATATTATACTATTCTAATAATCACATGTAATAACTAATTTCATAATGAGGGAATGCATAATGTCAGACATCATAACCACATAGTCAAGGCATCATGCCAAGACTGCAAATAATTTTTTTTTCAAGGCCTTGTTCTAAGACACTAATTTGTCTCATGAGAACTACCAATGCATCGAGGGGCTAAAGCAGGCCCCTCCCATCACTTACTAAGTCCAATGCATTCCTCATATGAAAAGGGTGAAACATAACATAAACATTCACATTAAAACTAGAATACGAAATTTCAATACTTTAACTCTAAACCATGAATGGTATAAAAATATAACATCCATAGTCAAACATATCATAACTCATTAAATAAAATATATAACATTATATTATAATAAATAAACCTCAATCATGAATAATATCTAGTAAAGGATGTTGACATAGTTGAAAATGATCAGTAAAACTATTTGAGAGGAATATCCATTTTCATGATATCATTTAAAAGTCACACAATTTTGAAAGGAATACATTTAAAATAAATTTTTGAATCAAAGTGTCACATACCACTTTGAAAATTTTTAAAGGAATTAACATTTTAAAACATTCATGTCCATATAAATAAATCCTTAAAACCATTTTGAAAACATGGACATTAATGAGAATGATTTAGAGGAATAAATATTTAAACCATTTAAAATGATGTTTTAGTTAAAGAGTCACTTAAAAATAATACTTTTTAAAACTCTTTTATGAAACATGGACATAGATAATAAATATTTCCTAGTAAAAACTTACACATAAACAATCTCAGATAATAATGAGATTGAGGAATTAACCCTTACCTTGTACTTTATTTTAGTCGAGGGTACGTTTAACCTCCTGTATAATAACCAGAGTATGTTATTAAATTATGTCAGAACCATATTCATATTTATGATATCATACTTGAATCATTTATGTCTTTATACTACCCATTTAGTAATAATTTCTATGTTAGAATAACATTTTGGTTAATAATCTCTTTCTTTATCGTACATGTTTTAACTTGTTATTCTTGACCCTATCACTTATATCCTGATTTAATTTCTTCTAGAATATAAAACATTATTTATGTATCATATATATTCAGAATATAAATATGTATAATATATAGATATATGAAATGGAAAACACCATTTATGGAGATGGTAGGTCGTGCGTACACATAAACGTTGTTTCTGTTTTCATATCGTATTGAATGGAAGTAAGTGAATGAGATATATATAAATATATATATATATATATATATATATATCCAGTATCATTATTATTTCATATATTACATACTTATTAATAATATATATTTTTATAATCATCGTTGAATGGTGAACGTGGAAATGAATCTCATCGCGTCGTGGAGACGGTAAGCAGTATGTACACACGAGCGAAGATATCATTCTATTGATGGTGAAATCATATGTAATTGGATGGTATATTATATATAAATAATAATTAACATGTTATATTTATTATTTAAATCAATTATTCTCATCCAAATAATGAAGTGTTGAATAACAAACTACACCACAATGTGGAGACGGTAAACCGTACATACGCACGTATGGTGAATTTTTCATTCATATGATGGATAGAATAATGAATATGGTTGTACCATATTTATAATAAAGTATCAGTATATAGAAGGTATTGGAGTTATTATTTTGGAATGTAAACAACAAACAAAGAGGAAGTGTAAGAAGAAAATAACTTTGAATGAGGTGATGAAATAATTACATCTTCTTCGGGTTCTTCCTTTTGATTTGAACAAAAGGGGTCCTTAGTTTGACTTTATGATTAAATTAATGCCTCTAGGTTTAATTTATGATAGTTAGGATTAGATTTGATCAGGTTTTGGCAAATCCAAATGGCTTTGGAGGTGTGAATTTAAGAGAAGGGGAAGTACCCTTTTATAAGAGAGGTGAGGGGCACTTTAAGAAAAGCTTGAAATGTTAATTTATTATAAAATAATTTTCAGTTTCTAATACCTCCAAATGAATTTATTTTGAGTATAAGGTGGATATGGGTCAAAATAATCTCAACCAATAGGTTTTATCCAAGTTTAGGTCACTATATTAACCTTATATTTTAGATTTAACTCTTAGTTAAATAGTTTAACTTTTATCATTTCATCTTGTATTTTTATATTACATGGTTAATAAACATACTATAAAATGACAAGAGAACCTCAAGTGGTTCATTAATGAAATATATATCATCATATAAGTATTTTTTCTGAATATTAGATTTTTAGTAATATTATATCATTTAATAAAATAGTATTTTTTTTAAACTCATTTATGTCAATTTTGACACTATTTAGTATTTGTTTTTTTAAGTCATAAAAAATTAATTAATTCGAAAAAAATACATTTTATCAGCCCTAACAAGTCATATTAACCTATAAAAATCGTGTGTGGCATTAAAATTCTCAATTTATATTTATTTTTTTATTTATAAAATCAATTATTTTAATCTTTCGTTAATAAGGTAATTACTACATCATAATTGTGTCATAAATAAATTTAATTATTAAATGTCTAAAAATTATAAATAAAATATCATGATGTGGGAAATATTTTTATCTTTATAATGAATATTTTTAGTTGAATTTATCTTATGTATAACTCTATATTAAAAATGGTTTAGTTAATAAACTTTGAATTTAACACTTTTTAACTCTTCTTTAAATAAAATATAATAAATGTCCTAATCTAACCCAAATAGATCAAAAGGATCTTATTTTTGTCCTAAGGTTGATTTTGGTCGAAATACACTTATCCAATATAATTAGGACATGTGTTAGAGTAATTTTAATATTATGTTTACCTTTAATTACCTTATTTATTTTTTACCGTGGTAAATAGAATTCAAAAGTTACTATTCACCAAAAATTATTTCCATCCTATTGAACCACATTTTACTTATTAATGTCAATCTTGTCTCTCGTATTTTTTAAATTCAATTCAAATAAGTTTTAAAATTATGTTTTATGCAAATTTGCAAATGTGTCTAGAAGGTAGGTAAATGTGCCTAGAAGGTGTGTAAAAAGACGTTAAAAAGGTTCAATAAAATTCTATATATCTAATCTTATTATAAAATTACTCCAATGAATTAAATTGTACTAATATATGTTTTATGTATTTATTTTTACTTTAAGATAAATTTTTAATTAAAAATAATTATTTAAATGAATAAGTCAGTTTTTATCTATAATGCGGTGTTTTTCACTATTCATCAATAATTGAATTTTTTTAGAAAAATACCAAAAATTAACCCAAAGATAATTTTGATATTCCAAATTAAAAAATGATTTAAATTTTACCAAATTCAAAACATATAAGTTTAATTAATTAATTTAAAATTAATTCTTGTTGTCAAAACCAGAAAGTCGGTTTTTAAGAAGTAAAAACTATCAAAAGATTGACATGTGATTATGTACAATTTAAATGTGAAATTACATCCAATGACCTAAATTATATTAAATTATAAAAATATAATCTAATTATACTTTAAAACATCTCAAATTTATAATTTAACACTATAAATTATTCTGATTAAAAAAAAAATTTAATTAAAATTTAGTATTTTTCACTATTCATAAAAATATGAAAGTTATCAGAAAAGTACCAAAAAATTTACAAACTAAATTTGTATGTCCCACTTCTAAAGAAGAATTTAATTTCATTAAATTTAATATATAAAATTTTCAAATATTGGATTTAAAAAGGGTTCCCCATTAAAAGGCGGAAAAATTGCATTTTTTGAAAAATATTTCTTTTATCTAAAAAATTGAATTTGTCCTTATATTATCTCTAAGAAAAAAAAATGTGAATGTTAAAATTATATAGGATGTATATAAAATTTAAAATGTGATTAATACTATTCATAACCACTTTTTAAATGGCTAGTTTGATAGGTCGTGATGCGCTTGAACTTGGTGTTGCGTGTAGTGCAATCTATTGAATTACTTTAAAGAGATAATGTACTATGAAATCTTGGGGTGTTACAAGTCATACTGGTCACATAATGCATTGGTTTTATGTGATACTACTTCATAAATGTCACAAATGACTTATGAATCATTTTCCTAAATTATCAAGACAATCAGAGTTTGTTTTCTTGGTTTTCATTGAGTGACATATTTTGAACTAAAATGTCAATTTTAAACTGATAACAAACACTTTAAGTCATACCAGTCACATTTTGCATCATATTGAGGTACGGTTGATTCCTACACATCAAAACTGACTCATGGATCATTTTCCTAAAGTATCGAAAAAATATGAATGTTTTTTCTTGGTTTTTAGTATGTTACTTATTCTATTTCCTTAAATTAATGTCAAAATTTAAATAAAAAGATACACTTGAAGTCATACTAGCCACACCATACTTTGTATTGAGGTGTGTTTAACTCCTACACATCACAAATGACTCATGGATCATTTTCCTAAATTATAAAAACAATCGGAATACATTTTCTTATTTTTCAATATGTCATTTGTTCTTTTTACTAAAAGTGATGTCAATTTTAAATAAAAAGAGACACTTTGAGTGATACCGGTCACTTGTTCTTTTTGCTCGGTTTTGAGTAGTTCAGTTGATATGGTACCAACTATATTGACCCAGAAATTTTATACATAGATATCATATCTTAGTAGATTAATATTCCTTACATAACATAATGATCCATGCTAGAATAGTTTAGGTCTATTGCTTTTGGAAACATGGAAACATAAAGAACTAGTTCATAAGAGTCTCTCGTTATGTTATTCTTTAATAGAAACCTCCTTAGACATATCATTTCTAAAACTATTCTTAAAAATATAAGGATATGAATCATAATAAATGGTGAATATAGATTCTCAATAAGTGTAAAAAAGGGAGATATCAATGATCATATAAGGATAACATGAGAATAAAGATGTTAAAAGGTGATATTAACATTAGAAATTCATACCCTGCATATTATGGATCATAATCATGAGTCATGGATTAAATAATGCTAGTTTGGAAGGCATGAATCTTAAAGGATAAAAGACTATTATAAATTAAAAACATACACTTTGAGTCATACCGAGCACACTGTGTGTCAGATTGAAGTGTGGCTGATTGAGTTGTGGATGATTACTACATTGTTCAGAAAAATGTTCATGAAATATATTTTGGGAATTTATTATTTTCATTTAACTACTGAGAAATCCCTTGGTAAATGCATCCTTAAGATTCACTTCACATTTCATGCAACATGGGGTTTTCTCTTCCACCTGAAAGGAGCATGTTCTCTCTTTTCTAGATTATTGCAAATAGTTGAAAGGAAGGTATGACTTTCTAAAAGATCTATAAAAACTAAATAAGTGTTAGATAAAAATTATAAGGAAATTAACTTAAAAATAATAGATAAAATTATAAAAATAATAATTAATTAAAAAAGATACACTTTGAGTCATGCCTGCCACATTGTGCATTACCATGCTTTCCATTTGCTTTCTTTGTCGAAATGGAGACACTACATTGTTGACATTTATCACTTTCCTTCAAGTTCCCTCCACTGTCTTTGAAGGAAAGTGATAAATTCAGACAATGTATAGGTGACAAGGTTTTGAGGGAGAATAAGTATGTGGAAGACATTGTCTACATGAGTAGTTAAACATTTAATTTAGATTATGTTAATACATTAGAGAATATAAAATATTATGAGTAAAAACATAGTATATTAAAAAAAATTACTTTATCGTTGAATTCTGAGTTGCAGCCTCAAATTCTAATCTATCACGAGCATGATCAGTTTCAAATGAACTACCCCAACTCAAACAAAGTAATCCACCTATATAAGAAAACAATTCTTATGTGAGTAATACAAAAAAGAATTAAATTAAACATAAATATGAAATAATACACTACTTATATAGAAGTCTCATCTTCATGTTATTTGTGTACATTCTTCCGTTAGTCGTTTCTAAGCACATCTATATCATCCTGTGAATATGAGTCTTTAAAATAGGCATAGTAGTGCTGTAAAAATAAAAATACACAAAGGATTAATAAATATTTTAAATGAAATAATTATTATATTTTAAAATACCTCTTCATGGGTACTATTTTTTTCATAAAATATGATCTCTCTCATAAATTTAAAAACATAATAACCACAATCTTTTCCATTGGTTTGTTTCTAACACTGTAGAAATATTGAGTAGAATGAGTAATTTTTTTATATGTGTTTGTATAGTGAAATATTATTATATATACCCTGATAATTTTCTATTCATAGAACTTATCTTGGTCCTCGTGCTTAGTCCCTGGCCTCATTCCTTATTTTTCACGATATTGATGCATTGTGATATCATAACATAATCCTCAGTAAAAGAAAATATAAATTATATAACTTTATGTTTAGTTATAAAACACTGGATTTAGTTTATTACAAATTTTCAAATTCCATCATGTGTGGAAAATTTTTTGGATATCCATGCATTGAATCCAGGAAATAAATATTTGGAGTATCCAAATTTATCGCAATGAGCATCCAATGCCTCCTAAAAACACAAAAAGTAATAATTAATGAAATAAGTGAAAATATATTTGATATGAATAAATTTTAGAGTTTTACCCCTGAATCATTGGTATTAAATAGAGTTTGTCATCTAAAAGTTTTCTTTCAAAAAATTTGACCAGATCTTCTACTATTTCATTCTTTTTTTTTTGTATCTATTTTTGGTTGTTCTGTAAAGGTGATGTGAGGAATAATGAATACAAATTTTTTTCATGGGTAAATCCCTTAAATTTTTTTTCATATATACACCTTCCAAAAATATGAAATGTATTTAGTCATAATTAACATAGTATATCTGATTTTGGAAAATCAAATCATGAAAACATACGTCATGTATACATTTACAACTGAATCGCATAGCCAATCATAATCAAGGATTTCTCTTACATTATCAACACCAATGAAGTCTTGAACTTTCTCTCCATACATATTTTCTTCAAAATAAACTATGTGAGTATGACCATCTTTTAACTTTATATCAACATGAACCTTCAATGATAGTAAATGAGGATATAGAATGGGTGGGGTAATGGTACATTTAGTGGATCTTTTCAATTGGTTAGTTGATCCTTTAGATGGTTTTTAGTTGGTATTTCATTTAATCCCCTTCCCTTTTTCCTTCTATAATAACATTCATCAGTTCATTCCTTTTTTTCATTAATTGTTAAAGGTTTATCTTGAAAAATAAATTGGAAATGAATACCTTCTCATCAAAATGTTTTTTACAATATGTGACGGTCATACGATGAATATTCTAATAGATTTTTTCAATCATATGAATATCTTCATCATCAATTGGAATAGGTATCTCAGCACTCATCTCATGGGATATACTAATTGACACTCTCATATGACCTGTTGGAAGTGGTCTACTGTGTAGCATGTCATTTTGGATATTGAAAACCATAGACCTTGCTACAAAGAAATGGGTGGGTGCTGATAGATATAAATCATAGTCATTATCACCCTACAAAATATTAGTACAGGAAATTTATCAGTATCTATCTGATTCACATTTCACAGAAATATTTATTATAATATTTATTGCCTCTTCTAAGACATTTATTTGATGGGAATGGCTTTCCTCATAGCTGGTGGGGGAATCTTCATGAATTGGTTGTTCTTAAGTTGTTTCTTCTCTTTACTCCCCCCTATAAAAGTTTTCATCATCTCTCTCTACCATTGGAATTGTTCTTCAAGGGTAGCTAGTCTTTCTCTCATCCATTTTATTTCTTCACTTTGATCCTCCTCTTATTTTTTTCTCAAAAATATGTTCGGGGTGTCACCCCAAAACCCACACCTCTAATGCGGCCATACTGTTTTGGCCACTTCAAGGCCACCAATAGTATGTGTTCATCTGGTATAGGTGTTGTTGATTCCTATGACTATATTGGATATAAAATATATAAAAATAACTTATCATTATTATGTAATAGTGATTTAAATCAAAACAATTTTTTATTATATAATATACATGTTTCCCAAACTTTTTATGTGTTTTCATATATTAGTATCCCATCTTTATTTACACATGCCACCTTCCATAGCACATGGCATGGGATGGAAGTGGATTTTTATTTGGATTCATCAATATACATATAAATAGAGGAACATAATTATGGTGTTTTTTCATGTCATAGAAAATTATTACAGTAGATTTAAAGTATGTACCAATTTTTTTTCAAGTGAAGAATACCCCATCCTTGCTTTACAGTGGGGGTATGTTGGTTTTGTTGCTCATTCCTTATTTCCAGCACTCAGTTTCTATTTCATAAATAAAAAATTGTCAATCAAAGTAATGAATACACATATTTTCAAACAATGTATTACCATCCACAATGTACCTGAAAAGACATCTCTACATGATGGACAGTAAACACATCTCATGCTTCTTGGGTTATTAAGTGTGCATAGATAAGTAGTGGGTACATGTTTATTTTCCATTCAGTATCTTTAAGATGATTTCTAGTTAGAATTGTGTGAAATCCTCTATGAATCCTTCCATCAATCATTGATATATATTTCTTGTGGGGTTAATCTACTATAAATGAACACTGTAATGGATGATGAAGAGTAAGTCAATGTTTCACTATTTTATTTTTTAGTAAAATAAAGAAATGATATCATAATGTTATTGTAATTTCTTCCCACGTTAGTGTCTTAAGCATGGGAACAACATGATTCCATGAATCTACATTAATCATCATAAGGTACTGAGTGATGACTCTTATGTAACTACTGAGCATGGACTTGTTGGGGTTAACATGTTGGCTCCATGTATTCCATCTGACCTTGTACTCGATGCCTTTGACTTTTGTCTTAATGAATTTTACTAACACCATCAAACTATGGCGCTCCTGTTTTTTTTTATCGTCAAGCCTTCATCGCCTATAATTTCCTCGGATTTAGCATCATCAATATGTTCCTCTAGAGTGGTATCATTGGCATGTGCAGATGGTCATTGTACCTCTATACTGGGAGTAGTAGTAGGTTGAGAAACTTGTTGCTCCTCAGGATTGGGAGAAGCAGCACGTGCAGAAGGTCATTGTTCCTCTACATTGTGAGCAGTAACAGGTTGAGAGACTTGTTGTGCCCTAGAATTGGGACCACCAGTATGTGCAGAAGGTTGTTGTTCCTCTACACTATGAGCATCAACAGGTTGAGAGACCTGTTGTACCTTAGGATTAGGAGCACCAGCACATACAGAAGTCATTATTTTCATAAGTGGTTTAACATTTAATTTAGATTACAGAAATGTAGTAGAGAATAGATAATAACATGAGGTAACATGATGTATATTATAAAAAAATATAACCTAATTATTGAACTCACTTTTTCTTTTTTAAAGGTTAAAGGGACTTGACCCCTATGTCAATTATCCAAATCCCTTCATTGTGGTTTCCTATGACATACAAAATGTCATCTACATTGGGACTGTTGTGAAATGATTGCGACATCCCAATGAAAGGGTTGCCCTTAGTTGAATTTTCATCTGACACTTCAGTGGTTTTGGTTGATAATAGAACAATTGACCACTTTTGGTTTGTGGGATCTGGAACATAAAATACTTATAATGCTTGAGATTCCATTATAAATGGTTCATCTTTGTACCCTTCCTTACTGAAATAAACTTTCAATAATCTCAATTAATCTATTTTAACAATGCTCCTATTATCAACCCACTTTTAATAAAAAAAACAGTACTTAGAATGTTGTATAATTCAACTCCCATATTTGTTTGATGATGCCAAAGTATGACATATTCGCGTAAATTGGATTTTTGTCCTTAGTACCAGAAAAATGAATCGCTTCAGCCACAAGTGTAACTCCACTATTTTGTATGATATTGTCTTTATCATGTTCATTTGTATAGAATGTATAACAATTAATTACATAACTATTGTAATATAATACATTCACACTTGGTCCTCTGGATATCCATTAAATTTGTTCTAAAATTGAATCTTAATTTTCATCTGACTCCTTAAAAAAATGATCTCAAAACCATCCTATAAATTGTTGATTATGTGTATTTGATATTCATATTTCATACCTTGATGGATTCAAATTCCTAAGAATTTATTTATGAGTTTCAATATATGGGGTAACCTCCAAACTATTATGAAAAACATAAAGGTGGGTCTGCTCTTGATCTGTAATATTTATTGTGACAACATTTCTTCCAGAAATTACTTCACCCGCAAGCTGCCTAGTGTGATGAGATTTCAGGAGACCAATGCTTTCCACACTAGATAGGTATTCAGTACAGAATTCAATGGTTTCCTCAATAATATATTTCTCTGTAGTACAACCCTCAGGTGGACTTCAATCTTTGACATACCCTTTTAAAATATTCATATATCATTCAATGGGGTACATCCATATATAGTGCACATGAACACATAGTCAAATATCTCTCACTAAGTTAACAATAAAATAAAACATTATATCAAATAATTTTGGTGGAAAGAATATTTCTAATTCACGTAATATGACGGAAATTTCCCTTTCCATAGCCATCAATTTCATTAGGTCTATAACTTTTTTGCATATATATTTGAATAATAAATATATCTTGGTTAATTTATGACGTACATTCTTAGGTAAAATGTAATGTAAATCTATAGAAATTAGATCTTGTATTAAAACATGGAAGTCATGTGATTTTAGACCCTTTAACTTTAAATCAGTCATTGATATGATGTTATTGATATTTGATGAATACCCCTTTAGAACCTTTATATCATTCAAGAAGTTGAAAAACTGATATCTCTCCTATCTGGAAAGAGTGTAATCAATTAAAGGAAGAAAAGTTTGTTTTTCACCCTTCACTAGCACTAACTCTTCTCGTATTCTCATGTCAACCATGTCTAACCTAGCCTTAATTTTATCCTTTGTTTTTTCAGGTGCATTTAGTAACATGTTAATGAAACTATCACATACATTCTTTTCAATATGCATAACATCAATAAAATTCATGATGTATAGACAATTCCAGTATGGTAATTCAAAAAAACTAATCTTTTTTTCCAACTGGTTTTCATAAAAAAATTCAAAAATAGTTTACCAAAAGTAGTTTCCACATATTTTAATTTCTCAAATAGTTGATCACCTATTAGTGGAGATGGTGTTGTATGTTCTTCCAAACTTCCATTGAATGATATCATACAAGATTAGTACTTATGTCATCGGGGTAGAAATTTGTGATGTCCTTGAAACATGGTTTTCGATGAATGTTTCAACCTAATTGACTGTGTACCTTTTTCACAAATGGGACACCCTTAAGTTCCTTTAAAGGTATATCCTAACAAATTTCCATAAGTAGGAAAGTCACTTATCATCCCGTACAACATGTCTCTCAACGTGAAATCTTCATTTCTGTAAGCATTATACAATGAACACATGAATCCCACAATAATTTCAAATCCTCGATCAATGGAGCCAAATAAACATCAATATCATTACTCGGTTTTTTTTGTCCTGGTATAATCATATATAGCATGATGTATTTTTGTTTAATGCATAACCATAGTGGTAGGTTATAATTTATCAACATAACTAGCTATATACTGTGAGTGATGATTTGAAAACCAAAAGGATTCACTCCATTTGTAGATAACACAAGAAGAAGGTTTCTCAGATCATTTCCAAATTCAGGATACTTATGATCAATTCTATTCTACTAAGGAGAGTTTTTCGGGTTATGTAGTTTCTCATATTTATTTCTTATATCTGTGTGTCACGTCAATTTACTCTAAATCTCCTCACTTCCATATAGGCGCCTAAACCTTGGAATGATTGGAAAGTACCATAAAAATTTCGTAGGACTAGATTTATCTTTCTTGTATCAGGAAGCACCACACTTTGGGTATTCTGTAAATGATTTGTGGTCCTTGCAAAATAGTATAAAATTATTTGAGCATACGTGTATTCTTTTAAATATCATACCCATCGAGCATAAAAAAATTCAGCGTCGTATGTTTAGATCAGGAGCTCATTATCTTTTGGGATCATGTCATTCAAGAGAGAGAGTAGTTTTATAAAACTGGAATCACTCCGTCCATTGCCTTCTTTCAAATTATACAACTTCAGTATGGCTAACAATGTTATATATTTAGTACATCCAATATATAATGGCATTCTTTCACAACTCTTTAATTGCTTAAACAATTTTGGGAAATCACGAAGTTCATCTTCAACTATACTTATCATTTCCTCAATATGGTCTTCATTATCATTCACATTTGTAATCACATCCTTGATATGGCCTTCTTCATTTTCTACACTTGTGATCATATCAAATGATCCATAACATGCAATGATATCCCAACCACTAGCTACATTCTCTTTTTCCCCATGTTTATTCCAACATCTATAACTTCAATCTATTACGTGATAGATAAAGTGTTCTTCTAACTCCTATAGAATAACTTGTCTTTAATAACAACAGTATAAACATGGAAAAAGGATTTGAGAAGGGTCGTATGCATGATCTTTTGTAAACTTGATGAACTCTTTCACTCTATCTTCATACTCTTTTTTCATATGATTGGTATCCATCTATTCTTTATTCATATCTAACCTATTTTATTCAGTAATATTAATATTTAACAAAATAAATACATGAAAGGGTCCTTTAAAATAAGGAGAACTCAACATTTTAATGATAGTTATCATTTCATTTTGTTTCATAGGAATCATACTCTTAGAATCTAAAACCAAACCAGAAAGAAGATTTAATTGTAAAGGAATCCCCTAATTTAAACCATACAGGTGATGTTGGATGAAAAGTAGGTTTAGGAGTTTCAATGGGGTTAAACATTAATTCACCTTTTTTAGGAGTGAAGTCGTGATGGATATATTATGGGTTGGATAGAGTTACTGACATGCCCTTTCCATGGTGTTATTATTGATCTATTTGTCTTCCCTATATAATGTAATGGTTTTCCTAATTCTATAAAAATATAAACTTAAAATATTATGGAAAAACTAAATTTTATATTTCCTTTTAAATCTATTTATAAAATCACACTTGAAATACCATTAAAAACCAACCATTTACACAAATTCCTCTTAAAAATAACACACCCTTTTTAAAATAAACCAATTTTTTCCAAACACGCTTTCACAAAACCACAATTCCTTTTTTTTAAGAATTCAAGGAAACTTCATGAACCAGCAATATTAATCATTTAAAATGAGTGAAAACCCTCTATATTTTACAAATTTTTATTTAAAACTTCACACACCCCTTGTTAAAATGAAACCAGTATTAAATACGCTTTCAGAACATTCACATCCCTTTATGAAAGTCAATTGGGTGAGTTAACAAACACTTGGCATGAAACCTAAGTCCATGCTAAGAGTTTAAATTATTTTAAATATATTTAAAACCGAAAAAAAAGGTATGTTAAAAACATATAATTTTGTAAGAAACATTTGAAAACACTTGAATCATTTTAAAATACCCTCTTAGGCATTTTCACAAAGATACAAATCCCAAGAGAGGCACTTTATAAAATATACATGAATAAAAAATAACCAAAATTTTATAAAATATAAAGATATAAAAGGTTTATCATGTTAACATGGTATAACATCCATTGAATCATCCACTTACACATCAACACCCATAACTAAACATGATAAAATTTCGAATATATATTAGTAAAACATATATAGAAAACACCCTCAATTCATCCCAAATCAACCAATGTAGTATGATTCCATCACATTATTCCAAAGGTTTGTGTAATAATAATACTTTCCATAAGAATTTTATATTGTTCTCCCCACCATTGGATATCCCTTATCCATGTCCAATGAGTATCATCCTTCCTAAATTTTATTTTCACCCATATATTGTTAATTATAAGCTACAATAGTTAGAAAAAATAAACCTATAACATGATCCTTGTTGTAGGTTCTATAATAATTTGTGATGTTCCATGCTTCCATTTTCCATTTATATTAATTATCCTTCACCACAACACCAGATTCCCGATGGATATGTTTCATAGTCAATGACCACACTTATAACCATGAAACACTCATGTTCCAGTTTACTACAAACACTACATTATCCCAATGATCCTTGGCTCACACCAAATCAATTGGTTGTACACCCCAAGAACAGTGTATATGTCTCTCACGTGAAGTATTATCGGTTCCTTCCCTTATAAATACACCTAAGAAAATCTATAAGCATGAACTCATTACATAATAAAAAATTATTGAAGTGTCATTCCTTTCGCACAAATAATTTCCCTATGCCACTCATCACTAGAAGAAAACTACGTTGTTTTTCTGATCCTTTTAAGTACATCATGTCTCAAGTCAAAATAAGAAAATAACTATAGTACTAAAATAATATATGGTATGATTTTCCATAGTCTATTTTCTAAAATATTTAAAAAGACTTTATAAATGACATTACAAAGACTAGTCATTCTAAAATCCTTAACTGAACTCATATCAATAACCTCTAGAATAAAAGTGATGAGAGTATCATTATAAGTCTCAAGATAATTCTTAACTCTCTAAAACTCATTCATGAGGTTAACAACATCAAGTCCCAAAATATTCTAGAACCATTTAAGGAAATTTTCATGAAGAAAATCTTGGTTAGGTACCTTTGATGGATGCATCAACCTAAATGCCACAAACAATTCATAACATTGAATATCAATAGTTAATAATTCATTCATATAATTTTTTAAAGTTTTAATAAAATAATAATTTATATATTTAGATATAAAATTATGCTGAGAAGAAAATATGATTTGATAAAAATATGTTATTAAATTCTTAATGCCTTCATTTGTATCAACCCACATACCATTATCAGCCTTTAACCTTGAAATATGGTTATTCCTCCATATAAAAATGTATTTTTGATTAAATAATGAAGTTTTTTTATATAATTCATTTATATAATCAATCCTCGATCTCAAATTCCAATTTTTTTCTCTATTTAATAGTTTAATATCAAGTCAATTTTCTTGGTATGCAATTCTGTCTGTAGAATCATCATTCAAAAGAACTTCGTGAATATTATGATGCTTTATCTAAAAATCATTAATCTTATTATTAATGTTTTATTATTGAGTAATACCCCATCTATATAGTTCTTTGGTAATCACTAGAATTATATCATGCATGTTCAACCAAGAAAAATTTTTAAAAACAAACATATTTTTTAAAACTGAGGTATCCTGGTTTATTATCGTGGTATCATATTCAATGACCAAGTCATGGAAAAATTCCAATCTCAAATTATTGGTAATACAAATTATTTTGTGGTTGTGAATTCATCAAAATTTACAACAAATATTTTCATTATTCCATGACCTCAACAAAACTAATCCAAAATATGGTTAATAAACTAAATGATTATTAAAGGATTTCATTATTCAAAGTCCATGGTAGTTGATTATATAAGGTTTCATACACATATAGTTATGTAAGTTTTTGAAAATAGAATATTATTGCACCAGAAGAATATGACTATTTCACCAGAATATTATTTAAGGCTTTCATTATTCCAAGTTATTAGTAGACAAAAATTTAAGATTACATGTGTTGAGAAGTCAATCCATTTGATTCCAATTAATCTAATACATCAATGGAAAACCTATCCACAAGATTATTATAATTCACCATATATAGAAAAAATAATTATGTAAGGATAACTAATCTACCAAATTAAGGCATTACAACATATATAGATGAGTCAATCGACCCAATGCAACTAAGTTGAACAACCAGATTCATCAGACCCACCAAAATAAGCTCAGCCAAAAAATGTATAAGAAGTTGATCTAATAGATTTAAAATAAGTTCATATGAATATTGTATGAATCCAAATTGATCCAAATATAGATGAAGTTGAATTTTATAGGTTTATAATGATATAACAACACCTGTTAAACGCAATGAAAAGAATCCCAAAACAAAGATCATCATGCTAGATAAATGAAACATGCATATACTATAAATGAAGAAACTATAAACATGTATCGTAGACTATTGTTGTCATTACTCCGATAGTGGTAGAGTCATGGTAGGTGGCAGCGGCGATGGTAGCGAAGGTTGTGGAGGGATTCTCAGTGGAGGTGGGGTTCACGAGGGAGGTGGGTTCGTGGAGGAGGAGGGCTTCACAGCAAAGGTGGGGTTCGGCGGCGGAGATGGGGTACGCGGAGGAGGTGGGTTTGTGGCATAGGAGGGGTTCAAGGCAGAGGTGGGATTTAGAGCACGACGGAGGTGGGGTTCATGGTGGAGGTGAGGTTTGTAGAAGAGGTGGGGTTCGATAGTGGAGGTGAGGTTCATGACATAGGAGGGATTCACAGTGGCGGAGCATGGATTCATGGTGGCAGAGGAGGAGGAGGAGTAGGCAGAGGGGGAAGAGGATTCGGCGATAAGGGTCGGCTTCTACGAGAGCTTGAGGTGTGTGTGAGAAGGAGGAGATTGTTAGAGTTTATTTATAAAAGCAGGTAACCTTTTATCAGCGCTAGATAAAAAGCGCTAATAAATGTATGTTTTATCAGCACTAAAATAGAAAATGCTGATAAAACATGTCTTTATTAGTGCTAAAAAATCGTTGATAAAACTATAATTATAATAAATTATTTATATATATATATATATATCAAATTATATGTATAGTAAATATATAAATATTTATTTATAATAATAATTATAAATATTTATTTATTTATTTATATTTATATATATAATAAATATATATTTATTTATAATTATAATTTTATAATAAATATATTTATTATATTTATAATTATATATAATTAATATATTTATTATAATTTTATAATTATTTAAATATATCTATATTTATTTATAATTATAATTATAAATATTTGAATATATTTATTATAATTTTATAATTATCTAATAACTATAAATTTATATATAGTTATTTATAGTTATAATTATAAATATATATATATAATTATAAAATTATAATAAATATATTTATTAAATTTATAATTTTATAAATATATATAATTAATATATTTATTATAATTTTATAATTATTTAAATATAAGTATATTTATTTAAAATTATAATTATAAATATTTGTATTTATTTATAAATATTTGTATATATTTATAAAAATTTGTATATATTTATTTAACTATATATATTTATAACTTTATAAGTATAAGAAATATATTTATTATAATTTTATAATTATTTACACACACACACACATATGTATTTATTTATTTATGATTATAACTATAAATAAATATATTGAAATACATTACAATATAATAGTTTTCTAATTTAGAAAAACAATAATGAAACCAAATCACATCATATATAAGGAATAAAACTTCTTCCATTCAATGTAAAAACCATTGAAAAGTCCAATTAGTGATTAAACACTTTTGAAACACGAAATGGTGATACTTGATTTAATGAAAGTAATAAAAACATATATTTATAAATATATTTATTTAATTATATATATTTATAACTTTATAAGTATAATAAATATATTTATTATAATTTTATAATTATTTACGTGTATATATATATTTATTTATAATTGTAAATATATTTATAAATATTTGTATATAATTATAAATATATATAGATATATACCTAGTAAAGTATAGATCATAAAAAATGTGTCATCGCATATATATGAATAGCATGAATAGTAATGAGGGTGTAATGTGTAAATGAACATTCATGATGAATACATAACATACGAACATCAATTATATTCACGCATCAATATATTTATTAACCAAATCCATTGGAAACATATATTTATTTATATATATATATATATATAATTATAAATATAAATATAAATATTTAAAAAGTATTTATATATAATTATAAATATATAATTATAAATATAATAAATATATTTATTATTTAATAAAATTTATTATAATCTTATAATTATTTAAATATATATTTATTTAATTATAATCATATAAATACTTTTTTTAAACATTATATATATATATATATATATTCGAATTATTAAAAATATATATTAATTATAAACATGTATTTTTTATTTAATGTATACTAATAAACATTATTTTTGAATATAAATATAATAATTTTATATAAATTAATAGTATTTTTTGTTAAAAACTTTTATCAGTGCTAAAAATAGCGCTGATAAATCAACCTTTTATCAACGTTAAAAAAAGCAATGATAAAGGGTACACTTTTATCATTGTTTTCTACTTAGCACTAATAAAATTCGGCGCATTCCTTTCCTGGATCTATGGTAGTGTCTCTCCCACCATTAATTTTTATTATCATTGATGTTGCTTTTGTCCATGGTCAGTGTTGTCATTATCGCACCCCCCACCCCACCGTTTATCGTTGCCACCTCACCCACAAGGTTTTTTTATTGGGTTTTTAATTATTTTTTTGATAAAGGGGATAAGGTTTCACATATTATTTAAAAAGGGTCCTGAGATGCATGAATCGGGTTCACGCATCTCTCCTTGCCAAGATGTGTGAATGGGGTTCACGCATCCTGTGCGAATTGTATGAAGGAAGCAAGAACCCCGTTCAGGCTTCCTTTAGAATTTTTAAATAAAAAATCATTAATAATTATAAATTCTAATTAAATATTAATCAATATTAATTAAAAAATAATCAATATATATTTAATATTAATAAATATTAATAAATATTAATTAAAAAACAACAATATGTATGTAATATTAATAAATATAAATACATATTAATTAAAAAATCATCAATATGTATAATATGTCAATAAATATAAATAAATAATAATACATATTAATTAAATAATCAAAAATATTAATAATAGTGTTCATGACCATTTTGATCAACTGGTCTGATTCTTGGTGCAATGCTCAATTGCAAGTAGTGTTTATTCATTATTTGTTGCATCAAATCCATACATCCAAATTTCTTTCCTACTAAATATGTCAATATGTTAATATATCGACTTTACATTACCAAACATTCATTCCACTTCCTCTCCCTTATATTAGTGGAAAGTAAAAAAGTTCAAGGGAAAAGGGTATCAGTTCATAGTTAAGAAAAGTTCCATCCATTATTTCACTCTAAATCTACGTGAGTCATACTCATTCTAGAAAACAATAGGATTGGATTTAGGAAACAATGTTGTCCTCTACCAACTGATCATGATACTATATTGTCACACTTGCCTCTTTTACACTATTTATTTTCTTAATTTTCGGGGCATCGGGTAGTCCGGCTGAAGCCCAACTTTAAAATTTCATGTTCTTATTCAAAAATGTATGTTTTTGGCCTTGACTACGTCTAGCGCACCGCGGTCGAATCCGTGCGGCCTCGCCTGGTTCACCGCACGCCCTACTCGATGGCCAACTAATTAAATAAAATAAATTATTAATAAATAAATAAAATTAAATGTGTGATAAAAAAATTAATAAATTATTTTAATGATAATAATGATAATATTATTTGAGGATGTTATTATTATTATTGTTATTATTATTATCATTATTATTATAATTTTTATAATTGTTATTTCATTATTTTTATTATTTTATTTGCTTTTTCAAATCTTGGTCAGAGTGCGGACCGAGCCGACTAAAATTTTACACTATGCTGATAAATGAATATTTTGGCCTTGGCGGCGTCTAACGCATGGGCAGGGGACGGTCGAAGCCGCGCGACTTCGCCTGGGTCACCGCGTGACCTCGCCCGGTTCCCCACACGACCTGCCTGATGTTTAGAATGAATAAATGAAGTAAAATAAAATAAATGATGTTGGAGTAAGATAGGAAAGAAATAAATAAATAAATAAACAGAGTTTAAATAATGATTTTAATAACAATAGAAATGGTCATTTTTTATTATAATTCTTATTATTATTATTACACTTTTTTGGTTTCTTTAGGGTTTTATTTTATTTTATTTTATTTCTTCTCTCCCCCCTACTTTTTTTTCTTTCCTCTCTTCCTCCCCCTTTTCTCTCTATCTTTTCGGTTTCCCCTTCCCCTTGGTGTCGCGCCACAATACACCCCCCGAACCCTATAGTCTTCCTTCCTCACTGCACCTCCTGGTCGGCCGGCTTTCTTGTGTCGCCCACACCCCTTCTCGGCCCTCCGCGTCGCGCCCTGCTCCACTCCGCTCCCTTGCGCTGCGACACACCGCTAGAGACCTCCCTCACCGGCTTCCCCTTCCCGTCATGCGAACCTCGTCGCTCCGCACCCCTACCTCCCGACCAGCATTTTTGGTCGTCATACCTCCTTGCCAGCGCACCCCTGTTTCGACGCGGCCCCTGCCAGCGCACCCACACCATCTCACTCTCCCCTCATCCTCACCTCCTACCGTGCCACAGCTTGATCTCCCCCTCTCCACACGGCCTGACGCACTGTTTCCCTTGTCTGAGTGCCTCCCAGCCAGCCCCGTCGCACAACCGCACCTCCTCCCCGACCAGGCCACTCACCTGCTTCTTGCCAGCTTGAGGCTTTGCCCCATCGGCCTCCCCTTGCAGCCGCTATCCTCCTTATTCCGACGAGCAGCTCCGGTGAATCATCGCTTTCTCCTTCCGTGCGCACCGCCCCATTCAGATAAGTCTCTACCCTTTCTATATGAGTTTTTCAGTGGGTATGGGTCCTGATTTTAGGGGTTTTAACTTAAATTTGTTGGTTTTAATACATTTTTTTGGGTTCGTGTTAGGTTTAGTGTGGTGAAAACGGCGCACGATTGAGGTTTTGCGCTAGAATTTGAAGATTTCACATCAATTTTTGGGGTTCGATGTCGAGGTAGGTGGTTCCACGTCTAAGTTATTATTTGATGAATTAATTTGCAAGCTTAATTTTTTTAACATTTTATTTAATTAATTTTTGTAGTGCGAAGTGGGTTTTCATTGAAGTTTGATTTGTATTGAAATTGTTTAGTAGCATGTTTATGTTACGTGTTTGTTTGTTTTTGTGAACTTTTATCTAGATATTTGTTAGTGATTTTTTTTTAAATTATGCGTTTATCTTATTAATTTTTGTAAGTGGTGAACATTGTATTTTTGGCATGATGTTGGGTGAGTTTAATCGTAAAAGAGGGATTTGTGTGAGTTTAGTGGTTAATGCCAAGCGATTTATTTTGAATTGTTTTAGAAGCTCTTATTTTTGGCTAGTTAAATTATGTGGTTTATGCAATTGTGTTTTTAAAATGGTGTAATTTTTTTCCATCAAACTATTTGGGTGGTGCAGGTCACACTTTAAAATTTTATTTGAGTGCGTGTGATGTGTGAATGCGTTTGAATTTATAAATGGTTACTTTAGTTTGTGCAAATACATGTGACAACCTTTTACTATTGCTTTATAAATTTTTTTTATGGTTTACATAATTATGGCAATGGTGTGAAATGTGTTTGAAAAAAAATTATTTAGTGTGCCCTTTATTTCAAAATGGTGTTTACGTGTGTAAGTGGTGGTTTGTTTAGTGACGAGTGTCTTTTAAATTGTGCAGATGGTTTAATTGAGTATGTAACCTATATAAATTATGTTTTGAAAAGATTTTGGTGTGCGTGTGGTTTTAAAAGCAGGTTTGGGTGTGCAAATTGTGATTTTGCATGTGTAAGTACCTTGTTTGGATTTTATGCATTATTGTGACATGTGACATGAACTTGAACTTGTTTAAGCACAAACCGGGAAGCCCAGGTAGTTAGGAGGGTGGACTAGACTAGTGGGCTAGTGTTCTGGAGGTGACTCGACCCGGTTTCACTGGTAGGACTGACGATTGCAACACTAACTAAACATATGCTTTTCTGAATGTTGTGGCCTTCTAAGCCACGTTTTCTGAGGATCATGGCCTTCTAAACCACGTTTTTTTAGGGTTGTGGCCTTCTAAGCCACATTTCACCGAGACATGAAGTTCTAGGGACCCAAGCTAGCTAACACCCACAAGGCCTCTCCCATATTTGGTGCTCATTGGTTACTTTACTCATCAATGTGACACATTAGTTATTTTAAAATGTAAGGGTGTGTGTGTTTTAATTTAAGTTTTTCCATTTGAAACTATTTTCCTTAATCCCATTTTCTTTAAAATTGTTCAAGCATTTACTTCCTTGCTTTAATTAAAATTGCAAATGTATTTTTCATTTAATAATTTTGAATGGAACCTTTTTATTGGGTGACTTCCTACTGGGATTTTGGCTCACACCCTACATACACCTTTGGGTGTATGTAGATTCTGTTTCTTCTGTATTCCAGGTCAAAGCGTTGAACTCAGCGATGGTGGTTTTGGTCGTTGGTGGTCTTATCATGTAGGTTGGTGTTTATGGCATGTGGATGTTTCACCTCTCTTGTTTCTTAGAGGTTTGACTTAGAGTTTTAGTTTCTTTTGTTGCCGTTTATTTTTGGATGTTAGTTCAAGTTGTAAACCTTTAAATTTGATTTTTGTTTAAGGGTCTGTTTGGTTGTCAGTTCACAGTTTTATTGTATTTATCTTGTTAGTGTTTTTGTGTTTACTATTTTGGGTAAACCGTTCCCACATGTTACTCTTGATACCCAGGAACTTGTGCCAGCCCGTGGGGATCGGAAATGCCCTTCGGTCCATGTCGCGGACAGGGTCGGGCACCAGGTCGGATGGCAACCCGACCTGGTTCACGACAAAATGGTATCAGAGCAGATTTACTCTCTTGGGTCGTGTTCTTTTTGGATAGCGTCATAGTAGACTAGAGTTAAGGTTGTTGGAACTCAACGTCTTGGCTACGAGTAAGGTTCCTGGCTGGCACACCTCATGGAGGGACTCGAGTTACCAAAGTAAGTTGAGGTTTGTATGAGTCTTTGGTCCTTGTGGTTAATCTTGTCTAGGGGAAATGAAAAGGGAGTAGGGCCAGTGGTCCTAGTGAGTTCTCAGGGTCTAGAAATCCATGTGGAGCCGAGGATGCTGTCCTAGAATACCCTTTGTGGCGGTGGCGTGATTGGCGTATGGTCACCAACCATTTGTTCCAGTCACCCACTGACACTAGTTTTCTCTTGCATCGTTACTCGTTACTTTGTTTTGGAATTTTGGAAATTTAGTTTTTAAGTAAAAATGATTTGGTCTTGGAAAATGTTTTTAAATGAAGCGCTTTAAAAATAAAATGATGTATGAGGTTTGAAAAGTGTGGGTTGAATGTTTTGGTTTTGAAAAATGGAAAGGTTTGGTTTTGATTATTGGTGTTCTCATGAGCAACCACATGCATGAATGTATATGGAAAGAAAAATGGTTAATGACATGAGTGGATAAGTGCCTCGATGGACATGAGGTGGGTGCCAGTGTGGCACGGGAATATGAATGTGTGAGGCCCACAAGACACCATTGGTGTTTGTGCAACCCACCATCTTTGTTTATTTTCAAAAAGTTTGGTTAAGAAAAAAAAACTTTGTGTTCTAATAACCAGTGATTGTGTGATGTGTCCTTGTGTTTTGGGAAGTGTTGGATGTGAAGCGCTTGAGCCGAGAATCCTTTTTTTTACTAATTTGTGTCTTGAGTTTGAATTTTTATTTGTAAGTTGGTGTGCAAGTGCATAGTTAGTGAATTATTTTGAAAAGTGCTTCGGGAAGCCCTTGCAGTGGTTTCCCCTGAACATTTAGTGTTCACTTGTGATATGTCTTAGCCAGTGGACCAGTTTGACTAGGTCCATGGTTTTCTTTATTAACTAGTGTATGCCCCCATAAAGCGTTAACATGCGATTGAAGTGTGGCCACAGGTAATTCGTCGTTGGCCAACCCTCCAGTTGATTAAAATGAGGACTCTCCCTTTTTAGTGATAGTGCTAAGTTTATCCCTTATCCTTTTCGGTTAAGCGAATCCTCTCGTAGAGGGATGACAGACTCGAGAGGAGTTGAAGGGAGATTTGGTCTCTTTGAGTTGTCTTAGTTATCAGGTATGAAGTTTGACATCGTTGCATCTGAAGGTTCCCCCTGGAAGCGGTGAAAGGAATTCTAGCAGGGAAGGGTAAAGGCGGTTCATAATTATTTGTGTTAACCAATGTCTTGAAAGGTTTGTAGTGCTTCCATCAGCTGCAAGGATCATGTTTGGTGACATCTACATTGTGAGTTCTTTTGAAGAGAAAAGGTGGATTTCGTAGGATCCTTCAGGAATCCTTGTTTTCATAGGACTGTGTCCTCTCGGAGGGATCTTTTTTTTTGTTCAAAGGGGAGTGTTTGTCGTGTGTCTTTCCTTCTTATGTTTCATGTTTATGGTGAAGATGTGATGCATGTGAATAATATAAAGCTCTGTTCTAGTGGATGTGTCATGAGGAAGTAGTTGTATGTCGTTGTGTGTTGTGGTTGTTGGCGTTTTCTCAGTTGCAGTGTGGTTGTGTGTGACATCAAAAGGAGAAGCTATGTTCAGGAGTCTTCCATGCCTGACTATGATACAAGAGATGCTTCAAACATCAGGGCTCCAGCCATAGGCCTTGGAGTGAAGCTGGCACGTGGTTAGAAACCCCGAGAGTGTATGGGAGCCCGACCTTATTTTTCTCATCAGTGTGGGAGGTGAAGGCAATTTAAATCATTTCCTGTAGTCGTTCCATCCCGAATGGCCCGTCTTGGTGTGTGAGGTTTCTCGTGGCTATGAGGTGGTGTGGTCGTCTCTTTACCTTAAAGTCTTGGGGGTTGTGTCCCATATATGTAATCACTTTTAGCGGTCCTTATAGGGTATGTTTGGGCGAATTGGTCACAAATTTGAATGGTGCTCATCCAGGAATGTGGAAATGTTGGTTTGTCTTGGGTCATGCTTTTGACGCCCCAGTAGTCGGGTCCCTCCCTCCCCTCCCCTTGTGGTGGGGTGTTTGGTCACCGTCGGGAATTTTTCAAAGTTTTGTATCCTCTTTCAGTTCTAATGGTGGGGATACCCATGATGGGTCTCACACAATTGTCTCTGGAATGAAACGGGTTAGCCTTTTTCATAATATTGGGGAGTCCTCCCGGGCCTCACTGTGTAGGTTTCCAGTCTCACCTTTGGCGTCAGTAGATTTCTAATGGTGGGGATCCCCTTTGGGCTTTCCCAATGTTGTCCTTTTGGTCTTGTTCCTAGATGTTACTTGGTAGTAGGTGATAAGAGTGTTCTTGGGATATTACTTGATCTTGTTTTTTCCTTCCAAACAAACGGTGGGTTTTCATTCTATGGCACTTGAGATGTTTCGGTTTGTGAGGTTGGTTTCTATGGGTTCAAGAGTTCATTTTCTAAAACAATCAATTAGAGGCATTCTAACTCTTTGGGGCGGGCGACACATATCATAAAGACTTTTTACGAGTTTCTTGAAGTTGTCTTTTGAGTCACTTTCTCTGAGCACGGTGTGTTTTCCTCTTTTCACTTGATCTTTGGAGGGATCCTTTTGAACCCTAAGGGGGTATTAATTGTTAATTCGGGTTTCAGCCTTAGTTGTGGCTTTCCGGGGACGGAAAGCACTATGGTGGGGAGAATTTTCATACCTTCCTCTTTTACACTATTTATTTTTTAAAATTTCAGGGCATCGGGTAGTCCAGCTTGAATCCCAACTTTAAAATTTCATGTTCTTATTCAAAAGTGTATGTTTTTGGCCTTGACTGCATCTAGCGCACCGCGGTCGAATCCGCGCGGTCTCGCGTGATTCAAAGCACGCCCTACTCGATGGTTAACTAATTAAATAAAATGAATTATTAATAAAGAAATAAAATTAAATGTGTGATAAAAAAATTAATAAATTATTTTAATGATAATAATGATAATATTATTTGAGGATGTTATTATTGTTTTTGTTGTTATTATTATTATCATTATTATTATATTTTTTATAATTGTTATTTCATTATTTTCATTATTTTATTTTCTTGTGCAAATCTTGGTCAGAGTGCAGACCGAGCCAACTAAAATTTTACATTATGCTGATAAATGAATATTTTGGGCTTGGCGATGTCTGAAGCATGGGCAGGGGATGGTCGAAGTCGCGCGACTTCGCTCGGGTCACCGTGTGACATCACCCAGTTCCCCACACGACCTATCTGATGTTCAGAATGAATAAATGAAGTAAAATAAAATAAATGATTTTGTAGTAATATAGGAAATAAATAAATAAATAAATAAACGGAGTTTAAAGAATGATTTTAATAACAATAGAAATGGTCATTTTTCTTTATTATAATAATAATTATTATTATTACACTTCTTTTTTTTTGTTTCTTTAGGGTTTCATTTTATTTTATTTATTTATTTTTTCTTCTCTCCCCCCTAATTGTGTTTCCTCTCTTCCTCCCCCTTTTCTCTCTATCTCGTCGGTTTCCCCTTCCCCTTGGTGTCACACCGCAGTACACCCCCCAAACCCTACAGTCTTCCTTCCTCACTGCACCTCCTGGTCGGTCAGCTTTCTTGCGTTTCCCGCAGCCCTGCTCGGCCCTCCATGTCGCGCCCTGCTCCACTCCACTCCCTTGCGCTGCAACACACCGCTGGAGACCTCCCTCACTAGCTTCCCCTTCCTGTTGTGCGAACCCCATCGCTTCACGCCCCTACCTCTCGGCCATCATTTTTGGACGCCGAACCTCCTTGCCAGCGCACCCCTGTTTCGATGAGGCCTCTTCCGGTGCACCCACACAAGCTCGCTCTCCCCTCATCCTCACCTCCTGTCACGTCGCTGCTTGATCTCCCCCTCTCCACACGGCCCAACGCGTTGTTTCCCTTGTCTGAGTGCCTTCCGGGCAGCCCCGTCGCACAACCGCACCTCCTCCCCGGCCAGGACGCTCGCCCACTTCTTTCCAGCTTGAGGATTCGCCCCATCGGCCTCCCCTTGCAGCTGGTATCCTCCTTATTCCGGCGAGAAGCTCCGACAAATCACTGCTTTCTCCTTCCATGTGCATCGCCCCATTCAGATAAGTCTCTACCCTTTCTATATGAGTTTTTCAGTTGGTATGGGTCCTGATTTTAGGGGGTTTAACTTAAATTTTTTTGTTCCAATACATGTTTTTGGGTTCGCGTTAGGTTCAGTGTGGTGAAAATGGCGTACGATTGAGGTTTCGTGCTAGAATTTGAAGATTTCACATCAATTTTTGGGGTTCGATGTCGAGGTAGGTGGTTCAACGTCTAAGTTATTATTTGATGAATTAATTTTCAAGCTTAATTTGTTAAACATATTATTTAATTAATTTTTGTAGTGCGAAGTGGGTTTTCATTGAAGTTTGATTTGTATTGAAATTGTTTAGTAGCATGTTTATGTTACGTGTGTTTTTTTTTGTGAAATTTTATCTAGATAGTTGTTAGTGATTTATTTAAGTTATGTGGTTAGCTTATTAATTTGTGAAAGTGGTGAACATTTTATTTTTGGCATGATGTCGGGTGCATTTAGTCGTAAAAGATGGGTTTGTGTGGGTTTAGTGGTTAATTCCAAGTGATTTATTTTGAATTGTTTTAGAAGCATTTATTTTTGGCTTGTTGAATTATGTGGTTTATGAAATTGTGTTTTTCAAATGGTGTAAGGTTTTTTCATTAAACTATTTGGGTGGTGCAGGTCACACTTTAAAATTTTATTTGAGTGTGTGTGATGTGTGAATGCGTTTGAATTTATAAATGGTTACTTTAGTTTGTGTAAAGACATGTGACACCCTGTTACTATTGCTTTATAATTTTTTTATGGTTTACTTAATTATGACAATGGTGTGAGACGTGTTTGAAAAAAAATGATTTAGTGTGCACTTCATTTCAAAATAGTGTTTACGTGTGTAAGTGGTGGTTTGTTTAGTGACGAGTGTCTTTTAAATTGTGCAGATGGTTTAATTGAGTATGTAACCTATGAAAATTATGTTTTGAAAAGATTTTGGTGTGCGTGTGGTTTTAAAAGCGGGGTTGGGTGTGCAAATTGTGATTTTACGTGTGTAAGTACCCTGTTTGGATTTTATGCATTATTGTGACATGTGACATGAACTTGAACTTGTTTGAGAACAAACCAGGAAGCCCAGGTAGCTAGGAGGGTGGACCAGACTAGTGGGCTAGTGTTCCGGAGGTGACTCGACCTGGTTTCACTGGAAAGACTGACAATTGCAACACTAACTAAACATATGCTTTTCTGAAGGTCGTGGCCTTCTAAGCCACGTTTTTTGAGGTTCGTGGCCTTCTAAGCCACGTTTCACCAAGACACGAAGTTCTAGGGATCCAAGATAGCTAACACCCATGAGGCCTCTCCCATATTTGGTTCTCATTGGTTACTTTACGCTCATTAGTGTGACACATTGGTTATTTTAAAAAGTAAGGGTGTGTGTGTTTTAATTTAAGTTGTTCCATTTGAAACTGTTTTCCTTAATCTCATTTTCCTTAAAACTGTTCAAGCATTTACTTCCTTGCTTTAATTAAAATTAAAAATGTATTTTTCAATTAATAATTTTGTGTGGAACATTTTTATTGGGTGAAGTCCTACTGGTCTTTTGGCTCACACCCTACATACATCTTTGGGTGTATGTATATTCTGTTTCTTCTGTATTCCAGGTCAAAGCGTTGAACTCAGCGATGGTGGTTTTGGTCGTTGATAGTCTTCTCATGCAGGTTGGTGTTTGTGACATGTGTATGTTGCACCTCTCTTGTTTATTAGAGTTTTGACTTAGAGTTTTAGTTTCTTTTGTTATCGTTTATTTTTGGATGTTGGTTCAAGTTGTAAACCTTTAAATTTGATTTTTGTTTAAGGGTCTGTTTGGTTGTCAGTTCACAGTTTTATTGTATTTATCTTTTTAGTGGTTTTATGTTTACTATTTCGGGTAAACCATTCCCACATGTTACTCTTGATACCTGGGAACTTGTGACATCCCGTGGGGATCGGGAACGCCCTTTGGGCCATGTCGCGAACCGGGTCAGGTGTCGGGTCGAATGGCGACCCGACCTAGTTCGTGACAGATATGAAATGAGAACTCATGTACTTATCATCAAGAGTAATCCAATTTTATTTCAGGATGAAGATATTAAATGAGATATGAAACTTTTATTAGAAAAATCAACCTAAAACTCATACACTCACTTTAACAAATAGATCAAAACATTCAAGCGAAATAAGAGGGATAAGCGGCATTTGAGTGCATCCATAATTCAGGTTTTCTTGTGTCATTGATTAATTCAATTACAACCCATTTCTATTGAGTTTATTTTTTGTTAACAAAGGAAGTGAGATTTAGAAAAATATACCACTTTCAATAACACGATCTTCCTGAACATTCTACAGTAATTAGATTTGATTCTAATTGATATATTAATTTTGGCAGTAATTTCATATTTCTTCATTTACCTCCCCCTCAAGGAAACTCTTATAAACATCTTTATAATGGTGTATCTCTTTAATAATGGTTTCAAGATGTTCTGATATAGAGAATATGATATAATTAATTTTCAACTTACGACTGTCTATATTTGAAAACATATATAACTTCACCAAGAATGATCTTATTTTCAATACTTATTCTTCAGAAAATCAAAAATATGATCAAACAATTATGATATCTTCTTTATACTTATTTTTATTGGATATGCTAACACATTCTTAAAATTCATCAATGATGAACCTCTTTTGTTGTTTGTATTTGAAAACCAATTGAGGAATTATTCAAGGATGACAACTTATTAATATTTGTGATCAAGAATTGATTGCACTCACTACTTCTCATGTTCTCCCCCTGAGAACTTGGTTCACCATCAATTCCTTATATCATAAGAATAGATAAAATAAATAACAATTAAGGAAATATAGTGGATCTTCCTTTCTTTTTAATGTGAATAAGAAGGTTGAGTTTTTTTCCCAATGGAGATGGTCCAATTCCTATAGTATACATGATTGTATATTTGAACATTTGTTCTGATTTATAATGGTGTAGAAGGGATCACTTCACAATAAATTTTGAGTTTTGTAGAGATTTTTTTCCTTATTAGCATTCATGGATGATGCAATCTTAACCCTCTTAAGGATTTTTTTCTTATTCTGAAAGAATATCAAATCAATATTTTTCATAATGTCCATAATTTTATCACCTTATGGAGGTATTTTAACCTTAAAATCTCCAGTGAAGATTGTGAATCAGTAGAAACCGTGTCCTTTTATAAAGTTTGAATATGTATCTTCTCAAAATTGGACAAATGAACTTCTAATTTCATACATCTCATATTATGGGGTTTTCTAATCTTCAATCATAATCACCTACTCTTCAAAAATATCCATTATTAATTCATTTTCTTCTTCATGCAACATATTCTAACAAAGATTCACATTCCATTATCTTTTAGGATTTTACATCCAATTTTAAATCATTGAGATCAATAATATTTTTCAATATTTCTTCAAGTTCATAGATCTTTTCATCCAGAGTCATTTTGAATTCAAAATAATTAATATAATTAATATTTATTAATGAATTTAACAATATTATTTATTATACATATATAGATAATAATACTAAGTATTATTATGAATATCAAAAGCATAATTATTGATTTTGGTAGATAATGTGATAATAGTAAGACACTTATTAAAAATAAGAATAGAACTCTATAAATCAGAATAGTAAGTCACATAAAACATATATCATAAATCTAATATCAACCTAATCTATGCCTCTGGTGTGGATACTCCTCTGTCCCAAAACCAGGTGTATACTAGATGTGTCCACAACGTGTCTATCTATGTCTCTACTCTAGCGTATGCTGCACTTGTATATCATCATCGATAGCCACCTCTATATCCTCTTGTGTGACAGGTGGTGGATGTATAGTCTCCAAACCTATACCATGTCCTTACTCTAAAGATAATGGATGTTAGCTGGAACTCTTGCCAACATGTGAATAAAATGTTTGTTGTGATGTGGATGTCTGCATAAAAGGGAGTAATAAAGCATTCAGTTGAGCCAAATCAACGTCTATATCTACCTCTGACTATGAATGAGAAGCTGGAGGAGCATCTGACTGATCATCCCGAACACCCTCCTCTTGTGGAATAGAAGCATCCATAACAAGGTTGTCACCCCTAGTACATCTATACCAGGCTCCATAGAATCATCATCATGTGGTGGATAAAATAAAATGTCATAATAAATCTTGTTCATCGAAGGAAGAAACTCTACCACAATACTGTGAAAATATGTCTGGTCAAATGTGCCTCTATCTATTGGATCAAACATGTGAAGTAGATGGATGATATGGGCATCCTGTGAAAACAAATTTCGTTGTTAAGTAATGTTAATAAAAAATTTGTTGAACAGTGGAAGGAAGAATGTGTACCAACTCATGAAATCCCCATCTTTGTCATGTTAGAAATCTGATTGGGAACCTACAGTACCAGGATGCATAATCTAGTCGATCAAACAAATAAAAACATATTATCCCTGCCCCTCATAACCGGAACTCCTGTCGTTTGTACCATAGATCAATATATATGGCATGGTATCTCCTCCAATCAAAATCTCTCTTCTCTGACATCTTTAGGGAATGCAGTGGAGCTAACTGACTGGGTAGGTTAAGAACAGGCTGAAAGAATATGAACTTCCTCATAACTCTATTGGTTTGATGCCACTTGACTATATGAAAATGAATCAATAGAACCATGTAGGAGCTGATAGCAAGCATCGCCATAGAATATGGTGGAAGACTCTGGATGATATCATTTGTATATGTAATCCATGTAATTTGAAAGAAAAAAATGAATAATCAATTAATAAATGAAGACATGTACAGTAAAGAATAAAGATTTAACAATATAAATAATAATCGCTTACATCGTATGGTCGAAGGTTGTCCAGCATAAGTTTGTAGGTGTGGACGTTGTGTCTGGTGGTATCTGAATGTCGATGTGCCTGACTCCACCTATAGATAACATTTGTAACACCTCTAGCTTCTATGATACGCTTCTCATTCAATAATGCAATAGCTTGCATTTTACGCAACTTCGAGTTCCAACACACCGCAACTAATCAAAGTAGCCGTTATGAATAGTAATACCCACTTTTTGAAATTATATAAATTTTATATTTCAAAATGGACTTCATTTTTGTATTCGTAATACCGAAATTATCCTAAGTTGAGTTTTTTGTAATTTTCTGAGAACTTTCAATTTTTTATGAATAATGAAAAATACTTAAAACAACTTTTTTAATCAAAATAATTTATAGTGATAAGTTATAATATTGAGTGGTTTTAAAGTATAATTAGAATATATTTTTACCATTTTATCCAATGGTGGTCATTAGAATTAATTTAACATTGAAATTGGACATAAACAATTGCCAATCTTTTGATATAAATTGTTTCTTAAAAACACGCTATTTGTTGTGACAGCGGGAATTAATTATAAAATTAATTAATGAAACTTATATGTTTGGAATTTTGTAAAATATAAATCATTTTTGAATTTGGAATATCAATTATAGCTTAGGGTGAAATTTTGGCATTGTTCTGAAAAACTTCAATTTTTGATGAATAGTGAAACCACTAAGTGGTAGTTAAATAACTGATTTTTCGTTTAAATGAAATATTACCACTTCTGTGTTTTGATTTTCAAAAATCCGACATACATGGTTGTCATTAATAAGTAAAATTTGGTTCAATGAGATTAAAATAATTTTTGGTGAATAGTAACTTTTAAGTTCTTAATCGCGATTAGAGGTAATTAGTTTAGTTTAAGGTAAAAATAATGTTTTAATAATATGAGATGAGCTTGAAACATGTCCTAACCTCATTGGATGTGCCATGTCCGACCAACACAATCCATGGGTCAACTTGGATACCCCATTGAGCCACTTTAGTTGGAAAATGACATAAATACCTTTTATTTAATGTTAAAGTAAAAAATGACACAAACATGAAATGTTTTACTAAAACAATTTTTACATGGGGTTATACAAGTCATATTTTTGACTATAAATAGTCATTGGAAAGATAAAAAGATTTCCTACATCATAGTATTTTTTTTATAATTTTTAGACATTAAATAAATTAAATTATTTATGACATCATGATGATGCAGCGATGACCTCATTATTTAACGATTTAAATAAAATGGAAAGATAATGTAATATCTAAGACCTAAACATGTCAAAAACCTATTGGATGGGTATATTTAGAACCCTTATCACCTTAGAAACAAATTATATAAGTGTGGGACCTTTAGAATCCGAAAATCATTGTATAATAATGTAAAATTTCCTTACTTTCCAAAAGTGCCCCTCCTCTCCTCTTATAAAAGGCCCCCACCTCTACCACCTCATTCACACTTTAAAGCCATTTGTCTCGGCCAAACTCTGCCCAAATACTCTTACAACATCCCCCTATTACTCCTAGAAGCCTCACTTTGGGCAGAAATCTTCCCAAGGAATCCTTTGGCTCAAATCAAAAAGAGTTACCCGATTTTAAGGTAATGTCTTCTCTTATGTTATTTTGTTTTATTTTGCTTCTCCAACCCCATAAACTCTTTTTATTCATTTATTTTGTAACAAAACCAGTATCATCAATATACTAGGATGTTTTTATAAGAATTATTCGAGCTACACTTACACACACCTACATCTAATGGTTAAAGAACATACTGTTTATGTGGATGGTGAATTTCTGCCTCACGAAACGATGATTGTTCAACACTCATATAACACCTTCAAAGGTGGCCATTAAGATGTCACTATATTTATATATGATATATAATATGTTTATGTTTTCCTTATTCTTCTGTATTTCTCATTTATGACATACTTTATGGTTTCCATTATGGGTAAACGCGATATTTTCATTTTAGGAAGTGCGGACTACCGCCCCCTCAAAGTGATTTGAATCGTTAATACCATATGTGGGATGTATAAAGGATGGAGTAAATGGTATTATATGATATATTATACTGGAATTATATTATACATTTATATCATTATGATTTCATTACATTAAATACGAAATAGAAATGAAAGTAGCGTTCATGCGTACGTACGGCTTACCGTCTCCATGAATGGTGCATTTCATTTCTTACCTCTAAATGTTACGTAATATTATGAATGAATGTATATAATGGATATATATGATATATATGATATCTAAATCATGAATATAATTCTGGATATAATGGATATTTCACCACATGAATAACTTGTAATTATAAGAAGTTTATTGTTGACTCAAGTACCAAAGATCGACAAAACGACCGTTATTAACTTAAATAATTATATAACGTTCATAACATTGTAATAAGTGATATAAAAAGGATAATTAAATTGAAAATGGTTCTTAATAAGGTAGATATTAACTCTAGTTTATTATTCAGGAAGTTAAAGAACGGTTGATTCAAGTCGGACACGGGGTAAGGGAACTTCTTAACCCAACTTCCATTCTTTGGGTTAATCTCCTACTTTCAAATTATGTCATGATATTATTATGTATTATTTTGTATTTTTACTTTCTCTATGTGTACCTATAGTGAATACACATAACAGATCTATTTTATTTTAAAAATGATCTTTTTAAGGACTTCGTCTCAATCTCCTTTCATTGAGGCATATTTGGTTTTATACACAACTTTCTTTTATACGGCGTATAAACCCCTTTGACTTTTACGTTTATTCAAAAGGAATATTTTTATACGAAGCATTCACTAAATGAAAAAAGGGAATGTTTTTGTCGTACGTATGCGGCAACAACGACTTCTCCACCGCCGTGACCATTATTTGAGTTTCGGCTAGCTTTACAAGCCATACCTTTTTTTAAAAGAAAAATAAATACCATGTTTTACCTTTCTTTTATTTTGGTATTGAAAATGGTTTTGAAAGTGTTTTTATTATATCAATGTGTTGTATTGATATCTTGTGATTGAAATGTGGAAATTCTATGTTTCCTTTATGCATGTTTTATGTGATACGATTATGTTATGGTTTATGATATGTTTAAACCTATTCATATGAGGAATGCATTGGACTTAATAAGTGACGGGTGGAGCCCGCTATAGCTCCTCAATGCATCGACAGGTCTCATGAGACAAACTAGTGTCTTGGCACGAGGCCTTGACAAAATCTTATTTGTGGTCTTGGCACGAGGCCTTGGTTACGTGGTTATGATAGTCTGGCATTATGCATTCCATCATTATGAAAGTAGTTATTGATATTGCATATGATTATTCGACTAGTAGAATATCCATGTGAAGAAGTGAATGGCATTATCTCATTTTCCTTTTGCCATATTATGTTGAAGTTCATGTTTAAAAGGCTTTTGTTTTAGTTATACATTGCCTTAAATGTTTATGTTTATTGATGAAAGCTTCTGCTATATTGTTATCCTTACTGAGCATCTGAGCTCACCCCTTTCAATGTTTTAATATTTTCCAGGATGTGAAGAAGTATTTTAGGAATGACCTGCAGGGATAGTCAGAAGAGGATATGAGTGTGGACTATGAAGACTTTGTTATTAGTTTTTCACTTTATGATGTAATGTAAGACTTATGAATGTATCTAGTGTTTCCAAGGCTACTAAACTAATCGGTCTTTCGAGACTTGATCTTTTGTGATCATGCCAATGTTACGAAGTAATGCACCGACTCTGGGTAGCTGGGGTTGGGGCGTTACAACATTATTATAGTTATATTTCATAATATAAAGATATACAATTATGTTAGACATTAGAAGAAAGGAATAACATGTCATCATCCACGTGGAGCCTCTACTATAATATCTATGGGCAATGGCGCACGAACATGTGGAGCTAAACGAGGGATGTGCTCTCATAACCACATATATAGAAGAACAACACATCCTATGATCTGTATCTTATCGATATGACATGCACTGCATAGCGCCCTGTATGTATATCCTAGACAAGAAGACCCCCAGCTATACCGGTATGTATGGTTCAAATCCTCCAAAAAGGGTAAATACATTAGATGTACAAAAGTAGTGGAGTGATCAACAAAAATAGTGCCACCGATCAGCCTCAAAATATATGCACATGAAAATCGCATCATGGTGATCTCGTCATCATCTTCTGCTAGATGTGTGAAGTGATGGTCTAACCAAGGAATGCATAATCTACCACTAACAATAGACCTGTCATCATCATAAACCTCTCTACCCAGTAATCGATGAACGACCTCGAACCAATCTGCACCAACTCGACCTATCAAAGTCGCATTATCAATAGAGAGACCCAATATAATAGACACATCCTTTAGGGTAATAGTCATCTCCCTCTCTAAAATGGAACATATGTGGCTCTAGCCTCCATCTCTCTACAAGCGCAACAATGAGATGATGATCAACAAAGGTGAAGTCAAACATCGTTATGCCATAGAATCCAATGCAACGAAGATGGGGGATGATAGTGGTAGGTGGTGCGACTGATGGAAATGATGAGATCTACAGACAATCAAAGGAGGCATAGGATGTCCCACTAAAACTAGTTGTGAGACATGAGTATCCTGGGATGTGAGCAATAGTAAACCTATCATCTGCACAAATGATATCATCGTTGATTTATTATAGTGAATTCAATAAAAATTGTAAACTTTTATTAAAAAAAGCGCAACAAGAAAAATAAGGTACAAAATATATACGGGCTGTATTGTTGGTTTAGGTTATGAATTTCTCGTTCTATTGATCTCCAATAAAGTTTAATTTATTCTATTTTTTTATATAACGTAGCAGTGATAAAAAACCCACATTAAACATGTGGAAGCGTGATATGTTAATTTTTTTTGTATGTTTATTTTTTTTAATAGTTATAGTATTACAAAATTATTTATGATAGAATCCATAAATGAGACAAACCAAAATTGAAACATGTCATAAATGGAGAAAGTCAGAAATAAAAGGATTTATTATTGAAACGTCCACATATGAAACAAAATATACACATTCATGATAAAATACACAAACTCGATCATGGATGATGGGATACGGAGCCTTGTCCTACCGTTTGGGGATATCTCTTATGAGTATGTCCTTTTGTGTGACAAATATTGTATCACAGTCCCCCTCCTCATTATTGAGGCCAATCCATATCATTTCTAATTCGAGTTGACTTTGGTCTTCCTTAGGACCGCAACCTGGTAGTATAAATCCAATAATTTAAAAAATGACATAAATTTAAAAAAAAGTAAATGAAAACAAAACCAACTTACTAAACCTAGAAAAAGCAAGGACGATGGTCGGCTAATCAGTAGGCAATAGGATAGAATGAAAGTCACCAACATGCATCCAAGCTGTACTATAACAGTTAAACAAAGTGCTCATGTGATACACCGGGTCAACATAGGGCTCCTATGATATATTTATCGAAGCACAAGCTTTAATAACATGTGCACATGGATATCTCAATGCCTAAAAGTTGTCGCAATCATAGTACATGTTATCCAATATCACCACAAACACTCGACCACTGGTGCATGTAGCCCAGTCATAACACTCTATAACCTGAAAGCTCCTATTTTCTCTATTAAAGGCTACAACACTCCATCTTGAAGCCTCATTTAGTATTTGATCAATATCTCTTTGAAAATTCTAAGTAAAATTCATACTGTTTTCCATCCTTTGATAAGCCTTTTGGGACCGATCAACAAAGTAGTAAACACATCTATAAAACTTCTCTTACACTAACCCTGTGGTCGGGAGTTTGCGCACACCCTTGAGAACCCTATATATGCACTCCACTATATTAGTGATCATATGTCCATACCTCCTACCACCATCATATTCTAATGACCATTTTTCCTTTGAAATTTGCATCATATATTCATACACATCTTCATTATCACTTTGAATCTCTTACAAATGTAAATCAAGCCTTTTTTGTTGGGGATCGTATCCTGAATCTATAAGAGAATAATGTATTAAAAAGGATATTGAATTTTCTTTAAAAAAAGCAAGTTTATAATAACATACTCAACTTGAGGATCGCCTTCTTTATTGTCTCATCTCTGAAATTTTTATGCACATTACTTGCAATATGTCTAATGCAATATCGATGATAAACATTCAGCTCAATCCATGAAACCCCATCACTATTTACGGCCTCTATAATCACTCAATGGCAATCAGATATCAAACACACATCTTGGTTTTGTGTGACATGAATGCTTACACATACCAAAAACTAGCTCCAACATTCAAAATTCTCCTTTTCAACAATAACGGATGCAAGTGGTAGAGGAGCATGATTACCATATTGTTAGAAACAATGAGTAAAACACATGTATACTTTCCATAAAGGAAAGTTTCGTCAACCTGAATTAATTGTTTACAATAGGGAAAAGCAGCGATGCATGGCCTGAATGCCCAAAAAATCCTATTGAACTTCACCTTTGATCGATCAACTCGGTGATTGGGGGACACATACTCAACAGTGTCCAAATGATAAATAATCTGATTGTTGAGATACAATAATTCCATAAGTTGTGGAAACATTACATAAGATTCATCCCAATCACCATACACTTTTATAATTGCTTTCTATTTTTCATTCTAAGCTTTGTTGTAGGATATCTTATAGTTATACAACTGTTGAATTCTTTCCTGAATAAGGGAAACGAGAACGTCCTGGCATGTTTGTATCATCTAACAATTGATATAAACTTTGCATCAAGTGAAGAGTGATCCTACGATAAGCTTGGATGCACACAAGTGTGTGGGCCTTCTAATTTGGTAATCTTCCAACATGCAAATAATTTATCATATATTGCCCTTAATCAAAATGTACATTCTACCCCATATTTTTCACAACGAATGAGATATTGTGACTTCTTTGACTCATCAACCACAAATGTGAAATACTGCTCTATGTGGTATTGCTTTATCACATTTTTCATGGCAAGTTTACTTTCAAACTCTGGCCTGACATAGATGGCGTTATCATTTGATACAGATCTTTTCCCTGTAATGTCAGGGAATTCAGAAGTTGGTGTAATGACATCCCAATCAAAAATGTTGTTCACACGACATTCCTTCAACTAATGAACTCAATATTGAACGATGATTACCACCAACTGGTGGATATTGTGGATGTATGTCGCTCATAGGAACCTCAGAAGGTTCATTCCCCACATCACCCTGTCATGGAAGCTTGTCTCTCAAAGGAACCTTAGAAGGTTCATTCCCCACACCACCCTCACCCATATCATCTCTTGATGAATCAACAGATTCTTCTTCCTCACATAAACTTTCATTCACTATATCAGCAGTACACAAAGGGGTTTCATCTACATTTCTTTCCAAATTATGATCATCTTTTTCGTAATTTGGTTCTATCACATGAGTCATATGAGAAGGAGGTAATGAATGAGACTGTTGTGAAGGACCGACTTCTACAGAGCTTTCAAAACACGGTTATGTAGTAATCGGTTGCACCACATCAATATCACAAATCACCACATACAATTCCATCAAACCATTAACACACTATTATCTAAATAATAAAGATGCATCCATCCAATCCTCATAATCGACCAGAGAGTACTCGGTGTGCTAGAAACGTTTAGGATGTTGCAGATGTCGATATGTTATTGAATTTATTGATTGATCAACCCTCAGTTTTAACCGACTATGAATCTTATTGTAAACTTTATCCAATGTCAGACAACCATGAATATTTTACACTCTTGCATGTGGAAAATTGTAGCTAAAACCCTGCTCGGTATAAATTACCTCATTGTTGTAATATATTTGCACAAACATGATTACTTAGAAAAAAATAATTAATAAAATATTATATACATCAAAATTTTAAATTATTTAAATTGGTTATGATTAAATAATTAACTTGATCTTCATACTTTTTCTATGTATTGGTTTATCACTATTGAGGTATAGTGATGTTGATATTATTACCAAAGCAAATTTAATATAATGTTATATAATTTTATACCACTTATCAAATGTTCCATAAATTTTAATTACTTATGAATAAATAACCATGACTCGATCTTGAGACTTACTATGGATTAGTTTATCATTATCTGATAAACTAACCAAAACCTATTGGTGGACTCCTAATGTCTCTATTATCAAATATTTTAGTAACCACCAGTCTCATTTCAAATAGCAATGCCTCTTGTCAAACGCCTCTTTGGGGGTGCCTCTTCAGGGATGCCTCTTCGAGAATGCCTCTTGTTGGTCGCCTTTTAATTACAAATTTACTCACATGCATGTGAGAGGGTCTGGGGGTATGAAATACATAATTTTTTTTAAGCGGACACACAGGTCCTTACAAACTTAGTGAAAGATAACTTGCAGGTCATCAATGCGAAAATGGAAATGCAATTATTACAAATCATATAACCACGTACACAAAAAAAAAGACATGCAATTTCCATTATGCATTGGTCGGTCATCTAAAGATCAGTCATCACACAATACTCCTAACATGTTTTTTGATATACTTATTATGTTTTACATATTATATAAACTTATTACTAGATTAAATATATATTAAATATCTAGACCTGTTTTCCAAAAATTTAACTTCTAAATTTGTATGTATGTATATATATAATAATAACATTAAATAAATTTAATTAAAACTAATATAATTTACACTTACACAACAACCATTACAATACTGAACACTAATGTTATTTTCAATTTCATAAAATTACACACATATATATTTATATATTGTTTTTTTCATTCTACTACTTTTCCAAAATATAAGTAAATATATTTTATACTTTATTACTTGAAAGAATAATTATTCATACCAAATATAATTTAGATTTATTGATTAAAATTATTACTAGTAGTGAATAAAAGTAATATAATCTACACTTACATAAAAACCATTAAAATAATATAAACTTATGTTATTTTCAATTTAATAAAATTACACACACACACACACACACACACACACACATATATATATATATTTGCCAATTTTCAATTTTACAATATTTAATTAATTATATTCATGCTTTATTACTTCAAATAATAATTATTTACACTTCATATAATTAAAAATTATTATTTATAGAAAACTGTTTTTATACCATTAACAAAAATAATTTTCTACATATTTTTTAATAAATTTAAATATGATACTTAACATAGCTAATATATTTTTAATAAATTATATATCTAGTGTATATAATATTATAATTTAAATTAATATTACTTTAAAAATAACATATTTTATATACATGTAAATATGTTAAACATGCCATTTAAATTAAAAATATATTCATTTTTAAAAACAAATTTATTTCCCTAAATATAAATTACATTTTAGACATATCATATTTAAATTTTCTAAACATTCAATATGAATTCGTACAACAAACAATAACTCATTTAAAAATTAAATCATACAAAAGAAGGCAATTTACACATTCATACATGCATCAATACATATTAAATAAATAAATCATGCACACAAACATTAATTTCTACACATCACAAATTAAATAAATAAATCATACAAATAAAATAAATAAACACAATTAAACAATCCAAATTTTAAATATAAATTTCACCTTCTTAAAAGCAGTAGATATTTGTTGAGAATTTTTTTTTGTAGGGTTTCACAACAAATTCCAGAGGAGAAGAAGAATATTTGAGGGGGGGCTCCTTTTATAAAACTTGGCGGGAAGATGTGTGAACCCCGTTCACACATCCTTCATCCAGTTCGTGGATGATGCATGAACGAGGTTCACGCATCTCTGACGGCAAAGAAATATGTGTGATGCATGAACAGGGTTCACGCATCTTTGACGGCAGAGACAGATGTGCGAACAACGTTCACGCATCTCGGGTCCCCCTTTTAAAAATATTGGAGATCATATCCCATTAAAAAAAAACCCATTTAAAAAAAATCCTCACCCACACCTACTATTGTTGCTACCACGTCGCCAGCCTCCACTGTCATTAATGCATTGCTACTTTCCACCATTTTCCCACTTTTCTAGCCTTTTCCACCACCCTTGGAGTCTCCAAGATTTTTACCCATCGTCTTACGCCCCACCACAATTATCACCTCCCATGCACCCCACCTTACCCATCATCTCCCCCATGCCCATTCATCGTGGCACCTTGTTGTCGTAGTCATGCCCACTTAACACCATCTTTCTCCATGTTGTAGTCTCACCTAACCACTACCGTTGTGGCGAAGAATTCATTTTTTTGCATGAGAAAGTTTATGCAAGCCTAACATTTTGTGAGAACTTGGGTCTAGGCACATGAGTAGTTTTAATATTTCTCTTTTGAAGGGTGTTTTTAGAATCTTGATCACCTGATGAAGTGTTGATCCGGTTAATGTTTAGTGTGCTTTAATACCAGCAAACAAGGGAAGAGGATGTGCATTGATATGTTTTTTTTCTTTTTTTCATATCTTGGTGTCCACACCCTTCAGACTTTATGAAACTGAATGTTGATGCAACTATTTTCATGTCAAACAAAGCAGCTCTCGGGTTGTGATTAGGGATGAGCATGGAAATGTCCAAGCAGTTCACAAGTGTGTTGTGGAAAATTGGAGTCTTTTTATGAAGCTAAGGTAATGATTGTTCTCTTGGGGTTAGCTTTGGTGTAGGGTTGGAGATTTGTTGTGATTTAGTCGGATTGCGAAGTCTGGATCAATTCTCTTATTGTACGTAAAAAAAACTTATCATCTATTGGATTTTTAGTGGATTGAATTCTTAGGTTTTTCGATAATTTTTGTGGGGGTCACTCCCAATATGGGATGGTTTTTTGCAGGGGAGGAAGTCCTTGGACGACAACAACTCCTGCAGCAGTGTTCAAAGGTTGGCAGCCGACGCGGTGAAGCAGCATGCGGTAGGAGGAGAAAAATATGGGGTAGATAAACCAACCCCAACCACCGGAGAACAACCTGTTTTTTTTTCTCTATTTAATGGGATGTAATCCCATGTTTGTAGGTGGTGGAAGTGTGTGTAATCTTTGTGTTGTGATACCTCCGACGAGATTCGGAGAGAGTGAACGTAGGTCATATGACCGAACCACGTTAAAAATTCCCGTGTTGCTCCGTTTGATCCTCGTTCTGTGTGTTTGAGGTACCACGCACCTCCGCTGCGCCCCAACAATTTTAAGAGCTACTTGTTTTCTTTTGTGAAGATATTGGGTAATCAAGTTCAGCATCATCTCATGAATTTGGTTAATATGAGCAAAGATAGGAATCAAATCAATTTTATTTCTCTCACCTTATAATATTTTGTAATGAATAACTCGAGATTCTAATGTTATTGGTTACTTAAAAAAAAAACACATTCACATAATATATTTTTATAAATACCTTTATATCACTGCAATAAAACTGGCATTCAACAACACAGCATTAACACATCGATGTGCATGTTATTAAAAATTACACAAGACAACACATGTTGAAAATAGCATTTAACAATATATATGTTTTCCATGTTTTCCGTAGCGGGCGCACACCAAAGCGGGAGATCTGCGGATGTGGGTGATGCTTGTAGGGGACGACGATGTGGGAGAGAGGGATAGGGGTGCATCGGAGATACGCAGAAGCCCCACAAAGAAGTCCACCGGCGACCTAACATTCCTCCCTGCGTAAGTCATCTGCCTATCCATACCATCTGACGATCCCCACACCCGAGAGCTCCTCCTAAACCATCCATCCTATTCGTTTCTTCTTATATCTGTCGCCTGGAGCTATTTTTCACTAACCATTCTTGTTGTTGAGAGTTGTGCACACTTTTTTGATTCTTTATAAATCCCTTATCTTTTCTGATTAATTCATGCTAAAATATCTTCTGCTATGTTTTCAAACCCCCAAGACATTTGTGAATTCACGTGTTAATTAAAATCCTAATATGATTCTCCACAATCATCGACTAAAGGACATGTTAATTAAAGTCCGAATTTGATTGTGCGTAAGCCCTAATATGATTTTTCATAAACCCTAATCCGATCTTAAATAAAACCCAAATCTATTTGTTTTATACACATCATTTATTTTGGGAAAATCATTGATTGGCCACGCCGTTTCATTTTTTTTATATAATTTTACTAAAATGTCCGTAAGTACCGACTAAATGATGTGTTAATTAAAGTATGTGTTTAATTGAATATATATTATTGATTAAGTCTTGTGTTAATTTTATAAATGCTACTTTCTTACTACTAATTGTGTTATGTTGTGTTGCTTTGAACTAACTTTATGATACAAATTTTTGTTGATTTTTTAATAATATTTTAATAAAATTTTGTTACATTAGTTTTTAAAGCATCGTGCACTTTTTTTTTCTTTTGAATTTCTTTTATGATCACCAAAGTAGGTTGATATGGATAGTTTCAAGAAGGAAATATGTGATTTTGTTGATGCATGTTGAGCTATGTTTAGATTCAAATATGATTATATGCCCTAATTTTGTACGTCGAAACTTACAAAGCCACCACCTTGATATAATATATGAACACTTACTCATGATGGGATTGATACTAATTACAAGACACTGGTCTTTCATAGCGAGGGACCAAGTAATTCTTTTCAACGTGATGTTATAAAAATGCTAGAAACATACACGATGTATAAGGATTACTTCAAAAAATAATATAGGTGGAGAACACATGGAACCTAATAATCATAAAATTTATGATCTCCTTAAACATGATGAAACATCAGTGCACACTAGCTATAAAAAATATATAAAATGGTTTGTGATAATGTATTCAGTGCAATGCATAAAATGGTTTGTGGCATGCTACCAAATGCTAATGTATTACCTGATAGTCTGTATTTTTCAAAGAAAATCTTCAAGACGTTTGAACATGGATATTTGAAGACACATGCACGTGTCAATGATTTTTGTTCATCTAGGCATGATGTTGAGAATGTTGACAGTTGTTCTAAACGTGGTGCTTAAAGATGGAGTGTCATTGAACACAATAAAAAAGTAGAAAAAGGCATCCCAACAAAATTATTGAGATACTTCCGAATAATACTGAGGCGACCCAAACTTTACATACCAAAATATTACACCATTTTTGATAAATATTCATTACATATCGTTACAATCCACTCCAGAACCGTAAATGTTTAGTGTCTTTGAAAACCCGGATACATGAACAACTTCTACATAAAAGATTTACATCATCTATTACCATGTTCTTCATAATAAGCACCCCTCTTAGACATATCATACTTAAAACCCTTTTTCACATCCTATGGAAAATGAAAAATAATAAAAGTTAAAACTCAGATGCTCAATAAGGGCAAACATGAGAGATATCAATCAATGTTCATATGTAAGCATATCACAAGCATAACGGTATGTGAATATGAGTTTAACATTTGGAAATCATACCCAACAATTCATAGATCATAATCACGAGTCATGACATAAATATTGATAGTTCATAAGACATGAATTATAAAAGAATCAAAGAACATGAGTTATGAGAGCATAACATTGACATTAAATCATGACATAAGAGTGGCATAATCATAATCATAGAATTATTTCAAGACTACCCATCAATAAATCAATAAATACATTTGCATTATATAAAACCTTTATACATATTTTTCATAATGTGGTTATTCTTATTCATATCGTAAATTTAACGGCTAGGTTATAACGACTACATTTAAATAATTTTTTTATAGTATATCACAATTCAATTAAAGTTCGGTGTTGCGTGCTAAGCAAGATATTGTGCATAACACTGTTTTAAATGAAATTTCAGGGGTGTTACAAACCGAGAAGGATGATTGCAATGCTTGAAATGGGTGAATAACTACACTGTCATGAAAATAATTAAAGTTGTGATGGTAACATGAGGTATCCTATTGATTCAATTGCATGGGATAAGATAAACAAGTGATGGTTATCATTTGGATCAGATCCTCAAAACATTAGATTTGAACTCACAATAGATGGTTTTAATCCATTTCATAACATGAAATGTTAATACAATTTTCGAACTGTGATTTTGGGTATATACAACTTACCTCCTTAGTTATACATGTCGAAGGATTATTTAATGACAACCATTTTAATAACATGTCCAAAACAACCAAGTAATGACATAGATGTTTATTTAGCTCCACCAATTGACAACTTGAAGGTTTTATAGATTGATGGAGTGTAAATGTATTATTCTTTCAGTATGGGAACATTTCATTTAAAAGCTATATTAATATGGACTATCAATGATTTTTCTGCATATGAAAACTATAAGGATTCAGATTTCCAAAACCCTTTCCTTTGTGTTTTCTGAGGCTTGGTGGAGTCAAGATGGTGTTAGGAGCCCTTCCTCCAGTTTTTTCAAGTTTGTTCATGCGGTAGTAGGTTGGTTGTGCGGTCCGTTGACACGGTCACTTGTTTGTTCGCGTGGTAGGTAGGTTCATCATGCGGTCAGTTGACACGGTCACTTATTTGTTCGTGCGGTAGGTAGGTTGGTTATGCGGTCGATTGACACAGTCACTTGTTCGTGCGGTAGGTAGGTTGGTCGTGCGGTCGGTTGACGCAATCACTTGTTTGTTTGTGCGATAGGTAGGTTGGTCTTGCGGTCGGTTGACAAGGTCACTGTTTGTTCGCACGGTAGGTTGGATGGCACGGTCCATTTAGGTCTTAGCCAAATTTTGGGAATTTACGGTTTTTCCTAGAATACCCCTAAAAGCCGCGAATACAAATTTTTAACATAAATGCGGTTTTAAAGGTTTAATTAAGGGTATTTAAAGGCTGTTTCAAGGAGGATAATTATATCCTTGAATTCGCTTGATGACTAAGGGTGTTAATGAGTCCTCCCGCGTGGAATTTAATGAGATCCGTGTTAATGGTCAATTAAAATCATACCCGCGATCTAAAAATCCTGATGGTTTCGTATGTCTTGATTCTAAAACGAAGATCTTTCCTTCGTTCTTTCCTACTTGATTTCTCTTGAGACAGGTTCTGAAGCCTTTCCTTGTGTTGTTGGTTTAAGTTCTTCTTGTGGTGATTCCATCCCGTGCGTGCATCCCTTGTGTTTGTGCACCAAATCATGTGAAGCTTCTTTCTTCCAAGCAGAGGGATCCTTCATTTCTTATCAGTTGTATCATGCGGGAGAGGTTCGTGCTTTTGTTATCTTTTGGGAAGATGGTTGCATCCGGCTTAACAAAGATAATTAATCGGTTTAATTGAATTGAAGCGGAAGGTGAATAAAATCGCATGTTTTTACAACTTTGATATTATTATTGATATTGCGATTGTACGAGATTAATGCTTTGCTGAAAATTGTGGACGTTGGGGGTTTTGTTTGCGCTGTGGTTGTTGTGGTGTGGAACCCCTGTTTTTGTGATTGTTTTATATCACCCTAAATGGAATGGACTAATTACTTATATTCGGTTAATGAAATGATTGCCCCTGGAAAATTCTGCTTGTGTGAGAATACCCTTAAAAGTGGAGTGAAATTGATGAAAAGCCCCTCGAACAATCTGAAAAAAATGATATGTGACAAAAGTCCTATGACGTGTAAATGTGTGTCGTGTTGTGTGGTCGTGCTATGGGGCGGTTGTAATGAAAATTGGTGGTGATGTGGTTGTTGTGATGATGAGGTGGTTGTGGGTGTGATGGTGGGTGTGTGGGCTTGTTGTTATGAGGATGATGGGTTGTCTAATGTTGTGATGTGCTGTGTTGTGCTAGTTGCCCGAGTAGTAATGAAATCAATCAAATGATAACGTTGGAATTGAATGGCATGGGCTGGTTTGAAAAATGGGATGAAATGATTAATGAACACTTGATTTGAAGTGGACTGTGTAGTTTAAATGGTTAGTGTTTACATAGGGATTAATGGGCGGTTGAAATGGAATTGGTTGGTAAATGAGAAATATGGGAAATGGCTTGTTTAAAAATGAAAATTGGATTATGGCTTGTGGATTATTATGCGGTGTTGTGCTTTTAGTAATGGTAGGGAAAGTGACGAAAACTATGAGGCCTTGGGGGTGATGTTGTGAGGTGGGATGGATCTTGTGTAGTGTATCCATAGTTTGGGTTTGTGTGCTATGATATTATATATATGCATTGCATTTGATTGTGTTTTTCTATACACGCCCCACCCATGTCAAGCACCCAGTGCCGACAACCAATAGATTTGGGGGTGTTTTTCCCAACATCTTGGGGGTGAATGGAGTTTAAGTCGAGTCAAATCCCACATCGGATGAAATGGGTTGTGATGTGATGTGATGATTCAGGTGTTTGCGGGCAGAATGAGATGTGATGTGATGAAATGGGTTGTGATGTGATGTGATGAAATGAGTTCTGATGTGATGTGATGTTATACGAAATAGGTGGGAACACCAGGACGTACGTCGTTGGGGTGTGAGAGCGGGTAATCAGTAGAAAAGTAGTGTGGGGTACCTATCATCGATATTCTTCATATTATGTTATTATACTTGGATGTGTTACTTGGTGTGTGTGTCATGGTGAGGATGAGGTTGGTTAGTTGACCTGTTTAGGTGCTGTTTGGTTCTGATGTTTGGTCACTAGTGCATTAGTATGCATCTTTCACATGTACATGAGAGACTTTGTTTACCCTACTGAGTATGCTTGTATACTCACCATATGTATATAAACTAATTTTCAGGTTTCTAGGAGGATTACGTGGACCGTGTTGGACATTACTAGCTCAGACCTTTGGACAGTTGCTGTGTTGATGCTTTAAGTTTTCTTTTGGGTATTTACTTTGGAAACTTTTATTTGTACTTATTTTATTTATACATGCACTGTGGGATGGTTTTGACTTTCTTTTTATCTCATGTCATGAAGTTGTTTGAGGTTGATTCATTCTATCTCCCGATCTTATATTATTATAGAGGGTAATGTCTCCCATTTATGATATTTTTATACCCTCAGCGTTAGCCCCTAACCCGGGCTTACTGGAGGTGGGACTCGGGGGGTCATTATCTCCCTCCCTCCATTGAGGTATCTTTGGTGGGAGGGGCTCGTGACAGAGTGGTATCAAAGGTCATGGTTGAGAGATAGGATGAAGTTTGGAGTTAGACACAACGAGGATTGCATGAGTTGGTATGGAAACAGTGTTGGTTGACCTTGATGTTGGAGTTGGTGTCTTATGACCAATTGTTTGTACTTTGATTATATGTATATTCGATGATTTGAATATTAATAACATCTTATTACTTATTGTTCGTTGTTTTTCATGACTTTAATGTAATAATTTCCTAAGGTATCTGTCACATTGACAAAGACATTGCAGTTCTCTCCTATAATGAGAACCTTGAAGTGCTATGACGACATTCTTAAATATAGTTCTATGGTCGGATAACGTTCTCTGACGAGACACATAAAATGTGACTGTGAGGCGTGAGTACTCATAAGCGGATGAGGCTTCTTCTCATGAAGTTCACACTTGGTAATCTTAAGACGAGAGATTATGAAAACAAATCCGCTGGTAAGAATTATGCATGTTTTGATGTCATCGGATATTTTTATCTACGAGTGTGTGTAATGGTGTTTAGACTTTAAGATTATCATTAATGCATGTCATGATTCGTGCACCTAGATTTGCTGATGAAAACCGTGACACCATATGTTCACGACGAGGTAGGTTACATTGAGTGTGTCACGATTGACATGTTATTAATTGATAAGTCGATGAATGATTTGTCCCTTTCATCCTTATGGATGTTGATATCCTGACCATTTGATTTTAATAGAACCGTCTCATTAAATTCCATGATCATGGTATATCGAAGTATTTATTTCAGATAGTCAAAGAAAGATGTATCCAGCACATAGGTTGATGATATAGATTTCCAACCTACTTGACGAGACATTGTGACGAAGAAATTATATTACACTGTGAGCTTTCGTATGTGGTTGTTGTGGTCGCGACATTAAGTTCTTTCTTTTGGGTTTTATGATCCATTGCCTGATACTAGTTATTAATGGCGCGCGCCATGGCGCGCCATTGCGCCATGGCTAGCGCCAGAGAGTGGTGCGCCGCGCCATGGCTTCGCCATGGCTCATTTAAGATGGCTCACTGTGGCGTGCGCCACATTGCGCAATGGCGCGCACCATGTTGCGCCAATGGCGTGCGCCATTGAGCCTTTTTGATTTTTTTTGTATTTTTTTAACCTGCCAACTCTTACGCCCCGATTGAAAATACCTCTTTTGAGGTCAAACAATGACCTTCCCTTTCGACTCTACGCAATACTCTTCCCGTGAGCGTAGCGGCCCAGCCGGTGTTGGACCACATTGACCGCCACGACCAAACCGAGATCCCTCAACCGCCGTGACCCAGTCGACCACGACTTAGCCAAGCTCCCTCAACCACCGCGACTTAGATATGCAATGTTGTCCAGAGCAGGCGCACCTTCTGTGCGAATCAATAACTTTTTTTTGTTTTTAATTCAATTTTATTTATGTTGCTCGCCCCTTATTTTTTTTCGAATTACTCCTGTTGTTTTTTTGAGATATATGGTTTTTTACTCCCGTCTTGGTTTTTTGAGATATATGGTTTTTAATATATTTCAAGAATTGATATATATGATTTTTTGAGATATATAGTTTTTAATATTTAATTGCAGGTGTCATTGTTGATTTCATTTGTTTTTTGATGTATGGAATATGAATTATTGACATAAATCTTTGTTTTTTATATATAAATTGTATAATTTATTATTTGTTATTGTTGATATATGTATACACCTCTTTTGTGCGCCGCAAGTTAATATTGCCACGCGCCGTGCGCTTTTGCGCCGTGCGCTTTTGCGGCGGGGGCTCTTGTCGCCGTTGTGCGCCATGCGCCGTAAATAACTATGCCTGATAGTAATTTTAGACTTAGGCGATCCCGTCTAATGCCAACGAGAAATAACCCTAGAGGGTCACACACTAAGCGTTTTCGATGATCTCGATTAAATTCTATTTGAATTTAATTAATAGAATAAATATTATTCTCAAGACCGAAGAATAATTTTATTTACGTTTTATCAATCACAAATATTTATTGATAAATGAAATATTTGAATGAAATATTTATTTGGATATTTAATAAATGTTGAGGATAAACGGACCAAAACCGCTTCCGTTGATAAATATTTATTTAAAATCTAGTAAATATTATTTATCGTTGTATAGGTTGGCGCATGCCATAAAATAATAATGATAATATTATTACCATGTGAAATGGGGTTTATTAAAGATTATAATATTATTTAAGGGCCGACATGCAATTAAATAATTATTTTTTTAACCTAAACCCCAACTCTATAAATAGACGGTTATGTCTATTGAGTGGTTAATCGAAAATTGAGAATAGTGGATTGTTGCGCACAATGAACCTCTCTCTCTCTCTCTCGAATTTCTTCTTTATTCCTATTAAGAACTAGAAGAACTCCTTCAAGCCCAATGGATCTTGGAGTGATCAAGACAATGCAAGACAATTGATTCGCCGCGCTAAAACCTGGAAATCAGTTGACATTGCTCGAAGATCAAATGAGCACATGTGGATCACCGCTAGAAGGATTCTACATTTGGATCCTTACAATGCAATGAAGGTAGTCCGAAAAGAGTTTTTGAAAGATAAACATCGTTAACGAAGAAAGATCCTATGCTCAAGTATATCATTTCTTCTAAATCTAAATAAATTAATTATAAATTTAACATGAAAGATCCTCTATTGGGGTTCAGGGACATTTTATTTAAAATAAATATTAAATATATCACCCAACATCGGCGCTTCCATTGCGCCCGGAATTTTCAAGTGGTATCAGAGCGGTCACATTTCATATTTATAATTATTCATTTGATTATTGATTTATGCGCAATATTGGTTAGATTTTAATTTCATATTATTCATTCTTTAAATCTGATTTGAATTAATGTTATCGACATATTAATCGTGTTCGTTCAGAGTTTCATTTTCTAGGTTTAAGAGCAGATGAAGAATGATTGAAGGTGACATCGGGAAGTGCCAAGAATTTTGTCTGGTAAGACCAAGTTACACGACGTGTAGTCGGATTACACGCCGTGTACCCATGAGCATTGCACCTGGATGTGCCAAGGGATAAATGACATGCCAAGCAGTGGCTACACACGGTGCATTTATTGCACACCGCGTGTAGATCGGGCCAGTCTGGTACATGGGTTGTTGTATGTCATGGCGAGTAGCTGGTGTACACGTCGTGTAGTCTGCACGGGTTAGCGGTGAAATTCGTGCAATCCGTGTGGCCATAACACACTGTCAAACCGCATGAGATTGATAACCTGAATCATTAATGATATACACGTCATGTATGTGGTGTACACGACGTGTAGTTCATCATTTCCCGCGTCTTAAATACACGTTGAGCCATTTGGCGAGAAAAGAGGACACATGACTTAAGTAATACACGACGTGTAGTTGGACTGGACTGTACACGTCATGTAGTCTCTCGTCCGAGCACATGCCGAGTCTTTTGTCGGGTTGCACAAGCACACAACATTCGGACCACACGACATGTAGCTGGCTTGCACACGCCATGTAATCCGCAGAGATACACGCCGAAGACCAGACGTGTATCCCGGGCGCACGACAAATGGAACACACGACACATAACTGATTAGGACACGCTGTGTAGTCCAACAGAGGTACATACTGAAGCCCCAAATGCGTTGCTAGGGTATATGACAACCGAGGTACACAACGTGTAACTCGTAAGTACACGCTGTGTAGTCTCCCAATTAAGGGAAAATTTAAATTACATTAAATTGATAATTGAAGTATTAAAGCCTTATTTTATTGATAGACACATGTTGTGTTTGACAATTTAATAATGGTTTTAAAGAATTTTAAATGCTCAATTAATTTATTGTAATAAATCTATGATTATTGGTTTTTTCCGTTTATTTTATTTGAATGCCATTAATGATGGGTATCTCCAAATGAATTCGGATGATCATTAAGATGAATGAGAATTAATTAATCGATTGATTAATTAATTAATGCGAGCTCATTTATCTTAATAATAAAGAACGAATAAAAATGAATGGTAACCGGTTTACTTTTGCGTATACGTTACACGTATGGCCGTTCGTGAGTTTAACCAAGACCTATGTATGTGTCGGATGTTTTAATATAATTTATTGCATGAGTTTGTAATTATTTAATGTTAAATTAAATTTTGATGATCTTTGAGTCATCCCTCCCTCCATTATTATTATGTAAGACCTGTCGTGTCCATGGTTGTTTGTGTATCCCCATTTACCAATCTTTTGGTTTCCCTCACCTGCGTGTGAGTTATAAATACATGTAATTAATAGAGTATCCTAAGGCGCGTGAAGGCGGTTCAAGACAGAGCCATAATGATGTCAATCCAGGTGATACACATGTGGAAATGTGGAATGTTGTAACTCATGTCATGACCGGTAATAGAAGTTATTCCCCTAGGTCATAGGTTAATTTATTGTTCGCTCAATAAATCAACCGTTACATAAACTTACGATCGAGTCATTTATTATTTATTTATTTATGTCTTATGCATTAATTATTTTCTGGACGTAAGATCGCCATCACATAAATAAATGAATTAATATACAAAGATAAAATTTAAATAAATGGATTATGCGTAAATGTTTTATCCAACATAGTTAATTAAGTAAAATCTACTTAATATTAACAAGTTATTTAATGGATAAAACAAGATAAAATTTATGAATAATAAATTAAAATCCCTAAAAAATATATAAGTTAGACTTGGTCTTCCACGATTAGGAATGAAAGCCTTAGAACTAAGTATTTGACCAACCCTCTTTGGGACACTTACTTTTACCGCGGAGTCTTATGAAGGTTATGGGTTGACTTAACCATCTTACATCAAGAGAAGTAGCCCTCGATACACTTGATGTAACTTGGAGGCAAGTGTAGAAAATCGAAGTGAAGATTTCAGGATTGGGGAGTCCACTCAACAGATCAAGGAGTTACAAACCCGCAGTTGACAAAGATCCGCTTACCTAAATAGCTTCAAGTAGCTTGACGAACCCTCATTGGGGTTATGTGAAGGGGAATATGGATCATTACCACTAGAATATTCTAGCAACTAGACATTCTGAGTTCAATGATGAAGACTATTGAGACTTGATAAAATAATAAGAAATTTAATAAAATTAATTATTATTATTTCTCACATAATCTATAATCAAGAAAATTATTGATAATCTGCTCTTATAATTGAAAAAAAATGAAAAGTTCATCATCCACACTATCCCTGCGATCTATATTGGACAAAGACCATCTCCTCACTGACAGTAACTTCCAAGAGTGGTTTAGACGTCGTGAATGTAATTCTTACGTGCTAGAATCTTCAATATCTAATTCGTCTGCCAAGGAGGCAAGTGATGAAAAGTTCCTTGTCTATGAAAAACATATGAACAACGCGGTCGACGTTCAATGTTTGATGCCATCCTCCATGTCTAGTGAACTCATAAAGTCTCACGAAAACATGGACGCTTATAGCATGCTCGATCATCTCCGTGGTCTATACTTGAAGAGAGCTAGACAACAATGGTTTGAGATCTCCAAGGCTCTTTTTCAGAGCAAGCTTGGAGAGGGTGCCCCGACCGGGCCTCATGTAGTCAAGCTCATTGGCTACATTGAGCATTTAAAGGTTCTAGGGTTTAAACTTCCTAAATAACTGAGCACTAATCTCATTTTTGTGTCACTCTCTCCGCGCTTCTCAAGCTTTGTTGTAAATTTTAATATGAACAACATAGAGAAGTCTCTCTCGGATCTGCTTACTCTTCTTCGCCAAGTAGATAAGGAGATGAAGTGCGAAAAGTCTTCCATCCTTATGGTGAACAAACAGAAAGAGCAAGTGAAGAGCTCTAAGCCCAAAGCTTCTTCACGCCCTTCCAAGAAGAGGAAGATCAAGGGGTAAGCAAGAGAACGAGATGTTGTTTGTTTCGCATGTGGCAAGAAGAGCCACTGGAATAAAAATTGCACCCAGCCAAACAGGCAAGGGGGAAGCGCTTCAAGTGCATTTGTTATCGAGTGCAATTTATCTATTTCTACAAATTGGGTATTAAATACAACTTGTGGTGCTCACATATTTATTCAAATACAGGAATCAAGTAGATGTAGAAGAATTGACCGAGGGGGGTAGATCTACGACTAGCCAACAGAGCTAAACTTCCTGTCGTGCCGTAGCTATTGGGGACTACCACCTCACGTTGCCTACTGAAATGATATTGGTTTTGAAAGATCGTTATTATGTTGTTAGAATAGAAGAGAAAGTAACTCAATACTTAAGATACCTTCTAAGAGAGGCCATGATGTTTATTTATAGAGAATTATAAGGATAACAAAACACTCATGTCCAATGTGGGACACACACTCCAACACCCCCCTCAAGCTAAGTGTACCTAGCTTGGATAAATAAAAAAACAAAAAGAAACATCCCCCAACACTCCCCCTCAAGCTGGACATGCCCAACTTGAATACGTGACAAAACAAAGCATAAGAAAAGATCATCCGTCATCGTTGCTTCCCTCAAGATGAAGTAGATTGATGATGCTGCCGTTGAAAAAAAATGCTCCAACCGAGAAACATCCCCCATCATGCGGAAACCAAGAATAACTGGAAATGGAATAAATTAGCAGGAAGAGCCGGATCGAGCCTCGACACGAATAGTTAGGTTAGGAGTATCTTGGCTTGTAGGAACAACACGTGATGAGGCACAGATCGAATGTCTGACAGAAATAATTGAATTACATCAATGGTGTGGGGATGCATAATGGGCGGAGGAGAGGGCTGGACACAGGAGAGGTTGTTGCGTAACAACACAACATGGTGAGCAGACAGGAGCGCGCTGGGTGGCACTCGCATAAAGAGATGTCGTAGATTAAGGGGGGGGGTGCAGTCAGCACCGCAGGAGGGAGGAGTGTAAAGTCAAAAAGCTCACGCCCATAAGACAGATCTGCGCTTGTTGGTGCGGCTAAGAGAAGTAGAGAATGGGACGCGCCAGTGGGGACATTGACAACAGGAGGCGTGCGCATCAGTCGGGGGTCGCGCCGGGTTTGCTGGGTTGGAGGCGCGTACTTTGGATGATTTGAGGAGCGATGAGCCATCGAGGGTTGATGTGTGGGAAGAGAGCTGTGTTGGGAGGGGCCGTCGGGGGTTGTAGCGGCTGCTGGAGAAGGGTGACGCAGGGAGTCACTGTGGGTGGGGGGTTGTCGGATGCCCGTCATAGCTGGAGATGGGAAGCACGACAAGGACCTGCGAGGAGGGGCGGAGGGGTTAACGTCGGAGGGGGAAACTGCGACTAAAATGTCCGTTGTTGGTCGGGAACTGCCGCCCCCTTCGGGGGGAAAAGCGTAGGTGTCCTCCAAGAAAAAAAGAGGGGAGAGAGGTCTAGGGTTAGATAACCTACTTTAATACCATGTTAGAAAGGAGGAACAGATAACTCAATACCTAAGATACCTCCTAAGAGAAACCTTGGTGTTTATTTATAAAAAATTATAAGGATAACAAAACACCCAAGTTCGATGTGGGACACACACTCCAACATATGCATTAATCAATACATTTGCATTATATAAAACTGTTAGAGTCTGCATCCCACATCTCCGATGTGGTCTTTATTATTCATTATAAAAGAATCTCAAAGCCTCCTTTAGAGAGAACCTTGGGGATTCGGGTCTCTTCTTTTATCATTCTACATGGTATCAAAGGGTGGTCTTTAAACCCGAACCCTCCCACCCATTTTTTTCTTGCCCTAGGTTTTCTAGAATTCCCCCTTGGGGGGCGGCGCCCCCCCCCCACATCGCCAGGGTTGGGTTTATTTTCTGCCGCCGCCCCTCTGGGCTTGTTTCCCAGGCGGCCTCCTGGTTCCGTTTGACGGATCCCTCCCACGGATCCCTCTGTGGCGTCCCGACGGCCAGCTCCTCCTGCGGCGGTTCTCCCCGACGGCGCTGTCCGGCCCCACTCTCCCATCGGCTTCCTGCGGCCTCCCGGCTCCGCCCTCCCGTCGCGCCTCCCGGACCCGCCGCACCTCCCGATCCCGACGACGCCTCCCGATCCTGACGTTGTTGCTCTGCCCTCCCTCCACGCTTCCCCTGTGCGACGAGATCTAGCCGCGAAGACCCTGCGCCAGGGCGCGACCTCTCCTTCTGCAGGCACACCTGCCTCCCGTCACCGTCCTCCCGTGTGGCAGCACCGATCGCGCCTCCCGTTGCTGGCCTCTCGTGCATCTGACCGGCGCGACTCCGTCTCCCGATCCCAGACGGCTGACCTTCTTCCCCCCTGCGACGACCTTCTTCTGCTGCGCCTCCCTACGACGACCTCCTGTGCACCGCAGTGGTGCACCAGCCCTCTTGCTCCTTCACCGCGGCCAGACCATCGCTGCCGGTTCCCCGGGCAACACCTCTCCCAAGCAGCCTCTTGCGATGGCTCGCTTCCGCACCTCCATTGCGTCGTCGATCTATAGCACAACTCCTCTGCGGTTTTCCCGGCATCCCGACGATCGGCCCCGCTAGTATGGATTTCTCGGCGCTCCGTTGACCGGCTTCGCTAGTGTGGATTTCTCGGCATCATGTCGACCGGCCCGCCAAGTTCAGATTTCTCGATACTCTATCGACCGGCCTCGCTAGTTTGGGTTTCCCGACGCTCTGATGTCCGGCCCCGCCTGCGCGGTTCCGATGGTGCGCCTCGACGACATCACACCACTGATGTTATCTGGACTTTCAGCGCCATCTTCAATCATCCCTTGTTTTCATCTCAAGGGGGAGCTGCGATCACGAATGATTTCTTTTCTTCTGTTTTGTCATCAAGCTGGGTATGTCCAGCTTGAGGGGGAGTGTTGAAAGTGTCTTTGATTTATTTTGATTTAGTATGTTTTCTTTCCTTATGTGTGCAAGCTAGGTACACCTAGCTTAGGGGGAGTGTTGGAGTTTGCATCCAACATTGGACTTGTGGTCATGGTCTTTATTATTCATTATAAAAGAACCTCAAGGCTTCCTTTAGAGAGAACCTTGGGGATTCAGGTCTCTCCTTTTATCATTCTACAAAAACCTTTATACATATTTTTCATAATGTGGTTATTCTCATTCATACCTCTAATTTAACAATTAAGTTACAATGATCGCATTTAAATAATATTTTTATGGTATATTGCATTTTGCTTAAAACTCACTGTTGCATGTTAAGCAATATATCAAACTTATTATTGTTTTTAACTAAATTTTTGGGGTGTTATAATCTACATCAATCATTGGAGTCATTTAATTTATCAAATCACAACAACCATCTCTGACCAGATGAACCAGCAATCATCCAAAATCATCCATCAATACGAGGCCCTAAAACCATCAATAACCACTCTAAATAATTATTAACCAACTATAATTAATTTATACATTAAATTAATATCAGTTACATAATTAATTATTTGGAATAAATAAATAACAACTCATCGGCTAATCTCTATATGGCTTAAACCTCAAGAAATGAGGTGTGAATCACTCCTGGCACCACCCTGAGCCCATTGGCGATGAAATCCCCAACAATCAACTTCAATTAACTAAGTAATTTTACCTCAAATTGATGAAAAACTAAAGATTCAATCATAACGACTTACCTCAATGAAACCACATGAAACCTAGTGCATTCATCCTCCCGAGACTCCCTCTAGCCAAGAAAAAGAAAAGCCCCATCATCCCTACCCGATTCCATCATGCTCCGGGGGAATTGTCATCAAAGCCCTAATCTCAATCCACCAAAATCATAGGAAAAAGTAAGATGAGAAAAAGAGGTGATAGAAGAGGGGAGAAACTAGCCTAAATCATCAATGGTAGCACCTCATATTGATCCCACATCAAGGGGAGGATGGGGGGGGAGATGAGTGGGGAAGGGGGTGCGACTTCCCTTTCTCTCAGCCAGCACAAGAAGAACACCTCTGTGCGGGGTGTTCAAATAAGCGGGACAGAATGACCATTATTCCCGACTTTAAAATGAATAAAATAGAACAGGTCTGGGTGCCTGGGAAACCAATATTGGCCGAGTTTTTTTTTAATACATTTAAAAAAAAAATATTTTTTAAAAAACGGTTAGGTCGATTTTTTTTTTCAAATTGCGCCTCAAAGGCGGCATCGCGGATTCCGCCTTTGCACTGCCGGCGCGGATCGGTGACGTGGCAAAGGCGGCACCCACGATGCCGCCTTTTTGTATCACGTCATCCGAAAGGCGGCACCGCGAGTACCGCCTTTTGCCTGACGTCATTGTGAAAGGTGGCACCCGTGGTGCCGCCTTTGTCTCTGCGCCCTATAAAAGGGCAGCGCCCCCCTCCCCTTATCCTCACTTCCAAGCATTCATCCTCTCTCAAATTCTCTCTTTTGTGGCGGCGTTCTGTGGTTTGAAATTTTTGGAAAGCTTTTAGAGGTATGTTTTTTTAATTTAATGTTATTTATTTTGTAGAATTGTTTTTAGTTAAATATTTTTATAAATTTAATGTTTTTTATTTAGTTGAATCGTTTATAGTTAAATATTTTAAATCTTTAATAGTTTAGTTAGTTTTAAATTTTTTTTGTTTATTAGATTGTTTATATATATTTAGGAATTATAATTGTCATTAGTATAAATTAATTTAGGATTCTTTTAATGAAATTTTGGTAGCATAAAGAGTATGTTATCTAAGCAATCAAATCCTTGTCTGGATACAAATAAGTGAATGTGGCTCTGGCACAGATGTACCTAGGGATAAAACCTGAAAACACTGATTTGAGCTAGACTCGAACGGGAACTGGTGCACGACAACGGGCCTTGCTGCATTCTAGTTTCACACTCCCGGAGGATATGCTTAAGATATGCATATTTTTTTATAAACTACTAAAATATCTAAGAAAAGAAATGATAAATTGATAATTTAGTAATGATGTTGATATTTATTATTAGGAATGATTAATTAAAAATTAATTAATAAATAGAGTTAAAAATAAATAAGATGAAGTTAAAATATAAATAAGATGAAGTTAAAATATAAATAACATGAAGTTAAAATATAAATAACATGAAGTTAAAATATAAATAACACGAAGTTAAAATATAAATAACAGCATGTTAAAATATAAATAACATGAAGTTTAAATATAAATAACAGCATGTTAAAATATAAATAACATAGAGTTAAAATATAAATAACATAGAGTTAAAATATAAATAACATATATAAATAACATAGAGTTAAAATATAAATAACATATATAAATAACATAGAGTTAAAATATAAATAACATAGAGTTAAATAACAGAATGTTAAAATATAAATAACATGGAGTTAAAATATAAATAAGAGAATGTTTCGAGCTTCTTGCTTTTCTTGCAGTGAATTGAATATCAAAATTTCAGAAATCACAGGTTTTCTGAAATTTTGATATCCAATTCACTACAAGAAAAACTAGAAGCTGAAAACATTCTCTTATTTATTTTTTAACTCGATGTTATTTATATTTTAACTCACTAATTAGAAAGTGTACTAAGAAATATCCTAGTTTAGGATATAAGATCTTTTAAAATTTAAGTATCATAAAGATTGTATAGTTTAGAAGTAATAGTTATTATTTGAACGTGAGGTAAAATCCAACTTATTTTTAATAAGCTGTTTAATTACAACTTCAAAGTATAAAATCCAACTTATATTGGTAACCATTATTCTGAATGTCACTTACATTATCAAAATCTTGATCAGAAAACTTTATTTACGTAGAGCGAAATGTTTGCCTGTGTGTATTGCTATGGGGAGGTTATTCAAATTGAGCAAGGGGCTTCTTATAGTACACAACCAATAACAGTGGTTAATACAACTGATTGTGTAACCCTAAGTGACCTTCAAGACAGAATTCATGGCTCATTAAATCTAGGACCCGATCAGAAGATCAAGTCAATGAGTTATAGACATTTTCAGTTCCCGTCAACATTGTGGCATCTAGCTTGTCCATTGGTTGATGATGCATAATGGATCCAAACAATTAATTTGTTTTCTCAACGGTCAGATGGTACCATGTTGAAGTTATATGTTGATGTTTCTACTGTACAACAACAACATCCAATTGTACATAGACGTAGACTTACAAGAGTCGTTGAAGATAGTCCGCCCCATGAAGTTCAGACTATTCCAAATGATGCAGAGGACAACCTACTTGATCTCCCGGATATACATGTTAACCCGACATCTGATGAGGAGTTTCGTAATAACGAAACAGATGGTGATAGTAGTGCTGATGAGGAAGAAACAACAGAAGTTTCGAGAAATGCATTAGTTGTACAACATGCTCGACCTACAATAAATCATCCACCGCTCTTTGCATCTTGGTCAGAAGCAATGACACGTGTGCCTGAATTTGAAGATAATGTTCTCACATCGGCAACTGAGTTTCCCAGAGTTATACAAGATAGGTTTAGTGAGATGGACAAAACTTTATATGTTGGAAGGAATTTTCCAAGTAAAGATGCATTAAAAAATATGCTAAAGAGATTTCACATTGAGAGACACTGCAACTATTTAGTTTACGAATCAGATCATAGAAAATATGGCATACGATGTGAGAAGTATGGGGATGATTATAGATTTCGATTGAGGGCGATTCCGGACATTGCATTTGGAGGTTGGAGAATCTCGAGGATTGAGGCAGCTCATACTTGCATTCAGTCAAGCCTGACACAAGATCATACTTCATTGGATGCAGAATTTGGGTCATCCATTGTGGTTGAGATGATTAGAACATGTCAAGATGTTCCGATAGTTTTTGTGCAAGAGAGGTTACAATAGACATTCAGTTATAAGATATCCTATAATAAGGCATGGAAGGCGAAACATAAGGCGATTGTGAAGGTCTATGGTGATTGAGATGACTCATATCGGGTGTTGCCGCAATTTCTATCCATACTGAGGCATCATAACCAAGTTGTATTCCATCTGGATACAAACGAACATGTGTCTCACGATAACCGACTTGATCCATCTCGTGTTCAATTTCATCGGTTGTTCTGGGCATTCCTTCTCTGTATCTCCGCCTTTCGTTTCTGCAAACAGTTTATTCAGATTGATGGAACATTTCTGTATGGAAAATACAAGGGTGTATTGTTGATTGAGGCAACCCAAGATGGAAACCGTTCACCTCTTCTGCTTGCCTTTGCCATTGTAGAGAAAGAAAACTATGAATCATGAAGTTGGTTTTTGGCATGTAGCAACACCAATTTCCCCAACATTCGGGGTGTTTGTTTGATATCTGATCGGCACCGATTAATTAATGAGGCAATCAATGCGGATCCTGATACATGACGTTACCCAAATGCACATCATCGGTTCTGCATTAGACACATTGCTAGCAACTTGCATAAAAAATTCCACAACGAACCGATGAAGAAGGCAATCACCAGACTTAATACGCATTGTATTCGTTATTTTTTTGTATATCAACGTAAAGATAAATTCAAAATATGTGAAATATCATTTATTCTGTGTAGCATATGAGTCCGATCAAAGACGGTTTGAAGAAAGTTTCGAACAAATCCGTCAGGTTAATGAAGAAGTTTACGATTATATGATGCGAATTCCAAAAGAAAAATGGACATTGGCATATGATGGAGGGAAGAGGTACGGACACATGACGACCAACATTGTAGAGTGCATCAATGGTGTCTTCAAAGGGATTCACAAGCTACCTATAACTGCCCTAGTTCAGGAGACATTATATCGTTGGGTGAAGTACTTTGTTGATAGAGAAAAACTAGCATCGGATGGAATAAATCAGGGCCTAACGTACAGAAGACATGTTCAACGAGAGATTGAAAAGAATATTGAAGAAGTTTATGGTTATCAAGTCTGCCTATTTCGATGATAAGACTCTCGATTTGAAGTTTAAGAGAAGTCGAACCCCACCACAAAGAGAATTGGTGAAAAAGTGGTGGTATTACTAGAAACGAGGCAATGTCAATGTGGAAGCTTTCAGGCCTTACGGTTTCCATGCTCACACGCCATCACAGCATGTGCCTCTGTTAACATATCATGGGAAGCATATGTTGATCCAGTGTACCGGATGAACACCATTGCTAACTGTTACGCTGCACCATGGACACCTATTGGCGAGTTTCGTTATTTTCCAATGCCTGAAGGTCAGCCGATAGTGGTACCTGATATGAATCGGTTGCGTCCCCGTGGGAGACCGAAGGCCAGCAGGATGCGAAATGAGATGGATTGACCTCAAGAACAAAGACAGAGTTTGAGATGCACCATATGTCATCAAGAAGGTCATAATCGGAAACGATGCCCTAACATTGTTGGGTCGAGTTCACACTCTTAAGCCACAATGATGTATTGTCGTTATTGAGAGATTCTCATATTGTAAATTTTATGTTGTTATCTCTTCATTTTACCTCTGTTTTCTAATCCCCAAAACTGAAAATCATAACAGTAAACCCAGAAACATCTTTTTTATACTATAATCCTAACAGTCTAAACCATAATCCTGAAAATATTTTCTCAAATCATTAACCTAAATCATAAAACGTTAAAAGAAATCCAAAAGCCTAGTTCCAAAAGGTAAAATGTGAAACCCTAATCTTTAAATCCTAAAATTGAAAACATGAACCGTAAGACCAAAAACATATTCCCTTTACATCGGTTTTCAAAACATTATGTGATTGAGAAAATAATCATGAAACCTATGACCAGATTGTCTAGAACAATCATATATCAATATGACTAATATGCCCTACAAATCCCTATAACTCGTGCATAAAGTTTTAGGGAATAAAGGAGCACCCCAGAAATTGAACCCTCCTACATTGTTAATGAAGTCATAGAGACAAATGAATCTTCATCTAGTAATAGAATAACACCCCAAAAAGTGAACGCTCTTACAATATCAAAATATGAGACCTAGTACTACACCTTCCACCTGTATACCCAAGGATCACATTTGAGATATACATAAAATTATTTTGAAAGGGCATTATAACATTCAAAAATAAAAAAATACCCTTTCTTGATATAAAAACATTCTTTGAAAACTAGTTCACACTTTATTTCACAATTCTTTAAAAACACCCTTCTATTTACCAAAATTAGGGGAAACCATATTTTATCAAAAACCCTTTTCAGAAAATAAAAATTGCATGCCAATTATTTTATAAAACAATTTATAAAACAAAGTGAAATCATGATTCATCCAACATAGATTAGAGACAGAACCATTTATAGGTCGTGAATGATCCATGATGTGAATCCTTGATAAAACTTTATTTATTTATATGCAGATGACTGACACCATACTACTCAGTCAGCAGACTACCCATTGTTCACAGGTTGTGATAGAGGGTGGTCCAGATCGATTGATCAGGGTGCGTCGAGCGCACCATTTTCATCACACAGAGCCTCCTCCTGCCATTATACCATACTTGCGTCGTGCTGGTTTCTATGGTATTGCAGTATCCGATTTTAAATTTGTAGACCATCACCTGCTAGCTGCACTCGTGGAGAGGTGGAGACTAGAGACACACACATTCTACCTGCCTGAGGGAGAGATATTGTTGGGCGGAAGAAAAACGAGGAATGATGGCAAGAGGGGGGTGAATTGCCTTTTAAAAAAAAATGATTAACAATTTAAAAATCAAAGTGAAAGTGCAGCGGAAATAAAGAGGCAATCACACAAGAAATTGATAACGGAGTTCGGCCAAAACCCGGCCTACGTCTCCGCTCCCAACTCAACCGTTGAGAGATTCCTACCGCTTGCTTTTCAATGGTTTTAGCAAGAAACCCACTAGGCTTTGAGGTAGCACTAAGACCTATTACAGCTTGCTTTTTGTGGTTTAGCAAGAACCCACTTGCTTTCAATGGTTTAGCAAGAACCCACTAGCCTTTTTAACGGGTGAAGGCTAGCTCACCGAAACACAAGCCTTTTAAAAGGAAAGGCTTGAAGAAACCTCTTCACACCTTAATGGTGGTGTGAAACCCAAAAGAAAGAGGGGATGAGAAAAGTTTGGGGTTTGTAGGCACAAACCCAATTTTAAGCTCAAAATGAATATAAAATAAAAACCGTATTGGAGGAAGACTTGGGCGCCAATTGGATGATGGAGCTGATGTAGCGTGCTCTCCCAAGCTTCTTGAGGGTGCTCTTGAATGTGGAATTGGATGGAGCACTTGGGGTTCCCTTGGAGGAATGCACCGGAGGTACGCCAAATGATCAACAAGGTGTCCGTGGGCTTCCGTATCGTTCCGGTAGGTGTCCGGGGCTTCCTTGGCCTTTATTTATAGGCATGGAACCCTTGGGGAGGCTTCGGAGCCGTTGGAGAGGTCTTCGGAGCCGTTGGAGGCCAAAAGATGGTTGACTGGTCAAACCCAACGGCTAGTTTGACTGGGCCACCGGCTGGCCGGTACAGCTCCACCGGCTGGCCGGTGCCTTGGTAGAGAAGAAGAGTCTTGATCCAGGCTCTACCGGTCGACCGGTGGAGGAGCCACCGGCTGGCCGGTGGCAAGACAGTAGCAAATACTATTTGGGCTGGGTGCCACAGGTCGACCGGTGACAGAGCCACCGGTCGACCGGTGGAACCTGGCAGTGGGCAATCCCTCTGCCAGTTCCACCGGCTGGCCGGTGCTATCACACCGGTTGGCCGGTGGACTGAATTTCAGTCCATTTCTTATCCATTCTTGGTCCAATCCTTTGGCAATCTTTTGCCTATCATCCACAACACTTAAAAACAAAGTTAAACATATATGAAAGTGATTGTGATCATGAAAATCAAATAGTGTGGGGTACAACAATCTCCCCCTATTTTGATGATCACAATCACTTATCAAAGCAATGTAAAAACTTAAATGAAAGGCATGCCTAAATGATAAATTGAAAATAAATACTAAGCATGAGAGAAAAGATTCTCCCCCAATCAATCAAGAAATTCTCCCCCTTTGTGATTATCAAAATAGAATGGGGCATAAAACTTGATTGAGGGAATAGATTTGAAAAACAAGATTGAGATTTGAAAATCAATTGAAATTTTTGAAATTGAAATGAGAATTTGAATAACAGTTTGAATTGAAAGTTTTGAATCAAAAACCAATTGAATTTTGAAATTTGAAACCAAGAGTTGAAATTGAAAGTTTGAATCGAAAAATTTTGAAATTGAAAAGGGCTTAAACGATCCTAACTCCCCCTAAATAAAAACAACAAATCACCGGGGAAAGGAAACTATTTTTGGCCCGGAGAGACTCGCTAAGAGGGATTTTTCAATCCACACTTGCCTTGTAGCGGGTCTTCTCCTATAGAATTCATCTGAATAAAAAATCGATTTGGGCCTACCATACCGGGCGTTTTTGCAATTACATTCATATATCATGTGCCCGGGTTTTTTGCAATAGTTACAAAATTTAAAACTAGAGCTCCCCCTTACAAAAACAGTTGGAGCATGGGAGGAGGAAGCTACATTGGTATATCCTAGCCCTTGGGTGGTTCTAGATATACGTTGGGAACCAAGCAAATTGTTCAAATTTTGTTCACCTTGGGTGAACTTGGCTAGGGTCTCCCTTAGGTCTTTGATGGTTGATTCCAAAGAATCAACATTTGGGAAATTTTGGATTTTGAGGGACATCTCTTCCTTCTCTTTGAGAAGTTGTTCTTTTTCGGAGGAGAGTTTTTTGAAAGACTTTTTTAAAGCAACAAATTTTGATGATAAAGCATGAAAACCTTTTTCTAATTGGTCTCTAGCATGTGAGAGTTCTTCATAAGAAAGATGATTTAAAGAATTGGAATTTGAAGAGCAAGAGGAAGAGGAGTCGGAAGAAGTTACCTCATGAAATGCCATTAGGCATTTTGTACCTTGGTCGCTCGAGGAGGAGGAGGAGGAGGATGATGAGGTGTCGCTCCATGTGGCCTTGAGGACCTTCTTCTTTCCCTTCTTGGCCCTTTTCTTGTGAGGTGGGCAAACGGGCTTGATTTTTTCGTCGGGTTCTTGCTTTTGAGCGGGTTCTTGCTTTTGAGCCATGCTAGTACCTTCATAGGTTAGTTCTAAAAACTTCCAAATGTCATGAGAAGATGTGCAAGAAGAAATACAATCAAAAACATTACGATCTAACCCACAATGTAGAGCATTCATGGCTTTTCCATCAAGCTCGAAATTTGCAATGTCTACGGGGGTCCATTGAGATTCATCTTTACTAGAGAGAGTATAACCATGCATGACAATTCTAAAAATAGGATAGTTAATGCTTTTAAGAAATGTGGTCATGCGGGTTTTCCAAAAACTATAATCGGCTCCATCAAAGAATGGAGCACGATCCAAAGAATGTCCTTCGGGGGATTGAGAGGAAGAAGCGGTAGAAGCCATAAAAAAAAAATAGGATCTTAAATTTGAAACCGGGTTAGGGAATTATTCAAACTTCCCTCTGATACCAATTGTTGGGCGGAAGAAAAACGAGGAATGATGGCAAGAGGGGGGTGAATTGCCTTTAAAAAAAATGATTAACAATTTAAAAATCAAAGTGAAAGTGCAGCGGAAATAAAGAGGCAATCACACAAGAAATTGATAACGGAGTTCGGCCAAAACCCGGCCTACGTCTCCGCTCCCAACTCAACCGTTGAGAGATTCCTACCGCTTGCTTTTCAATGGTTTTAGCAAGAAACCCACTAGGCTTTGAGGTAACACTAGGACCTATTACAGCTTGCTTTTTGTGGTTTAGCAAGAACCCACTTGCTTTCAATGGTTTAGCAAGAACCCACTAGCCTTTTTAACGGGTGAAGGCTAGCTCACCGAAACACAAGCCTTTTAAAAGGAAAGGCTTGAAGAAACCTCTTCACACCTTAATGGTGGTGTGAAACCCAAAAGAAAGAGGGGATGAGAAAAGTTTGGGGTTTGTAGGCACAAACCCAATTTTAAGCTCAAAATGAATATAAAATAAAAACCGTATTGGAGGAAGACTTGGGCGCCAATTGGATGATGGAGCTGATGTAGCGTGCTCTCCCAAGCTTCTTGAGGGTGCTCTTGAATGTGGAATTGGATGGAGCACTTGGGGTTCCCTTGGAGGAATGCACCGGAGGTACGCCAAATGATCAACAAGGTGTCCGTGGGCTTCCGTATCGTTCCGGTAGGTGTCCGGGGCTTCCTTGGCCTTTATTTATAGGCATGGAACCCTTGGGGAGGCTTCGGAGCCGTTGGAGAGGTCTTCGGAGCCGTTGGAGGCCAAAAGATGGTTGACTGGTCAAACCCAACGGCTAGTTTGACTGGGCCACCGGCTGGCCGGTACAGCTCCACCGGCTGGCCGGTGCCTTGGTAGAGAAGAAGAGTCTTGATCCAGGCTCTACCGGTCGACCGGTGGAGGAGCCACCGGCTGGCCGGTGGCAAGACAGTAGCAAATACTATTTGGGCTGGGTGCCACAGGTCGACCGGTGACAGAGCCACCGGTCGACCGGTGGAACCTGGCAGTGGGCAATCCCTCTGCCAGTTCCACCGGCTGGCCGGTGCTATCACACCGGTTGGCCGGTGGACTGAATTTCAGTCCATTTCTTGTCCATTCTTGGTCCAATCCTTTGGCAATCTTTTGCCTATCATCCACAACACTTAAAAACAAAGTTAAACATATATGAAAGTGATTGTGATCATGAAAATCAAATAGTGTGGGGTACAACAGATATCACCCTCCAGGATGTGACTGTGCTTCTTGGTATTCCTATCCAGGGGAGACCCGTTATTGGATCCACTCGGGCAGCTTGGCCCGACCATGCTCAGCGCTTGTTAGGCGTTGACATTTTGTCTGATCGTAGTGCTAGTGATGGAGCATCGATATCCATGCCTTGGCTGGAGGCACAGATTCCAGTTTTAGCTGATAATGCTGACGAACAGACGGTGATGCGTTATGCACGTGCATATATATTACGACTTATTGGAGGGACCATGTGTACGGATCATTCAGGGATGCATGTGCACATGATGTATATACCCCTGCTAGAGGATTTTTATTGGGCAGGGACGTACAGTTGGGGATCCGCCTGCTTGGCATACACATATAGAGCATTATGCAGGATATTCGACAGGAGGCGCACAGGTCTCAGGGGATGCGTCATCCTTATTCAGATGTGGGCATGGGAGCACTTCCCCGCATTCTGCCTTGATCTTGCGGGTCCGCCGGTCGAGATGGCGGTGCTGCATGATGCGCCGCGTGGACGCTGGTATGATCACTCATTTCTAGCAGTTTCTGATGCTACTACAAGTTATTAACTTTAATTTCTCATTATTTATCACTGTCGATGTTGTATTTTATAGGTGGTGTCAGCGCCACAATTTCAATACGGTTTCGAGACACGATTTGGACATATATCGGCTCGAGTTGGACTTTCTCTTACCCCATCAGGTATGTATATAAAATCTGTAACTGTCTAACAAATTTAATAATAACATCATTTTTTTAGTTAACAATTTTTCTAACAAGGTTAATATGCTATTTCAGATTTTATGGGTTCCATACTGGTCTTTTATGGACCAGTTGCCTCCATACTGCACGGTTGGTCTTGACGATGTTACGGCTGTAGTGCCACTCATTCACTTTCATATTGTTGAGTGGCACCAGCTTGACAGAGTCATGCGCCAGTTTCTCTTCACTCAGCGGATTCCATTACCGCCGAGGCAGACAGATCAGCTTCATGGGATGAAGCTGACAAGGAGGCAGGATGACGACTAGCGTCGAGTACATGCTATATTTCTCGACTGTTGACACAGACGCGCAAAGTTTCGCATCCAGGGAGTTCCTACGGTGCAGTTCTCTCTTTCAGCGCAGCATGAGTATGAGCCATGGTATAGACTGAAGTCTATACTGTATCTTACCTGAGCCGGCAGAGAGATGCATACGATTGTAAGTCAATTAAATTATATTACTGTGTTTGTTGAGTTATTTTCTAATTCATTTTGAATCTGTTTACAGGAGAGTCAGACAAACAGACTTATTGATATGAGTGATGAGACTGAGGATAGAGTCTTCAGCCGGGAAGCCGTTCATGATCAAGCGTTGGAGCTGAGGTCATCTGTTCGTGCGTTTGCCGAGAGCCTCTTCGAGTGTCCGGCACGGAGACAGCAGGTTCCTGCCGCAGAGGAAGATCCTGTAGCAGCTGCTGGTGCTGAGGAGCCACGACCACGGCGACGTAGACAACGTTGTCTTGCACATCAGGCCTCACCAGTTCCACAGGCAGAGGTCGGGCCTCTAGTAGTCCAGTCTGAGCCGATGCAGGATCTGCCTCAGCCGTCATGGGATCCATCCTTTTTGTCAGCATATCCTCAGTTTTCTCTATCGTGGGGCCCATATGGAGCGCAGCCTTTCAGTCCAGTGTCATCGCAGCCTTAGGGTCCAGACCCATCGCAGAGTTGGGGTACAACATCACCATATGATTTGTTCCCCATTGCGATGATGTCGGGTTCTTCTACCATGGAGGTGGGAGAAGGATCAGGAGGGTCGTACGAGGTGGAGTTGACATTTTCTCCCACTGGCACAGAGGTGGAGGATATGACAGTCGACGTTCCAGTGTCTGAGTACCAGCCCTCTCCAGGTTATCAGACTCCCCAGAGATCTCACCACGGATGTCCTATTATTAGACCACCATGTGGGACAGGATCTCCTCACCGTAGACATAGACATTGATTGTTTATACTCATTTATATGTTTTATGTCTATGGAAATGAAAAACTATATTTTATGAAATGATTTGTGTTAGACCACCATGTGGGACAAGATCCCCTCACTGTAGACATAGACATTGATTGTTTATGTTCATTTATATGTTTTATGTCTATAAAAATGAAAAATAAATTATTAGCTTTCAAAACCGCCTACTTGAAAGTTAAAAATGTTTCAAGTACATGACTTTGAAGGACTATAAAATATAAACCATAAGACCAATCTAAACGAAACGTTAAACATTCATTAAACATATAATCAATTGTTGTAAACACAAATCATTTCATAACAACTGTTCATGAAAAATAATTTATTAGCTTTCAAAACCGCCTACTTGAAACTTAGAAATGTTTCAAGTACGTGTCTTTGAAAGACTAAAATATAAACCATAAGACCAATCTAAACGAAACCTTAAACATGCATTAAACATATAACCAATTGTTGTAAACACAAATCATTTCATAACAACTGTTCATGAAAAATAAATTATTAGCTTTCAAAACCGTCTATTTGAAAGTTAAAAATGTTTCAAGTACGTAACTTTGAAGGACTATAAAATATAAACCATAAGACCAATCTAAATGAAACTTTAAACATTCATTAAACATATAACCAATTGTTGTAAACACAAATCATTTCATAACAACTGTTCATGAAAAATAATTTATTAGCTTTTAAAACCGCCTACTTCAAACTTAGAAATGTTTCAAGTACGTGACTTTGAAAGACTATAAAATATAAACCATAAGACCAATCTAAACGAAACCTTAAACATTCATTAAACATATATGAGTCAACCCCGCATCAATAGGATGCACGTTGTCGCTAGTATCACATACATCTATAATCTTTGATGCATGAAAACATGTTATCTCTCCTTTCATGGAACAACGAAATCCATTCTTCCACCCGCCATGTCCATATCCATATCAACATCCGGTCGGATAAGGGTATGTTCAAAGATATGCCACATGAAATTCTCATACGTTCGCATTCCTGCAAATATCAACCCCTTCAACACCACAATGCATCCAACCATTATAATTTTTCTACAATTGTCACCCCATTTCCGCACGTCTAGTTGATCAGATGAAAACACCAGCGATTCCACATAGCCCATTGAACTATTCATCACCAAATCTTTATCTTTTATCATCTTTAAAAGGCCACTGTAGGACTTCCTTCATCTATCCATTCCAAACACTCACATACAAGTATACTATAAACATAAAAACCTGGAAACTTGTTGGTTTTTATGCTTATAGTATACTTGTATGTGAGTGTTTGGAATGGATAGATCAAAGAGGTCCTACAGTGGCCTTTTGAAGATGATAAAAGATAAAGATTTTGTGATGAAGAGTTCAATGAGCTATGTGGAATCGTTGGTGTTTTCATCTGATCAACTGGACGTGCGGAGGTGACATTTCCGCATGTCCAGTTGATCAGATGAAAACACCAACGATTCCACATAGCCCATTGAACTCTTCATCACCAAATCTTTATCTTTTATCATCTTCAAAAGGCCACTGTAGGACCTCCTTGATCTATCCATTCCAAACACTCACATACAAGTATACTATAAACATAAAAACCTAAAAACTTGTTGGTTTTTATGCTTATAGTATACTTGTATGTGAGTGTTTGGAATGGATAGATTAAGGAAGTCATACAGTGGCCTTTTGAAGATGATAAAAGATAAAGACTTGGTGATGAAGAGTTCAATGGGCTATGTGGAATCGCTGGTGTTTTCATCTAATCAACTAGACGTGCGGAAATGGGGTGACAATTGTAGAAAAATTATAATGGTTGGATGCATTGTGGTGTTGAAGGGGTTGATATTTGCAGGAATGCGAATGTATGAGAATTTCATGTGGCATATCTTTGAACATACCCTTATGCGGCCGGATGTTGATATGGATATAGACATGACGGGTGGAAGAATGAATTTCGTTGTTCCATGAAATGAGAGATAACATGTTTTCATGCATCAAAGATTATAGAAGTATGTGATACTAGCGACAACGTGCATCTTATTGATGTGGGGTTGACTCATATATTTTTAATGAATGTTTAAGGTTTCGTTTAGATTGGTCTTATGGTTTATATTTTGTAGTCTTTCAAAGTCACGTACTTTAAACATTTCTAAGTTTCAAGTAGGCGATTTTGAAAGCTAATAAATTATTTTTCATTAACAGTTGTTATGAAATGATTTGTGTTTACAACAATTGGTTATATGTTTAATGAATGTTTAAAGTTTCGTTTAGATTGGTCTTATGGTTTATATTTTATAGTCCTTCAAAGTCACGTACTTGAAACATTTTTAACTTTCAAATAGGCGGTTTTGAAAGCTAATAATTTATTTTTCATGAACAGTTGTTATGAAATGATTTGTGCTTACAACAATTGGTTATATGTTTAATGAATGTTTAAGGTTTCGTTTAGATTGGTCTTATGGTTTATATTTTATAGTCTTTCAAAGTCACGTACTTGAAACATTTCTAAGTTTCAAGTAGGCGGTTTTGAAAGCTAATAAATTATTTTTCATGAACAGTTGTTATGAAATGATTTGTGTTTACAACAATTGGTTATATGTTTAATAAATGTTTAAAGTTTCGTTTAGATTGGTCTTATGGTTTATATTTTATAATCCTTCAAAGTCACGTACTTGAAACATTTTTGACTTTGCGATTTTGAAACAAAATTTTAAAAACTAATAATTTTTTTTGTTAGGTGATAGGCGGAATTCTCCTGAACATTTTTTATGAATTATGTATATAAATAAATATATAAACAAAACAAAACAAAAAAAAATTCAAAATTTTTTTTTTCTTAGGGGAAAGGCGGCATCGCGGGTGCCGCCTTTATGCCACAGTGCAAAGGCGGCATCGCGGGTGCCGCCTTTATGCCACAGTGCAAAGGCGGCATCGCGGATGCCGCCTTTGAGGCGCATTTTGAAGAAAAAAAATTCAACCTAACCGTTTTTTGAATTTTTTTTTTTAAAAAAATGTATTGAAAAAAAGAAAACCCAATATTGGCCACTCGATGCTCCACCAGGTACCCGGTGCTAAGCGCCGGCCACCTGGTGGCTCAAGGCAGGGGGGAAGGTCCTCTAAGACCTCCACCGGCACCAGGTACCAGCTAACTGGGTACTGGGTGGACTACTGTAGCCACCAACCTACGTCGTGTGGTCTCTCAAACCCTCGAAACATGCTCTGGGCCACCTTCACCCGATCTAGCACCTTGGAAACCTCTATTCAAACATTTTAAATGTATTCTCTAATACCAATTCCCAATCCAAAATCAAAAAATTAAACCCATTTCGGTTCGCTCTTTTTGGAACCTAGTCCATTTTTGACTCATCAACCCAAACCGGTGTGGGTTGTTACGACACATATTCAGGTTGGCTTGCACATAGTCGAAAGTTTTGTTATATGAGTCATTTATCTATAGATCATATCCTTCAAATGAAAAAAAGTTGGTTGATGGGAATTTTGAAAAAGCGAGGAGACCAAGGATATATGTTGGTGATGAAATTTATATTGAAGTAGATGAAATTGTGAACAACTTTGGGAAACAACGTAAGATGACGGTGAAGAAGAGGAAAAAAAAATCAAAATCAAAATAAGGATCTTCAAAAAGAAATGAAGCTGGTGGAAAAAATAATATTTCTTGAGTTACTATGTTGTAAGGTAACCGTTTTAATGTTTTTCCATTTTTTAGGTGTCAATTTTGACTTTATAGCCAACTAATTTTGATTATTTACTAATATTACAATGTTTTGGATATATTTTTACTAATTTGTTAATAATTTTATTTCATTTGTAGAGACTTTTGGTTCATCACAATTTAGATGTTATGCATATAGAAAAATATATTTACGAGAGCATTATTAGAACACTATTGATGTTATAGTGTAAAACTGAGGATGGATTGAATTCTCAGAAGGACTTTGAAAAAATGAATCACGTAAGTACTTTACACCCTAAAAATGCGGGGAATAAAAATGTGCCCAATTTTTATTGCGTCGTGTGCTGCTTTTGCGGTTGTACCCAATTTTTTTAAAAAAATATGGGGAATAAATTTTATCTTCTCACGATACCTCACACGCTGTTGAAGATCAAAAGATCTATTTTTTGTAGTAGGCATCGAAATTTAGGTTTACCTGATGGATATGGGTAAAATCTTTGAAAGTGTGTATCCATGGTGGACTACAATGTATTTGGACTGAAGTCTCATGATTGTCACATTTTCATGCAACAACTATTGTCACTGGAATTGATGGGGCTTCCTTCTAAAGGCCCTAGAATTGCTATTTTCAAATTGTGTGTTTTTTTTCAGTGACTTAAAAAAAAAATGCTATAAGTAGAGATAAATTAGAAAAGATGGAAGAAGTCATCACTAAGACTTTATTCATGGTTGAAAGATACTTTCCACCATCGGTCTTTAATATCATGATACAATTGAAAATTACCTCGGGATGAGAAGCTTGATTTTGTGGACCCTTAACATATCATTGGATGTTTATATTTGAAAGATATATAAAAATATTGAAAACTAATGTTATGAATCATGCACTACCTGAAGGCTGTATTTTTGAATGATATATTGTAGAAGACTGCTGTCTCTTTTTTTAGCAAGTACATAACAATGCTGCAGATGTAGGTTCTAGGCATGCACGCAATGAAGAGTTCAAATGTAGTTTATTACTGGATGGGAGAACTTTATCTGAAGAAAAACTAGCCAATATTCCTCCCGGGTTATTAGAAGCTGCCTTGTATTGTTTAAATACAGAAGTTAGGTCTTATATGAAGAAAGTCATTATAACACTCCCCTTTTTATTTAAATTATATAATTTTGCTATGTTTTATCCAACCTCTATTTTTTGCAACATAATGCAAAAGGGCAAACCTAAATCTCCAGATAAACGTCCGAGGGAATGATACATTATTGGAGAAGATGCTCTCACATCATGGTTTGGAAAGAAGGTTGTTTTATATTTAAAATTTGATTAAAAAATTGATATTTTATGTTATTTTATTTGCAAACTCGTATTTAATTAATTTTTTTATTGTGAAACAGATTAAGAATTAGATTTTGGTTCATAATGTATCAAAGACTATAGGGTGGCTTTCAAGAGGTCCTTTGGTGCATGTGTTCTCTTATTTTGGTTTTATTTAAATATTATTCGATTTTGCACTGAAGAAAAAGAAAATTTTCAAAAAATGAGTGGGTTTATTCTTGAAGTAGCAACAAATTGTAGGTCTAGTGCAAGAGATGATGCAATGGTTAATGAAATGATTAATTATTATGGTATACTAAGAGATATCATGATATTCTCATACAATTCATTTCACATTACACTATTCTTATGTGATTGGGTAAGCACTGGGAATTGAGTAAAGATTAAGGATGGGTTCACATTAGTTAACCTTCATCAATGACAAAGTCAATTTCAGAATGATCCTTTTACTTTAACATCATAGGATAAAAAAGTTATTTATTCCAAGATTGATGAGACATAAAATTGTTATGTCGTGATGCATCCTCCTATAAGTGGGATCAAGGATTCTGATGATTATTAAGACATTGAAAGTGTATTATCTCAACCATTTTATATAACAAAGGATGGTTATAACCAGTATGATGAGAAAGAATTTACACAAATGGATATAGAAGGGTTGATATGTGATGCATGATATAGGTAGCATTTAAATTTGTTTAAATTTTGAGCATTCGTTTGTAAATTTATTTGCTTAATGAAAATGAAGTTTCATTTTTTTATTTGAGTTTGTTGTTCCTTTCTTACTTGCAATTATTTAGTATTCAATCAGATTTTTATCTTTTCATTTTGTTAAAATTATTAAAATTTCAAGTAAAGACATTGTTAAGAAACCTTCCTGAAGTATAGTGTGTTACTAGTTACAACAGCATTGAACTCTACCTTTTCTTGGAGATCAATCAACTCTATTCAATTTGAAGTATCACGCTCTGCTAAAAAAAAATTAGTGTAATGTGCACTACAATGTGAGAACTGGACAATACATGGAACTGCTTTAATGAGATTAAAATCACACCAACCTTCTGGAACTTATGTTACCGAAATCTGAAATGGTGCCTAAAATATGAGCAGCCTACTTTGAATATGGATCGCTTAGACATATTTTAAGAAGATAAATATCTGGTATATTAAAAATCTGAAATACTAGAAAGTACTTGATTTGGATTTAAATGGCACATATATGACTGAATACATTGACTTCTCGGAGAATGCACTACAAACTAGGTTCACCAGGTAACCAATTTATATCTGGGTCTGGAATGAACAAAATGTTTGTGTTGATGGATGCAAATTTTGGATTTATTGATATACTAGAAACAAACCAAAATCCACCCAGCTTGAATATTATAGCATAAAACATGCCTGGATAATTTGAACCAGAAATAATCAAAGAAGGTTTGGGTAATGAGTCAGAAGTCCCATTCCCAGAAATTTATTAATAAAAATAGGCAGAGTAACAACAAGGGGCATTACAAGTGAGTATAGACATCACTCCTAACATTGGATTAATGCAGATGGAGTAAGTCATCACTAAGATAAAATGCCCAAAAAGAGTTCCCCTCCTCGAGAGCCTTCTTAGATAGAGCATAAGCCACCATATTTGCCTCCATGTAAATGTGAGATACCATAAACTGAAAGTGTTTAAGTACTGAAGATAGTTCAACCAGTCTCTATAATGTTTCCATGGAACCTAGTCTGATTTCCTCCTGAGAATGCTGACGACCAGTGATGAATCACTTTCAATCTAAATCCTGGTCCACCCAGAATGCTTAGCATAGGCAACTAGATGAATGACCTCTCATAGCTTAGCTTCGAAAGTAATGTAGGTTCCAAGAGTTTGTTGGAAGCATCCTTTGATAAATCCTCTACAGGTTCTGAAAATGACACCACACACTGATGGTCTTGATGCTCCAAAGGAAACCCCATTCACCTTGATTTTAATCCATTATCGTATTGGCAAAAGCCATCTCACAAATTTAGGATGAATAGGCTTTCTGGGAACAGGCTTGACCCCTAGCATCTTGATGGTGATGAGGTCCTCTATGGTGTTGTTCATGCAACCCTCCTGAAGTTTCGAAGCCATTTGGATATCCCTCATAATGCTTGCAGAAAGGTGCTTGAAAGGAAATCTAGTGTCATCAAATTTCGTTGTGTTTTTGGCATGCCAAATGTGATGGAATCCAGCAAAAACAGCGGCACGGAGGAGATTCTTCAGATGAGCATTCATATCCAAGTCGAGCAGCCCGGCTATGAAGGCCTGCAGACTATCATCAAGGTGGAATTTGCAGTTTAAGATAAACTCAAGCTACTGCTAGACTTTCTTTGCGAACCTGTGCGCAAGAAAAACATCGTTAAAGCTTTCACTACTCCTGGGACAGAGAGAGCAGCATGTGGCCATTTGAAATTCAGCGGCTTGAAGTCGATCATCAGTTGGGATTCTATTCAGCCAAACTTTCCAAAAAAAAAAAACAATTGGTGAGGAGGGATGAAGGTTTTCTTGAATATTTTCATCCACCTGGGAGTGTTGTCCTTAGCGGCACACATAAACCTATAGTGCAGTTTAGGCGTCAAAGTTCCAAGTCTGACTAGGCACCAGAAAGCTTTGCCCTGCTGGTGGAAGTTGAAAGAGGTGATGCACTTCCATCAGGGAGGAGATTCTCAACCTGTACAAAATTATCAAGGTCACCAAAAATAGTGAGATGCTTCAAAGTACGGGGTGGATGATAGGAGTCAGAGATAGCGGAGCCAAGCCAGTTATTTCTCCAAAAATTCAGAATTGAGGATCTTGAGGGGATCCATTGAGCGTGCATCATTATCTCAGCAAACTCCTCTCTGACCGCTGGTCAGGCCAAGGATCCCAAATAGAAATGGTTGCACCTGTGCAGCCTATCAATCAATCTTTTCCTAAGAAAGCTAGTTGATTCATGTTTTGAGTTTTAAGAGGTTCCAAACATATCTAGCCATAAGTGACTTGTTAAATTTCTTGAGATTTTTAATTCCAGCACCCCCCATGTCAATGGTCTTGAGACATTTGTTCCAAGATACCATAGCATGCTTCCTTAAATGCTTCTAGACCAAACAAAATCCTTGATTTGTTTGTCAATCCTTTTGATCATCTCCCTGGGCCATTTGTAGAGATGGAAGGAGTGAACAAACATAGAGGCGATGATTGTATTCACAAGGCAAATTCTCCCAGCCCAGGATAGGGCCTTTCCTTTCCAACAAAAGAGCTGAGAGGTAATTTTATTAGCAATACCCTCAAGATATCTTATTTTCACACACCTCAAGAAAAGGGGAAAAATAAGATAAGTGAAAGGTAGGCTCCCCTGCTTAACCTTCAAAAGATAAGTAATGGATCTTTTCCTAGAGTCAGTGATCCCTTTCCCAAGCATAGCCATGGATTCATTCCAAGAGGTGACTTGTCCAGAGACCTATTCATAGTGGTGAAAAATATCCTAAATGCAGTTCAAAGATCCATTGTCAGCTTCATAAAAAAGCAGGACGTCATCTGTGTAGAGGAGATGAGTTGGTACATGGATATTTCTAGCAGCCTTTATAGGCTTTATTTTACCCTGGTTCACAGCTTTAATGATGCTCTTGCTCAAGTAATCTTCAATGACTCCAAAGAGAAGGGCCGGTCTGATAAATCCGTCAGAGAATCCATAGAAAGATAGAACTTTAAGAATAAAGTCCCATTTCTGGGCATCAAAGGCTTTTGAGATATCCAATTTCAGAGCGATGTTCCCAGATTTAGACTTATTTTAAAGAGTGTTAACACCTTCTGAGGCAGTATATAAATAGTCTTGGATTCTCCTCCTCGGAATAAAACCAAAATGATTGGGGGAGACCATCATGTCCGCAATCTGTCCTAGTCTGAGGGCCAAAATCTTACCAATGATCTTAGGCAGAGTGTTCCCAACAACAGTGGGCCTGTAATCTTTCACTTTCAGAGCATGCTGAACCTTATTAATGAGGCAAATGTACTAGCAACTAAGTCCTGGAGGTAAGAATTCCCTGTTAAAGAATTCCCTAACAGCCTGGGTATCTTCGGGTTGGATAATGTCCCAAAAGTGCATAAGACATTTGTTTGAGAAGCCATCAGATCCAGCCGCACTCTCAATGTTCAGAGAAGAAAGAGAATTTTTAATTTCATCATTAAGTGTAACTACTATAAGAAAATAATCTTGAATACTGTTCAAAAAGTTGGGGATAACATCATCCACATTCAGGTACAGACAGCTGTTATCCATGTCATTGAAGTGTTGTGTAAAATAAGTGACCAGGCTCTCACAAATACTGTCAACCGAGGTGAGGGTGTCTCTATTAATATAGGGAGATAAAATCACTTTTTTCACTTTCTCCATGAAGAAGGTGGACAAATTTTGAGTTACGACCCCCTTTCTTAAGCCAGATGATCCTGAGATTCTCCTTAAGAATACGATCCCTTTTATAAATCTGATCATCTAGGTGATGAGCCTTCTATATTTCCTCAGTAAATGGGAGGTCAAGTCTAGAATTTTGATGTTGGTATTCCAGGAGATCATTTTCAACATTGGACATGTCGGTGTTTAACCACTGAACCTGCTTTTACTCCATGTTCTCAAAGCCAACTCAACTCTCTTAAGATTTTTGGAGAAACTTTGGAAGGCATCCCCATCCACAAACTCTGACCATTCCTCAGCGAAGACGTCCCGACAGTCCTCAAAAAATTGCTAAGCATCGTTGAATCTAAAGGTAGAAGGATGCCTCATACCTGTACATGTCATAGAGAGGAGAATAGGGTGATGGTCCGAGTGGAACTTAGGAAGAGTTGTGTAAGAGAGGGTGGGATTGAGGTCACCACCAATGAGGGAGATAAAGGACCTGTCAATTTTGCTAGCTTTCCTCCCATTAACAGTGATACATGACCAAGTGAATTCAGCTCCAACCAGTCTGATCTCGGTGAAAAAGCACAGGTCATAAAGTTCTGGAACTCAAGAGATGTGACCCTAATTTGGTTTCCACCAATCCTCTTATCCTCATCCAAAACACAGTTAAAGTCACCAAGGAGGACTAAGTTCACTTATATATGAGTGGAGATAATGGACAATTCCTTCCATGAAGCCCTTCTTTTATCAAAACAGGTAAAGTAATAAATAAAATAGATAAGGAAAGAGGAGATACCAAAGTCAATGTTAATAGTAATATGTTGCTGGCCAACTTGGAAAATGGAGGATTGGATATCCTTCCTTCTAAGGACCCACAAAGTCTCCACCTGAGTAGTTCTGATATTATGGGCCATCCAGGTGTAGCCTATTTTATTCCCGTCAATTATCTTGAAATCCTTGAACCTAGCCATGGGTTCAGCAATACCGATCAACAGAGGATGATACTGAGAGATGAATTGTCTAAGGGCTAGAGAAGTCTCTTAAATATTAAGCCCTGGACAGTTCCAAAAGAGGAAGCTCATTTAGATAATGATTTGCCCCTGGTTTGGGGCAATTTCTTCTTCTCCACCTCTGCGGGTGTCCTTTTCACTTTACCCTTTTTTGATAGGGGTGGACGGTCAGTTTGCCTATCACTCTTCACAAGCTCCTGAGCAAGCTGAACCTCCTCAGAATGCTGAACGTCCTCATACCAGAATTTTCTACTGAGAGGGCTAAATTTATTACCATAAATATCTAAGTCCAGTGGTGGGAAATTGAATAATTTCCTCCTAGCAGCTTTATCATAAGCCACTTGGAAGATGGTGTTATCTGTAACGTTCCCTAAAAACTCATGACCATGGGTGTGGTAACCTCATGAGTAGCAGACTTCACCTATATAGCTGAATCAGCTCCAATCTCACGGTCAATTTTCATAGCCAACACATCAGATGAAGGGGCTTCATTGTTAGGCGAGGAATTTCCAATTCCTATGCATAAATCAGTTGCAACAGCCTCTGTCTCAATGAGGCCAGCCTCCATAATGTTGGTGTTGTTGCGGAATCGTCGGGAGTCGCAACGACAGAAACGAGAAAAAACGAAAGAAAAGAAAGCAAATGACACAGCGATTTATGTGGTTCGGGAATAATCCCTACGTCCACGGGAGAGGCAGAATTTCACTACTTCGGGAGCACAAATTACAGAGGGTTTTTCAGTAGAAACCCTAGCCCGAAAATGGGCTATAAAACAATGGAGAAGACGACAGTTACGGGCCACAAGCATTCGGCCCAACCGGATCAGGCAACACCAATCCAACAGGTGTCAAGATCACCAAAATCTATAGCATCATCCTTTGGAGTGGCAGCAAGAGGGACAAGGCCTTTAGATTTGCCATGTTCAAGGGTAAAATCCTGTATCTCAACAGGGCTCCGATAAGCGGAGTGGCCAAGCCATCATCAATGTGAGAAAAACCCTTTTTAGTTCATTCAAGAACCAGACCCTTGGTCCCCAAGGGTACCATCCTCCTTGCCCAGTGTTGGGGAGACAATGGGGCTCTTAGAAGATTTGTGTGCAGATTGAGTTGAAGCTAGCCGAACCTTTTTAGCACCCCAATTTGAGGTGGACGGGTCTTGTGTGCTTTTTTTTCAGTTGACTTTCTCCTTCAAGTGGCGTCCTCGTGTCCTCTCAGATTGCATAAACTACAGACATTCATTCTTCAACATTTATGGGGAAAATGACCAATAACTCTACATTCACCACAGAACTTGGGATTCCTCTTGTACCGAATTTACAAATTGATGTTGTCCTCATTTATTGTGAGAACAACTTCTTCAATGAGAGTAGATGTTAAATCCACTTCCACCAAGGCCCTTGCAAAGGGCCCATATCTAGCATTCTCAGTTTCTCTATCCAATCTAATAGAAATGCCTATAATAGAGGCTATATCCCTGGGGATCTGATGTTTCCCGTACGGCCAATTCAACTTGTGAATGTGAACCCAAATTTGAGCATGGGTGTTTTTTACATCAAAGGGGTGAAAGGACATCTCCCATTCTTTTGATTCGGAGGACACCAAGCTCAAGGATATAGATCCTTCAGGCTCTTCTTTTGAGGTCATCAGTTGTGAAGATGATATGAATGTAGCCTCTTCCTATAGCCGTCATTTTCCAGTCGTTGAATCCCCTGATCTCTGCAATTCTCTTGACGAGATTCGTGGACTTCTAAGGGGGCTCCCCCTAGGGGAGGATGACCCTTGCAATAACAAAGAATTTTTAGAGATCCAGGCGCTCATCAACAGCATCTTGAATGGACAAAACATGTGTAATGCTCCCCCTTTTTATGATCCTGGATGGAATACATCGCGCAGGGCAGAAAAGGAAAGGCTCTCCCCTGATTTCACTAATTCCAGGAAGTTCCTCTTTGCAGGTTCAGCCGGTGTCACCTGTTTAGTCTCACAAGCTGGATTAATAGGAGCGCCAGAGTCATTGAGCTCCTTCTGCCCAAAGATCAACAGATCGTCTGTAATTTTGACAGGAGCTCCACAAAGCTCATCACCATTCCTTCCCTCGGTTAAGTTCGCATTAGAAAGCGGATCATATAGTCCACCCTCAGTCAGTTCAGGACGAAGACCCACGTTCAGATCATCTGACAAGCAAGATCGATCAATCCCCTCCTCCACATTCAAATCTGGATTTCCTGCACAATCACCAGAATTGCCTCACTCCCCCTACTGTGATTTCATCCTCATCAAAACCAAAAATAATCCAGGAAGGCGCAGGTGGAGGGTCAAAGGGTCCAGTCCCACCAAATTTATTAAATTATAAAGAGGACATAAGCAAGGAGAGTTCAAATCCTGGTGTACAAATCACCCCTAACATTAGAAAGATGCATGGGTAAGAGATTATCATTAAGAGAAATGGACCAAAAGGAGTTGTGATCCTCCACTGCATGCTTTGATAAGGCGTCACCCATCATATTGGCCTCCCTGTAAATGTGTGTAATCTGATAGTGAATCCTTCCCAAGTATGCCAAGCATTCCATCCATTCACTGAAAAGCTACCATGGGACCATTGATGATCTACTTTTAACCAAATTGACTATAAGGGTGGAATCACTTTCAATCCATAAGTTGTCCCATTGGAAGTGTCTAGCATAACTAATGGCAAAAATGACTTCCCAAAGCTCGGCCTCAAAGGCAATATAGGTGCCAAGAAATTGCTGAAAGCACCCTTTAATAAAGCCCCTGCTAGTTCTAAAAATAGCCCCACATCCAGCTAATCCAGGTGCACCAAGGGCCACACCATCCAACATTGATTTTGATCCCCGAGGGTAAAGGAGGAATCCATCTAACAAGCTTGGGTTGAACCGGCTTCTGAGGAACACCCTTGACACCCAGCATTTTGATGGTAATGAAGTCCTCCATGGTGTTGTACATGCTTCCATTTTTGATTTTAGAAACCATCTAGACATTGTTTATTATGCTTGCAAGGATAGATTTTAGTTGAGGCTTGATCCCATCAAATTTGAGGGCGTTTTTGGTACAGCAGTGTATGAGCACAGCAGGGAGCTCTTGGAGAGGGAGAAAATAGAGTCCATAAGATGAGAGTGTGTTGTGCAAGAGCAGATTACACTTAAAAATCTGCTCACCATGCCTCCAGAGATTGACAACAAGGGGGGCACTCAAAGAATAGGTGCAGCAGGGACTCCCCACTTCGCATGCACAGGGTGCAGCAGGAGGGAGCTTGCCAGCCCATAATTTGGAGCCTGTCCTCTGTTGGCAGTTGGTTCGGCCACATTTTACAGATGAGAACCTTCCTGGAAGGTGGAATGAAAGCACACCAGAAGAGCTTGAGACATTTCGGTGGGTCTTCTCCAGCTTCACAGGAGCAACGGTAGTGCAACATTGGGTTGAGAATTCCAAGCCTAGCAAGTCTCCAGAAGGCCATGTCCTCTGCCTGAAAATCGAAAGAGGCAATAAGCTGTTTGATGGCAGTGGGAAGGAACTGTCCAACCTGTTCAAAACATTAGAATGCATCAGAAATCAAAGACTAAGCGGATTAGAAGGGGGCTGGCAGGACTCCAGAATTGGATTGGAGAGCCAAGTGGTGTTCCAGAAATTCAATTTTGATGTTCTTGAAGGAATCCATTGGGTATTCATCATGATTTCATCATACTCATCCCTGATGGAAGGTGAAACAGAGGTGCCTAGAAAGAAAAGATTTCCCCTGTGAAGTCTGTCAATAATTTTGGCCCTGATAAAATCAGAGGGTTGGCTGAAGGTGAGCAGATGCCAAGTGTAGCTGTCCACAAGAGATTTATTGAACATTCAGAGATTTTGGATGCCCATGTCAATTGGTTCACACATCTACTCCAAGCAACTGTCACGGTTTATTCCAGAAATAATATTAAGATGCGAAATGATAAATACTAAAAAAATAAAAATAAAAAATTTGAATATAATAAACAAATATCAATACATTTTAAATCATTCAATATTGATCGATTTGGCAAGAAAAGTAATTGAAGTGGAACATGAATTTGATATTCATTTTTGAATGATTACAAATGCACCTAAAATAGAACATATTTAGAACCAGTTGATGTTAATACATACTAAATAAAATTTATAAATTTCCCTTATTTTGACATTTCTTCAAAGAGCTACACATGGATTTTTTTGGAATAATGATATGAAATCTCTAGTGGTAGTTACTAGGTTCGGGGAAGCTTGTAACTAGATTTGCACAGCACCTTAATTGAAGATCTTGAAGATCTGAAAGCTTCATTGGTAGCAAATACATTGTTGAATGTAGTATTCTAACGTTGATTTATCTTGTTTTATTTATTTAGTTTGTTTTTGTTTTTCTATTTTATTATTTAACTCCAAGCCTTGAATTTCATGTCATTATTTTATACTAAAAAAGGTTTAAATGCTTACTTTCCTTGATTAAATAATTATGATCACTTAAAAATGGTTTGTATTTTTCAAAGAAACATTTTTCCCTTTATTTGTACAAACAAATTATAAATCTATATCAATAGTTATTGTACAAGCAAAGGTGATAACATCAGTAATCTTAATGTAAGACACATACTTATTTATTACAATTGTTTTTACATTTTCTATTCTAATATAAATATTAATCGATAATTTAGGAAGCTAAGAAAATTGATAAAAGAGAGTTGTTGTCACATTGATATGTATTTATTGATGAAATTTAGAGTATTGGAAACCGTAAGAGAAAAATAAGGTTGTTTTATTCACCGTGAGTACCATGACATAAAACAATACTATACCAGTTGTACCACTAATGTGGCCACTATAGTTGATTATTTGGTTGATGTTCTCACATATAATGAAATGCCTATAGAAAAAACAATGCCAAAAAGGGGGTATGACTGCAATGAGCTTCCTCCTAAAAGGTTTCATTGAAAAGCTAATCATTACTTTCAATGTAAAAGTGCATCCGTTGAGGGATGACTTAAAGAAATTATATTCATTTCTTGGAGTCACTGAAAATGAAATCTTCTTGATTCATTGTTTTTATTAATCACAACACACATTGCATGCACTTAATTGAAGCTTTGTTAGTTTTATTTTTTATGAGACTTATTTACCAATTCACAAGTTTTGTTAGTGAGCCAAATTTGATCCATGGAAGTTTCGAAGATTTGTGAGGTTGTATTGAACTACATTAGATGAAAGATATTATAGCATGTGATTTTTTTTTTATAACCATACTCGAAGAACTCAAAGAAGTTTGTTGCATAGACATCTATAAATAAAGATCGATCTCTGAGGAACGGAAGATGCTGAATAGAATTACATCGAGCTATAAACAACCTCGGTGTTGAGATATTTCATTTTTAATCTTTTTCACTATGATACTTGGAGCTTTCATGTGTGAGGTTTTTATTGCAAAAGTACTAAGCACTTCAGTTGTAATTTTTTTTCCTCCGATCCTTCATGATCAAAGAGATTTTGACTTTAGGAATTTTTATCTTTCAAATGTTGAGTTTTATGAAGTTTGGGGAAGGGATTGATACCGATCAGAGGAGCTTGAAGATAGTGGTGTATGTAACGACTCTGTTTTTGGTGTTTAACAATTTGCAATATTTTATATATTTTTTTCAGAGCAAGGCACAGAGTTGGAATGGAATTTCAGGACCTGTGGAGCCTCGATATTGATATATGAAAAATATTTAATATAATGTCACCCGCACTTAGTTTTTCAGAAAAAATGTAATATCTCTAGTATAATGTCTCAGATGGAAAAATTGTGATCGCCATTAAATCTAGAACGTGAGTTTTACACTAGGCGCAACATAATTTTTGTGCGCGTCGAACGTTTCGTTTAAGTGCAGTCATATGCCGAATAATAGACTAATTAATTAATTAATCTATTGTTTATTAAATTATGAAAACCAAATCTACCTTTTCTGAAGCATGATTATAAACAAATTCTAGGGCTAGCCGTATAGACCTTCAAGTTTGGTGGAGAGCAGCCGTGGTGGACTTTGTTGGCAACGAGGAGGATGAATGAAGGAGGATCGACAACGAACAAGTGACAGACGTTTCAACTCTCGTCAACTTTAACACAAAGGGTTCATTCCTCATCAACGATCAATTCGTTCTTCGAGGTGAAGTTTTTGTTTTTGATGGTTTTAATTCCCCGTTCTTTATTATTGAGATGAACACGGATTAATTCATTTAAAATTAATTCATGGATCGTTCTTTGTTGATTAACCCATCGATTATTTTATTTCCTAGAATTAGGAATTTGAGATTTATTTTGAATTTGATGATTTGATTATCCTTCCCATTCCCTAGATCCTGTCAACGATGGCCAACTGAACATGGCCTTCGTTTGATGCTCACTTTTGGGTTCCATGCCTTTCTCCCTCTCTTCTTTGAACATTGGTCATCGATATTTCGATTAAGCGATGATTCAACTATAATCGGGAACCCGACCATTGTGAAATCTCTCTCTAGTGTAAAGAATCATTGCTACGGGTTCATTTTTGGGATTGTAGACATGGCAGTTTGGCAGAATGGATCATGCAGGTACTCCGAAGGTGTGACGATAGGTGATTTTAGAGCAAAGGGTGGTTGGAATCCGACCACCAGTGATGACACGAGCTTGATCAACGTGGATCTGAGCATTACAATTGAGATTCACAGTGGAGGTGACAGAGACGACGACATGAGTGGAAAAACACGTAGACAAATATGAAATCCTGAGTTTTTCTTGACTACACGGTGTGTAGTTCAGAAGAACACACACTATGCAACCCTTTCTATGTGGTGGCTAGGGTTTACACGGGAGTTAAGTATCACACGTCTTGTGGGGGACCTACACACCGTGTGATCCTTAACCAGCCAACTCGGTGCGTTCTGGGAGTACAATGCCCAGAAAGCCATGTAACCCCACACACCGTGTGTGTCAGGGAACACCCCATGTACTTCATAGAGTACATGGACGCAGGTAGATGACACATGCCCAAGTACCAGACCCGACCTCTATACGTAGTGTGTCATCACAACGCGTCATGTATCTAGAGTGAATTGAGGTGTTCGGTTCCTTTAGCCATGGGGGGAGGATCGAATCAGCAGGGGCTATGGCAACAACAGTCTATCGAACGGACAAAAGTTTTGGAATCGTATGACTGGTCGTGCATGCTGTTGTCGTGGTTGTCGATTGAAATGCACACCTATGATTGGTGTTGTGATGTTATCGATATCGTTTGGCTAGAGCAATACCACCTGCTGACTGAACTAGGATACACCTGCCCTTGGAAGAACCTCACCCTTAGTATTAGTCTACAGACTACTCGTCTTGTAGTTGGATCTCCAATTTTTTGCAAGGTTCCAAATTCCACTTGAGCATCCAAATCGGGGTCAATACCAGTGAAAACATCTCTGAACAAGGTTCTAGCACCATGCCAAATGTGTCCGAAGAAGAACATCGTGACGTTTTAAAGTGCTTAAATATATGATCGTTATGTCTTTTATAACCTTTGGAAAAGGAATGGGGGTTTCTTGTATGTCAATTCCAGAATTAAATAGATAAATTTTATGTCTTGATAAATACCTCTGTAAATGAAAATATATTTGGGTATCCAGATAAATAAAATAAGAGAATTTGTTGGGAAAAAAAGAGAGATTTTAAGATGAATCTTCTGTAGCATAACGACTATATAACATGGTTTTAGAAAACATTAAAAAGAAAGGGGACAAGGGTCACCCGCTCATAAATAACTCTTGAAACAGTGTAGGGACATAATAATATTTAAATAAGATCATAGTATGGATGTTTGAATGACATACCACATAAAAAGGAAACATAAAAGAAAAGAGAAGATGCGATTTTTTTTACCAAAATTCGGCAGCCTAACGGCGTCTCTTAAAAATTCAAAAAACAAGTCGATGAGAGCGGAAAAGGGTCTCTCATCAATTGAACATGAAATGGACAGTAGTAGGTATATAGAAGAACAAACCCCCACATAATAAAATGGAAACTAGAGGACATAATATAATGGAAGTCATGACTTAAAAGAGAAAGGTGAAAAATTCTCTTACCTTGAAGAGTGACTTCGAAAGCTCGAAAGTTGGGACCTTGGGGGGCTTGAGGGCACCTTGGGAGGGCTCATTGGGAGGTAAAAAGATCAGAGCTTTGTTGAGAAGGATTTTGGAATGAAAGGAATGAGGAAATGACTTGGTATTTATAGCAAAAGTGAGGGAATATTTAATTAATTTTCAAGGGACACCTCATCGGTGGTATTTGCAAAACCATGGGTTTGCCCACGGTATTTTCCCATGGTATTGACCACTTGGGACACCTCATAACATATCTTACTATTCACAAGTTGAACAGAATGATTACATCATTATTACATCATTAATGATGTCATTAAACACACTGAAACTCAAAACTGTATTTTTACTATTCACCGAAAACAAAACATTTTATAAAAATCTCATAAATTCACCCTGACCTAATATTGATGCTATGAATTCAAAAATGAACTCCATTTTATGAAAATAATTTTATAATTAATTTTAATTTAATTTTTAAATAAAATCATTATTTATTCCAAAAAAACAACTTTAAATCTACAACTCGTTTTGTAACACCTTGAGAAAGTAACCAAGGTCCCATAAAATTATCATATGACCATAATATAATAAATTAACAATTTATGATTACATTTTATGAAAATAAATTTCCATTTTAAATTATTAAATTAATCACAAAATTCTAAATAAAATATTTTTGACATACAAAAATACCAATACTTATACTATGATCGTTTTTTCACTTTTAAGATGTCTAAATTGTATTTGTACATTCATGGGTGAAGTTTCTATTTTTTTGGCCAATTTACTATTCATTGCTATTCATAAGAGTAAAATTACTATTCCAAATGGTAAAGTTAATATTCACCAAAAAATTATTTTGATCTTATTTAACCACATTTTTCACCCTGATTACAACCATATATGACGGATTTTTGAAAATCATTTCACCGAAAAAGTTATTTATTAATAAATTTTTTTTACTCTTCATAGAAAACACTATTCATCAAATACTATTCATAGAAAAATTCTAAAAATTTAGCCTAGGTTAATTTGGACATTTGGATATGCGCCACCTTCTCATCAGTGATGATTACATCATCGCCTAGAATGACATAATCATTGAATAAAACACCAGGGTGAACTTGCTTGGTGCAATACCACACCACGATGAGGTGAGATAGAGCGAAGAGAGGCCATGAAGAATAGTATCCGAGAGGTTGACCAGCCATGAATGAGACTCATTCTTTTTATTTAATACAAGAGACCTACCCTCTGAAAAAATACGGGATCTAGGACAGGCGGAAGCGGCTAAGGGAGAGAAGATCTCATTCGCTAGCCAATGAATCCCCAGGGGAAGAAGAAGAAGAGTAGTTCCCCCAACTACCTCTGTTCTCCACCCAAGTCGTCCAATTCTAGTCTTTTGTAAACCCTGAGGAAGAAGACTTTTTCCGCAACATCCACTAATTCAGAACTTAATTTGAAAGTCGTATTTCTACCTGAATGTTTTTGGGACGCCTCTAATAACCAACGAATGACAAGTGCTTTTCCTTGTGTGGATCCTATTTCAATGAGAACTTGATTCGTCGATCCGCCTACACGTTTTGTTTTTATTGCAATATCAGGACTGACTCCACGTATTGCTTGACGTAAAACAGATAGTGGATTCCACCCAACATTGACCCCTAGTGAAAACCAGTTCCCAGCCTTCGGGCTCTGTACTTATCTTATCCGGTACCGAACTCTTGTCAGGGAGGTGAGGCAGGTGAAAGATACAACCTCTAGTACAGTTGGGAACCAAACCAGGGTCCCGGCTTGATCGGTCAGGGAACCCGGTATAAGCTAAGGGTGGGTTCATATGGGTGGTTCCTCCAATAGGACAATTGATTGTTCCCTATATTAAGATTTTATCAAAAATGAACACCTCTATCTAATGGGATACAATGCGTTCAGGAAGGAGGAATCGCTCCTGAAAAGGAAACGATTGATTCTTGACCATAGGTTCGATGATTTACTTCACGGGTGAGGTCTCTGGTTCAAGTCCAGGATGACCCAGCTGCGCCAGGTAAAGAAGAAACATCATATGATGACTCCTTCATGCATGCTCCACTTATCGAGGGGATATAACTCAGTTGGTAGAGCTCCGCTCTTGCAATTGGGTCGTTGCGATTACGGGTTGGATGTCTAACTCCAGACGGTAATGAATGATAGTATCTTGTACCTAAACTGGTGGCTCGTTTTTTCTAAGTCATGGGGAAAAGGACCAAAACATGCCACTGAACGGGAGGTTGCTATCAGAACTGATCCCGCGAAGGCGATCCAGACGATACTGATATATATTGACCTAGACCAGGATTGGTCGAAATCATTCAATATATATCAGTACTAGCCCTTTCTTCAGTAGAATCCTCGGTCCCAAACGCCTACTCAAAATGTTGAGGGGGTAGCCACTAAGAAGAATGAAATCCCGAAGGGGTCCAACCTTTCAATTCATACAGGGACAGACTGATACTCTAACTCCCAACAAATAGAAGTGTTTTGATTATCAAGGGAAGGGCAGACAAGCAAGTCGCCCTCGTCTGTTACCAGATAAATGCATAAATAAATGGAGTCAACACTGAGGCAGGATTCGATAGGGGTGGAACATAAACAGAAAGGACACTTTCTCCTTAGTGATAAGAGGTTCAAGTACCATTGGAGATGTTCAGACCCAGAGGCAGGCATGTAGAATGACATATGGTTAGCTAATGTCATTTTCCTTCGACTTCTTGTTCTGATTCTATTCTTTCTTTGAGCTCCCACACCATCTTTTGCAGCATATGTTGCTATAACAACAACATATTTTCTATTAGTTGTCGCGAGATTGGGGGCTCTTCTCCCTTTGAAACAGACTGTCTTTATACAAATATTAATTAATAGTGGAGAATCACTACTCACTCTCAATCCCCCATTGGCTTTGAGTGTGATCCCCTATTTGATTATCGACATCGGTTATCTTCTGATAAGGTGTAGTCCGATCGAGTGAGTATCTCGAATGAGACCTCAGTCCCTTCATGCTCCAACATAGTAAGACCCAACGAGTACGACCTGTCAGATGAGTGTCATCAATGTTAGCAAGACTTGAGAAGTGAGTTCTCTCATATGAGTGTTACCGTGGAGCCTCGTGTAGAATCCCTAGGCTGGTAGTGGGGACATTCCTCACCTTAAGACTTGTAGTCTTTCTTGAGCTTATGTGGGTTACCTTGTTTATCCTCCTTGCATTTTTAATTTGGTTTTGACTCCCTTTTTGATGTTTTTTGTTTGATGATTTCGGGATGTCCTATTGAGTATGTTTTTATTCATCTCTGCATGAGCTCTGTCCTCACATATTGTGTCTTATATAGACAAAAGGCCTATCGATGGAGTTCTAGGAAGATCAAGAGTAGGCGGAGCTTATTGGTGCTAGATAGACTACAAACGGATCCAGGAGTTGCTTTTTGGTAGCAGTCCCCTTTGGTTAGCGGGTCGAGCTTCTTTACAGTATTTGTGGGCTTGTATTTGGCCTCTTTGCTTTTTTGTGTTTTCTTCTATCGTACTTTGATGTGAGATTAGATGCTTTGCATGCATTTATAGTATCCGCTATTTTCCTTTACTATACTAGTGTGTGGAGATGTCTATATGTGTACAAGTACTTTAGACTAAGGCCTCTCATGTGTGTAATATGCATACTCGATGCTAGTTTCCAACCCCTGACCCATTGAAGGCTAACTTGAGGTGTCACTCTCAGCTTACTACTGACTAGACAGTCCCCGGTGGGTCGGGTCGTGACAGAGTGGTATCAAAGGATATGTTTTTTAGGACTAGAGTTTGGAGATAGTCTAAATGTGAGGATTGGTTTGTGAACTAGGAAAGTAGTGTTAAAGTGTCTCGAGTTCGGCTCTCAGACCATGGAACATCGTGTTTGTGTGGTGATCGACATATCCATTCATTAGGACCCTGAAAACCTACTTGCCGACTTGGTACATATAGGCATTGGTTGGATGGAAAATAATGGTATATGCATCATATAGGAATGAGTTGTGGTTTCCACATCCTTCTTGAATCAGCTCCCAGATATGTTTTTTGATCTTGACGTATCTTGACTATTTAGGATGCTTCCACAATGACATCTAGTTAGGATTTCACAGCTTGATCACAATGATGATTCACTTAGCGATGATGCCTCAGTCCAGAGACCTATTGATTATGGATGTCATTGAATCCGATCAAATTATTTTTAAAACATACTAGAACTAGTAAAGTGGAAGCAGGAGTACCAATTCCACAGGGAAGGCTTTTGATGAGTGTGTGACCAAAACAGAGTAAAAACAGACAAAAAACAACTCGCAAAACAAACAAGAAAATTGTGAAATGATGAACTGAAGTGTGTGAAAATGAAGTTGTGGTATGAAAGTGGTGCAAAGAGAACAACAACAGAGAAAGAACCTAACAGTGGTTGAAAATAGGGAGATCATATTGATATGAAATGATATAAAAGATTTCATGTTCTCATCAAGTTAACTACAATTGTTGCGAAAACGTCGGGAGTCACAACGACAGAAAAAAGGTTTGCAGATGAAGAAAAGATGGAAAAATCAAAAGGACGAGAAAAAAATTACAGGACACAGAGATTTATGTAGTTCGAGAAATGATCCCTACATTCACAGAGAGCCAGAATAACTTCACTAATTCGGGAGCACAAATACAAAGAGAATTTCAGAGCTTCAGACACACAAAAACCCTAGATCAAATGAGCTAATATAGAAGATGATGCACTATTCCACCAACTCCACAGTAAGTCCATTGTGCTAAAGTGTCACAACCACCCAAGTCCGCATTGCTACAGTACCACAACCACTTATGTCCAAGATGCTACAATTTCGATGGCCAGAAGTCCGCAGAGTTACAGTAACACTATCTCCAAATTCCAAGATGCTACAGTGCCTTATCAGTGTTGCCTAGTCAACTCTGCTACAGTGTCATGTCGAAATCCACACTGTTACAGTGCCCTGTCAATGTCTCCAATCAGTATTACTACAGTGAGTTAGCATTGCTACAGTCCAAAAATTGGGTCGACGACCTTCCTCCCCCAGACCCTTGGAGCAGGGGCGTGTTTCCCCCTGCAACCCCCAACGAACTCACCGCCACGTGACATGAACATATCCCTCTTAACTGAATGTGAGCCCCTTGTGCATCATGCTTTGACTTAATGTAGCAAATTCAAGAAACTTACCCAGTTTTTATACCTTTACATAACTTTAAACTTGGTGGGAGTACCATTATGTAGGCTCTTGAAGTGAAGTTACCCTTATGCGGGTTGTCTCAGCCATTTACCAACCTTGGTCCCTACCTTTACACAGGTTCAAATGACCCTTACGCAACTTCAGCCGCTAACCTTACGCGAGTCTTACAACCAGCTCACTACCCTTACGTAACCAAAAAACAACCTTTGTGCAGATTCTGGCAATGCTACCCTTATGCAAGTCCTGACCCTTATGCGAGTCCCCATTTCAACCTTAATGCAAGTGTCATCCACTAGGAAAGCTCAGCTTCGAGGGTTCTGTCTTTGGTTCTTTATCCTTCAGCTCAACCCTCTATCAATGGCATTTCAACATGCACCTAGTGTGCATTCTCGATCGAACTCGAATCCGTGGCAATGGGAGTTCGAAGGCACCATCTCCTTCCTCACTCAGACCTACAGACTATCATAAACAAAAGTCGACAACAACACACAACCCGGAATCACCTTCTTCATTCGTGAGTTCTCTATGGTTTCAGTGTCTTCCTCGTCAAGCTAGGCATCGAGCTTAGAGATCTCGGCTGAGCCTCAGCTCCATCATTTGAGTCTTCATCCTCTGCAATTCCTCAAGGTTGGGTTGACAACTTCCTCAAGCACCGTCGTCATCATCTTCAATCTCAGATTTTCGATTTTCAGTCATCCAGGGCACGATAACTGAACTTTCCCACCGACAAAAGCACGAGCTTGGCTTCACTGGCGGTAAACATCAAAATAAGAATGGTAGAAAAACATTTGACGGTAGCAAGGTATCACTTCTCACGGTAGCATGAGTGTTTGGAAGTAGCAGATTTTTTGTTCTATCGGTAGCACCTAGAGGTAGATGAATAATAACAGTATCATGTATTTTCCTCTGGTGGTAGCAAAAATATTGGCGGTAGCACCCAACTAGAGGTGGTAGAAATGGAATGGTAGCAGGCGGTGGTAGCATTTCTGATAAATAGTGGTAGCATGATCCTCTGACAGTTGCATATGGGTGTCTGGTGGTAGTAATTTGAACTACCAGTAGCATCTTCTCTGGTGGTAGCAGGTTGAACTATCGGTAGCAGGCAAAACTAGTGGTAACACCTTAACAAAACCATAATAAAAATACAATCAGAATAAAAAATATAAATTAATACTAAAACATTTAAAATAATATATTGTTAATTAATTAATTTAATTAACTAAGTATTTATACATTTTAAGTCAAAAAAAATTTAAGAATTAAATACAAAATGATTAAAATTAATCGATTAATTAATTAATTAACAAATACAAAGGAATAAAATATTAAATTCACATAATACGAAAATTATTCATAAACACAAGAATTAAAATTAAAAAGAAAATTAAAAAAGAATTAAATAAATAAATCAAAGAATGAACAATTGCTAAATAAAACAATAAAACAATCAATTTTATCATAAATTTCATTAATTTACCAAAACCACTATAAATTAAACATAAAGTTATAAATAATTAGAAAGCTATCTAACTTAGACATTAAAATATAGCAAACATAACAAAAGTTATGTGACAAAAATCATCAATGAAAGGCCACATCACCTGTATAGGAGGCAGTTCTTCTGAGTAGATTGTTGATAGTACCTCCACCCGTCGAGCAGATGATTGTCTCGGTAGTACCGGAAGATGACGCACATAGGTTGCACGCGCTTTATGAGTTCTGGGGGGTATAGACTGCCTGAGTTTCAGGGCGATCCAGACCCTCAAGCAGAAGAGGACTGGATCAAGGCGGTAGAGAGAGTTTTCCACCTTCTTATGACCCCTCTTGACCAGATGGTGGTCCTAGCGGCGAGCCTTCTCTATGGCCCAAAATGGCAATGGTGGAACTTGATGATGCAAGCACGTGATAAGGCAACTATTGCTTGGACAGAGTTTGAACACCTCTTCAGAGATGATTTTTATATAGGGACTTTGCAGACAATATGCATCTAGGAGATTATGGAGCTCCAACAAGGCGATATATCAGTAGCACAATATGCATCGAGGTTCACTAACCTCTTGCAGTATTCCATGGATTTGATTCGTGATGAATATTTTTGAGCATAGACCTTTGAGCACAACCTTCACTAATATATTTGAGATGGTGTGGTATCTCTTTGCATCCCTTATTACGCTAGGGTGTTGAAGCGTGCCTTGGTTGGGGAGAGATTCTTAGAACAGAAGTCGTAGACCACTGGATCCGTCAACTGGCACCTTGGAGCTGCGACCTCAGTGGCTAGTAGCTGATGGCAGACTCAGGGATCCAAGCATGTGCGATGACTTTGGAGACAGTCTTAGGATAGTGGATCAGCTACACAAGGTTCTCAAGGAGGTTCTAGTCAGTCAAGGGAGAGGCGATGCTTATCTTATGATAGACGAGGCCATATCACACAGGATTTCCCTGACCCGTCGTGCTGTAGATAGGGAGAAGATCGATATAACACCAAGGCAGAGGCGATAACTTGAGAAGGGAGGTTCGTAAGATGGTAGATGTGGCAAGGGAGCTATGAGAGCTACGAGAGGTGGCCGATGTTATGATCCATTACCATCGCTACCACCTCCCGGTGGACCACGCAAGACTCAGGGACATGGACAACTGTAGGCAGTGAATGCTTATGGCCCAAAGGTTCTAGGTATGATTCGATGTATGATCCATGTCTTCTCTACTTCAGCTGTAGTTTTGATTAAAAAAAGTGAAAACCACTATTTCCTTGACGCATCCCTTGTTTGATACCTAAAGATTCTAGTGGAGCCTTTGGGTCAACCTTTGTGATTAGAGACTCCTATCGGGGTAGATTCGATGATCATAAACTTTTTCCAACAATGTGACTTGACTCTCAGAGGAGAGAGTTTTGCGCGGGATATCTTCATAGTTGTGATGAAGCCTTATGATGTCATCATGGGTATGAACCGGCTCTCTAAAGCCCATACACATATTAACCGTTTCAAGTGGCGGATACAAATTTTCCGGTGGATGAGACTAGATTTTCCTTCATTGGTGTGAAATAATCTCAGGCAGAGCAAGCTAGGCTCATGTACATGAAGATATAGTCAATTTCTCATCAGTTGGCTAGTATGACCCATGGTGTAGGGGATGCCATGAGCCTTTAGTTTCCTACAGTAGTGGAGGAGTATGAGGACGTCTTCCCTGAGGACGAGTCGGACTTACCTCCCCATTGAGAGATCAACTTATGCATAGACCTGCACCCATGGACTCCCCCAATATCTATGTTTGCATATCGGATGGGCCTCGCAGAGTTGTGAGAGTTGAAGGTGCAGTTGAAGGATTTATAGAGGATGAGATTCGTTAGACCCAGTGTGTCCCCCCGGGCAGCCCCCGTATTTTTCGTTAATAAGGAGAATGAGAGATTGAGGTTATGCATAGATTATCCTTGTCCGAATTAGGTGACTATCAGTAATAAGTATCCACTTCTGAGAATCAACGACCTATTTGACTAGTTGAAAGGGGCGAAGTGGTTCTCAAAGATTGACTTCAGTTCGGGTTATCACCAGCTCCGAGTTTGAGAGGAGGATATATCGAAGATGACATTCTGATGCTCTTATGGTCACTATGAGTACTTGTTGATGTCATTTGATGCGAAGAATGCCTCATTAGTGTTCATGGGACTCATAGATGACATCCTAATGTACTCGACATCAGAGGAGGAACATGTGAGACATTTGAGGTGGTTCTGGACATACTCCGGGAGAACCAACTTTATGGAAATCTCTCGAAGTATCAATTTTGGATTTGAGAGGTCCACTTCCTAGGACATGTCATCTCAGAGGAGGTAGTGATAGTGGACCCAGAAAAAATCGAGACAGTGCTAGCTCGGGAGCCACCTATGATTGTGACCAAGGTGAAAACCTTCCTTGGGTTGCAAGTCTATTATCGAATATTCATGCCTAATTTTTATAGGATCGCGACTCCTCTGGATGATTGGACCTGAAATGAGTAGCCTTTTGTGTGAACAGAGAAGTGTTGGCGGACTTTTCAGGAGTTGTGGCAGAGGTTGACGAGCACCCCCCATATTGAGACCGCCAAAGGAGGGTGTTGAGTACGCGGTGTTCTGTGATGCCTCTAGAGATGGGATTTAGTTTGTTTTGATGCAGAGGCAGATGGCGATTGCTTATGCGTATCGGCAGCTGAGACCCCATGAACAGAATTAGACGACCCACAACTTGGAGTCGAAAATAGTAGCTTTCGCCCTGAAGGTGTGGTGACATTATCTTAATGGATAATGATTCATCATCTATTTTGACCACAAGAGTCTCAAGTATATATTTTTATAGAAATATATTAACCCGAGTCAAATAAAATAGCTGGAGTTCTCACGATACTATGATTTTGTGGTAGTCTATACTCTTGGGAATAAGGAACGTGCTGGAAGATGCTCTCAACAAGAAATCCCGCCCGCAGTTGTTGAGTGAGACAACAGAGCAGTTGACCTCATTGCAGTTAACCTCTGTAGATGAAGGTGGAGCAGCGTATCTTCAGTCGATGGTTGTGAACCCTCTACTTCTCCAGTGTGTCAGGGAAGCGCGGTTTGGAGATATCAATTGTGAGGTATTTGTGATCATATATCCACATGACATGCTTCTGAGGGATTTTCTGAAGGTGGGGAGCACATCATCCTTTTTTGAGGATAAATGATGGTACCAGTCACGCTGTGGGATGAGGTACAGAGGGAGTTTTATACATCCCCATTAGTGTTACATCCAAGAGTGATGAAGATGCATCGGGACCTTCAGTATCAGTTTTGGTGGCCAGAGATGAAGTGGAGTGTTGTCGAGTTTATCTCTTGATGCCTCACTTTTCAATAGGTGAAAGTCGAATATCAATTATTAGTGGGTTTAGCCCAACCCTTAGAGGTGTCAGAGTTGAAGTTTAATGAAATCTCCATGGATTTTGTGATGGGACTTTCACAATCAACAAGTGGTCACAACACAATCTTAGTGATCGTATAATGACTCACCAAGTTGGTCCACTTTTTATCCATTTGAGAGCAGAGTTCAATGGAGAGTTTGAGATGTCTATACATGTAGGAGATAATTTGACTTCATGGAGTTCTCTTGGTGATTGTTTCATACAATGATGCTCGCTTCACGTCTCGATTGTGGAGATTATTACAAGAGGCTTTTGGGACTCAATTTCAAATGAACACGACGTTCTACCCCTAGAAAAATGACTACACAGAGTGGACCATTCTAGTTCTGGAGGAAAAGCTATGGAATTGCCTGTTGTAATTTGGCCACAATTTATAGGATCATCTACCCTTTGTAAAGTTTGTGTATCACAACAATTACCATTTCACCATTGGTATAACACTATTTGAGGATTTGTATGAGAGACCCTGTAGGGAACCGCTATGCTGGACAGAGTCAGGAGAAACAATACTTATGGGTACAGAGTTGGTGCAGATGATGACAAAAAATATGCAGATCATTCAGGAGTGGATGTGAACTGTCCAGAGCCATCATAAGTCCTATGTAGACTGACGAAAGATGTCTCTAGAGTTTGACGAGTGAGACCATGTGTTCTTGAAGGTCTCACCTCGACAAGCTCTACATAGATTTGTATTAGGAGACAAGCTATCTCTGAGATTCATTGCCCCTCCCAAATATTGTGTAGGGTTAGTGAGGTGGCATAATACTTAGCCCTACCATCATAATTTGATTGGGTGCATGATGTTTTCCATGTGTTGTAGTTGAGAAGATATGTGCACGGTTCATCGCATGTTATTGACTGGGGCAAGCTGAACATTGGGGATAAAGCTACCTTTTCAGAGTACCCAATTATTATTGAGAATCAGTAAAATAAGTTCCTTTACAGGTAAGTGATCCCCTTAGTGTGTGTTAATTGGCAGCACGAGAATCTTCAGAAAAGCACCTGAGAGCGAGAAAACTAGATGCGAGTTCAGTACCCTCATATCTTTGAGTGAGTTTTTCTTTTCAGGATGAAAATCCCTAAAGGTGTAGAGAATTTAATGACTCTATTTTTGTTGTTTAACTATTTTAAATATTTTATATAATATTTTTGGAGTAAGGCGTCAAGCCAATGCAGAATTTTGTGCCCCGTGGAGCTTTAGTATTGATATATAAAAAATGTTAAATATAATATATCACACGTGCTTTGTTTTTCAAGAAAAATGGAATATCTACTGAATGGTTTCTTAGATGGGAAAATCTAGACCTACATTAAATCAAGAATGTGAGTTTTACCCTAGGCGTAAAATATATTTTTTGTGCATCAAACGTTTCGTTTAAGTGCAGTCCTAGGCCGAATAATAGAAAAATATATTTATTCATTGTCTATTAAATTCTGAAAAACTAACTTACCTAAATTTAAACATGGTTATAGCCAAATCCTAGGGTTATAAGTATAACCCTAGTGCTTTTGTGGAGTGAAACCATGGTGGAGGAATCTGTTGGTGATGAACGGAGAGGAGGAACAAAGGAGGATCAACAATGATGGGCTGACAGATGCTTCAACTCTCATCGACGTTAATGCAAGGGGTTCATTCTTTTTCAACGATTGATCCGTTCTTCATGGTAGGACATTTTTTAAGGTTTAATTCCCCATTATTGATTATTGAGACAAACACGAATTAATTCATCTAAAATTAATTCATGGATCGTTCTTTGTTGATTTTCCCATCGATTATTTCATTTCCTAGAATTAAGAATTTGAGACATATTTTTAATTTGATGATTTGATCATCCTTCCTATTCTTTGGATTCCATCAATGATGTACCAGAAATGACCTTCGTTTAATGCTCACATTTTCATTTCATGTCTTTCTTCCTCTGTTTGTTGAACATTCATCATCAGTATTTCGTCTGACAGATGATTCAACTATACATGAGAACCCAATCGTTGTGCAATCGCTCTTTAGAAAAACAGATCATTGTTGCGGGATAGGTTTTGGGATTAGAGATGCAACATAGGTGTGACGATGGTGACAAAGATCCGATGGTGGTGCAAGTGACGGTGGTTTCATGAGCTTGATCGTGCGGGTACTCTAGGGGTGCAACGATGGGCGATTTCCAAACAAAGGGTGACCATAATCCGGCCACAAGCGACAACACATGACCGATCAATGTGGATCTGAGTGTTATGGATGCAATTCGTGGCATAGGTGAAGGAGACGATGATGCATGTGAAAAAACACGTAGACAAGTCTGTAATTCTGAGTTTTTTCCCGACTACACATTGTGTAGTTCGAAAGAACACACTCAATATAGCCCTTTCAATGCAGCAACTAGAGTTCATGGGGAAGTTAAATATCACACACTGTGTAGGGGCCCCACACTCCATGTGATCCTTAGCCGGCTAGATCAACATGTATAGGGATTACAGGCCCAGGATGACACGTGACCCCACACACCGTGTAATGAACCGATTCGAGATACCCTCTAAACGGGTACCCGAACCGATTTGTTACCAGCCCGATGGGCGTTCCCGATCCCCACAAGTTGGAGTCTGACATCTGGGCATCAAACAACAACCATATGGAATGATTTTTCCCAACCTGAAATAAGATAAATGACATACATATAGAAAGATAACCATACATGAAATATACCATAATCGAAGAAAGGAAGTGGCAGCGATACAACTCAAAAGCAACAAGATACAACTCCAAGGTACCAGTCCAACAACCAAAAAGGAAAACCTAAAATAGGAAACTACTCCATGTGATTGATTGTGGGAAATGTCCTCCCATCTCACCACCAACTACCTGTACTCAGCTGACATAAACCTCGCTGCCTCACTACTAAGTTTTTCCTTTTCCTGCATCAATAGACAATACAAGGTCTACACATTCTCAAGGGAATGTGCAAGGTGTGATCTAAACAAGATCAGTAGGATTCCACCTAGGTGTTATATATCAATTCTCTAAACAATAATCTCAAAATTCTCAATTTACAGAAAATAAGACATGATAAGCAGTTTAATAGTTTTATATCAAAAGCTTGGTAAATAGTTCCCCTTTTTCCACAGTTCTAAAAAAAATTAGGTAAAATATTTTCAAATCATAATTTCCATAAACATTTATCAAAGCATGTAACATATCATATCAAATACAAAATAGTACAAGCCAAAGAACAATGATAAACATGTCTAGGATCACAACAGGTCAGACTAGCTAGACTACTCGTACCATCAACAAGACTAGTGCACACTCGAGTCCCTAGGACACATAGCCTAAGGAACAAAGGAACATCGCATGAATGAATCCTTTACAATGTCAAGATCAAGTCCTTAGAACTTATTCATCAAGTCCAGGGAGCATAGGAACATCCCAGAAAGTGACCCCCCTGATAGTAATGACAAACAAGGCCCAATACTACGACTTCCACCTAAGTACCCAAAACTTCCCATGTGCTGCATTTATCAAATCATTTCAAAAGGTATTACCAAATTTCACAATATAGTTCCAAATGAACCTTTTCATCAATTTTTTTATTAAAAACCCATTTTGCAATCCATTTCACAATGCTTTGAAAGCACCCTTTTCGTTTTACCAAAATGAGTAGAAAAAATATCTTTTCTCAAAAACCTATTTACACACACAAATCAATCAACTCACGAATTGTACAAATTTATATATAAAATAATTTATAAAACCAAGAGAAATTAAGATTCATCTACATAAGCTAGAGACATAACCACCTACCTCAAACTTGGGTCGCACACCACCCGCAACAGGATTCACACACCAAGAGTGAAAAGGAATGTAAGAATAATGAATAAAGGTCCTAACACCGATTCTCACTTATTAAAATCGAATTTCGAAAACAAAAAGGGTTAACAGAGAGGTCAGATCAAAACATACCTCAAGAAACTTACGCGCCACACCATAACCAACAAGAAGACCGACCTCCAGAAGATAATCACACAAGGGATCTAGAAGGGTCTGGAAAAGAATAACAGTATAATAAAAAAAATCCTAGAAACGCAGCCCAATATCGTCGCCAACCCAAGAGGAACACAATAAACGAGAAGAAGCGAATCACACTTAACAAAAGAGATGCGACCAACCAAGTTATAGATCAATGCACCAAATAAGAGAGGTTCGAGAGATCTAGATTGAACCAAAAAATTCCTGGAGTAACCTTAGGGTTTCAACAGGAGATCACCTATTGAATACGAGAGTAGTTAGGCAATCAATAGATAAAAAATTGCTAGGCAGAAATGACTCATGTCGTGAATCTCACATATTTTACATGTATGCCAAAAAAGGCTTCACGTTCTTTTTAAAACCCAGATGACGAACTCACAACGTGAATTCCTTTCATGTCATGAACATTTTCAGGCCTTAAACTATGCGTTCATGGATAATTGAAACCAACTCACGTCATGAATCCAATTCATGATGTGAACTGGTACTGTAGCCAGCACCCAATGCATGCCTTGCAGAAAAATCCCAGTTTGTCTTTGATGCCCTCCAAACCCGAAGTACAACCTTTCAAACATTAAAAGAGAACATAGCTTTAACTAGGATGTTACAATTCTCCCCACCATGGGGATTTCTATCCTTAGGAAGCCACACAAAGGAAGGGTGCTCTATAAAGAGGTGAGGCTATTGCTCCCTCATCGATGATTTGGGCTCTCAAGTCTTGTGACAATCCGATCCGTGCCACCACCACAATTAGACCAACAGAATGGACTTCTCATGAAAGAATTTGATCTGATAATCAATGATCTCTATTGGTTAATTTCTAGGAGAATAGGTTTCCATGGTTTTTGGGTTTAGAATATAGTAAGAAAGTTCATGATAATTTTGGGTTAGTTATTTTTAGGTTAGTTATTTTTGGGGATTAGGTTATTGATATTATAAGGATGAAACTTATAGAAAACTAAGCTATACTGAAAGAGTTATAGTTTGATTTTTCAAAGGCTAAGACACTTCTGATTGATTTTTCATAAAAATATGTTTATCAATTATTATCATAAAAATTTTGATTTTAGTATTTGTTTGAGTACATGATCATGAAAATGAAGCTGGGAAAGACATGACTCTATAAAATCCTAGGTCTTATAATCAACTAAGGAAGTATATTTTGTAGAAATGGTTATAAAAAATGAAAATCTAAACATATGACTATTATAAGGAAAAATGAGTGTTAGTCTTACCAAAGACAGTGATGTTGATTTCTCATTTGAAATAATATCATAATTCATAACTATATTAAGAACACCCTCATATATTTTCATCGGTGATAGAAATTAAAATTACAAAGACGTAATTTATTGAAGGAGGGTATAATGTAAACTTGGAGATTTTAGAATCTATTTTCCTTTAAAGAAATACTATATTGAATAGATTGTATCACACCTAAAACCAAACTAAAATGAATTGTGGTATATTTTACAATGCAAGATAAACATTAATACATCATGCGAATAAATTGTGAAATATCCTTAAGAATATTACAAGAGTAAAACCTCAGTCCAATAAAAAGATAATAATTAATTAAAATACTTAATAATAAAAACATGTATTTTAATCCCTTACATGTTATTTCTAGTGTAATGAACCAACCCGGGTCGACCCAACTCCTCACCTGAGCTGGCCTGCCCCATGGCCCGAAGTGTGTTCTCAATCGCCATAGGCTGGCGATAAACACTGGGCATCAACTAACGCTTGGGAACAGTTTCACCGCTATTAAATCGGCATGACCCATCCATAAAATGTAATGACCACAACAACATAATCAGAGTCAATGACATAAAAGAAACATCTAGAACAACACAACATAGGATAAATAGATACCATAAATAACAGTTAACATCATATACAAAACATGTCATAACAGGACATATACATGGTATCTCTAGACAAACCCCAAAATTCAAAAGAAAAGGGGAACCAATCCAAACAAGGCCCAACATATAGACCAACAAATCCAAAGTGCCATAATGACTTTACATGATTCATTCCCCGTGATACCACGTCTCCTCCACAAAACACTGGACGATGGTAATCAGGAAGATCCAGCTTGTAACATGGTTCCCTTGCCCTTACCCATGTCTAACAAAAAGAAATATGCAAATGACCAAAGTCCCAAGTAGGGTGTGAGGCACAAAGCCCATTAGGATACCACCATGAATCTCTTTAAGGCTTTTACCCATGAAAACTAGTAAACTAGTTTGAAAACATTTTCAAAACTAAACCACTTTAAAACCATTCCATTTTCAAATAAATCTTTGAAATCCCTTTGGTTCTCCACTTCAAACTAAACAAATTTTCCAAAAAAAAATTCCAACATGGTTCAAACCATCTGGCCTAATCAAGGGTGAGTATAACATCAACAAAACATAAACACATTAATAGAAAATGGTCATAATATATCTCATCACATCAAAATGGCACTAATCAAATGCATAAAGCATATAAAACAAACTGACATGAGTAACGTGCACCTAGGGCTCTAACCATCTGGTCTAATGTGAGTGAGTAAATAAGTATGCTAGCTAGATAATAAAATGGAAGCTCTCATAGTATTCCTCAGGCCCATTCCAAGTGCTATCATGGTCTCTCATAAACCAACATGGAAGCTCACATGGTCTTCCTACCCAAAGTCTCATAGGGTCCTTGGAAAACCAAATTGGAGGCCAGTACGGTCCTCCCTCTGATTACTCACGGCCTCTCGGACAAACCAAAGTGGAAGTTCACATGGTATTCCCTTCGAAGGATCACACAATCCCTCAAAAAAAACCCTTTGATCACTCCCCGGTTAACCCATGTGCTACTCCATGTCAACACACCCACAAGCAAGTGCCCATATCAAACATCACAAGCCATTTCAAAACCAAACATTCCCATTTTATCAAAATGCTTTTTAAAAGGTAAAACCATTTCTAAAACCATTTTTGAAATCATTTGTAACCCATAAAAATCCTTTGAGCCATTTTATCAACAACTTGGTGTGCATGCAATTCACACCCATTTAGAAAAAACCCTTTTAAAACTAATTTTTTTAAAACAATCCATAAAACACATCGAACATGGAATACACATAAAGCATAAATCATTTAAATGAAAATTAAAACAACAAAAACCAAAGGTAATAACAAATTTAAAGGTAATCCATGAAAAATACCCTTAAATAGAGACACCCACATCGAATTCGGTCTAAAGTTCATCGCCTCTGACGACAACCACCTAGAAGAGGTAGAACGAGACCTCACACACTTAATCCACAAGAAAACAAACCAAAAACCCCATTAAATACATCACCCCTAGGGTTACACCCTTCCATAAAAATGGAAGAACAAGCAAGAAGGAGAAAGGAGAAGGAAACCATGAATAAATTCACTTACCTCAAGCCAAAACACCATGATTTCTAAAAGAAAACCACCAGGGAAGGGGGGAAGAGCTCTACGACCAAAGGGAAGGGCCATTACGCATTTGGGAAGGAAAATGAGCCCCCAAAGCATAAAAGCCCAAATGAGGTATTTTGGTAAAAATCCACTTTTTAACTGACTCGGATAGGCTGCACAATGTGGTCGTATGGTCAGGAAAATTGTTCCCTGACCATGCGGGTGCCACTGTCCACCCAAAAAATGGGCTACGTGGTTACTTCTGGGTGTCGCACGGTTTGAAAAACCATGATCAAACTGTGTCAAACCGCATGGTCATGAACTGCAACACCCTCACATAGTTAGCCACATAGTTAGAAAAACCGCGTGCTAACCGCATGCCTTGGTTTGTCCTCCCCAAAACTCTCATTTTCCACTCCCGACACCCAGAAACTCCAAGAACGCATCAAGAGATAAATAAAACTCAAAAGAAAATATACCAGTGACCTAACAAGTGTCACAATTATTGTTTTGATTTTATGTGTTATAATACCAATTAATCAATAAAAATTTAATGTGTCACAACCCCCTCCCCCCAAAGGTACCCCTCCTGGGCCGATAATGAGATAAGGTAGATAATAATGCTCTAAGCTCACCTCCAATAGGTCATGAGATAACGAAAAACACCGAGGGTATATCATACACACACATGGGAGGAATTGCCCTAAAAATAACATGAGGAAAGATAGATAGGATGAGTATACAAATCAAATCCTACTCATAAAGATTGAAGATCCCAATACATGCATGTAATGTCATACAAACTGAAACAACTTCAAAGAAAACTAAAAGTACCAAAGGTAAATCATTGACAGTTTCCTCAAAGCCCAAAAAACTCCTGAACAATCCCACAAGCTAGTAATGTCCAACCCAATCACCAACCAGCTTCTGTTGATATGAAAAATAGTTTATATATACACAGGGTGAGCATAATATGTATACTTAGTAGAATCCTCCCTGAAGCCTCCTGTGCAAAAGATAAAGAATTCATAATAAATTCCAGTGAACAAAAAGTGAAACCAAATCATCACCTAAACATGTATACTATATTCCCACCCCACCATGTCTCTCTCAACAAGTATCACATATAAGTGATCATATAATAAAATATCAAAATAAGGCACCCTGCTACCACTTCCCCACTGGTTTTCCACCCTTCCACAACATTGTATGTCCCGAGTCATCTCTTTCCAAAAGTAAGCCTGCCCAAAGACACCTAGGAAACTGTATCATATCATGAATCCTGTGAAACACATCACCCCGTCACATACAATTCACCTCGTTCATCACATCATCTCATCATCCCATCCACTTATCCAGATAGTAACCAAGTAGATTTTGGGAGCCATCACGACTTGTATATCGTGTATTATACCTCAAGACATCACAATCCATAGACGACATACCTATAATAATCCTTAGGATACTATATCCAAAGATACATGTGTGTGAAATAACCATAATCCATTACAACCCTCTATACACAAATATATGGGAAAGATAACCATCGTGCATATTAGCACATAATACTACCGAGATAAGAGAGCAGAGAAAAAGGTGGTAGTCAGTCATCCGTTTCTCACCAACCTGGATGTTGGAGAAAATACCCTCTAAGAGTTCACTGGGTGTTAGTCACCCCACCGACATAGGTGGGGTAGCATATGAAATCACATAACATACATGATATATATAGCTCACAATCACACGATGGATATTAACCTAACCTTAACCTCAACTGCAATTATTGTCTCTCAGATAGCTGGCTACCATTATTAAGGACTATATACCATATAAGCACACAAGAATTCAAGAAACTTCATTTAATTAATTCTTTCCTTCAAGTTTTTTTATTAAATTAATTACCAGCCAATTCCATGCCCTCTAGGCATAATCCAACCGATCCCATGGTTTCTCAAGATTATCATCCTTAGCATTCCATTCAAGCCCTAACCCCATGGGTTAAAAATTTATTATTTATTGTCATTACATAATTCCAAGTACTCTAGGACTTGTCCTAAGCTACCTTAAAAGGGATGCATCAACCATGAACTTCCAACTGTGTTAAGAAGCGGGGAAAGGAAAATAGAAACAAGCAGCCCTGTCATCCAGCCTTTAAAGCCGATTCATTATCAAGAAAGCATCCCAGATTTCAACACAACAATGAGATAACCCATCTTTAATCTATTCCATCAGTCCTAGTGCCATCTCTAACACCACCATGCACATCACTATGCATCCCACTATCTCAGGTGACAACTGCTGCCCCAAACTTGGGCCTCCCCACCCATGTCTTGCCAAACATCAGCCATCACAGACTGAAATCACATCACATAACAAGGCTTACATCCAATGTAATCACACAGGGAAGCAAGAAAATAATAAACAATCAATAGGGAATCTAGGCCCTAAACCAAGGAAACCAACCTTCATAAGAAAATAGACTCACTCAGTCCCAAACAATTATTTTTATCAAACAACCAGTTAATTACCATCCTGCATTAACTGATTCATTTATTACTGGTTACAACCACATGAAACCTAAGACATAAGTTATTAAAAGCTATAAAAATTATTGAAACATTTTTTCAATCATCACTTCCAGTTTCAAAAAACTACAAGGAACAACAATTTCATTTAAACACGCGTTAAGAATCCATTTTATTTTCATCAAATTATAAGAAACAACAATTTCAAGTTAAACATGCCTTTTTATTATTTTAAACATCAATCATTACTAGATTCTTTGTTCTTTAGCCAACAACAATTACCACATGTAAATTATTTATACAATTTCATCATATAAACATGAAAAACCATAGCATAAACAAACATGTTAATCCAAAGTATAAATATAGATAGCACACCATCTAAAGAATCAAGAGGCAAACCATTATCATGGTGAAAACATATGCGACCACTGACAACCAAAGACAATCTTTTCATTAATCCAGTTTCATCTTCATTAGGTTTAATTCCACCATTATCCAAAGAGATAAAGCATGATAACCATATGATTGCACATAAAATAAGAGAAGTAATGAATCTCCTACCTCAAGGATTTTAATGTTCTTAAAATGAGAATAGAACAACAATGCAGATCTCTGAAGAGAATGACAAGGTTGGCCATATAAAGATTCAAATGGTGTCATATCAATGGTGATGTGGAACCTATTACTGTAAGAAAAATCAACCAAAGGTAGTTTCCTCATCTAAGAACCTTCAAAATCTAGGACACAATCATGCAAAAATTCCTCAAGATTCTAGATATTTCACTCTGTCTAATCACCCGTTTGTGGATGAAAAATAGTGCTAAGGCACAATTAAGATCCAAAATCATTCTAGAGACATCTCAACACTCTAGAGGTAAAACAAGGATCACGATCAGAAAAAATTATCGTCACAACTATATGGAGACTAACTACCTCCTCTAGATACTACCTCAATAAAACCTCCACTAAGCTTGACTCCTTGATTGTTAAGAAGTGATCTAATTTCATCAAACTGTCCACTATCAACCATATAACATTATAGACACATTGAGTTTGATGTAAATTGTTAACGAAGTAGATCTAAATGTCCTCCCACTTCCACTGAGGTATATCTAATAACCGATGAAAACCATTGGGAACACAGTGTCCGACCTTCAACTTTTGGAAAACTAAGCATCGAGACACAAACTTTGAAAATGAATGCTTCAACCTAGGCCACCTAAACCCAACCTATCATATCACAATACATATTTTCCACACTAGGAAGTGCGACCAAGGATGATCTATAGAACTCATGGAGAACCACCTCATGCACCACCAAAGAAACAATAATCCTCTCCTAAAACAACACCTGGTACTATTCAACCTCAGACTAATCATCAGGGGAATCAACAGAGACAACTTGATCTCTCTAGACCTCAAACTCAGAATCCCCTAGGTGGGACTCATCCACTTACTGCATCAAATATGGCTGCACCGTCATCTGAAAAAGGCATCATCTACCACCAACCTCTCCCATATCAAGATGCATTGCAGAGAGCTCTTCCATCAATCTCCAAGAGTCTCTATCCTCATGCAAGGAATTGATATGTAAATTCTTACTCAGTGCATCAACTACAACATTATCCTTTCCTGTTATATAGGAAATATCAAAGTCATAATCCTGTAAGAATTATATCCACCATCATAATTGCAAGTTCATGTCACACTGGGAGAAGACATACATGGGGCTCTTGTGATCAGTGAAAACCAAAAAACACTCGCTGATGATGTAATGTCTCCATAAGTTCAAGGTAAACATAACTGTTTCTAACTCAATATCATGAGTGACATAGATATACCCATGAGGATATAACTGCCAAGACCCATAAGAAACAACTAATATCTACTACATCAAGACACTACCTAATCTAGGATGTGAAGCATCACAAAAAACCTTGAACTGAACTCCCTATTCCAGAAAACAAAGGACTAGAGCATTAACTGACTTCCCCTTCAGATACTTGAAAGATTTCTGACACTGTTCAACCCATAAAAACACTTTATATTTTTTGGTCAAGGTTTTCATAGTTTTTGTAACCTGAGAGAAATCTACTACGAAACTTATACAATAGTCTTCATAGCCAAGGAAACTCCATACTTCTGCAACAATCTCGGGGGATGCCCAAGAAATGAATGCCTTAATCTTTGAAGGATTCATAGCTACTCCATGTTGGGATATGAAAAGCCCCAATAAATGAACCTCACGAGCCTAGAACTCGCACTTCGATGGCTTCTCAAACAACCGTTTATGATGAGGAACTCCCAAAGCAGTACACAGATGTTATGCATGGTCCTCCTCAATCATGAAGTACACAAGGATTTCATCAATTAAAACCATAAAAAACTAATCCATGAACTCTCTGAACACTGCATTCATCAGCCCCATGAACACTATTGGAGAGTTCGTCACACTGAAAGATAGAACAACAAACTTGTAATGAACATAATGACATCATTAAGTGATCTTTGTTATATCATCATCTTTCAACTGCATTTGATGATTTTCCTATCATAGACTGATCTTTGAGAACCAACTAGCTCCTTTAAGCTAATCGACTAAATCATAAATACATGGAAGAGGATAGAAGCACTTCACTTTCACCTAATTCAAGCGACAATAATCGATACTGAGAAACAGACTATCATCGGCTGTCTTTATGAACAAAACCAGTGTACCCTAAGGTGACATTCTCAGTTGAACAAAACCTTATTGAAAACGATCATTGATATGTACCCATAACTTTCACAACTCAGAATGCACCATCCTATACAGAGACATCGAGATCAGAGAAATGCCCGACTATAGCTCTATCCCAAACTCAATCTCTCATCGATGGGATAATGCCACAACCTCCTCAGTAAAGACATCATGGTACTCTTCCACAACCCTGGGAAACACCATTGGCTGAATGTATAATGATCTCAACATCATATCATCCATCAAGGAAGACAAGGACGAAACACGTTTCTGACCCATTAGCGGGTCTTGCTCGCTAACAAACATGAACGACTATCTATTAGCATCATATAACACAATCTGTCTCTAAAAGAAACCCACAATATCCTACACCGAATACAATCAGTCTATGACAAGGATGATATCATATGGTTGTATCTATAAACATAGGAAGTCTCCCCAAGAGCGGTGCTACCCTAGAACTAACTCACAATCTCTACAAACTTCATACAGATAATATAGATCTCAAACTAGTGTTGTTAATGCCAAGGGAACTATAAGTCTCTCCACTTTAAGTCTCAAATAATTGACTATGGTAGGTGATATGGAGTGTGTAGCTTCAAAATCAAACAAAGCATGTATCTAGGTAGAAAATAAGCAAAAGGTGCCTCAAACGATGTCTAGATCGCATGACACTAGAAACACCAGAGCATGAAGCTGACTATAAATTTCCCCACGACCTCTATAACCATGATGGTGACCACCTCCATGGTTGCACTACGCTCTATGAGGCTGAGGAGCATCACGAGGCTTTCCTCTACCTGCCCCATATTCCCTCTACTGATCCAAAGTTAGAGTACCCTACTATTGTTTCCTCGGCTGAAACTACTGTAATGGAGGAACCTAAAGTGGAACACCTACTGCATGCTGCCTATTCAAGAAGTTCAGGAACTCTCGTTGCTGATGACCTTTGCCTCCATAAGAAAAACAAGTGTCTAATCCCTTGGTAAGGGTCCTAAGAGCTGTCGACCCTAGGAAAATGAGATGATGAGGGCTAAGACCTACCCCTTGTTGTTTGAAATCTCTTATGTCCCGAAAACTTAGAAATTTGGATTGCATCTCTACTATATAGAGAATCTTGATGACTCCTATCTTATGACGATCTAGTCCTGGACAATTTTCTCTTGACAACCTCTGCTCTTTTCAACACCTCGAGATATGTCGACAGTATAAATCATATGACCTAGATTCAAATATTTGGATGCAAATCCCCATTGAAAATTCCTCGCACTAGCCTCTTCATTTGGAAATAGGTCCGAATCATACCGAAGAAGGGTACCAAGATAGATAAAAAACTCCCACATGCTGGCACTCCCCTATCGAAGGGTAAGAAGCTCCTGGCGACTAACCGTCTTCATGGTTGAAGAAAGAAAATTTGCTCAAAACTAATCTCAGAATTTCTCCCATGAGACTGCCAACTCCTCATGATTCCCGAGGAACAATAACTACCACTTCTTGGTTTCTCTATACAGAATCTCCAACATCAATGAAAGACATTTCTCCTTCAAAGTACAGATTGAACTGAAGGCTATCTCCACCTCCTCTAATCAATCCTCCATCACTGAGTTTGAAATGGAGCCCTAAAACTTTTGTAGACTCTGGTGCTGAAAATCTCAGAGTATCCTCCAAGTGTCTTCATCATCAACCTCAATCTCATGGCGATTTGTTGGAACATCCTGTTGAACGTCTTTGGAACAAACCTAATGGGGATGTTGACCTCGAGCCATACCCTCAAAAGAAAAAATGGTTAGGGATTCCTAAACCTAGAATATGGAATATTTAAGGTTATTTATTTATTTATTTAGGGTTCAACATAATCTCAAGGTCTACCCATTTCAAAACACATGCATAAAGAAGAATGATGCATGATCCTTTCCTTCACAACTAGTATTATTTCGATCGGTAGGCTTAGTAAACTTAAAGGTCCGTGAAATAGACCACAAAGGGGATTAAATACCTATGTCCTAGCTGATATACATTGTTTGAATCACATACTAAACTCTGATGACACCTTTTCCCTACCAACTCATGTAATCCTCACTTGTGCCTACCTCCAAACTTCATCATATCACTCAACTTGATCCTTTGATAGAACTTTTTCACAACCACTTCCCCCCAAAGATACCCCACCTGTGATGGAAATGAGAGAGGAGAGATAATGAAACCTGAATCCCACCTCCAATATATGATGGGTTGACGACAAGCATCGAGGGTTTATCATACACACAAATAGGAGGCATTGACCTCTAAAGAACTCGAGGAATGAGAGATAAGATGAGTACACTAATCAACTCCTACTCATAAAGATAAAAGATCCCAATACAAAGATGTAATGTTATACATACTAAAACAACTACAAAGGAAACTACAAGTACCAAATTTAAATCCTCGGTAGCGACCTCGAAGTCCAAACAACTCCTGAACAATCCCATGAGATAGTAATGTCCAACTCAATGACCAACAAGATCCTTCTGACCTAAAAAAAGTTTATATATACGTAGGGTGAGCATAATAGGTATACTTAGTAAGATCCTCCTCAGAGCCTCTCATGCAAAAGATAAATAAAGTATACTAAAACCCAACGAACAAGTGAAACTAATTCTTCACCTAAACAGGTATACTATATTCCCAGACTCACCATATCTCTCTCACCAAGTATAGAATATAAGTGATCATATAATATAATATAAAAATAAGTTACCATGCTACCACTTTCCCACTAGTTTTCCACTCTTCCCCAACATCATACATCTGATCCACCTCTCTCCAAATGTAATCCTATTCAAATACACCTGGGAAACTATAGCATATCATGCATCCCATGCAACGCATCATCCCATCACATACCATACACCCCATGCATCACATGATCTCATCATCCCATCCACATATCCAGATAGTAACTAAGTAGTTTTTGGGAGCCACCACAAACTGTATGTCATGTATCATATCTCAAGCCATCACAACCCATACACAAAATACCTATAATAATCCTTAGGATACTATATATAGAGATAAATGTGTTTAAAATAACCAAAAGCCATTACATCCATCTACACCCATATATATGGGAAAGATAACCACCATGCATACCAGTACATAATACTATCAGGATAAGAGAGCGGGGAAATATGGTGTAGTTAGCCATTCATTCCTAGTCAACTTGGATGTTGGGGAAAACATCCTTCTAGAGTCCATTGAGTGTCATTCATCCTATCAAAATGGGTGGGGAAGTGTATGAAATCACATAACATTAAGGATATATATTGCTCCCAAAACTCTTAGTTACGTCTTAGAGTTTTTCTCTCCAAAATACCAATCTAAAAAAGGTTAAGTGGTCTAAAGGAAAATATCAAAGGAAGAGTTATTATTTTCATAGAGTTCTTTTAAGTTTTTTCATTCTTCCACCTAATCTAAATATATTATATAAATAATAATATTATTACATAAGTATAATTAGTACAATTAAATGTTATTATGTTGATTAAATAAACATTATTTACCTCCCTCCTATCCATTAGAAAATGAAAAGGTCACCTATGTTGCAGTCAATTCACCGCCTCCATGAATGACATAATTCATTTTTCATCATCGTCATATATGGGTGGTTCTAAAAATGGATTTAAAGAATAAATATGATATTTATGAAATCATTAATATTACAGAATGATAAAATATTTATTCCATTAATAATATTAACAATAAATGAGCATAGTGATTTTAACTTCCCAAATCGAGCATACCGAGACATCTTTGGAAAATTAAATCTATTTTGGATGATCTATTGAGATGTATAAATTTTGTACTACTTGTATGATATTACATTAATAATTAAATAATTTTTTGGGTTCTATACTGGTATTATCAATATTTAAATAATTATTAATATACTATCTTTTTATTTGTTAAAAATTATCAAAACAAATGCATTATGGAATTTATCTTGAAGAAACATAGCTGAAACTCCCATCGACCAAACCTAAAACTTCTTGAATAATTATAGTAATTATATTAAATTTACTTTAATATCATGACGATGATGAACTCAAGAACATGGAATGATAACAAAAACCATTGCAATCAAAATAAAAAAAGGAACCGTTAAAACTACCAACATCATTGATCAATATTAACTTAAAATAAGTAATAACTATGTAATAAATGAATATAAAATATTAATGTAAAAGAAATTAAATACGAATAAGGTTTTTAAATAGATGATTAATGAGTCTTATTTTATTATACAAGAGGTTAGAGTGCATCTGACCAAGTATGAACCCAAGGTAAGGGTTATTCATCTTAATTTCAATTCCTTGAGACATGTTTCATATTGTGCATCGTGTTTTCTTTTATATGATGCAATTAATATCCTATTTTTTCATGTATAATAAAACTATTTTATCTCATGATATTTTTAATTTCCATATCATAATCTCTATTTCATGTTCTTTTGATTCATACAATACCAAAGTCATAAAATTTCTTCATCTCCAATTTCCTTCTTTGAGACATGTTTCATATTATACACCTATTATCATTTATATGGTATATATACCAACTCTTTGAAATATTATATCATGATAAAATCTTTACCCATGTTACTTAAAGTACCATTTTCATTTCTCTATTTCAAGAGGTTTTGATTCAAATGTTATAAAAGTCATAAGAGTTTCTCATATCAAATTTACTTCTTTGAGGCATGTTTCATATGATGCTCTTACTTTCATTTATATGGTGTATATAATAAAATAGGTTCAGGATCTGGGAAAGTTTGTTCCAAAATAAATTTATTATAAAAAAGAGAAAGTATCTTCACAAAGGGGTTTACATAAGCGAGATTTCACAACACCACACAAGTTTGAATCAACAAGATGTGAACAAAAAATCAAGAATAATAAGACCAACTCATGATGATCTCAAAAATTTCTCTTTTGAATAGAGCATTCGTGACTTGATTGCTTTCTATGTATGCATGAGAGACATCTAGATGAAGTTTCTCAAAGATCTGAAGGTATTCAATCCATGTTAGGAGCATTCTTTATGGAACATCCCTTGATTGAGTCTTTAAAAAGTGAACGACAACAATGGAATCTGATTCCACCCACAAGTGTCTCTAATCATGATGGAAAACATACTTAATGGATTTGATTGTCACCCATAAATCAGCTTCAATTGCAGAGCCATTACCAATATAATAATAGAAAAATCCTTTAACTAATCCCCGATAGGTGCGGAAGACACCACCACACCTGAAGGTCCTGGCGCACCTGAAATTTCTTCATTCACATTCACTTTTAGCCAATAATCAATTAAAGGAATATATATAATTAACTTTAGAATCAGAGGCTTATTAACCCTGCCATTAACACCAAATCGTTTTAAGATAACAAGTCCAGACAATTCATTTTTAATAGCACCTTCTGAATTTTAGAGGAATCCATGACCTCCCTATATAAGGTATTCAATCCTTCCTGCAACGAGGGATTTTAATTTTTAAAGGCAAGACAATTTCTTACATTCAAAATGTAGGAAATGATTGCAACTTTTTCAATGATCAACATAGCATGGATTTGATCACTACAACCAACATTAGTGATAGATGAAATCATGTTGTCAAAGTTGTCTATTCTTAGTTGGATACCAAAAATAACTTGGACATGATCCTATAACCTGCATGAAAACCTACAAGAGATAAACATATGGTTAATGGACTCTTCAGATTGAAAGCAGAGGTAGAAGGTATAGAAAATATGCACTCTTGTTTTTTGTAGAAGACTGTGAATCAGTAGCTTGCCTTCCAGATTCTCTAGATAAGCAATTGATTTGATGGAGTAATGTTTGGCTTTCATAAAAACTTCAGCCAAGAGGGTATTTTAATGGTTTCAATGCAATTATGTCTGTATAACCCCTTTAATGTGAACATTTTAGTGTAATTAAGACACCATACAAGCATGTTAGCATCAACATAGAAGTACCTCTGTATCTCAAGCCTAGTATGCACTGGAAGAATTCCCAATAAGGCAACATTTGTAACACCCCAAGATTCTGCACATAAATTTAATATTGAATGCATGAAACACTAAGTCTCTACAAAACACCACTTTGTTATAACCTAGTCAGTAAACATAATTTTTTCACCTCTGTGATTTGAATTTCGAAAAGCTGACATACACGGTTGCGTTCAGTAAGATATTTAGAGTCTGATAAGACAAAATTAATTTTTGGTGAATAGTAACATACCCTATGAATAGTAATATGAATAAAAATATGACCCTTATGAATAGTAAATCATATTATTATTTTATTATCTTAATGTTATAAGATAATGAGATCTTGATTAATTTTTCAAGGTGATATAAAACAAAATATAGTTTTAAAATTGTTATTTTTCGAATAAATTATGATTTTATTTAAAAATTAAATTAATAATATTTAGAAAATTATTTTAAAAAATGGAGTTCATTTTTTAATTCTACAAGTCAAAAAATGACTAGGGTGATTTTTTGGGATTTTTCTGAAATACTCGAATTTTTTATGAATAGTAAAATACAGTAATTTACCATGTACATACATTATCAGTTAAATTCAATATTCCTAAAATCATGGCTGATGTAACCACACTTTATTTGGACTCACAGGCACATATTACTATTCTTGGTCACAATAATCAATATTATTGGCTGTCTTTAGCATAATAATAAAATAATAAGTAAAATAATGGGAAAACCCTCCCCTCCTCCATTATAACCCCCCACTCCCTCTTCCCTTCACTCATCCAAGACTTGAAGCTCCTCAAAGTTCTGTCCAAATACCCTTACCTAGTCACTCCCCACGTCT